>VDFB02058242.1:386339627-386352060 GCA_007258455.2 Sequoia sempervirens
TTGAACCTATAGAAAATGCACAACAACTTCCCCATCTTAGGAACTCCATTTCAAGACCCAACTTCCCATGCTTTGTAACTCATCCATAAGTCCACCTTGTGATTTCAGTAAATCACATAAATCAACTGAGATATTCCAAGCACTGTCAAGACCTGACATTAGAGACCTTGGGATAGTGTTCTGCAATCTGATTGTGGAAGATTGTATTTCAAGAGAGTTAGTGCACCTACGCACTGTCTGTGTTGAGAAGTGCATAAAAAACACATCAACACTAACATCCACCATGGTTTTTCCCCTAACAGGGTTTCCACGTAAAAAATCTTGGTGTTCTTTGTGCTTCTGATGTGTTGTTTGTTCATGGTTTACTGTTCATTCATTAGATTTGAGATTAAGTTAAGTTTGAAAAAGAGTTTAAATATTCTGTAACAACTGATTCACCCCCCCTCTCAGTTGTTTATCCTTGTTTTTCCAACAATTGGTATTAGAGCAGGTTCCTCTGAAGAAGTTTGAAAGCTTGAGGTGATTTGAGATGGAATCATAGAAGGACAGTCCTAGATTTGATGGAATAAACTACTCATTGTGGAAAACTAGGATGGAGTGTGATTTGAGGTGTAATGGTGAACCCTTCTAGAAGATTATAAAGAAAAGATATGTTATTCCTCGGAATGGTCCTTCCACTGCTGATGAGATTAAAGAAGATGAGAATAATGTTAGGGCTATGGAAGCTTTGTTGAGTGCTCTAACAGATTCAGGAATGTCAAATGTGATAGGTCTGAAGACAACTCATGAGATGTGGATGAAGTTGGAAACTTTTTATGGAGATGTACATGTGAAGATGGCTAAGATACAGAGTTTGAAAGGCATGTATGAAAATTTGAAGATGGGTGAAGATGGAAATATTTCTTCTTTTATGCAAAGAGTAAATGAAATAGTGATGGATATTAGATGTGTCGATGGTACCCTAGAAGAAGAAGAAATTATGGCTAAAGTGCTCAAATCATTGCCTCCCTCTTGCAAAGCGAAGGCTCATAATATTGAAGAAACCAAATCATTGACGAATGTGACAAGAGATACACTGATTGGTAAACTTGTTGCCTTTGAGTTGAGTGAATTTGGTGAATCTTCTCCTAAGAATGAAATTGCATTCAAGGCTACTATATCCAAAAGAAACAAGCAAAGATATGATCTAGGAGAGAGTTCTAGAAAGACATTTAAATATGAGAAAGAAATGAAATAGCTTGAAGATGAAGAAAGAGAGGTGGAAGAGTTGGAAGCATTGATTGTGAAGAAAGAAGGTAGAGGACAAGGTAAGTATAAAGGAAAGTTGCCAATCAAATGTTTTTCTTGTAGTAAAATAGGTCATTTTACATCAAGGTGTCCTAAAAGAGTTCCTATATCTAAGCCTTACAAATCTAGATTCCAAAAGAAATGATACTTTGCTAAAGGTGTGACTGATGAAGAGTCTAATAAAGAAAATAGAAATGAAGATGATTGGGTTTTCATTGCTATCAAGGAAAATAGTCTTGTGGCTATTGAATCTGGTAAAGTTGAGAAAGCTCTTGCAACCCGAATTGAAGAAAAGGATGAGTGGGTCATTGATAGCAGATGCTAACATCATATGACTAGTGGCAAAAGAAAATTTGTAAGTCTAGAGAAGTATGATAGTGGGATTGTAAGATTTGGAGATAACAATGCTTGTGTGATTCGTGGCAAAGGATCTATTTGTCTTGGTGGTAAGCATAACACTGATGATGTTCTTTATGTTGAAGGCTTGAAGCACAACCTGTTGAGTGTTGGACAGATGGTGGACAAGGGTTATGATCTTCAGTTCAAAGATGGAAGATGCAGGATATATGGAAGTTTTGGAAATATAATTGCTTCAGGTAAACAGAAAAAAAGGTAATGTTTTTCACTTAAATGCTAAAAGTGAAAGTTGTTTAATTGCTCAAGTAGATGAAAGCTGGTTATGGCATAGAAGGTTGTGTCATGTGAATTTTGATAAAATAGTCAAAGTAAGTTCCACTCAAGTAGTAAGAGATCTACCTAAGCTAGTAAAGCTTGCTAACACAATTTGCAAGGAGTGTCAGATGGGAAAACAAACTAGAGTCTCTTTTCAGAGCAAACAACATCATTCAAATGGATTACTGGAATTGGTGCATACTGATCTATGTGGTCCTTCCAGAGTTAGAAGTCTCCATGGTGAAAGGTACTTTATGCTGCTTATTGATGATTATTCTAGAATGATATGGGTTTCCTTCTTAAGAGAAAAATGTGAAGCATTAGAAAAGTTAAAAAGTTTCAAAGCTATGGTAGAAAATGAGAAAGGTCTGAAAATAAAATACCTAAGGTCAAACCGAGGTGGTGAGTTCACTCTCGGGAGTTTAATTCTTTCTATGAAGAGCATGGAATCAAAAGACAGTTATCTGCTCCCCGAACCCCTCAACAAAATGGAGTTGCAGAGAAGAAGAACAGAACAATTTTGGATGCTGCTAGAACAATGATGATTGAAGGAAATGTGCCTCACATCTACTGGAGTGAAGCTATAAGCACTATTGTGTACACTTTGAACTGGTAAATGTAAATGGTAATTCTAGTAAGATTCCTTTTGAACTATGGTTTGGTTATAAGCCTACTGTTAAATACTTCAAGATATTTGGAAGAAAGTGTTACATCAAAAGAGATGACGATATAGGAAAGTTTGATGCAAGAAGCGATGAAGGAATCTTTCTAGGTTACTCTACTAGAAGCAAGGCCTACCGGTGCTATAATAGAAGACTGAGAGGTTGAGAGTGCAAATGTTAGAGTTGATGAGGATTCTACTAGACCATCCAGATATTGTGGATATGATCCAGATGAAGACAATACAAACCAAGGGAAGAATGTTCGGACACAAAATCAACTTCAAATTGTGCCATTTGTCCCAATAAGATAGCTTCAATTTGTTCCAATAAATCAAGATAGTCAGGAAGTAGAGACAACTGCAAGTGCAGAAGAAAGAACAAAAGAATCAAAAGTTAAGATTAAGCTAAATCATTCTGAAAATCAAATTATAGGAGACAAGACTAAAGGAGTGCAAACTAGAAGAAAGATTGCAGAAGAGTATTTCCTGATTTCCAAGATTGAGCCTAAAGATGTCAATGAAGCTTGCAATGATGAACACTAGATGGAAGTTATGAAGGAAGAACTTATGCATATTGAAAAGAATGATCATGGATACTTGTTCCCAGACCTAAAGATAAGAATGTGATTGGTACCAAATGGGTCTTTCGAAATAAGCTGAATGAACAAGGTGAAGTGGTCTAGAATAAAGAAAGATTGGTATGTAAAGGGTATTCACAAATGGAAGGTATTGATTTTGAAGAAACCTTTGCCCTTGTTGCCAAAATTGAAGCTGTAAGATTATTTCTTGCTTATGCTGCATATAAAAATTATAAAGTCTATCAAATGGATGTGAAGTCAGCTTTTCTGAATGGTGAGTTAGAAGAAGTATACATTGAACAACCAGATGGATTTCAATTGACTGATAAGGAAAACGTGGTTTTTCAATTGAAGAAAGATCTATATGGACTCAAGCAAGCACCTAGAACCTGGTATGCTAGACTGGACAAATATTTACTGAAGCTTGGATTCAATAAAGGTACTACTGACAACAACTTTTATTTCAAATTGGATCATGACAAAGAGTTAATTATTGAGGTATTTGTTGATGACATTATTTTTGGAGGAGATGACAATTTATGTATGAAGTTTGCTGATGAAATGAAGAGTGAATTTGAGATGAGTATGATTGGAGAGATGAAGTTCTTTCTGGGATTGCAAGTTACTTAGTTAGACAAGGGGATCTTCATATCTCAATCCAAATATGTGAGAGAATTGCTAAAGAAGTTTAGCATGGATGACTCAAAACCTATTGGTACTCCCATGGTAACTAGATGTAAGTTGACACAGAATGATGATTTTCCTAAGGCAAATCAAACAAGATACAGGTCAATGATTGGTGGATTTCTCTATTTAACTCAGACTAGACCAGACATTATGAATGTTGTATGTATGGTTACTAGATTTTAGGCTGATCCAAAAGAGTCTCATGTGACTGTTGTTAAGAGAATCTTCAGGTATCTAAAAGGAACAGTTGATTTTGGGCTTTGGTATCCTAAAGATGATGATCTTACTTTGAATGCATATACTGATGCGGATTGGGCAGGAGATGTAGATGACAAGAAGAGTACTAGTTGTGGTGCCTTCTTCCTAGGGAAGAAGCTGGTGGCTTGGTTGAGCAAAAAGCATAATTCCATTTCTCTATCTACCACTGAGGAAAAGTATATTGCTGCTACAAATAACTGTACTCAAGTGATGTGGATGAAATAGATGCTGAAAGATATCAGAGTAGTATATGATGAACCTATTGCCATATACTGTGACACCTCAAGTGAAATTAACATATCAAATAATATGGTGCTACACTCTAAGACCAAGCATATGTCAATCAAGTTTCACTTCTTAAGAGAAAAAGTGAGTGAGAAAGAAGTCAGACTGGAGTATGTGCCTACAAAAGAACATATTGCAGACATTTTCACTAAGTCATTTCCAAAGGATACTTTTGAGTATCTCAAGGGATGCTAGGGGTGATTACCCCTCCTGATATGAACTAAATATGCATTTACTTGCATCAATTTGTGTGCTTCATAGATATTTCCTGATCTGGATTGATGTTTCAGTGATTGCTACTCAGGGAGAGTAGTCAGATGTGTAGATATGTGGTTTAGAGCTTGTATGTGGGAAGATAATGCTTATCTTTGCCATTGATGTCAAAGGGGGAGAAGAGTCATGTGAAAAACTGCTGCTTATTTGGAGTAAAGAGTCTTGTGGGGAGAAGATCATGCAGAAGAAGTCAAGGAAGAAGAGTCAAAATCTAAGGAGTAAGTGTTGATTGAGAGTTGGGTTGATGGTGTTTTTCACATCATGTGTTGCCATCAATGCCAAAGGGGGAGATTTTTGGATGTTGTGGTTGTGTTACTGATCTGTGGTTGTCATTGATGTCAACACTATTATCATTATTGTATTGAAAGTTGTATATGTTGAGGATATTGAGAAAATTGTTAAAGAAAGAGTTCCAGGTTCCCAGTGGAATTGTGAAGGTCATGAAGGTGTCTTGTTTTATACATTGAAGATCATTTGTTTTGGACTAAAGGGTTTATTACTAAGTGTATCTAGTCCATCCTCTGGAAGTTTTAGAGGTACGCGTGAAGATTTGTTCAAGTTATAAAGATTTGTGTTCTGACAGTGTTTTTGCGGTCTCTGTCAGTGCTCTTGATTAAAGTTGGTGTGATTCTAGTAATTCTAGTTGTTGTGGATGTTTCTCTATTGTTTCTTGGTGCTCGTGGATGTTTCTAGATCGTGCTCTATCTTTGTTGCATGTCCACGTTGATCGGTGTGCTCATGGTTGAAGATATTTCTTGATATGTTCGGGTTTTCATGTTCTTGGCCGACATGGTGGTTGTGACGTGTTACAGATCCTTGTAGATTTAATTTTGAATGTTTGGCGAACTCGAGGATATTTTTTTGGGTTGCATCATGATATTAGCCGATAGTGTTTGATCCACATTGAAAATTTATTTGTAAATTTGGGCCGACATTGAAAATATGTCTTATATTTTGGCCAACAAGGTTGTTGATGTAATTCCATGTTGCGGATATATAAGAACGATTGTTTGAGCGAAGTTAGTGTGTGCATAAGAGAAAATATATGCCAGAGAAAGTGTAGATGTGTGAGTAGTGTCCAAATCATTTGATTGCAAAGCAGAGTGAGAAGAAGTTTGAGTGAAGTGTGAAGAAGGTTTTTGTGCTTAACTGGAACTGTAATCGGGCTTGTGAAGAAGCTATTTCCTTAGTTCATACCGTGCGGATCTAATTCATATTGTTGTGTATTGTTGGACAATGATCCCTCTTGTATTTGAGCAGTAAGCTCTAGGCAGTGTGCCTGAATGCATGTGCATTCCCATTATTTTTCTTATACTTTTAATAGGGTATAATATTGTGGACTAACATCCACCGTGGTTTTTCCCCTAACAGGGTTTCCACATAAAAAATCTTGGTGTTCTCTATGCTTCTGATGCGTTGTTTGTTCATGGTTTACTATTCATTCATCATATCTGAGATTAAGTTAAGTTTGAAAAAGAGTTTAAATATTCTATGACAATTGATTCACCCCCCTCTCAGTTTTTTATCCTTGTTTTGCCAACAATAGGTGCAAGTGACGAGGAAGGTGAACTAAGTTTTGGGATTGAAATATTTCACTTTTTAATCCAAGTGTATGAAAACATGCTAATTAATAAATACAAGAATAATTAATTAATTAAAAATAAATATTGTTGGGTAATTATGAGTGAATAATATCATTCCTTTTATTTATTATTATACCATTTCATTTCTTTTAAACAAAAAAAAAAGAGTTTAATTTTATATTATTAGTGAATTAGAAAATATAGTTTCTAATATAAAATTTAAAAAATATTTTTTTTATTAAAAATAATCAAATATATAATTTTTAATATTATTGAATGTGCTTTTAAAAAAATAAATCTATTTTTCAATATTTTCTCTATTTTGTTAAGAAGATAATTTTTTATTTTGTTTTATTTCTAAGTTTTAGTTGAGTGTTGAGAAGGGAAAGAAAGACCTAACTCATGTTTCTTTTTCTTATTATTCTCCTCCTCCTCCTCCTTATTATCAACTTTTTATTATGCAAAAGGGAGAATGAAAGGAAACAAGTATGAAGATTAAAGAATTTGAAGGTTTTTTTTTTTGGATGAAGTGAAAGACTTTTGTTTCTATTAGATTATTTGGATTCTTCATTTTATATATAAATTTCTACAAGGTTGAGATAGGGTTATTTTCAAAAAAAGAAAAGAAAATGATTAATTTCGATTATTAATCAATATAGATTGTTTGTACAAATTATGTTATTTGATTATTTATGTGAAAAAAAATTAAGGACATATTAAACAAGGATTTGGGTATTTTTTATTTTTATGTAGGTGGTTTTAAACTATTTGGTAAATATTTTTCACCAAAATTTATACTTAAATATATTATATTTTGTGTTTTATGATTAAAACAACTCAATTGTGTTTTGTTTGCAAAATTAGTTTAACTAACATGAGAAAAACCAATTTACACTGTTGATTATAAATTTTGTTTTGTGAACTCGATTTTTCTAACAATTTGCAAAATGATGCATAAATATATTTTTAAAATCAAATTAAAAATTTATATATACATATTATAAATAATGAGATATTAATAATTTAGTGATTTCCTATTTGAATTGAAAATATAAAAATTAGAATTTATTAGACTCCTTTGTGTCATATTCCTGCTTATAAAAGCATAAAGGTAGTCATAAGTAGTGCTTATGGAAATTACCAAAGTTTATTACTTTTAATGTGTCCTATGGGTTAGGATGATAGATACCTTGATTTCCATTGGAAGTAACAGGGTCAAAGGAGTAAGAGTGGTTGGATGTCCTTGTCTTGTATGGATACATCTTGACATCATCTTCTCTACTTCATCCCAAAACATATAGGCATCTCTCCTTAAGAAATTTGGTTAATTATGAGCTTGTCCATCTTTCTATAGGCACCACATCATGGTTAAGCTAGAGTGGTCCACAAAGGTTGTTTATGCATCTATTGTGTCATCCATAACTACTAGCTAAGTGATATTTGAAATAACCTATGTGTCCTATTTATTGGTATGCATATCGATGTTCTACCATTGATTAGGTTGTTTTGTGGTTGGTATGATTAAAACCTTCTTAGCTTATCTGAGGTAGTGGTACTTGGGTACACTATATAGTTGTGAGATGTATCTATATGGGGTTTTGGAACTTTATTTCTATGTTGTTAAATTTGTATGTTATTTTTGTTTTATTTTAGTGTCTTAGTTATTGTATTCCTTGTATTAGATGATTTACTTTTATTTTTATGTATTTTGTATTCTTGAGTGTCATATTATGAATGATTATATTCTATGAGTGTGTAAGTTCATGAATTTCGTATTTGATGTTGTGATCATGTATGTGTTTAATATGGTTTTGTGTTTGGAAATATATAGGATGGAATGAAATATTAAATAATTATTATTATTGTATGTAAATTTCCACACTTTTGGATCATTGATTGGATGCTTTATTGATGGATTGATGGTTGGGGAGGAAAGGGACATCCTCATGGTGGGTTCAAACTTTCCCCATTGGTGGAAAATTCTTGGAGGAAATATCTTATAGAGAGTTGAGCTTGAAATCCCTCAAATTTTAATGTAATAAATGGCCACTTTGTATATGTGGTGTTGGCTTACGACCTATTATCGTACTATCATTATGAGGGTTGTAGTTTTGACCCCTTTGTACATTTGAAATTATGAATAATATTATCTTCATTATCGATACTTAATATGTACTTATAAGATTTACATATTTTATTGATGAATTATTAATTCTCATAGATTGTGACATGAATAGTATGGGATATGTGTTAAATTATTACTAAATTAAAAAAATGGCTAGATATTTGAGTATGTTATAGTATCCTCAACTACTTGACCCAAATTCATCTAGATATTTAATACTCAATGAAATCATGGTATCTCACTTTACACAAAGTCATATTAGTTTCACTAAAAAGTTTCCAAATAGATACTTCACTATGTTTAAGACACTCGTAAGAACGAGATTAACTATAGTATAGGCATATATTATAGATTTAATTAGATATACATATTATGATTATGTAGGTGATTCTAAGGATCACATGTCCATATTTGGTTACAACTTCCATCTTGGTTTTGGTCATCTTTTTTAGTTTAGTAAGAATCACTATAATGTTGCCTTATCTTCTATTGAGGTTGAGTATCATGTAACTATGAATGCCATCACAAAGGTCATCTACTTCAACACATACTTATCAAGTTTGACATTCTCTTTCAATGATCTTTTGTCATTTATTTTGATAAATATAGTGAAATCTAGATCTCAAAGAACCTAGTCCACCATCAATGGATCAAACACATTCAAGTCCATATGTATTGTGTCAAAAATTAATCTTGGGGCATATTTCTTATCTTCAATACAATTATAGGGCATGTACCCCAAGATGGGGCACAAAAAAGTGGCTAAATACCCAAAAGCAAGCAAAATATGTTTGTGTTTTGAAGAAATTCAAATAACGCACTCATTTTAAGACTTGGATTTTCTGAACCATAACATGAACATATTATTTGAACACAAAATGCACACACATTTTTATGAAAGAAAAACATATACGCATTTTATGGAGACAAAATGTTATGCATTTTATAGAGATAAAAGCATATGCAGCTTTTTATGAAAAAAAATGTGTACGCATTTTTCTCCAACATATGAAACTTGATATAAGAAAATTACTACCATGTATGAAAGGATCAAATAATCCCATCTGCTGAATTGGACTTGGCCCTAAACATCGAAGCCAAGGCACTGTCATAAAAAACAACAAATCTGTCGAGGTAGTTGAAGATGTAGATAACAAAGAAAATAGAGCTACAACTTTCTATTATCTACGTTTTAGTTGTTGTAAATTCATATCCTATCAACAACATGGTTAACATAGAAGATCTTGGATTTCTATTGTTTTACGAGTGAAGTGGTCGAAAGTGTTGTAGAATCAGCACCATATGAAGTTGACAACTGTTGTAAAAGGAAGTGGTTCTGTATTTAGGAGTTGCTTGGAATTGGCCCAGTCATCAAAGCCGAGGCACTGCCATCGAACGACAACAAATCTGTCAAAGAAGATTGAATTTCAATTTCTACGGTACTCAGTCTGATCAACAATTGAATTGTAGATTTCTAAAAAGGGGTGAAGATAAGACTGAATCTTGCAAATATATACGACTACTCAAGAAGTTTCTATCGTAATTAAACTCATGGGTTCAATATGGTAAGAAAGGAGGAGGTTTCTAGAAGTAGCTCTTGTATAAATACTTACATCCATAATGGTTTGGACAAAGCAAAATGTAATTGTTAAGTTATTGTTTGTAGGTGCCAATTCGAGGAGGGTGATGCTCAGATCAAATGCTTGTTTAAAGTGATAAATCCAGAAATAAAGGGTGTGATAAAGGTCATCATTAGTGAGCAAAGGGTGGGGGGTCACATTCATGACAACATGCTGATAGGATCTTTCTTATCCATCATAGTGCAGGAAGATGATTGCTAAGCTAATGACTCAATACTTGAAAGAAAAATTTGTTGTTGAAGCCATTAAAGTGATATCAACCTTTGACAAGAACCCATACTATGGGCTCATTTGTGATTTGATGGAAGTAGGTAAGGTGAAGAAAGAGAGAAAATATAAGGTTGTTGTGAATAAATAGGGAATTGTTTCTTTAATCATGATTTGTAACCTTTCTTAAATCATGTGATAGAAAACAAAATGTTTTTTTAGTGATGCACAAGTGGGTAGATTAACAGAATTGGGCATGGCCCTGATCACTTCGTACACCAGCATGCCTTGATAAGGCAAAATATGGTTCTATAAATTCATGTAAATATTTTTCCACTTAATATAAAGAGTGCTACCCTCTTTGGTAGTAGTTTTCCCCAAAAAAATAATAATTTAATAATAAGAATAATATAATAATTCTAATATTAATAATATAATATTAAAATAATAAGAATAGTATAATAATTTTAATATTAATAGTATAGTAATGGTACTATCATTCATCAAGTATTGTAACCAAACATAGATTAAATACTCAATTCCATCGAAACATAGATTAATGTAGAAGAAAAATAGCTAAACAAAATATAATCATTTAATAATAAACAAGACCTTAAGAATACACGTATATTATTCTTCTCTCACGCCTACTACATACCAAATACATAGTATAGCTTCCTCCACTTCAAATTATAACCATTTAATGATAAATAAGACCTTAAGAATACACGTATACTACATATCAAATACATAACTTATAGCACTCCACTTCAAACCCTCAACAAAATAGTAATTGGGCTACGAATGATGTACGCTCCACCTTGGATGTACTTCCATTATATTTCCCCATACTCAACATCCTAAAATCAAGTGTTTGCACTTTAGCCTCCACTTAGAAATGTCTATAATTTCAAAAACACATATGTACTTTTAACTTTACAAAACACATATGTGTTTTGCTTAGTTTTGGGTTTGAACAATGGATTTACCTTTACAAAACATGTACATGATTATAACTTGAAAAAATATGTAAGTACTTTTCTTAGTTTTGTATTTTAATGGTGGATCTACCTTTACAAAACATGTACATGATTTCAACTTAATAAAAAATGTATTTTTTCTGCTTATTTTTGGTCTTATGATGGATTCAACTTACCAAAACCCTATGCACTTAACCCTAACACATTTACACTTAACTCTAAACTTGTTTCCCATAACCCTAAACCCTAGATACCTTATACCATCAACCCTAAACCATATCCCTCAACCCTAAACCCTACACTTAGCCCTAGGTTGTAAGGGCTATACACTCTACCCTAGACCTTATACCTTCAACCCTCAAGGTTCCTATACCCTTAAACCTAAACCTTATCACTCAATCTTATACTCTCAACCCTAAACCCTATAGAGAGAGGATATTTATACATAGGGAGGGAGGGAGAGGTAGATAAGGAGGGATGGGGGGGGTAGGAAAGGGAGATATATAGAAATTTAAGATAGAGAGAAAGGTAGATAGTGTAGAGAGAGAGGTAGATCTAGGGAACTAAAGCCTATACCCTATACCCTAAACCTTATCCCTCAGCCCTAGGAACTAAATATAATAAGTTAAACCCTTAACCATATACTCAACCCTATACCTTATACCCTAAACCTTATCACTCAACCCTAGGATCCAAATTCAATACGATAAACACTTAACCATATACTCAACCCTATACCCTATACCCTAAACCTTATCCCTCAACCCTAGGAACTAAAGCCAATAAGTTAAACCCTTAACCATATACTTAACCCTATACCCTATACCCTCAAACCTAAACCTATACCCTATACAAGTTCAATCCTAAACCTTATGTACCCTATACCCTCAAGCCTCAACCCTATCCCTCAACCCTAGGCCCTAAAACCTATAGGTTATACCCATGCTCTGTTGATGGTGTTTCTGCACGACAATAGCTCAGGATAAAATACAATATCCTATATCTCTCTTGAAGGTAATTTTCAACAATAAATTGCTGAAAATCACCCCAAAGTCTCTCGGGTGTCAGGTCATGACAATGCATAAACAACTCAGATAATATGTGAAAATGCTGGTAATCACAATCGGACCTTACTACAAGCAAACTGTATCTTTCCACTTATCAGATCTTGCAATATGATGATCTTAAATCCTAAAT
>VDFB02058242.1:386361593-386383777 GCA_007258455.2 Sequoia sempervirens
GAGAAAGCCACACTTTGATTAATATGGTCACACTTCGTAGGAGATGTATGCCATAATCACTAAGAAGGGAACACGAAAACAATAAATGGGAGACTATGTGCCCCCCTTAAAATGTTAGTGTACCTACTACACTAACGTTTTAAGGATATAGATAGGGATCTCAATAAGAAATACACCTAGGAAAAGGCTATCTAACCCCTTGCCCCAAATTTTAGGATAAAGATGAGCCAATATATAATATTATATGTTATTTCTTGCAATATAAAAGATAATTATGAATAAATTTTGATACATGTGGTAGTGAGCATGCTATAATTCTAAACCTATCACATGGAAAAGAGGAAAGTAAACAACTATTATTTGATTATACAATCATATTAACATGTAAAAGGATAAAAATCCTTCAATACCTTCTTTAAAGCATGGCATTCATCATTAAGATGACCAAGTGTTCTATGATATGCATAGTAAGACATGTTTGTACTTTTGTACATGATGTTGCTTCTTCTTGACCTAAATGTAGCATAGAAAATTATAATCCCTTGTTGGTGATAGTACAATTTCATGCTTAGTTTGGACCTATTTTAGTGACCTTACATTTATGCATTTTAACCTTTCCTAAATAGGCCCTAATTCCCTTTATTATACATCCCAAGGCCTATTTTTATCATTTTCTGACATTGAAACAAGTATTGAACAAATGCAACCTATCATTAAATTTCCCCGAAACAAGTGTGTCTTGGAAGTTTGGGCCAGGACCCATTCGCTCATGGGTGAATGGGTCTCCTTACTTAGCTAGGACCCAAAATTTAATAGATTCTTGGCGGTATTTTAACATTCAAAATTCAAATTGTAATTGTTAGCTATTGGGATCTAATCTTTGGGAAATTAGAGAAATGCCTACAAAAGCCTAGTATTTTCATCAATTCAAAACAGGAACATAAGGAATATTCAAGCAAGAAAAATTTAGAGTCTTAGAGAAGCATTACTTGAGATTGCAAGTCTTCAAGTCCATTATATTTGATCAATCATTTTCACATGATTGAAGGTTGATCCCTATAGAAGAACATGAAGGATTCTAGGATTGGGGGATGCATTTGGCTGCTTCCCTCTACCTAATGACTTGTTTCCTAGTCTTCTCATCTTCAAGCTTCATTCTACTAGAAGCCTACAACAAGGTATCATTGGGTTTCAGATTTATTTGGGGTGTTTTGACTTCTCCCTAAGAGGATCTTGTCATTGTCATATAGGAATCATACTCTAATGCACTTGATTAGGGTTTCTTTACATCTTAGCTTATAACAACCTTAAAACACATAAGGTTGGATCTCACACATTATCTTTTAATACATATTTTTCATTTTATCAAGGTTTAATTAACAAATTTGGGGTTTGACCAAGGCAAACCCCCATACAAGCAAAAAAACAATTTCTTTTGCAGATTTATTGCAGGTCCAGATCTGAAGATGAAGATTTATAGGTACAAGAATGGAGTGCAGACAAAGGACTACAACATCATATTTTGAAGTTTTAGAAAGGATCACAAAGACCCATTTGGCTATGGGTGAATCCTACACATGCCGAAATGCATGTACCATACGTGAGATGGATCAACATTAGACATTTTATACATGGGGACGAAGCATGCTTGCTCACCTTCATTATGATCTTGGTTGGTTCATTTATTGAGAGCTTCATAGCATAGTACATTGTGCACTTCTTCAAGTGTGTGCCTTCAAGCATATCACATGTACTGGGATGACTGGATATCCCACTATAGCAACTATCAACTATCCACAAGCTTACAATTATACTTTGAGACAAGATTGGTAGTGCAAAGATATATTACACTGGAGAGTCAAGTTTTATTATCTTGAGGAGGATGACATAGTATGGAGACCATATACTCTACCACAATGATCATATCGTACACAAAATCTGACCAAGATGTAGTAGTATAGATTGTTTGTTGGATGACATGAGTACAAATGTGATGTCATTCTATTATGATCGGGTCATGTGTTAGTTCAAATAGATTCATATAGCACCTAGTCCATGACCTAACTTCTTGAGAGTTGCATGCAATAGTGCGAGGCCAGGAGACATTCATTGTCGTACCATCAATGACATCATTTCTAGTGACTCAGATGATGAAGACCACGATGCACCCCCAACATTTGATTTAGATGATGTAGGCATCACTATAGCCTATGAGTGATGGTGGGCGAAAGCACGACCTCCACACATCTTCCTTGATGATCATCCCGCAAGTGATGATGGACCACTAACATTTTGATGGGATGAGAGAGAGGACAGGAATTTCAATGGAGATACTAGTGATGACGATGTTGCAATAGAGGATATAGGGGAGGAGGATCGACAATTGATAGGAAAGGATCCTAATGAGCCAGTGGAGGTTGTGGATGCCCCCAAGGAGATACTGACATCTCATCCTCATGTCACCTAAGCACATATAGCAACTACAATAAGTACCTCATCCCATGAGCATGTAGAGTGCAAAAGTACCACACCTACCACCCTTCCTACCCATGAGAGAAGTCCTGATATGGCACTTATTGTATCCTATCGAGATCCTGATTAGTGGGCTAGAAATCCGGGTGATGATATGATATTTATCTTTTATGTTTTAATTATGCATTACTTGTTATATCATGTCCTAACTTATATTTATGTTTTCCTTCTTTTAGTTGGTACACAAGAGTGGCTAGAATTCTTTAGGAAAATCACCTCAAATATGGCACCTCCTATGCCCCACAACAAGTGACACAGGTGGAGCACAAGCCACCACCTAGCATGGGGTGACATGATGACCTATTTGAGCCCTTATCCAAATGGATTTTAGCCTATGATGATGCTACAAGTACTATTGATTTCTCTAGAGCCGAGATTGAGGAGGTTAGAGCTAGGGAGAAGCAATCTAGAGCCACATACGAGGAGCTTAGGACTGCCTACAAGGAGCTTGAGACTGCATATGAGGAGCTTCGAGCCACCTGGGTTCCATCTAAGAGTGAGAGACAAACCTGCTTATAGTTATAACTCAATGGGGTGTAGGTAGAGCTCACTAGAGTGCAGACAGACAGGGATCAAATAGATCAGGAGAACATTGTAGCACTCGTATGTGAGGGGATGGCTAGCGGTGAGGTACAAGGCCTTCAAGATCATATGAGCTCTATGATATTCTCTCGCTCCACTATCTCTTAATGAGCACTAGCACTAGGCCTTTAGGAGTCTAGTATCCATAGGCCTCACTAAATGTATTATGTTATATCACACCACATTTTGTTATCATGGTGATCATGTATATAAACTTTATGATCTATATATATGAGCATGTCTTATGAGCTTATTTTGATTAGATGTTAATGTGACCAATTAAACAATATTGGTAAGATTATTTAATAAATGTCTCCATGATCTAATTGATGTGACCTAATTAAATATTGTTATTTACTTAGATACAACATTTTTATTAAGTGTGATATATTAAGCTAGATGTTGTAATGATCTAATATGACATAACACACATATGATTGAATAGTATGCAAAAGAAAGTAATAATTCAAGTAAATAAACATTTACTCTAATAATTCAAGACACTAAAAATGTTTGTCAAGAACGAAGCAATGTGAGATTAAATGGAAAACCATCTACCCAATCTAACAACATGCTCTAACATACATACTATTCAAAAGGATTGTTAAGTGTAGTACCTATGCAAATGCACAAAATTGGTAGGTTCTTTGATAGGTTTTCCATCCATAGCTTTTAGTGTATATGCTCCAAACCCATAGCTTTCTTCAATGATATAAGGGTTAATCAATTCATGCTAAATTTTCCTTTTTCTTTCGGAGTGGCATTAACATTGCACTAAGTTTCATATAATACCAAATCCCCTTTGTTAAATGAACAAGGAATAACATTATCGTCATAACTATGTTGCATTCTTTTGGAATAATCTTGGAGATGTTCAAGAGCATTTACACATTGTCCATCGAGCATTTCAAGTTGTTGTAACTATTTCTCTTTATACAGTGTGGTCATCAATAATGCCCCTGAGAGATATTCTTAAAGAGGGAATTTCTAAGTCTAAAGGCATTATTGCATCAACACCATAAAAAAGATTATAGGGCATATTTCCTATGGATGTTTGAATATTCATACAATAAGCCCGCAATGCATAAGATAGTTGGGTATGTCAATCTTGTTATGTTTATTTATCATTTTTCTCAAGATTTTCTCAAGTGTTTTGTTTGTTGCTTCTGCTTAACCATTGGATTGTGGGTAATAAGTTGTTGAAAAGTGATGTTGAATGTGAAATGTTTCCAAAAAATTATTCACTTCATTGTTTTTAAATGGGTGTTGTTATCTGAAACTAATGCAGAAGGAAGACCAAATCGAATGAATGTTTTCCAAGATGATGAAACAAAATATAACATCAACAATCATAGAGAAAAGAGGGATTGCCTCTACGCATTTCATGAAGTAATCTATAGCTGCAATTATAAATGTGTGTCCAGAGGAAGGAGGGGAAATTTTTCCAATGAGATCTAAACCCCATATCAAAAATGGCCAAATATGAACTTGGGCATGAAGTTTGGAAGGAGTGTGAATCAAACTATTATGCTCTTGACATTTATGAAATTTTTTAACATGATCGAAACAATATTTTTCCATGTTTCTCTAATAGTATCTTATGTGGATTAACTTTTGAACTAACAATCTTCCCCCAAAATGCCCCCCATAAGCACCTACATGAGCTTCTTTGAGGGCTATAGGAATTTTAGATTTTTTAAGGAATCTTAGAAAAGACCATCGAAGGATCGTCTATATAAGACATCCACTAGTATTATATATCTAGTTGCAAGTTTCCAAATTCGAGTTCTAGTGTCCTTAGTAGTTGGTTCAGGAAAGGTACCTTCTTTTAAATAATTAAATATTGGTGCATACCATTCACTAGAGACTTCAATATTGGCAACTAAAACTTCTTTCATAGTTTCATTTATTGACGGTTTTGTGAGAGTGAATAATAAATGGGAAATCTGTGGAAGAATCTTTGAGAGAAACAAGGGAAGTTGCACTTGAAATTGCATCTATATGTCAATTATCATTTTTTGGAACATTGTCAATGGTGTAAGATTCAAAACATTCTAGAAATGTCATTGTGATATTTTTATATTGGGATCATCTTTCATGTTTTTCCTGATAAGACCCATTAATCTGCTTAATGACTAATTGGGAATCATCGAATATACAAATGTGTTGAACACCTAAGGATAAGGTTGCATGTATTCCAACAATAATGGCCTCATATTTTGTAGTTTTGTTTGTACATAGGAAGTTTAGATTTTAGGATAATGGAATTGGATTTCCTAAAGGTGGAATCAATATAACCTCTGCTCTAGAGCTAGTTCAACACTTAGATCCATCAAAATAAAGCTCCCATGTTTCATTGTCATCTATTTTAAACACATTCTCATCTGGGAATGAGTCATGACTAGGCAATGTTAATGGGGAAGGAGTGTTAGCTAAATGGTCGGTCAATGCTTGACCTTTAATGGATTTTTGAGAAACAAATTTAAGGTCAAATTCAATTAACAACATAACCCATTTAGCCAGGAATCTTGATAAGTCTGTTTTAGTAAAAATATGTTTTAAAGCATCAAATTTGATGATAATATGCACTTCCACATTTAATAAATAATGTCTCAATTTGTTAATAGCAAACACAAGAGCCAAACATTGCTTTTCTATTGTTTTGTATCAAGTTTCATAATCAATCAATGTTCGACTAATGTACTAAACATGATGTTCTTTTCCATTCTCATCTTGTTGGGCTAATAACGTAGACAAAGCATGGGTTGATGCTGATATGTAAAGAATGAAGGGTTTTCCTTGGACAACAGGTTGCGAGATGGGAGGATTAGCTAGATATTGTTTCAAACTTTCATAATCTTTTGACAATCCTTATTCCATCTAAATTTTGATTCCTTCTTAAGGAGTTGGGTAAAAGGAAGATTTTGATCAGCCAATGATGCAACAAATCAATGGATAGCCTGAATCTTTCCTTGTAAGCTATGCAATTGATAAATGCTCCTAGGAGGTGTCATATTTATTATCACATCAATATTTTTTTGTTTCCACCTCAATCCCTCTATGTGACACTATAAAACCCAATATTTTTTCACTATCCACATCAAAAACACATTTCTTTGGATTTAACCTCATATTATACTTACAAATTCTTTCAAAGATTTGCCAAAGGATTTTGATATGGTCTTGACAAGTTATAGATTTTTCTAGAATATCATCAATATAGTCTTCCAAGATATTATGTATGAAGTCATGAAATATTAATGTCATAGATCTTTAATATGTTTCTCCAACATTTTTCAATCCAAAAAGCATAACAACCCAACAAAATGTTCCCCAAGGTGTAGTAAAATATGTCTTTTATTGATCTTGTGGATTAATAAAGATTTGATTATATCCTAAAAAACCATCCATGAATGATAATAAGGCATTTCCCACAGTTGAATCCACTATGATGTGACCAATTTAGGAAGGGGAAAATAATCTTTTAAAGATGATTTATTAAGATCACAAAAATTTGTACACATCCTAATATGATTATTGATTTTTTCCACTGCTACAATGTTGGATATCCAAGGTGAATAATCAATAGAGAAGATGAAGCTTGAGTTTAAGATCTTTTCAATTTCATCCTTAACCAATAAAGCTATCTTAGGATTCATCCTGTTTATCTTTTTTCTTACTGGTTTAGCATCATTTTCAAGGATATTGTTGTGCATAACTATCTTAAGATCAATACCTAGCATATCTAAATAAGTCCAAGAAAAAATCTTAGGAAAGTCATGTAATAACATTGCATGATCTTCTTATTCATCATCATCAAGACACTTTCCTATTTGAATCACTTTCTCTTAATTAGATGTATTCATTGGTATGTTTATAGTATCTCCCACAAGTAATACACTTTGATTTGGAACCTTAGGGATTTGTTGATGTTCATCTTGTTTAGTATCACTTGATTTGACTTCTTCAAAGTATCCATTAGTATTTAAACAATAGGTGAATATTTTATTGTGATGGTAACCTAGTAAAACATCATAAACTCCTAAAAATTCTACCAAACACTCATCATTTTGAAAGTTATCCATTGAAATGTCATTACTTGTGGTATCTATTAATTTAGGATGCATAATTTGAGGGTTGTCTTAGAATAATCTTGCATGATAACATTGATATTAAGTGAAGGCTATTTTGATGCTTTCATTATCTTTGAAGGATAGTATCCAAGACCTCTTGTTGTCTCTTGTATGTTAGGCTCAATGGGAACTCTAATTCCCTTACTCTTTCACTCCACATCCTTTTCCATTATAACTAGATTATTTCAATAATTGATATCCTTTTCTATAAAGAGATTCCATTTCTTTAGAAGATGGAGGTTTCTCATGATCTATCTCATCATAAGTATATGTGTAATTTGTATCCTCTTCTTTACTAGAAGTTATGGATTCAAATGCTTTTATTGACTCCACTATAGATTGTGTTGATATCTCAATTGTTTCTTTTCTTTCTTCAGATGTCATTGTTGTGATTTTGTATTCACCCATAAAGGTAGTTTTTAAATTCAATGAACCCCAATCATCTTCTAACAATTTTGATACCGATGAAAGCCACTCATCCTTATCTTCTTCTTACAAAGGTTCCACTTTTGAAGTTGGTATTAGAGCCTTCAAAGGACCTCCCATGCCTTTGTCAATTTGTAAACAGTATTCTGATTGTATATCATCTTTTATTGTGTAATCCTTATCATTATAAACTTATTTTAGCATATGGTGTAGCACTGAAGGTACTACATTCATTTCATGAATCCATAGTCTACCCAAGAGGAGGTTATATGAAATACCATGGGGCATGACATAGATAGTGGTATGTAAAGTAACCTTACCAACATTAACAAGTACTATTATCACACCAAGCGATTATTTTCCCACATTATCAAAACCATAGATAGACAAAGAATGTGGTTGAATCTTATTCTTGTCCATTTCTACTTTATCCAATAGATTGACACTACCAACATTGAGAATTGAACCATTATCCATAAGAGTACACTTAATCCCACACTTTTTAATGATAGTCATCATCACCAGAGCATCATTTTATTTTTTTGTTTCCAATGGAGGTAGCTCACTTTGATGAAAAAAAATATCCACATTGACTGAGTTCATACTTTGAACTAGGGCTACTACATCATTTGGTTGTACACTAGGGGGAACCACAAATTTTTGCAAATCGTTTTGAAGTATGCCATGATAAGTGGATGATGTTTGAATGAGAACCCATAAATAAATCTTAGTAGGATTATTTCATAGTTTTTCCACAAGATCGTACTCATTTCCACTTATATGAAGGTAAGCAAGGGACACTAGGCAAGATTGGTTGTGGAAGCGATATTGACATAGGGATGGCTTGAGTTTGTCTTGGTTTCTTATTATTTCTGGTTTTATATGTATGAGAAATGGTGTTATAAATTGGTTGTGTGACACATGGTTACTAGTGAGTTGTTTTGTGAAACTTAAGACATGTCCTTGAGGCTTTGGTTTGTTTTGAGGTGGTCCTATAATAAGCACAGATTTGGTTTAGACTTGGGGTTGTTATGAAGGTGGGTAAATAATCAATTGAGGTATAAATGCATTGACCATTCATTGTTGTGTTGTGTTATTACAAGCCTTAGTGGATGATTTTGATGAGATGAAGTCCTCAATGGCTTCATCTAACATATTGAATTCGTCACTACTAAAGGGCTTGAGGGATGTATGAACTTGTAGAAAAAGATTTGACATGATCAAATGACTATGTTTTCTCCAAGTTTAATCATTAATCTATGATGTAGGATTTAATGTTGGTTTGTTAAATGTGTTGGAATACTCTAAGGTTTTGAATGCTTGCAAAATAAAAGCTAATCTATCCAAACTATGCAAGGATTCATAGAATATAAACAATGCTTCTATAGATCTAAAAATTTCAAGTAGTGAAAAGGAAAATATTGTCAATCTAAGCAAAAGAACAACTTTTTTAACATGCGAAGACACTGTCTCAGAATTTCCAAAATAAAGATTTACCAACAGAAATAGAGTTCAGATACATAGACAAAAATGTGTGCAAAAAATTATTTGGACACATGTACAAGGACAGGGTTACCCAAGGGTGAATGAGTCCTTGTACAGGTTTCTGAAAAATTAAAGATTGAGTGTCTAAGTTATTGTTTATGATTACTATTCATGTTTGCAAAATGATTCTACAGTGACCTTTTTTCAATTTTTTTGATGAAATGCAAGTACAAATGTATGACAATGTGTAAACAAAAATGACAATTTTGGGTGCAATTTTGAATGAAATTGTGGTCTAAATGATTGAAACACACACTAATACAAACTATGATGTAAAATGTATGTAATATTTTTGGATTTTTATGAGTTTTTTAATTATGCAAATACGCAATATGCAACCCTAAATGAAGAATGAAAAACACAAAGATGTAAAATATAGATCTAGGGTTTGAAAGACTACCAAATGAAAAATTTATGATGTAAGAATTTCAGGTTCACCAAAATGAAATGGTGGGGAAAGGGTGATCTTAGGTCCTTAATGCAAAGAACCTAGGATTCAAAGGGCCTCTCCCCAAATTTCATTAGACACACCAACAAGGCCAAGAGAATGAATTTCAACCTTACTCAAACCTAGGTTGGTGGGATTCTTTAGGGTCTTAGGATAATTAAGGATGATTTAGAATTATTAAACTAATGAACCTATATGACCTAATATGTACACTACTAAATTTGACTCCATTTTTTGATGAACATTCGTTGGTCTTTCGACAAACATTTGTCAGAAAATTGACGAATTGATGAAAAAAAATTTGTCACTATTTTTTCGTCAAACTTCTGACAACGAATTAAATGTCGAAATAATGGTGCAAATTTTTTAGTCATCGGTATCATAAAATGACTCAGATGTTCGTCAGAATATCGACGAAAACTTCATGTATCCACCAACGAATTATAACCAAAATGCAATTGCAATGGCTCTTCTGAAGTGTCAAAACAACACCAAAAGTTCATCGCCATTTCGACGAAATGGGCAAGGAGTTACGATGAAGTCTTCATCACAGCTAAGCAACTTCGTCAGACCTTTTCTGTGATTCATCGATGGCCTTCATTCAAATTGCGATGAAATGGGCAAGGAGTTACAACGAAGCCTTCGTTGCAGCTAAGCAACTTCGTTGGACCTTTTATGTGATTCGTTGGTGGCCTTCATCGAAATTGCAATGAAATGGGCAAGGAGTTACGATGAAGCCTTCATCGCAGCTATAGCAACTTCGTTAGACCTTTTTGGTGATTCGTCGGTGGGTTTCATCAAAATTGTGATGAAATAATGCAATTATTTTTTTAAAAAAATATTCATTGAAATGTACCATCGCGGAGAATCTTGGCGATGACCACTGAAGCCAACCCATCGGTGAGAGATCAATCATTATCACAAGATGGAAAACTCACTCTGATAGTCCATGTCTTGTTGATGACTTCTGTCGGCAAGACAGATCCAATGTCACACTGATCTGACCTATTTAGGAGTTTTGAACACTGCTGGTTATCAGCAAGACATTCTGAGGGTCTCGCCAATTAAACAAGTGTCTAAGAGAAAGTAAACAAATGGAACCTATTAATTTTCTTATTTTGGGGTTCTTTAAATCATAGAATAGATACCATCTTCTTGTGTATAATGTACTTATATTCAGATTTGAATTTGAGACCAATTGTCATTGCACATTCCATTTTACTTACACAGAGTATTCTATAAGCAATATATTGATAATTCCAAATGATTTATGGTGTTGTACAACTCTACCTATCATCACAGTTCTACTATTCCCCCCGAGAGAATCCTACAAAGACAAGTTTACAATACCAAGTCAAATAATATGAAAAGACTTACTTCCATACAAATTAAATGATTATTCTCACAATGGAAATTGTCTAATTACAACAACAATTCCATGAAAGGTTATCCATGCTTCATAAGAGATGACTAATCATACCTACAGACTGCAAGATGCATAGAAAAAGCATTACACTTGAGAACAACCAAGGGCTAACAAGGGAAGGAGTTAAGAAATGTCTGGATTGAAGAGAAAATGTGTAGGGAAAATGTTGAGCAGTGTCAAGAGAACAGAGCTTGTAGAACATATTCTTGACCTAATCAATCTCTTGAAAAACTTAAACAAAATCAAAATACTAACACATACATGAGACATGTAATGAAATTTCAATATCAGCTATCTTTTTCATTAATACAAAGGTAGGTAAAGGAGAAATAATTATAATTGTAACACTATTCATAGTCCAGTAAATTATGTTCGTAATTTGTGTTCAATGCACCTTAGTTTTATCATTATACTGCCCATCTAATACCATATTTAAATCCAAGGTTCAACTATCTCAGATCTAAAGAAGCACCTTCAATTAACCATTTAAAGTACTATAAACTAAGGTAAGACTTTTACTTGAGAAAGATTGGGTACACTTGTAGGATTAAAGTTCTCACAATCATCAGGATTTATTGGCACATAGACACAACCTGCAACATATGAAGTAATGGATGACTACAAGTTAGTGAAATGGTCCTTAATATGTGATTGGTTTGCAAATTGATTGGTAGAAAATAAGGTTACAAACAGATCTACATGAAAAATTATGAGGACAATCTACTGTAATCATCAAAATGGATTAAAAGTGCAAAGGAAAGAGCCGAGCTACATCTCTAGAGCCTAAAAAAAACACATGCAAGAAACACAAAAAAAGAACAAACCAGTTTTTGGATGAATACAAAATGGTGCCTTCAGCAAGCGATTCATATGTTTTCACACCTGACACAGGACATTAAGAAGATTTTAGTCTTCCTCTGTGAAATTAACTACTTACAAAATAAACCAAGAAACCAATATTATATACCTCCATGCCTAGCTGAGGGTAGGTATAAGAGAAAAAAAATTCCTCAATGCAATGCAGAAAAATATCAATGTGTGTGTAGGTTTGTATTACTCAAAATATCATTTCACTACCTAAGGAAAAATACCAAAGTGATGTTTTAAATTTCAATCTTCACATAGGCTCCCTTATTGCTACGCATGCATATAAAAGCATTATTTGAGCTCTAAACTATTCAAATATTAAGGATTTAATTAGCTATAAGATGGAAAGTTGTTGTTTAGACATAATACATCATCTTTTACATATCTTTATTCACTCCTACCGCTTCAGATAAATTTGTGTAAATGAGACATAAATGTGAATCTTTTATGACAAAGAAAATTCTTAAAAGGAGGGGGGAGAGAGAAAAGGGTAGGGGGAAAGAGAATGCTTGAATGTATAGCAAAGTATAACATTTTGATCATTATAACAATGAAATGAATCTTAAGTTTGAAGCATTATTATCATTTACAATATTTATGATCAAGAATGAATGTAAGTAGAGAAAATTTTGCATACCTACAAATGGTACAAAATTTCATGGTTAAGTGGAAGCCTCCCATCAACAACAAGATCCAAATATCCGTGTATCTATCTCAATCGAGCCTAAACCCTTCAAAGATGTCAATTTTTCCACTAACCTGTTATGCACAAAAGTCAAATTTTAGAGTTATGTCACCACTAAAAATAGAAGAAACAGAGCTTTGAAACCAAATCCACACACAACACAATGTGGTATTCATACAAAGCCATACAAACAAATTAAACTCAGAACATTGGAATGGAAACAACTTCAAATTATGATGCAGAGCATGGATTAAGGGGTATAAAAAACATTTTTCTGCCACCATAGTGAAAAGTTAGCACTTTCTTTCATCTTTGCATATTGGTTTGATGCTTCAAAAATTTCTTATATTGAAAAGTGCATTACCTTATTGGGCTTCTCTTTGTTTCGAGAATAGTTTAATATTCTTTACTTAAAAGGGCCAACCACATGATGTGGAAGCTCATTTGGCCCTTCCCCCCCCCCCTCACATCACTCTCAATTCCCCATACCCAATCATATAACATTAATCATTCATTCATCCATTAATAACATATAACATTCATTCATTAACATATAACATTCATTAATTAACATATTCACATTCATTCATCAACATATAATATTCATTCTTTCAGTTTTTACATACTATCAAAAATATGGTTGTCATGATATGATTACAATCACTTTTTTTTTGTTTCTTTTTTAAAGCTAAAAAATCTAAAGTGGAGTATCGTTTTCTAAATCGTATGCCCCCCCTTTAGTTGTTCTGCCCTCTTCTCGTGATCATAATGAATGCCTAGTCATCTGCTCATGAAGTGGATGGTGCTACAAGGGGGATCTGCTGCAATAACAAAGAAATGTTAAACTGGTATGTTTTATTATTATTGTTACAAGTATTTCATTAATTAAAAGAACATTAGAGTGTTTCTCTTTACCTAATGGGTCTACATCATGTTCCTGAACTTCTGTTATAGACTCATGCTCAACATGTTGAGCACCCTCTAAATCTTGATCTATAGTTGAAACATGAAAGGTTACATTAATTAATACACTAATTTAAATTAAATATGTTTAAGAGAACATGAGAGTGGTCCTCTTTACCTGATGGGGCCACATCATGTTCCTGATCTTCTCTAGCCTAATCATGCTCAACACGGTGATCACGCTCTACATGCTCTAAAGTTGAAACACGGAAGGTTACATTAATTATTACACCAATTAAAATTAAATATGTTTAAAATAACTTTAGAGTGGTCCTCTTTACCTGATGGGGCCACATCATGTTCCTGATCTTCTCTAGCCTGATCATGCTCAACATTTTGATCACATTCTACATGCTCTAAAGTACCAGGATGCACACCACGACCTTCATCTGCAAGTTGTGCTCCACCCTCACCAGGACGCATTCCAATGTCATGTGCATTATTATCATTGCTTGAATGTTTAAAACAAATAGGCATGTAATTACTTTATGGTGGAAATTAATATTGAATAGTTTGCACAAGTATTCAATTTTAAATAAACTTTATTGAGTTTATTTACCTGCGTGTCGGATGCAATGGAAGATTGTGTTTACCTAGTCAAGACTCTTAGGCATTCAGCCACGGCTCCATAGCCTTGCTGGAAGGCAATCTTCAAGTCATCTTCTGTGGGAACTCTATTGAATTCAGAGCCCTACATTTTTGCATAAGATCATGAATTTTTCTTCTATGGTGTGATAAAACTAAAATTGTTTTCAATTTATTGTTTGGATACAATATTTCATTTATTGATACTTATAATTCGTGTGGCTAATTTCATATAACCACCAGAGCCAAGTTTGTGTTTCCTGTGTTTTTCTAGTCTTTCCTATGTTTCCTTCGATGTGTCGGGTAACCTATGAAAAGTTTGAAATACGTTTGATTATGTAAAAAGAAAGAGTAATCAATATATAATTACATTGTTGATAGTATCACATACCTTCCTTGGCCTGGTGGTGTCTTTCCTTTTTTCTTTTCAACCTTCTTCTTTCCATCTGACACCAAGTCCTTCCACTCCCTCTTCGAAATCATGGGGGGATGCTCGTACTTTTTGTTCTTCTCTAAATGTGACCTATATTGGTCCCTCACATGCTTTAGATAGGTACCAGCTTTCTTAAGGACCTTGGTTCGGTTGAATGTTTTATCACCAAAGAGCACAACTAAACGGTTAATGAGCTTATCTTTTAAATCTGATTTTGGGCATTCCAGCATTAATGCGACCTGGGTGGGCAGAAGAGCTCCAATGTAATATCACTTAGATGTTTATAAAAAACATCATTTCCTATAAAATGATCATCAGATCAATAGTCTAAAAAGAGTGATCAATAAGTAAATTTCAATTGGATTATATATAATAATAATTAAAACATTTTAAAGTACCTAGGACCTCTATCTTTATGGGAATGAAATCCTCGGTCACCAAAAATGTGATTGGAAATGTTCTCGTACTAGTAATACGGGAAGATCCAGGAAATGTTGCTAAAATATCACCAGGTACTAGTGGCCTCTGCATCCCAGTTACATCCTAGCATGTTGGAATGTGTTATTTGTTGTCTAGAGGGTGCACTCATGAGTATACATGGTATGTGTTGCCGACATTTTAGGCGACAATTATAGGCCTGAGATGATGGGGACAAATGATGTGATGTATGCAGGAAGATCTGTGGTTGCCAGCCTTAGCCCTACTCCCTCAGCGGCCTTGCAGGTACCCTAATCATGGCAGGGAGCATCATGAGGGAGGCCAAAATCTTGTAAAACAACTTACATTTTAGTTCATGACATAAAGGTACAAAATAAAACCATGAATGAACTTATATTTGCTTAAAAGACCTCCATGACAGCCTTGCAAGTTTGCTTGATCTCTCTGATCAATATTTAACCCTCTCTCTTATCTCATCTAGCTTTGAGCCATTATGAATAACAACAGGTTATTCATTGCATTTTAGGTCTTCCTTATCATGCTCAGAGAGGTTTTGTTGAATAAGTGATATCTGTCCATCACATAATGTGTACACCTCACTATGGATGCTGTCCTCTACTGCTGATGCCTTTCCCCGATCAATCGACTGCAACAAGAATATTAAAAACATTATCGAAATTAACCCAAAAAACTTATGAAAAAAATAATAATAAAACATTTTGCTCGTATCTAATTTTTACAATTTCAATGAAATTAAACTTATTCCGGGTAAAGGCGAAGAATAAATCACGATCTCTGCTCTGGGTCGGAGCCTTCTCCATACGATCAATGTCCTGATGTGACAAAAATTAAATATAAAAAAAATTACCAAAATGAAACCAATAGACTTACGAAAAAAACATAAGAATAAAATGGTATATTGGAATCATTAATTGGAGGTTAGGTAAATGGTACATATTATGTACCACCATAGCAATGTATGTTTGTAACTAAGCAATTCATATTGTAATCAATTAACTCTTCCCTGAGTTATTGATTTGTGCACCTCTGAATATACGGTTTCCCTCAAGCACCTCGAATATGCAATTGGGTTGGTTACCCTTGGCCGGGTCATGTACTAATTATAAACCTGCAATATTCCTTGATGCTGTACCAATCAATGTATAATACTCCTTTATTTTTGATCCTTATCTTTTAGTTGTATATAGTTACTATGATTACGCCTCGCATACTTCATGTATTGCAAACCGGTTACATCAATCTTTTAATGGCATAGCAGTGCGACATACTCCATCAATTGAGTAACTTTTTGTAACCAGGACCTTTATATAGTCCATCAAAAATGGCCCAAAACCCTTGTAATAACAAAAGTAGTGCTATCACGATATATCCTCGTTGACAAAACCGGTGTTTATTGGAGGAATTTCATGAGTGCCCATTGTTTCTGTAGATGTTTGTACCTCAAGGGCACCTCGACATCACCTATGCTCTCATCATCATAAGAACATGACCCCCCTTCAGCAAGAAAAAATTCCATGCGTTTACAGAATTTTCTTCTAATCTTTTGACCTCTAGTTAATCTCTCTCTTTTAGACATACTACATGTCTCACTTTCGTCTTCTCTTCTTGAATTTCCCTCGCTCGAGGAAGACAGATCTGAAAAATACCTATTTGGTTGTACCTACACTCATAAGGATGTTGGATGAAGTTCTTTCATGGTGATGTGATCCTAAGGTGACATTATGATTAATCTATCATTTTATCACTAGAATTTCACAGGTTATAAGGTAATCAAGTCTAGATAGATTGCAAGTTATTGTTACTACTATCCAAATGTGTCCATCGAAAATCAAATCTACTTAACATTTTAACTCCCAAACTTTGTAACAAGTGTTAAATTTGACTATTGTCCACTAGTTACACAACCAAGGCCTCAAATGTATTCTCTAATTGTAATCAAAGGACTTTTTCTCTTCATTCAAGTAAATAAACTTGAAGGGAAACACCACCAAGTGGTTTATTAGACACCTACATGACTAAAAATAGCAGCAAATTCACATTTAATTTCCATATGTCTAAGAGGTTAACGAGGAGGGAGTGTGTACTAGGCCTGGTTAAGTCATCATAAGTTTATTTTTTGGCAATAATTTTTTTTAAGTCATCTTAAATATTCCTATGTCTAATTGATAGGAGACTTTTGGTATTTTTTAAGGTAGGATGTGTTCGCTCTCAAAAATGCAAGTAAAGGGTACCTCAAGAGGTTGCCAATCTCTTGATACATTTTAGGGTAACATACAAGGTTTAAAAGGCTTAAACCTTCTACTCTTCAGGTGATGCTAGACCTAGGCAGGTGTACCTTTATGAATTGAGCAGACTTGACTTTTGATTTTCTCTTCTTGTAGTGATTTGTCCACAATGGCAGATGGAAGTGAACAAACGAATTCAAACTTGATAGCAATAACAATCTTCTGATCTAAATCCTAAAGTGCTCAATTAACAAATGTAAAACAGATGTAAAGAAACTGAATGAATCCAAATGATGAAATTGCAGAGACCAATGCCTTATTGGGTATGCGGAGTCAAATGAAATAGAAGTGGGCAACTTATTCTGGCAGAAAATCAAATTGTTGCCATATATTCTATTTACAACTTGTATAAACATGCAGGATTATGACTACTAAGCTCTACTTTAATAATCCAGATGAATCTCCCTGATTACTGTGATCATCTAAAAGGATTTAATCTCTTCTTGAGAGAACCAGTTAATTAACCACATAGATACAGCAAATGTGCACTGATAAATTGAAAATAAGCTTGTTATATCAATTTAAACAACTAGAAAGAATCAACTTGGAGACAGTTTAACAATAATTTTCAATAAAATCAACAGATAATTGACACTAGAAATAAACTACCACACTAGCTAAATTTCATTGAAATTGCCATTTGAAAAAATGCAACATAGTCTCTGGAATGAGGACTTTATTCTACTGTGTCCATTCCTAATTTACTGTATCTATTCTAATATCTCATCTTTTAATTACAATCAGGAGTGTATACTTATACACCAGCATCAAGAAACATATCACTTCAAATTCATGTCAGCCAACCGTAGTATTCGGGAAAATTTCATGTTGGCCTGCAACAGTATTTTAGAAATTCACGTCGGCCACAATGTTTGAATTTTTGTTAATCACCAATGGAATAGTCGCTGAGACATCCAAAAAGTATGTCGAAGGCAATTATAACGCTATCAGTCACCCCTTAGTTCTCTGTGTTTCACCGTAACATTTTGTTCACTATGCCAAAGCCAAGAATTGTCCTTTTGTCCCCTTGCATTTCGTTGTAACCCTATGATATCGGGGAGACCTCTCGTAGACCACATTATGTTATACCGAAAGTATTCCATCCTGTGCTTCATTGAGATAAAGCAATTCTTATACTGACATAGCCCCTTTTCCTTCCATCGACAAGACCGGAGGTCACTCACTGAGACCTCATGCCAAAAACCCAAACTCTTACCGAGATGTATACCTTTATGTTGTCGGTCGGCAAGACAAAAAGACTTCGCCAAGACACAACACCGAACACAACAAGTTTGGGCAAAATGAATCCCTCGCATGTTGTTCGGTGAGACCACAAGAGTTCGCCAAGACATCATACCGACGGTATAACTTATGTCGATAGGTGCCTGGAGATGGATCCCAATCGTTGTGATAGCACAAACGTCTTGCCGATAAGCAACACAGACGTTTGTCAGAAAAATGGATCGGGGAGACCCTGATATTGTCATGCTGATAAGAATTGTAAAGTGAAATATTCAAGAATCGATGGAAACAAAGGGACCATATGGGAAAAATATGGGTGAAATATGCACACGGTAGGACCAATCTAGAAATTTATGAGTAAGATCAACATGTAAAAACATCATATTTTTACAGTTCTAACAAGATGATTGATGAAAGAGCCCAAAGAGACTTTCTCCATGGTATTTAGGTACACATAGCAACGGTCTTCTCTTATACGGTTGGACATAATTTAAAGAACTTAGCTAGGAATTATTCATTTAACCTAAGGTTTTCTCATAATGCCATCATTGGAAAACTATGATCAAATTCTTCTATTATGAAGAATTGGTCAATGTGCCTCTAGTAATCACTATAAATTTTTGTAAGGATAAAATGACTAATTGAATCAGGTAGGAGAGAATCAAATTTGAGTTCTTCAAAGATTATATTCCTCTATTCATAATTTTTAAGGGTTGTGTGTGGAGGAGGTTATCACTACCAAGGCGGGAGGACACATTTCCTTGTATTCTTTTATAATTTTCATTATTCTTATTTATTTTACACTTACATTCACAAATACACATACATATGCATTTACTATTTTCATTTATTTCTCATGTAGTTTAATAGTTTGATCGATTTCATATTTATGTGTTGAAGACTTTAGAATTTCAATTACATTAATTTATGGATATGTTGTATCTATAACACTACAAAACCATATGCTCTTTGCATTTACACTTGCATTTAGAAATACACATTTATAGACATACATATAGATTTCTTTAATGATATGTTGCATTTATTGTTCTAGGAGAGCATCCAATAATTGTATTTACATTTACATTTAAAAATACATATACATACATACATACATATATATATATATGTGTGTGTTATTGATGATGATATTGATATTATTATAATTTATATTCATTATTCCGAAACAGCCCATTAGGTGCGCACATGGATAAAAGTCATAAAATCAGATCTCCCATACATGTTTTGTTGAAACCTAAGCTTGGACCTCTCATTTCACATGCTTTTCTTCACAAAACTATTGAGAACAACAGCTATACCTTACTTATTATTCATCCTATGCCCTATTCATGCATCCTACAATTACAACAGTATCCATGGGGCCTCTTACACAAGCTATAGTAATCACAAAAGTGTAAGAGCCCCTTTATATCATGTCGACTATAAAACAAAAAAAAATAGGGTAACTCAGATTATGATTTGTTGGTGCTATGGACAAAACACCCTACCATCTTTTGGAGTCTTTGAAAGAGAAGTTGAATAGTGGCGCTAAGTACAAACTCTTTATAGCTATGTGAATGAGGTGATCAATTTTGTATACAACCATGCTGAAGAGTACCAAAAATGGGTAAAATGTATATTTAACTCGAGGGAAGAGTGAAAAGGAGTAGGCTACCATCATTGACAAATCAGTCAGTTGTAGTTACAAATAAATTCAAGATTTTTTTGGTCACCAGGCACAAAATGAATTTTTTGTTGTCGATCAACCATTCTCTCAACAGCATGATGAACAAGAAGATCGAGATTGTTGTTGCAAAATTTTTTGAATATCACAAGGTGGTCCAATTATTGCGACACGCTGCGGCGCTTTTTGGCCCACTGCTTATTTTGCTCCTTCTATTTCTATAAGTAAGAAGGATTTCTGCCAAGTGGGTTAGCAAGTTAGATATTTTTGGTCGAGTCTAGATGAAGTTGCAAAGAAAATTGTAAAGTCTGATGGTTTTAGGGAAATGCAATTTAGGTTTTGAGTCATTTTGTAGTAGGTTTTGAATTCATGGGGATTTGATGTTTTATGACAGTACTGGCATTTGAATTGATATGATTAATTCAAACTCATGTCTCTCCATTGTACAAGCATATCTAAATTTTGAATAAAATGATCAAGGTTGTTTCATTCATCTCACTGTTGTGGTGTGTATGATTCTTGTTTTAGGTTTGATTCAAGGAATTAATTAAAATGCCCTAATGGGATTGTAGATGATATGTTTTATAAGGATTTGATAAATAGTATTGGGTTAGAATACATATTGATGAGATTGTAAAGCAATATTATCAAGGATCTTATATGTTATGTGTTAAATCTGTCATAAACCCTTAGATGCTTATAAATTTGACTCCTCCAATGGATATATGGCGCTGATCTAAGTTGTACTTATTTGTATGGTTCAGTATTTGTTTTCCTTTACCTAGAGCTTGTTACAAATTGCAAATCAATGACTATCTTATACTATGAAATGCTGTAGTTATCTAATGCTCCAAATAGTTGATATTATTGATAAACACCCAATTCTATTCGATATTATCCTATTATGTTGAGCTATTAAATGAGATTATCTGTTGTTAATGTTGTTTATGATGATCGTGTAGAGGTTGTAAACACATTAAGGGATCACCCTCCCGAGTCTTGCAGAGCCCAAAGAGTAGGAGGTCTTTAAAATCCTCATTAATTGGTCCAGGTCCTTCGAGCTGCCCTTTATTGGAATTGGAAATTACATAGGTAGATTAGAAGATCAACTTGCTTACCATAAAAACAACCAACACCTTGCATATGTTTGTGGTGGAGGTATTAAAGAAGAATTGTATGCCTCTATTTCAATTCATTAGATCTACCTTAGCCTAGCATATACTTGGGCTAAGTCTATAATTGCTTCAGACTCATGCGATGAAGGCTATGTGTGATGAAATCCTAGACCTCAACGAAGAAGTGGGTAGATTATGGGATTTGTTCCAAGACCTGAGGTTGGTTGATAAAAATGTGAAAGACTAAGCTATTTTATTTTTTCTATCTTATCTTATACCATTTTACTAGAATGGGGGTGCCAATGTACGAGAAGATCTTTGGAAACTAGGCATGAAAATTGAAGGTTAAAAAGAATGGAGGTGCCAAATTTACAGTACTCATTGCCCCTTGGTCATCAATTTTTCCTGAGTTCCCTCAACCTCGTCCTCGGCACTGGTATTGACCTTGTTTTCACTCCAAACTCTTCCTCGGCGCTGATATTGACCTTGTTTTCACTCCTCCAAACTCTTCGTCGGTGTTGGTATTGACCTTGTTTTAACTCCAAACTCTTCATTGGCATTGATATTGACCTTGTTTTCACTCCTCCAAACTCTTCCTCAGCGTTGATATTGACCTTGTTTTCACTCCTCCAAACTCTTCATCGGCACTGGTATTGACCTTGTTTTAACTCCAAACTCTTCCTCAGCACTGGCATTGACCTTGTTTTCACTACTCCAAACTCTTCCTCGAGCGTTGGTTATTAACTGCTTTCACTCACTTCTCAAACTCTTTCC
>VDFB02058242.1:386383877-386527940 GCA_007258455.2 Sequoia sempervirens
GATTGACAACATTTTCCATTTTTAGTACTTAAATTTTTTAGATTTGTAGAAGAATTTTTTATATTCTTTGAATCATTGCATAGTCTGGATAAATTAGCTTTCATTTTGCAAGCATTCAAAACCTTAGATTATTCCAAAAAATTTAACAAACCAACATTAAATCCTACATTACAGATTAATGACTAAACTTGGAGAAGGAAGAATCATCTGATCATGTCAAATCTCTTTCTACAAGTTCATATATCCATCAAGCCCTTTAGTCGTGATGAATTTGATATGTTAGATGAATCCCTTGAGGAATCCATCTTATCAAAATCATCCACTAAGGCTTGTAACAACACAACACAACAATGAATGGTCAATGCAATTACACCTCAACTAATTATTTATCCACCTTCACAACAATCCCAAGTCCAAACCAAACTTGTGCTTATCATAGGACCACCTCAAAATAAACCAAAGCCTCAAGGAAATATATTATTTTTTTCAAAACAACTCACTAGTAACCATGTGTTGCAACAACCAAGTTATAACACCATTCCTCATAATATAACACAAGAAAAAATCAGAAACCAAGAAAAACTCAAGACATCCCTATGTCAATACCACTTCCACAACCAATCTTGCCTAGTTCCCCTCGCTTACCTTCACATAGTGGAAAGGAGTATGATCTTGTGGAACAACTCTACAACAATCTTGCTAATATTTCTTTATGGGATCTCATTCAAACATCATCCACTTATCATGGCATGCTTCAAAATTCTTTGTAAAAATTTACAGTTCCCCCTAGTGTACAACCAAATGATGTAGCAACCCAATGATGTAGCAACCCTAATTCAAAGTATGAACTCAATCAATGTGGATATTGTTTTCCATCAAAGTGAGATACCTCCATTAGACACATGAAAAATAAAATGATGTTTTGATGATAGTGTCTATCATTAACAAGTTTGGGATTAAGTGTACTCTTGTGGATAAATGCTCAATATTTTTAATGCCAATATTTTGGATAAAATAGGAGTGGAAAAGACTAAGATTCAACTAGATTATTTGTGTATCTATGGTTTTGATACTGTGGGAAAAAAATTGCTTGGTGTGATAAAAATACCTATTAAAGTTGGTAAGGTTACTTTACAAACCACTATCCATGTCATGCCCCATGATCTTTCATATAGTCTCCTCTTGGGTGGACTGTGGATTCATGAAATGAATGCAGTACCTTCAATGCTACACTGTATGCTGAAATAGGTTTATAACAATAAGGTTTACTTAATAAAAGATGATACAAAATCAAAAAACTATTTACAAACTAACAAAGGGATGTGAAGTCCTTTGAAGGGATTAATACCAACTTCAAAAATGGAACCTTTCCAAGAAGAAGAAAAAGATGAGTGTCTTTCATTGATATCAAAATTGTTAGAAGATGATTGGGGTTCATTGAATTTCAAACCTACCTTTATGGGTGAATACAAAATCACAACAATGACATCTGAAGAAGGAAAAGAAACAATTGAGATATCAACACAATCTATAGTGGAGTCAATAAAAGCATTTGAGTCCATAACTTCTAGTAAAGAAGAGGATACAACTTACACATATACTTATGATGAGATAGATCATGAGAAACCTCCATCTTCTAAAGAAATGGAATCTCTTTATGGAAAAGGATATCAATTATTGAAACAATCTAGTTATAATGGAAAAGGATGTGGAGTGAAAGAGCAAGGGAATTAGAGTTCCCATTGAGCCTAACATACAAGAGACAACAAGAGGTCTTGGATATATCCTTCAAAGATAATGAAAGCATCAAAAATAGCCTTCACTTAATATCAATGTTATCATGCAAGATTCTTCTAAGACAACCCTCAAATTATGCATCCTAAATTAATAGATACCACAAGTAATGACATTTCAATGGATAACTTTCAAAATGATGAGTGTTTGGTAGAATTTTTAGGAGTTTATGATGTTTTACTAGGTTACCATCACAATAAAATATTCACCTATTGTTTAAATACTAATGGATACTTTGAAGAAGTCAAATCAAGTGATACTTAACAAGATGAACATCAACAAATCCATAAGGTTCCAAATCAAAGTGTATTACTTGTGGGAGATACTATAAACATACCAATGAATACATCTAATTAAGAGAAAGTGATAGGAAAGTGCCTTGATGATGATGAATAAGAAGATCATGCAATGTTATTACATGAATTTCCTAAGATTTTTTCTTGGAATTATTTAGATATCGGGTATTGATCCAAGATAGTTATACACAACAATATCCTTGAAAATGATGCTAAACCAGTAAGAAAAAGATAAACAAAATGAATCCTAAGATAGCTTTATTGGTTAAGGATGAAATTGAAAAGCTCTTAAACTCAAGCTTCATCTTCTCTATTGATTATTCACCTTGGATATCCAACATTGTAGCAGTGGAAAAACTCGATAATCATATTAGGATGTGTACAAATTTTTGTGATCTTAATAAATCATCTTTAAAAGATTATTTTCCCCTTCCTAATATTGGTCACATCATAGTGGATTCAACTGTGGGAAATGCCTTATTATCATTCATGGATGGTTTTTAGGATATAATCAAATCTTTATTAATCCACAAGATCAATACAAGACATCTTTTACTACACCTTGGGGAACATTTTGTTGGGTTGTTATGCTTTTTGGATTGAAAAATGTTGGAGAAACATATTAAAGATCTATGACATTAATATTTCATGACTTCATACATAATATCTTGGAAGACTATATTGATGATATTCTGGAAAAATCTATAACTCGTCAAGACCATTCAAAATCCTTTGGTAAATCTTTGAAAGAATTTGTAAGTATAATATGAGGTTAAATCCAAAGAAATGTGTTTTTGATGTGGATAGTGGAAAAAATTTGGTTTTATAGTGTCACATAGAGGCATTTAGGTGGAAACAAAAAAATATATGCCTATAAAAAATGCCACAATTAGGAGATAGCCTTACAAGGAAAAATTCAAGCTTCCCATTTTTGTGCATATTGGGCTGATCAAAATCTTCCTTTTACCAACTCCTTAAGAAGGAATCAAAATTTAGATGGAATAAGGATTGTCAAAAGATTTTGAAAGTTTAAAACAATATCTAGCTAATCCTCCCATCCTAAACCTGCTATCCAAGGAAAAACCTTCATCCTTTACATATCAACATCAACCCATGCTCTGGCTACATTATTAGCCCAACAAGATGAGAATGGAAAAGAACATCATGTTTACTACATTAATTGAACATTGATTGATTATGAAACTTGATACAAACAATAGAAAAGCAATGTTTGGCTCTTGTGTTTGCTACTAACAAATTGAGACATTATTTATTAAATGTGGAAGTTCATATTATCATCAAATTTGATGCTTTAAAACATATTTTTACTAAACAAACTTATCAAGATTCTTCTCGCTAAATGGGTTATGTTGTTAATTGAATTGACCTTAAATTTGTTTCTCAAAAATCCATTAAAGATCAAGCATTAACCGACCATTGAGCTAACACTCCTTCCCCATTAACATTGCCTAGTCATGACTCATTCCCGGATGAGAATGTGTTTAAAATAGATGACAATGAAACATGGGACCTTTATTTTGATGGATCTAAGTGTTGAACTAGCTCTAATAGGAGGTTATATATTCCACCTTTAGGAAACCAATTCCATTATCCTACAAATCTAAACTTCCTATGTACAAAACAAAACTACAAAATATGGGCCATTATTGTTGGAATACATGCAACCTTATCCTTAGGTGTTCAACACATTTGTATATTCGGTGATTTCAATTAGTCATTAAGCAGATTAATGGGTCTTATCAGAAAACATGAAAAATGATCCCAATATAAAAATATCACAATGACATTTCTAGAATGTTTTGAATCTTACACCACTGACAATGTTCCAAAAAAAAAAATTGACATATAGATGCAATTTCAAGTGCAACTTCCCTTGTTTCTCTCAAAGATTCTTCCATAGATTTCCCATTTATTATTCACTCTCACAAAACCGTCAATAAATGAAACTATGAAAGAAGTTTTAGTTGCCAATATTGAAGTCTCTAGTGAATGGTATGCACTAGAGACTTCAATATTTAATTATTTAAAAGAAGGTACCTTTCCTGAACCAACTACTAAGGACACTAGAACTCGGATTTGGAAACTTGCAACTAGATATATAATACTAGCGGATGTCTTATATAGACGATCCTTCGATGGTCTTTTCTAAGATTCCTTTAAAAATCTAAAATTCCTATAGCCCTCGAAGAAGCTCATGTAGGTGCTTATGGGGGGCATTTTGGGGGAAGATTGTTAGTTCAAAATTTAATCCACATAAGATACTATTAGAGAAACATGGAAAAATATTATTTCGATCATGTTAAAAAATGTCATAAATGTCAAGAGCATAATAGTTTGATTCACACTCCTTCCAAACTTCATGGCCAAGTTCATATTTGGCCATTTTCGATATGGGGTTTAGATCTCATTAGAAAAATTTCCCCTCCTTCCTCTGGACACACATTTATAATTGCAGCTATAGATTACTTCATGAAATGCGTAGAGGCAATCCCTCTTTTCTCTACGATTGTTGATGTTATATTTTGTTTCATCATCTTGGAAAACATTCATTCGATTTGGTCTTCCTTCTACATTAGTTTCAGATAACAACACCCATTTAAAAACAATGAAGTGAAGAATTTTTCAGAAACATTTCACATTCAACATCACTTTTCAACAACTTATTACCCACAATCCAATGGTTAAGTAGAAGCAACAAACAAAACACTTGAGAAAATATTGAGAAAAATGATAAATAAACATAACAAGATTGACATACCCAACTATCTTATGCATTGCGGGCTTATTGTATGAATATTCAAACATCCACAGGAAATATGCCCTATAATCTTTTTTATGGTGTTGATGCAATAATGCCTTTAGAGTTAGAAATTCCCTCTTTAAGAATATCTCTCAGCGGCATTATTGATGACCACAATGTATAAAGAGAAATAGTTACAACAACTTGAAATGCTAGATGAACAATGTATAAATGCTCTTGAACATCTCCAAGATTATTCCAAAAGAATGCAATGTAGTTATAACGATAATGTTATTCCTTGTTCATTTAACAAAGGGGATTTAGTATTATATGAAAATTAGTGCAATGTTATGCCACTTCGAAAGAAAAAGGAAAATTTAGCTTGAATTGATTAACCCTTATATCATTGAAGAAAGCTATGGGTTTGGAGCATATACACTAAAAGCTATGGATGGAAAACCTATCAAAGAACCTACCAATTTTGTGCATTTGCATAGGTACTACACTTAACAATCCTTTTGAATAGTATGTATGTTAGAGCACGTTGTTAGATTGGGTAGATGGTTTTCCATTTAATCTCACATTGCTTCATTCTTGACAAACATTTTTAGTGTGTCTTGAATTATTAGAGTAAATGTTTATTTACTTGAATTATTACTTTCTTTTACATACTATTCAATCATATGTGTGTTATGTCATATTAGATCATTACATGCATTTAATTTTCAAATTAGATCATTACGACATCTAGCTTAATATACACACTTAATAAAAATGTTGTATCTAAGTAAATAACAATGTTTAATTAGGTCACATCAATTAGATCATGGAGACATTTATTAAATAATCTTACCAATATTGTTTAATTGGTCACATTAACATCTAATCAAAATAAGCTCATAAGACATGCTCATATAAATAGATCATAAAGTTTATATACATGATCACCATGATAACAAAATGTGGTGTGATATAACATAATACATTTAGTGAGGCCTATGGATACTAGACTCCTCAAGGCCTAGTGCTAGTGCTCATTAAGAGATAGTGGAGCGAGAGAATATCATAGAGCTCATATGATCTTGAAGGCCTTGTACCTCACCGATAGCCATCCCCTCACATACGAGTGCTACAATGTTCTCCTGATCTATTTGATCCATGTCTGTCTGCACTCTAGTGAGCTCTACCTGCACCCCATTGAGTTATAACTATAAGCAAGTTTTTCTCTCACTCTTAGATGGAACCCAGGTGGCTCGAAGCTCCTCATATGCAGTCTTAAGCTCCTTGTAGGTAGTCCTAAGCTCCTTGTATGTGGCTCTAGATTGCTTCTCCCTAGCTCTAACCTCCTCAATCTCGGCTCTAGAGAAATCAATAGTACTCGTAGCATCATCATAGGCTAAAATCCATCTGGATAAGGGATCAAATAGGTCATCATGTCACCCCATGCTAGGTGGTGGCTTGTGCTCCACCTGTGTCACCTGTTGTGGGGCATAGGAGGTGCCATATTCGAGGTGATTTTCCTAAAGAATTCTAGCCACTCTTGTGTACCAACTAAAAGAAGGAAAACATAAATATAAGTTAGGACATGATATAACAAGTAATGCATAATTAAAACATAAAAGATAAATATCATATCATCACCCAGATTTCTAGCCCACCAATCAGGATCTCAATAGGATACAATAAGTGCCATATCAAGACTTCTCTCATGGGTAGGAAGGGTGGTAGTTGTGGTACTGTTACACTCTACATGCTCATGGGATGAGGTACTTATTGTAGTTGATATATGTGCTTAGGTGACATGAGGATGAGATGTCAGTATCTCCTTGGGGGCATCCACAACCTCCATTGGCTCATTAGGATCCTTTCCTATCAGTTGTTGATCCTCCTCCCCTATATCCTCTATTGCAACATCGTCATCACTAGTATCTCCATTGAAATTCTTGTCCTCTCTCTCATCCCATTAAAATGTTAGTGGTCCATCATCACTTGCGGGATGATCATCAAGGAAGATGTGTGGAGGTCATTCTTTCACCCACCATCACTCATAGGTTATAGTGGTGCCTACATCATCTAAATCAGATGTTGGGGGTGCATCGTGGTCCTCATCATCTGAGTCACTAGAAATGATGTCATTGATGGTACGACAATGAATGTCTCCTGGCCTCGCATTGTTGCATGCAGCTCTCAAGAAGTTAGGTCATGGACTAGGTGCTATATGAATCTATTTGAACTGACACATGACCCGATCATAATAGAATGACATCACATTTGTACTCATGTCATCCAACAAACAATCTATACTACTACATCTTGGTCAGATTTTGTGTATGATATGATCACTGTGGTAGAGTATATGGTCTCCATACTATGTCATCCTCCTCAATATAATAAAACTTGACTCTCCAGTGTAATATATCTTTTCACTACCAATCTTGTCTCAAAGTATAACTGTAAGCTTGTGGATAGCTGATAGTTGCTATAGTGGGATATCTAGTCATCCCAGTACATGTGATATGCTTGAAGGCACACACTTGAAGAAGTGTACAATGTACTATGCTATGAAGCTCTTAATAAATGAACCAACCAAGATCATAATGAAGGTGAGCAAGCATGCTCCATCCCCATGTATAAAATGTCTAATGTTGATCCATCTCACGTATGGTACATGCATTTCGACATGTGTAGGATTCACCCATAGCCAAATGGGTCTTTGTGATCCTTTCTAAAACTTCAAAATATGATGTTGTAGTCCTTTGTCTGCACTCCATTCTTGTACCTATAAATCTTCATCTTCAGATCTAGGTCTACAATAAATCTATAAAAGAAATTATTTTTTTGCTTGTATGGGGGTTTGCCTTGGTCAAACCCCAAATTTGTTAATTAAACCTTGATAAAATGAAAAAGATGTATTAAAAGATAGTGTGTGAGATCCAACCTTATGTGTGTTAAGGTTGTTATAAGCTAAGATGTAAAGAAACCCTAATCAAGTGCATTAGAGTATGATTCCTATATGACAATGACAAGATCCTCTTAGGGAGAATTCAAAACACCCCAAATAAATCTGAAACCCAATGATACCTTGTTGCAGGCTTCTAGTAGAATGAAGCTTGAAGATGTGAAGACTAGGAACAAGTCATTAGGTAGAGGGAAGCAGCCAAATGCATCCCCCAATCCTAGAATCCTTCATGTTCTTCTATAGGGATCAACCTTCAATCATGTGAAAATGATTGATCAAATATAATGGACTTGAAGACCTGCAATCTTAAGTAATTCTTCTCTAAGACTCTAAATTTTTCTTGCTTGAGTACTCCTTACGTTCTTGTTTTGAATTGATGAAAATACTAGGCTTTTATAGGCATTTCTCTAATTTCCCAAAGATTAGATCCCAATAGCTAACAATTACAATTTGAATTTTGAATGTTAAAATACCACCAAGAATCTATTAAGTTTTGGGTCCTAGCTAAGTAAGGAGACCCATTCACCCATGGGCGAATGGGTTCTAGCCCAAACTTCCAAGACACACTTGTTTCGAGGCAATTTAATGATAGGTTGCATTTGTTCAATACTTGTTTCAATGTCAGAAAATGACAAAAATAGGCCTTGGGATGTATAATAAAGGGAATTAGGGCCTATTTAGGAAGGGTTAAAATGCATAAATGTAAGGTCACTAAAATAGGTCCAAACTAAGCATGAAATTGTACTATCACTAACAAGGGATTATAATTTTCTATGCTACATTTAGGTCAAGAAGAAGCAACATCATCTACAAAAGTACAAACATGTCTTACTATGCATATCATAGAACACTTGGTCATCTTACTGATGAATGCCATGCTTTAAAGAAGGTATTGAAGGATTTTTATCCTTTTACATGTCAATATGATTGTATAATCAAATAACAATTGTTTACTTTCCTCTTTTCCATGTGATAGGTTTAGAATTATAGCATGCTCACTACCACATGTGTCAAAATTTATTCATAATTATCTTTTATATTACAAGAAATAACATATAATATTATATATTGGCTCATCTTTATCCTAAAATTTGGGGCAAGGGGTTAGGTAGCCTTTTCCTAGGTGTATTTCTTATTGAGATCCCTATCTATATCCTTAAAACGTTAGTGTAGTAGGTACACTAACATTTTAAGGGGGGCACATAGTCTCCCATTTATTATTTTTGTGTTCCCTTCTTAGTGATTATGTCATACATCTCCTATGAAGTGTGACCATATTAATCAAAGTGTGGCTTTCTCAATTTATAAGAAGTATCTCTTTTGTGGTAATGTTAGGCTTATTGTACCATAAGAGTGTGACCTTTCTTGGAATATGGCATTCCTCTTGGTAATAATGTTATGGTGCTTTCCCTAATGTGTGAATCTTTTATTCCTCGAATAGTCCTCTCTTAGTCGTGATTTCAAGTGTGATGTTCCCTAAGGTGTGACCTTCCATGCATTAAGAAAATCCCCTTTGATTTTTTTTTTTTACCTTATCATTTTTATTCCATAAGTGTCTAGCATAATAGAGCTTGCTAGCCTTGTGAAGCAATTTTATTCCATGAGTGTCTAGCATAACAAAATTTTATAGCCTTGTGAAGCAATGATCATTTTATGGGTACACACCTAGTGAATATCAAACTTCACTAGACCCTATGTGTTTCTCATCTTGGCCTTGGGGCTCACCTAGTGAATATTGGAGTTCACTAGCTCTTGTGAGTATATTTTATGGATGTATAGCATAACACAACTTTCTAGTCCATCCTTTTTTCCTTTTTGCATTATCTTTGACATTGAATGTTTGTGTACCTTGTATTGCAGCTATACACACGTGTGTTCTTTTGTGCGCATGTTGGTTTTCCATTAGATCATAGATCTTGGGGGCTTGATCACTTTCCTTGATCCTTTGTCATCTTATCTTTCCAACATTTGTACAATTGGACCTCCCTTGACATATATTTCTCTACTTTAGTGTGAGTATGAGTTGAGTTCATACTCTCACTAAAGTGGGGCATAAATATAGTGTAGAAAATTGTATACCTTTACAATTTCACACTATGTTTGGGTCCCTTAATTTATTGGACTTAATTAAGCTTCTAATTTTTGCAATTATGCATTCCAAAGACTTATTCTTACCATTTTTTGAAAGGAGAACCAATATTAAATAAATGAATTTAATAATTCAATTTCCTTGGATCATGTGTGTCTTGGAGATATAGGCCAAGACCCATTCACCCATGGGTGAATAGGTCCCCTTTATGAGCCAAGAGCCATTTTAAAATAATATTTTGTTTGACATTTTTGTTAGTGTAGGTTTTTTAATTTCCTTATGTTAGGGGGTATTTATTTTTCCTACACATATTATTTAAGCTTGCTTAGGTTTATTTAGAGTGGTTAATATGAGGACATGTGGAAAAATACAACAGCTACATGTGTCACTCTCTCCCCACACATGGGTAGTTGAGTTACGCATCCTCTTTTGGCTTGTTGTTCCACCTCTCATAACCACTATTTTGTATTTACCTAAGTAGTTTATCGGGTAGTTGGGTTTCTTACCCTCTTTTGGATTTATGTGCCACCTCCTTTTTGTCTTCACCTAAGGAGGCTATGCCACATTTTTTTTCATTTACCAATTAGGTGATAACCTCCCACCTTTTATGGGTAGTAGGAATTAATGCACCTCTTGGATGTATTTTCACCACCTTTCCTATATAAGCAAGGCTTCATATGTACTTTTCCATATTCAATTTTCCATTCTTGCATCTTAATGATAGCATAATATTTTTGCCATTTCTCTCTTGTGGAAGTTATTTTGTCTTGCAAGTGATTCTGGGGTGTTTGAGGAGTTCACCATAAAATCCTACAATTTTAATGATTAAAATTCAAATTGTAAGTGTCAGATTTTGGAATCGGGAAATTGGATAAACACCTATACATACTTAGTTATTTTATCATTTGAGATATAACAAGCAATAACACACTTATGAAGCAATACTATTGAGAAAATATTTTTGTCAAGAGCATTCAAGAGCAACATTATCTTTCATTATCAATAACAATCAATATCCTAACATCATGTTAAATTTTATGTGTGCTCATGTTGTCTTGTGAAGGCTAGCAAGTGTTGTAGGTATTCATGTATTCAAACATTCAAGAAAATCAAGCAAGCAAGATCTAATTACATTGAATTGATGTGTATGACTTTAATCTTTCAAGGAAGGAATTGAAGGGTTGTGAGTTGCAAGAATTATTCATTCATCTTTTGCTTCATTTCTATTAAGGTTTTTATCATTGACATTACCATTTTGAAAGTGGAAACACTATTCACAAGGTTTGACTGAGGAAAGCCCCTAAAATGGCCCAACATTTCTCCTCTTTGTGAATGTGTAGATCTTGGGTTGAAGAGGATTGAAAGGATCTTGAAGATAAAATTCTCCATTGTTGCATTTGTTGTCATCATTCTTGTTAAGCCACATAAACTAAGTTGCAAAATTCATATTTGACATTCCAACAAGTTTGCAGGTGGAAAACATCTTAGATCCAACACTAGAGGACTATGAAAAGTACTTTTGGAAGCCCTAACAAGGACCCATTCACCTACGGGTGAATGATTCCTACACATTCCATAATGAACTTTTGGTGATATGTACATGCCCTCTAATATCTCCCAAATTTTCTTGCAAAGTGTTGTTACAGTATGATCATCTTTGGGAATATGCATTTTACATATTAGGTCATATAGTTTCATTAGTTTGATCATTTTAAATCATCCTTAATTATCCTAAGACCCTAAAGAATCCCACCAACCTAGGTATAAGTAAGGTTAAAAATCAATCTCTTGGCCTTGTTGGTGTGCATTCTAATGAAATTTGGGGAGAGGCCCCTTGAGTCCTAGGTTTTTTTCATTAAGGACTTATGATCACCCTTTCCCCACCATTTCATTTTGGTAGCATAGAAAATGTCTCATTGGTACAAAAAAAAATGATATGTACTAGGTGTGTACCCATAAAAATGATATTCACATCAAGTTAACCAAAATGAAACATAGGAAAAGGGATCCTAGGTCCTAAATGCAAAGAACCTAGGATTCAATGGTCGGCCTTTTTCCAAATTTCATTAGGATGTAGATCACAAGGTGCAAAATATTGACTTTCAGCCTCAAAGGTGAGCCAATCATACTTAGATCTACAACTAAAGGGGGGATTAGAATGGATTGGAAATATTTTAGAATTATTAGACTGATGATCCTATATTCCCTAATACATAAAATGTAAGATCTCAAAAACTGACAGGTAGAAACATCAGTTTGCAAGTGGATTTGGGAAGTATAGATGATGAAAACCTTGCTCAGAAAAAATGTTTTTTATGTGCCTACAAGGACTCATTCACCCAATGGTGAAAGTGTCTTTGAAAGGGGGTATTGATCAACTTTATGGGTCCTCTAGTGGTGGATCTGAGCTTCTATTTTCCACTTGCAAATATGTTAGAATGTCAAAAATTAATTCTACAACTTTGTTTTGTGGCTTCACAAGATGTATGATAGTAAAGTCAACAATGAAAAAATTTCCTTCAATCCTTCTTCAATTCTTCTCAACCTGAGATCTGCACATTCACTTGAAGAGAGGAAATATTGGGCCATTTTAGGGGCTTGCCTCAGTCAAACCCCATGTAAGTGTTTCCACTTCCATAATGGTAATGTTGAAATCACAATGTGTTGCAACTCACCACCTTTTAGTGGCTTCCTTGAAGGATTGAAGTCATACACATCTCCTCAAGAATTTGGATCTTGCTTGCTTGAATACTTGAATGCTTTGGAGACCTACAAAAAAATGTTACCTTCACAAAATAATGACAACATGATAGCATAAACTCACAAACACTTTGACATGATGCTTGGATCTTGAATTGTTGCAATGGAATTTTGATAGTGTTGCTCTTTCCTTGATCTTGGATGCTCTTAATGTTCTTCTCTTGCTAGATTATTTTCACGTAGATCTCAAATGATGAAATGACTAGGTATTTATAGGCATTTATTTAATTTCACAAAAAATAGATCCCCTTAGGTAGAATTTGCAAGTTGAATTTTGAATGTTAAATTACCTCCAAAAATGCATCCTCACTCATAAAGGGGGCCTATTCGCCCTTGGGAAAATGTGTCTCGTCCCATATATCCAAGACACACAGTTCCAGGGGAAACAAATGAGTTGTATACATTTATTTAATGCTTGATGCTTATTGAAAAATGAGACAAATGGGATATAGAATTCATAATTTTAGGTACTTCTGGGGTCAATTAAGCTCAATAATTTAGGGGGGGAAGCATAGTGTGAAATTGTAAAGGTATACAATTTCCTACACTACAATTAGTTCAAAAAAGTGGAAGCAAAAGGGATCATTTTTTTTGTTGTCATAGCCATGGTTGAAGGATCTCATCTACAATGACTATCATTGTGATGACAATAGAATGCAAGCTTCTTTTCTAGTACTTATACAACTCCCTTGACCCTAGTCGTAAAAAAAAAACTAATTCTACTAAGAGATAAGTGATTGATTATTCAACTTTATGTTATCCTTCTATAGAAAATACCCATATAAAGGTTTGTTTCTAATAGAAACACATCAATTATCTTTATTTTTATTTCTTGTTAGAAAAGTTATTAGGGATAGTGGTGATAGAAGTTGCAAGCATAAAAGGTACAAGGTTGAGGCTACAATCCCTAATTTGCTACTATTTTCTAGTAGGTGTGAGTGAAACATTATGCCAAGAAACAAGATTTTTATTTATTCTATTACAATTGTAAATTTATCACTTATCAATTATAAATCATTTAAGTTATTCAAGTATCAAGATATGGAGAGGAAAATGGTAATCACCTAGAAAGTATCTAAGTATATTAATCTCTTAAATAAAATTTTAGAGAGCTTCAAGATCATGTTCTCAATGTGTACAAATTAGGGGTTCATGATAAATTAATTTAAAAAATTATTTCTATGGAGAAGTGTGGAATTTTATTTTGAATTAGGTTATTATTACTTAATAGATTCTTTTATGTGGATCTTTCTATCCTAGTGCTAGTGTTGAAAATTGTGTTCCCTAAATGAGGCATTTGATATGATTTGAATCAATCTTTTTAGTCACCTTATTTAATTGATTTCTTATTCTAGAGTCTAGATTCATTAATAACATATTTAATTTTAGACATTGTGGTGAACTTGATGTAATATGATATTTCATTTGATATTAATTTTATATTAGTATGTTAAATTGACTAACATATTTTATGTTGGGAGAAGATTTTTGACAGTAGTTCATAACTGAAAAATATTATCCAATGTTTCTATAGTATAAAATCCTTAAAAATATGTTTCTTCAATATTGTGTCCAAAATCATCACTCCATCTTCATATTTTCATTATCTCCCCACATAGTGAGTTGTAAACACTTCATGTTCAAATATGTTATAAAACCATCAATTAACTCAACTTAAAATCTAAAAATTAAAAGGAAACAAAAACTAAAGTGATATCTGGTATCAATTAATGTAAAAGATCAAAGTATTCCAATTTTCAACCATATCATTAGAGACCAACTACACATTGTGGTCATGCTACCAATATATGGTTCAAAAATATTTTAATTTTAATTCTTGAATATTTTGGTATATTGATTTTAATGCTTTAGAAAAGAATCTAAGGTATTGTCTAATGATTTCATAACTATTTTGAAAATGGGAATCTTTATATTCACATTTTATTTATTGGGAATCTTTATATTCACATTTTATTTATTGTTTATATACTTTAGAACCTCTAACTATTATGAATATATTTATGTTGCTAAATGCATATGATATTAAATCAACTATTTTATAATTCAAGTAAATAATTCAAAACCAATTAATATTTTCTTTTGCATTCAAATATTTCTCTCTTATTTTATCGTTTCAATCCAATCACTCACATGTGAACATATCAATTGCTTTCTAAAAGTTCTTAAAAAGTATCAATAAATTTTCTCACTTGAATAACTTATATTACATTCCAATTTACACTAAGAGGTGCATTCCCATTCACTAAGATATATTCAATAATTGAATTTTCATAAGTAGGAAAACATAATCATGATGTTGTGATTCTCGGTAATTCTTCTAAATTTGTAAGATTATTTTTTATTGTTTCTAATATTTATCTATATGCTTCAATTATAATAAAATGAAGATATTAGTTTCAAAAAGTACTATTTCTTTTGTGTAGCATGCTAAATAAATACATCTAAAAATAAACAAGCTAAAAATTAATTTTATTTCTTGTTTGTATCTACTTATGTGATTTGAGTGTGTATGCTCTCCTCTTATTCCTTAGTGCTATCTTTAGAATAAAAATTGATCATTTCACTTACATATCAAAAGGGTAGTATGTGTGTTATCGACACTTGTGCTTAATGTGATTTTTATAATTAAAAGTGACTATTCTTTTTTTATTTTCTATTTTTTAAGTGTCTAGTAACTTGGTATTCATCACCATGCATTGGAAAAACCCCATGTTCTAGTGGGTAATACAAATTCAAGGTTAAAACTATCATTTTTGGCTAATAAATTACATATTTTAAATGTACTATGAAGTGAGGTGGTTTTATCCACCAATACCTAGGCCTTAAACATTACTCTTTGGAGTTGAAATTATCATTTTTGGTGAAACTCTATTCAAAGGGAATGGAGTGAAATGAGAGGGTATTTTATCTCATCCTCACATACCTTAGATAGTACTCTCTTTTCATAAATTTGGACCTTGTGTACCTTAATTTATATCAAGGAATCCCTTATTTAATATTGTTTTAAACCATTGATCATTTGTAACATGTGATGCATTGGTAAATGGTTAACCCTTACTAATATATTTGAGGTATATTATTGATCTCACATGATGAACACACCCACTTGAATGACATAGGATATTGTTGTTGTGTATTCTTTGTCTTCACCTTTGTGTGAAACTAATGCAAAAAATTGAAAACAGAAAAAAAAGGTCATGAGTTCATTTCAATTTGATGAGCACCTTTATCCAAGTCAAGGTAGAGATCCTTTTAAGGAAAACTACAATGATAACCTTATATAATCAGGAAAAAATATCAATTACAACTTTAATTTATTTAGAGCTAAACTTGGTCATATCCAAGTTGATTTATAACTACCCCACAATCTAGATGACCTCATTATGCACATCATAGAAAATGGAGACAATATTTTCCTAGGATCCAATCTAAAAACCATAAAAATCCTTCCAATCCAAGATAAAATTAGAAAATGGCTATCCCCTAGGATAAAATCAATCATCTATTAGTCATCTTCATGCCAACCTTGGCAATGACAACACCATTTTAGCATAAAATAATTTGCACCACTTTTCTAAATTTTTAATTCTTAAAGAAAAAATAAAAGCCTTATCCTCTTATGAAAGTCCATCATACAAATCTTCATAAACCAATAAAAAATCCTATCAACTATCCAATCAACATCTAATGCTCCCTTATCCAAACAATCTCTAAGGGATTTTCTCCTATGGCTATTAGCAAAGAATAAACATCAATGAAATACATTTGAAGAGTTTTTATACCACTTTTTAGGTATTATCATCCTTTAGAAAGTAAAATCATATATTTGGAACTATAGCTACCCCATTGAACCATATTTAGGTTGTCCAAGCCCCTCCTAGAAAAAAAAATTACACAAATCATCCCATGTGGGAATCTAAATAAACAAATTTCATCAAATCCATAAAATCCATAAGATCCAAGATCTCTATGATCTATAAGAACCAAATAAATTTCATTAATAAAAGCAAGAGATTAAATAATTATATCCAAGATATTACTAATACAAAGGGGTATTGAAATAAAATGGTGTACATCATCTTGTTAAAGAATTGGTTTGGGATATGTCAATAGATCATTCAAAATCATGATCAACCTTGTGCACAACCAATTCAAGTTCAAAATTTCCAAGCTAATCTCATCTATCTTATCACAACATCCTCTTCCCATGATGATAATATTGATCACATCAAGCCTATAGGAAAGAAAGTTACTATCGATCACACTGATAAACAAGGAGCATGAAAAAATATCCTATCAAATCAATCCAACAATATTTATCCAATATATTTTCCTTTTAGATAGGAAAATTAAAAATTATAATGGTTCATAGTGGTACATTGATGGGCTAGCATTGTGTTTCTATGGAAACACGTATCATATCATAAAGAAAATGTATCAAGTAATGAACTATAAATAAAAATATTTGGGTCATCATGAGCAAGGAATCCTAGAACCTATATTATTTTATGTAAGTCATGAATATCATGGAATCAAATATAAGTCTTCTAATGAGAAATCTAATGATGTTGGTGACACCCTAACAATCTCTTCGATAAATTTATTTAATATAGACATCAAAATAGAGGCCATCCATAGCCCTCCAACAATATTATTGTTATTAATCCTTTAACAATATTGTGTCTATACCATCAACCTTGACCTCTAGTATCCAAAACCCTTGAGTTGAGACCAAAAATATATTAATCATTTGATATTCTAAAGTGACAAAGAAATCAAGAATATCATGGGACTTCAAGATAACATGCTGCCAAGGGATCATCCCAAAGGCCTTAAAATTAATCTTGATCATATTATTGTATGAATCAAAGAATCCAAAAGAATCCAAGAATCACCAAAAAGTAAAGCATCAACATGAAGCTACAAATATAAATTAAAAAAAAATGATCTAGATAAAGCAAAAGATCAAAATGAAGAAAAGATCTACATGAAAATAAACATCAATATGAAGCAAATAAATTAAAATCCCATCCTAAATCCAAATCCAAACACCCAACATCCCAAATTAGGATATCCAAAAATCCTAAATCTAGAAATATAAAATCCAAATCCAAATACCCAAAAATATTCTTATGGCACCTTGTCCAAGTACCATGATGAAAACCCATTCTTTGGTATCATGAGCAAAATTTATTTCCTATATTTACTTTACACTGAAGATAAGTTCCATTCTGTTGGACCTATTAATTTTATCACACTTATTCATTCCATCTTACCTATCCATCCCATCATAGCCATCCTCTTTCACCCATTTTTAACCTTGACAAGGACAAAGGAAAAGTGTTGAAATATGCTTTGGAAATTTCTTAATATGTCAAAAATATAGTGAGAACTCTAGGATTCTATCACAATTGATGTATTCTAGTATACTATCAAATGTTATGGAATAAATTTTACAAGAAATTCAACATCTTAATGTCAACAAGAATTTTAACATAGGAGCATTAATGACACATATAGGCATAATATTCCTATATGACATAGTACTTAGAGATTAAATCTTGATTCCCTTCATCAATTCATCCATCCATTCCATCTCATATCCTTTGACCATTAATTGTGAACTCCACTTCTATTCTATCCACTATCTATAATCCCTCAATAATTTGATCCAATGTTCTCTTCATCCCTATCACTAGACTTGATTTTCCCATGTCAATGATTATAAGAAATCACCACAATCCAAACCAATTCCAAGTAAATCCAAATACATATACAAAATACTAAATCCTAGATACTTGATTTATCAAGATCACGATCTAAAAAATAATATAATCCAATCTAAATCTATTCCATGTAGCCAATTTAAAATCCAAAGATCCTTGGTGGCAGAAATATAGGGAGATCTCAATGGTGGAGGGGGATAAGAATACAAAATACTTCCATAATAGCACTAAGGTTCATAGAGAAGTCAACATAATTGCAAGTCTTTAAGGAGCTAGTAGCATAAGTGTCGAGTCTCCTAGGGACATTGCCAGGGAAGCAACCACCTATTTTGAAAAAAAATTAAATAAAAAAGAAGGTTCAAGGCTTGTACCACAAAATCAACATTTGGAGCTGATCTCAAATTTGGTCAATGAAGGGCATAATAAGATTTTGATGAGGGAATTCATGGAAAATGAAATTAAGGTTACAACTTTGCAGCTTCATCTAGATAAAGCACCTAGATTAGATGTGTTTTCGGTGTGATTTTTTTAAGGAGCATAGTGGGAAGTGATTGGTTGCAGTCATAGAAGACTTAAGGAGCTTGGGAATGGTCTTGAGGGAATTGAACAACACCTTCATTTCTTTGATCCCTAAAAATGAGAATTTTTCATCTTTAGATGAGTTCAAACCCATATCTCTTTGTAATACATTGTACAAAATCATGACAAATAGTGGAAAATAGACTTAAAAAAATTATACTACAAATAATTTCGGAGGAGCAAATAGGGTTTGTGCCTGGGAGGTCAATTCTAGGAGTCATTATTGTATAGGAAGCCATACACTCTATTCAAAAAACCAAGAAGCATAGGATGTTGAAATTGGATATCAAAAAAACATATGATTGAGGGAATTGCAGGTTTATGTGCAAGGTATTGTAGGCCTTTTGTTTTGATAGTAAGTGGGTAAATTGGGTGTTAAATTGTATTTACAGCCCCATATTTTCAACCATTATGAATGGCACACCAGAGGGTTTCTTTGAAGCATCAAGGGGATTAGACAAGGAGATCCTCTATCCCCCTTTTTATTTATTATCATGGTTGAGGCATTAGGACGGGTTTTTAGCGTCACAACTAAGTGTTGGGAAGCTAGAGGGAATTTAGGTAATGAGAAACATGTCGACTGTGACCCATCAACAACTCATAGACAACACTATGATTTTTGGGGCTGTGAAATGTTGTGAAGCTCGCAAGCTAAAGGAGATTCTAGAGCTATATTTTGAGGCCTCGGGTCAAGAGGTAAGTGAGGTGAAATCAAAATTCTATTTTTTTTCATACTCCTCCATGTAAAGAGAAAGATATTCTAAGAGTCCTGAGATTTAGGAAAGGACAATTGTCATGCACATACCTGGGCTTTCCTTTATCAAAGGGAGTGGGTTGTGGTAAGTTATGGGATCCTTTGATAAATAAGGTAAATAGTCAGATGTCTTCATGGAGGGGGCTATGGTTATCTTGGGCTGGTAGGTTAGTGATTCTAAAGACAGTTATTTCGGTGCTCCCAATTTATTTAATTTCATGTATGGCACTGCTCAAGGGGACATATCAAGCATTAAACCAAAGTATGAGGAACTTCTTCTAGAAAGGTAATGTAGAGAATAAAAAGTGTGTGATAATCACATGGGATAGGATTTGTGAGGTGAAGGAGGTGGGAGGAACAGGTTTGCGAGATCTTTTGAGACAAAACATAGCATTGAGGGATAATTTGATTTAGAAGCATAAATAGAAAGCAAGTTGAAATGGGCTCAAATTCTCCAAAATAAATACCTGGGGGATGAAAACGAGTGCAACATGCTCACTTTAAAAACTCTTCTTAAAGGATCAAGAGCTTGGAATTTCATGTCAGAATGTAGGCCAATAATCATAGAATTCTTATCTTGGGACATTCATGATGACAATACAACACTATTTTGGGAAGACTCATGGGGGGTGCCCATGAATAGATATTTTGGTAGACTTGCACTAGTTGAAAGGTATTCTAACACAAATTTGGGGAATGACTGTAAGAGATTACTTGGTGATTAATTGTGTTGAAAGGCTCAATAGTTGGAAATGGAAGGACTTCAACAAGCTAAATCTTCCTACTGCTAAAATCATGTAACTGTAATTTATTTTGAAAGATAGAATCATAATGATCAGATAGGGTAAAGATAAGCTGGTTTAGACTGCCTCTAGTTCATGTTAGTACAACACTAAGGATGGTTTTTTGATGTTGGGGAGGTAGGATGGGATAACTTCACTTCCATGGAAATTATGTTCGACGGATAACAAATTCCTTCAAAAAGTTGGGGCTTTTGCTTGGACTGCAATCTATGGGAGGATTTTGACTTTGGATAGGTTTAGTAGAATGGGATATCATTGTCTCTCGTAGTGTGTGATGTGAAAATCAAGTGAGGAAGATGATAATCATCTGTTTCTTGGATGCCCCTTTACTTAGGAGTGTTGGAGGTGGCTATGTGTGAAACTAGGTTAGGTTGGTGCTCTTCTGAATGACATTTTGTCCCTTTTCAAATCATGGCCCTTATTAAGAAGGAGAGTGATGCATTCATGCATATGGATAATAAGCCCATCCATTCTGATCTGGAAGATTTGGAAAGAGTGGAACAAGATGATGTTCCAAGTTAAAGAGATGAATACATCATCCATTCAAAACAAGGTGGAGGAAGTCATAGCAAAGATTGTGAACAATAGAGTTTCAAGATTGGGTCCTTAGAAATTAGAATTCAAGGATTGGGATATGAATTTGAGAATTGGATGGTTTAGTCTCAAGATCCTATAATTTTGGAATCAAGGGTGATCCCACAATACTAGTTTACAATTTTTGGCCAAACTGGACATTGAACTAATTTTTTTTAACTAAATCTTCACTTTCGGGCACATATAGCGGCTAATTCGTGAGGAATTTGAAGATGATGCAAACTAGTGATTTGTGACATTTTGTCTATAGATTTTAAATTTTTTTTTTAAAAATTTTGGAATTAGATTGCACTTCTTTTTTCATCTCCTTCAATAACTATTTTTTAACAGTAAACACCATTTTTAAAGAGTGACATTACTGGCTAACACATAACTTGTTTTCTATGAGGGATAAAATTCTATTTTTTCCAAATTTAGATTCGTAACTATGATATCTAGTGCATGGAATTGGTTTCATAGCATTTCATTGAATATTTTTTTCTTAATTAAGTTTCAAAGTCAAACCAGTTACAATTTAGGCATGATTCACTAGCTAAAGCATAACTTTTTTTGTATGTATCAAAATTCTTTTTTTTTTTTGTTGGATCAGGGACATCAATATCTAGTGCATTGATATTTTTCAATTTTTTTTTTATAATTTTCTATTCTCCATGTGTCTAACAAAGAGCTTTATTTTCGGTGAAAAACCTATGTTTAATCAAACTAAAAAAAATACATAATGAAACCAAAACATATTAAAATTATATTCAATGGATAACTAATTTTTGAGGACTACCATCATCTAGTTGGGTTTGTGAAGTCTCCTCCATTTTCATCCTCAACTCGAGCTTCGAAGGGAAATTTTTTGCAGAGATTTGGTAAAAGAGGGGGAGAAGGGGGAAATGGGGGGGTTCTAGCAAACCAGGGTTCGCTAGAACCCCCCTTCTAGCGAACCCCCCTTTAAATGCAATTAAAAATTAAAACCCATTAAAGAGGGATTCACTAGAGGGGGGGTTCTAGCAAACCCCCTAAAGTGTTTTCCATCTGAAAATGCATTTCTCCTTCCTCAATAGAATTGTAAACCAGTTTTGTGGGTTTACCCTTAAGGAGTTGTTGGATAACACGAACCTTGAGACAAGGTAGTTTGAAGGCCACCTGAGTAGTCATGGGTCAAACTGAATTTTGATCGGGCATCAAGAGGGAACCCTGGAAGATTGGGGGCATGATGCATAATCTAAAATTGGAAAGGGGATTTCATGGGGTAACTATCTGCCCCTCTTTCGAATGGGATGAACTATGCAACAAAACTTCAAGCAATGATTCAGGGGCTCGAGTTCTTCCTAGAGCTTAAGTGAAAAAGTGTCGAGAAGGAAGGATATTCAACTCTAGTGATAAGTGCTCTTAGGTCAAATAAGATTTTAAATTAGAAATTATAGGGGATGGTGGAGAGAGTTATATGTCTATTGAGGAAGTTTGAGCACTTTGTGGTTAAACATACATACAAAGAAGCTAATGTGGAGGTGAAAAAATAGTGAATCTTGGCACAAACGAGGTAGCCAAGAAACAATATTTTCTCTACTCCCAAAGGGTTTAGTTGTTGATGTTTGTGGATCCAGGAGGTGAATATAGTTGTTGGAAGGGTTTGGAGGTAGCTGCTGAGGATGCATGGCCTAAGTTGGTGGTTGGGGACCTTTGGTACTTTTGAAATTTTGGTGCAATTCGGGCAGAAATTGGGTTTTAGCTTGAATCCCTAGTATTCATGGCACTTGCTCGCTTTTTTTTGGTGTAAAGCATAGGGATATTCAGGTTGAGGTGTGTTAGGCTGACATGTGGTGTCTACGTGCTTTATTTGGTGTAAAACACAAATGCATTGTTGTGATGTGGTGTGTGAGATTGATAGGTGGTGTTTGAGCGATCGTTTTGGTGCTAAGCCTAAACCTTGTTGAGATGAGTTGTGTTGGGTTGACAGGTGGTGTGCTTGACTAGTCTAGACCCTTGGTGTTTAGATGCATGTGGAAACCATCCAAACCTCAGGTGTTATGATTATTTTTTGATGGGGGAGGATGTGTTAGGTAGACAATTGGCGCCTTAGTGCTACTTTTTATTTTTGTTCTAAGTTTTTTTGTAAGGAGTAGTGGTGCGACGGGTGGAAGTCTGGCACAAGTTGTTGTTTCCAAGTTTGGGGGTTCTCTATTCTACAAACCAAATTTAATCTTGATATTAAAAAATATTTCCATCATTTGTGTTGATTTGATAGGGGTGATGGATTCATTAGAAATTCATGTTAATCGAGCTAGTTTAAGCATCCTAACACATGGGCTAGCTCGAGGTGTTATTTCATGGAAATAATTAAGTCTAGCTCTCATCCATGCGAGAAGTTGGAGGGAGGATTTCATACTACAGAAATGTCGCATAGAAATATTGTAATCTAGGAAAGCTTTAATTGATAAGCTCTAGCACAAGTGAACTATTCTTTAAAAGTGGAACTTGATGGCCAATTAGTCAGATTATTTTGGTGTTATGTGTGGGCAGGGGAATGGAAACAACAATAAGATTGGTAAGGTCTTGAAGGAAAATGGATTTCTGGGGGGAAGTTTCATAGTTAAGGTTGAGAAGGATATTGCTTGAGAGTGATTTCTTGGCACTTGGTGCAATGAAGTTGATTTTAGGGCATGTGTTTTTATTGTCAAAGGAGGGATACAAGGTAGACACAAACATAAATTCTAGGTTTGTGGAAGGGATTCTAAACCTTCAACTACTAAAGAATGAAGTCCTACAAATTACAAGGTGATGAAGCCTGGGTTGTTGGGTGGTCTTGAGGAGATGGTGGGCACCGCTCAGCTAGGTGATGGCATTTCAAGACCACTACATATGGTCTTGCTCAATGCTTTGATCGTGATGGTTAGGTTATAACCTTTCTTGTTGGATTCCAAAGGTGATGATATGTTGTTGCATCATACATGGGATTTAGAGGGGGTGAGGTTCTTAAAGTGATGCAGGAGCATCTAGGGGTACTAGCAATCTTGCATGAACCAAAAAGATAAAATTTTGGTGTGACATGGTTGAATAATTTTTGATATAATAATTTGTTTAGCTTTGTCTAAAAAAATCAGAATTTAAATAATTGGACAAATTTTGGTTGGAAGTTGTATGGGAAAAATATGTTAGAAAATGCATTTTAAATATTTATTTGGAAAAAATCAATCTTGGGTGTGGGATTTTTCTGTAGTTTAAAATTGTGGCATGAAATTTCATTACTCCCCATTAGTGCTGGAAAAATGGGACACCCATTTTGTGGAGACAGTTTTTTTTTGAAATTGGACTCCTATTGTGAGGAGAGGTGAATCAATGACCGAATAATGATGATTATTCTTCCTAGAGGTAAATTATACATGCATTGGAGAGTTTAAAAAATATATTTTATGAATTTAATTTTCTTTTCTAGGATTGGGGCATAGAGGAGTTACAAATTTAATGGAGATATTGGTTGCAAGAAGGAGGCGCTATGAAAAAAAATGTTTGATTTTCATTTTCCAAAATTTTGGGTGTGAGAAGGGGGGAGTGGATTTTATTGGGAAGAGGTTGCAAACATTGTTGTTATAGGTTTGGAAGGATTTTTTTAGTAGCAAATGGATTTTGGAATCCATGGTTGAAGGACAAAAAGTTGGTGATTGAAGAGTGCAGATTTGAGAGTCAAGTTCATAGTGCAGGAAGGTGTTTTGAAGGAGAAGAACTTGTATATTGTTGTGGATGTTGTTTTCTATCACATATCAGTTTTATATCTATTTCGGTAATGATTTATTTTAGCCTATATAGTTGTACAAACTTTTGTAATCAGATTTTATTGAAATTGTGAAACCTTGTTGCAAGTTTAATAGGGAAGATTAAATTTGTTGTTGTAAATATTTCTATCTTTCTTGTTGTTATTGGTGTTGAATGAATTTGTGTGAGGGTAGTGTTAAATTCCCTACATTGTAAAGAAGTGGTTGCATATGGCCAGTCCGGGATTTCACATGGGTTAGAGAGTTTATAAACTATCTGCAAGAGAATGGGGTGGTATAAGCTCATATTTTCGAATTTTGGTTTTTTTTCAATGATTAGCTTAGGGTCTAGTAAGTCAATATTGTAAGTGGATTTTTGTAGAATAGTCAGAGAGGTATTTCTATAAGTTGGTTCAGCCTCCTTCTTTGGAATGTTGGGAATGAGAGCACTGGGCATGTTCTTGTCTATAATAGTTAATGTAATCCTTTTTTGAATATTAATAGAATTACTTTCCTATGAAGAAAAATTACAAAGCTCCTCACAATGCAAACATAACATCAAGAAGAAAATCTAAACAAATATAGTCAATTATTCTAACACAAATCTGAAATTGTCTATAGGTTTTTCCTTTGACCTTATTATAATCCTTTTTTAGTTTTAAAAAAAAATCCTCACACATTTATCAAATATATCATTCTCAATCCTTACATTTTTCTTAGGTTATATCATTCTCAAATCAATAATTTTATTATCATTACCAATCAATCTTTAGTTATTAACTTGACCAAAGTAAAATCTTTCTTATTTTTTTGGCTTTTATCTACTTTCTTACTTGTATGTTTTCTTATTTTATTTTACATATTTGTTAGTACTTGGGGTATTTTATTGTAATGTCATCATGGTTATTCCATATTATGGAGCATCTTATCATATACGTCTACTTGGGTGTTTAAATTCTATAGCAAATGGAAATAATGTCATGACAGGTTTCTATATGATGCATCATGGCATATGCTATAGTAAACATCACGTTGCATAAACATGTATACTTTCATGTAATATTCATAGCATTCATCATCACCTCACTCATGCTTTTTTTTTCTTAGAAATTATTATTATTACATATCTATCACTAACACTTCATTCTCAATCTTACCCACCCTTCTATTTTAACCCATCCATTCTCACCCAATTTTATCCATTCCATGTCCCTCTTCTTATTTTGACCACATTTGTATATTCCATTCTTGCATGCACTCTCAAGGGGAATCTTCCTAACATCATACCATTTGATTCATCCTTCTACATCTATTCTTCACCTTCTTCCTCTAATTTATTTGAAAAGATACAAGTTCTTTTAATCATAACGCCCTTTCAAAGAGTGACAAATATAGACACCTAGATTTCATTACCCTAATTGCAGCTCCTCCTATCATTAATCCTACACATTAATTCACCCTAGCTAATTTACTTGAACATCAGTATTATGATTAATTAATCCAATTAATTAATTAATTGCAACATTTATCTCATCACATTTCATTAGCTAATTGATTGTCTTGATTAGTTAATTAATTATTGATTAAATACATGTAATTTAATCAATTACACTATGATAATTAATTAATCTCATTTTAATCATCTAACATCACTTCATAATTAATTAATTTATTAGTATTAATTAATTAATCAATTCCTAACTAAATTTATGCACACATAATTATTTAATTATATAAATAAATAAATAATTATCATCTCATCATTTCATGTAATTAACTCACTTTCAAAAAACAATCTCTTCCACTCATGAAGTCTTGCAAATTGTCAATTCCTTGATTTATGCTTGTACATTCCTAAATTAAATAAAGCAAAAGTCACACAAATAATTTTAAGATGAAATCAAATCAATTTTAAATAAGAAAGAAAAAAAGAAAACTATATAGATCTTCTTTCACAATTTGAATCATCTCTAAATATTTTGAATAATAATGGGATTTTTTTATCCTTTCAAGTATCATATCACATTAGAGTTATACACTACAAATATCTTGCACAATCATGTGACTAACCACATTCATAAGCATGATCTAAAATCTTCTTCTCAAAAGAGAAAACTATCAATTGAAGGTTCACATATTTTAGACTTTGATTTCTATTATTATGTTTTATCTCTTTTATTTACTCTATAATCTTGGTTACACTAAGATTAACTCCATTTACCTAACGCTTACCATTAGTATTGCACACTATTAGGATATTTATTGAATGAGCATGAAGAATTCCTTTCTTCAAGAGTATCTTTAAGAGATATTTACATGGAGCAACTATGAGCATTTTTTTTGGATTCCTTTATGGTCTATAGACTTGAAAACTCTATCCATGGTATCAAACAAGCCCCTCATGCATAGTATGCCAAGATAGAATATTTCCTTAGGATAGTTATATTCTCTTGATGTTGTTCTAATGTAAATGTTTATATTTTTCTATGATGATGCATTCCTAATCATAACTTTGCATGTTGATAACTTGATCATCGAAGGTAGCTCATCATCCACTAGTAGCATAGTGAAATATGTTCGATAGGACATGCAATCTATGACTGACTTTGTCTTGTTGCAATACTTTCTTAGGTATGCACTTGATTTAATCTTATGATTCTATATGGCTAATTGTGAACCTATTTTAACTTCCTTTTAGAGTTAAACTTGAGGCTCATTTCTCTACACTTTGGTTGATGCTTCTTTATTGATAACTTATTGGTAGTTGTAACATCCATCTTCTTTTGGATATTTCAATGATATGCTACTATTATTATTTCATTATATATTATCAACTTCATTGGTCAATGTTATGTGGTAATGACATAAGCAATGATTAAATTTCAAATTAAGTTATTATTATCATAATATATAAAAAAGGCTACTAAATTTTTGTGTTACGAGATGTGTTGTGTAATAGGTGTTGCATGTTGTGGTTGTGTTGTTGATATGTGGTTGTCATTGATGTCAACACTATTAGCATTATTGTATTGAAAGTTGTATATGTCGAGGAAATTGAGAAAATTGTTAAAGAAAGAGTTCCAAGTTCCCAGTGGAACTGTGAAGGTCATGAAGGTGTATTGTTCTATACGTTGAAGACCAATTGTTTTGGACTAAAGGGTTTATTGTTGAGTGTATCTAGTCCATCCACTAGAAGTTTCAAAGGTCCACATGAAGATTTGTTCGAGTTTATAAATATTTGTGTTCTGACAATGTTTTTGTGGTCTCTGTCAATGTTCTTGATTAAAGCTAGTGTGATTTTGGTAATTCTAGTTGTTGCGGATGTTTCTCTATTGTTTCTTGGTGGTTGTGGATGTTTCTAGATCATCCTTTATCTTTGTTGCACATCTGCATTGATCGGTGTGCTCATGGTTGAATATTTTTCTCGGTATGTTTGGGTTTTCATGTTCTTGGCCGACATGGTGGTTGTGGCGTGTTGTGGATCCTTGTAGATTTAATTTTGAATGTTTGGTGTGCTCGAGGATATTTTTTTGGGTCACATCATGATATTAGTTGATGGTGTTTGATCCACATTGAAAATTAATTTTTAAATTTGGGCCAACATTGAAAATATGTCTTATATTTTGGCCGACAAAGTTTTTGATGTAATTCCATGTTGCAGATATATAAGAGCGATTGTTTGAGTGAAGTTAGTGTGTGCATAAGAGAAAATTTATGCCAGAGAAAGTGCAAATGTGTGAATAGTGTCCATATCATTCGATTGTAGAGCAGAGTGAGAAGAAGTTTGAGTAAAGTCTGAAGAAGGCTTTTTGTGCTTAACTAGAACTGTAATCAGGCTTGTGAAGAAGCTATTTCCTTAGTTCATACCCTACGGATCTAATATGTATTGTTGTGTATTGTTGGGTAGTGATCCCTCTTGTATTTGGGCAATGAGCTCTAGGCAATGTGCATGAATGCATGTGCATTCCCATTATTTTTCTTATACTTTTAATAGGGTATAATATTGTGGACTAACATCCACTGTGGTTTTTCCCCTAACAGGGTTTCCACGTAAAAAATCTTGGTGTTCTTTATGCTTCTAATTTGTTGTTTGTTCATGGTTTACTGTTCATTCATTAGATCTAAGATTACGTTAAGTTTGAAAAAGAGTTTAAATATTTTGTGACAACTGATTCACCCCCCCTCTGAGTTATCTATCCTTCTTTTTCCAACAATTGGTATCAGAGCAGGTTCCTCTAAAGAAGTTTAAAAGCTTGAGGTGATCTGAGATGGAATCATAAAAGAAGGATAGTCCTAGATTTGATGGAACAAACTACTCATTGTGGAAAACTAGGATGGAGTGTTATTTGAGGTGTAATGGTGAACCCTTTTGGAAGATTACAAAGAAAAGATATGTTATTCCTCGGAATGGTCCTTCCACTGCTAATGAGATTAAAGAAGCTAAGAATAATGTTAGGGCTATGGAAGCTTTGTTGAATGCTCTAATAGATTCAAAAATGAAAAATGTGATAGGTCTAAAGACAACTCATGAGATGTGGATGAAGCTGGAAACTTTGTATGAAGGAGATGTACATGTGAAGATGGCTAAGCTACAAAGTTTGAAAGGAAAGTATGAAAATTTGAAGATGGTTGAAGATGAAAATATTTCTTCTTTTATGCAAAGATTAAATGCAATAGTGATGGGTATTAGATGTGTCGGTGGTACCCTAGAAGAGGAAGAAATTTTGGCTAAAGTGCTCAAATCATATCCTCCTTCCTACAAAGTGAAGGCTCATGCTATTGAAGAAACCAGATCATTGACTAATGTGACAAGAGATACACTGATTGGTAAACTTTTCGCCTTTGAGTTGAGTTAATTTGGTGAATCTGCTCCTAAGACTGAAACAGTATTCAAGGCTACTATATCCGGAAGAAACAAGCAAAGATATGATCTGAGAGAGAGTTCTAGAAAGACATTCAAGTATGAGGAAGAAATGAAATAGATTGAAGATGAAGAAAGAGAGGTAGAAGAGTTGGAAGCACTAATTGTGAAGAAAGAAGGTAGAGGACAAGGTAAGTATAAAGGAAAGTTGCCTATCAAATTTTTTTCTTGCAGTAAAATAGGTCATTTTACATCAAGGTGTCCTGAAAGAATTCCTAGATCTAAGCCTTACAAATCTAGATTCCAAAAGAAATGCTACTTTGCTAAAGGTGTGACTGATGAAGAGTCTGATAAAGAAAATGGAAATGAAGATGATTGGGTTTTCATTGCTATCAAGGAAAATAGTCTTGTGGCCACTAAATCTGCTAAAGTTGAGAAAGCTTTTGCAATTTGAATTGAAGAAAAGGATGAGTGGGTCATTGATAGTGGATGCTAACATCATATGACTAGTGACAAAAGCAAATTTGTAAGTCTAGAGAAGTATGATAGTGGGATTGTAAGATTTGGAGATAACAATGCTTGTGTGATTCGTGGTAGAGGATCTATTTGTCTTGGTGGTAAGCATAACACTGATGATGTTCTTTATGTTGAATGCTTGAAGCACAACCTGTTGAGTGTTGGATAGATAGTGGACAAGGGTTATGATATTTAGTTAAAAGATGGAAGATGATGGATATATGGAAGTTTTGGAAATATAATTGCTTTAGGTAAATAGAAAAAAGGTAATGTTTTCCACCTAAATGTTGCCAGTGAAAGTTGTTTAATTGCTCAAGTAGATGAAAGCTGGTTATGGCATAGAAGGCTGTGTCATGTGAATTTTGATAAAATAGTCAAAGTAAGTTCCACTCAAGTAGTAAGAGATCTACCCAAGCTAGTAAAGCTTGCTAACACAATTTGCAAGGAGTTTCATATGGGAAAACAAACTAGAGTATCTTTTCAGAGCAAACAACATCATTCAAATGGATTACTAGAGCTGGTGCATAATGATCTATGTGGTCCTTCTAGAGTCAGAAGTCTCCATGGTGAAAGGTACTTTATGCTACTTATTGATGATTATTCTAGAATGATATGGGTTTCCTTCTTAAGAGAAAAATTTGAAGCATTAGAAAAGTTAAAAAGTTTCAAAGCTATGGTAGAAAATGAGAAAGGTCTGAAAATCAAATACCTAAGGTCAGATCGAGGTGGTGAATTCACCTCTAGGGAGTTTAATTCTTTATGTGAAGAGCATGGAATCAAAAGACAGTTATTTGCTCCCTGAACCCATCAACAAAATGGAGTTGCAGAGAGGAAGAACAGAAAAATTCTGGATGCTGCTAGAACAATGATGATTAAAGGAAATGTGTCTCACATCTACTAGAGTGAAGTTGTAGCACTGTTGTGTACACTTTGAACCGGGTAAATGTAAATGGTAATTCTGGTAAGACTCTTTTTGAACTATGGTTTGGTTATAAGCCTACTGTTAAATACTTCAAGATCTTTGGAAGCAAGTGTTACATCAAAAGAGATGATGATATAGGAAAGTTTGATGCAAGAAGCAATGAAGGAATCTTTCTAGGTTACTCTACTAGAAGCAAGGCCTACCAGTACTATAACAGAAGACTAAGAAAAATGGTTGAGAGTGCAAATGTCAGAGTTGATGAGGATTCTACTAGATCATCCAGATATTGTGGATATGATCCAGATGAAGTTAATACAAACCAAGGGAAAAATGTTCAGACACAAAATCAACTTCAAATTGTGCCATATGTTTCGGTAAGACAACTTCAATTTGTTCCAGTAAATCAAGATAGTCAAGAAGCAGAGACAAGTGCAAGTGCAGAAGAAAGAATAGAAGAATCAGAAGTTCAAGAGAATCTTAAAACTATGAGGTATATTAAGCTAAATCATTCTGAAAATCAAATTATAGGAGACAAGAATAAAGGAGTGCAAACTAGAAGAAAGATTGCAGAAGAGTATTTCCTGATTTCCAAGATTGAGCCTAAAGATGTCAATGAAGCTTGCAATGATGAACACTGGATGGAAGTTATGATGGAAGAACTGATGCAGATTGAAAAGAATGATGCATGGATACTTGTTCCTAGACCTAAAGATAAGAATGTGATTGGTACCAAATGGGTCTTTCAAAATAATCTGAATGAACAAGGTGAAGTGGTCCAAAATAAATCAAGACTGGTATGTAAAGGGTATTCACAAATGGAAGGTATTGATTTTGAAGAAACCTTTTCCCCTATTGCCATAATTGAAGTTGTAAGATTATTTCTTTCTTATGCTACATATAAAAATTATAAAGTCTATCAAATGGATGTGAAGTAAACTTTTCTGAATGGTGAGTTAGAAGAAGTATACATTGAACAACCGGATGGATTTCAACTGACTGATAAGGAAAACATGGTTTTTCAATTGAAGAAAGCTCTATATGGACTCAAGCAAGCACCTAGAGGTTGGTATATTAGACTGGAAAAATATTTACTGAAGCTTGGATTCAATAAAGGTACTGCTGACAGCAACTTATATTTCAAATTGGATCATGACAAAGAGTTAATTATTGAGGTCTTTGTTGATGACATTATTTTTGGAGGAGATGACAATATATGTATGAAGTTTGTTGATGAAATGAAGAGTGAATTTGAGATGAGTATGATTGGAGAGATGAAGTTCTTTCTGGGATTGCAAGTTACTCAGTTAGACAAGGGGATCTTCATATCTCAATCAAAATATGTGAGAGAACTGCTGAAGAATTTTAGCATGGATGACTCAAAACTTGTTGGTACTCCCACGGTAACCGGATGTAAATTGACACCGAATGATGATTCTTCTAAGGAAAATCAAACAAGATACAGGTCAATGATTGGTGGATTGCTCTATTTAACTCAGACCAGATCAGCCATTATGAATGTTGTATGTATGGTTGCTAGATTTTAGGCTGATCCAAAAGAGTCTCATGTGACTATTGTTAAGAGAATCTTCAGGTATCTGAAAGGAACAGTTGATTTTGGGCTTTGGTATCCTAAAGATGATGATCTTACTTTAAATGCATATACTGATGTGGATTGGGAAGGAGATGTATATGACTAGAAGAGTACTAGTGGTGGTGCCTTCTTCCTAGGGAAGAAGGTGGTGGCTTGGTTGAGATAAAAGTAGAATTTCATTTCTCTATCTACTGTTGAGGCAAAGTATATTGCTACTACAAATAACTGTACTCAAGTGATGTGGATGAAACAGATGCTGAAAGATATTAGAGTAGTATATGATGAACCTATTGCCATATACTGTGACAACTCAAGTTCAATTAACATATCAAAGAATCTGGTGCTACACTCTAAGACCAAGCATATGTCAATCGAGTTTCACTTCTTAAGAGAAAAAGTGAGTGAGAAAGAAGTTAGACTAGAGTATGTGCCTACCAAAGAACAGATTGCAGAAATTTTCACTAAGTTGTTGCCAAAGGATACTTTTGAGTATCTCAGAGGGATTCTAGGGGTGATTACCCCTCCTAATATGAACTAAAGATGAATTTACTTGCATCAATCTGTGTGCTTCATAGATATTTCCTGATCTGGATTGATGTTTATGTGGCTGCTACTCAGGGAGAGTAGTCAGATGTGCAGATATGTGGTTCAGAGCTTGTATGTGGGAAGATAATGCTTATCTTTTCCATTGATGTCAAAGGGGGAGAAGAGTCATGTGAAAAACTATTGCTTATTTGGAGTAAAGAGTCTTGTGGGGAGAAGATCATGCAGAAGAAGTCAAGGAAGAAGAGTCAGAATCTAAGGAGGAGTAAGTATTGATTGAGAGTTGGGTTGATGGTGTTTTTCACATCATGTGTTGCTATAAATGACAAAGGGGGAGATTGTTGGATGTTGTGGTTGTGTTATTGATATGTGGTTGTCATTGATTTCAACACTATTAGCATTATTGTATTGAAAGTTGTATATGTCAAGGATATTGAGAAAATTGTTAAAGAAAGAGTTCCAGGTTCCCAGTGGAATTGTGAAGGTCATGAAGGTGTCTTGTTTTGTACATTGAAGATCAGTTGTTGTGGACTAAAGGGTTTATTACTAAGTGTATCTATCCATCCACTAGAAGTTTCAGAGGTCCGCCTGAAGATTTGTTCGAATTATAAAGCTCTATGTTCTAACAATGTTTTCATGGTCTCTGTCAGTGTTCTTGATTAAAGTTGGTGTGATTTTGGTAATTCTAGTTGTTGTGGATGTTTCTTTGTTGTTTCTTGGTGCTTGTGGATGTTTCTAGATCATGCTCTATCTTTGTTGCATGTCCACATTGATCGGTGTGCTCATGGTTGAAGATTTTTCTTGGTATGTTCGGGTTTTCATGTTCTTGGCCGGCATGGTGGTTGTGACGTGTTGTGGATCCTTGTAGATTTAATTTTGAATGTTTTGCGCACTCGAGGATATTTTTTTGGGTTGCATCATGATACTAGCCGATGGTGTTTGATCCACATTGAAAATTTATTTGTAAATTTGGGTCGACATTGAAAATATGTCTTATATTTTGGCCGACAAGTTTGTTGATGTAATTCCATGTTGTGAATATATAAGAATGATTGTTTGAGCAAAGTTAGTGTGTGCATAAAAGAAAATGTATTCCAGAGAAAGTGTAGATGTGCGAACAGTGTCCAAATCATTTGATTGCAAAGTAGAGTGAGAAGAAGTTTGAGCGAAGTGTGAAGAATTTTTTTTGTGCTTAATTGGAACTGTAATCAGGCTTGTGAAGAAGTTATTTCCTTGGTTCATACCCTATAGATCTAATCCGTATTATTGTGTATTGTTGGGCAGTGATCCCTCTTGTATTTGAGCAGTAAGCTCTAGGCAGTGTGCCTGAATGCATGTGCATTCCCATTATTTTTCTTATACTTTTAACAGGGTACATAATATTGTGGACTAACATCCACCATGGTTTTTCCCCTAATAGGGTTTCCACGAAAAAAATCTTGGTGTTCTCTATGCTTTTGATGTGTTGTTTGTTCATGGTTTACTATTCATTCATTAGATCTGAGATTAAGTTAAGTAAAGTTTGAAAAAGAGTTTAAATATTTTGTGACAACTGATTCACCCCCCCTCTCAGTTGTCTATCCTTGTTTTGCCAACAATAGATGCAAGTGACGAGGAAGGTGAACTAAGTTTTAGGATTGAAATATTTCACCTTTTAATCCAAGTGTATAGAAACATGTTAATTAATAAATACAAGAATAATTAATTAATTAAAAATAAATAGTGTTGGGTAATTATGAGTGAATAATATTATTCCTTTTATTTATTATTATACATTTCATTTCTTTTAAAGAGAAAAAAGAGAGAGTTTAATTTTATATTATTAATGAATTAGAAAATATAATTTCTAATATAATTTTTTTTTTTAAAAAAATTATTAAAAATAATCAAATATATAATTTTTAATATTATTGAATGTGCTTTTAAAAAAATAAATCTATTTTTCAACATTTTCTCTATTTTTGTTAAGAAGATAATTTTGTTTTTTATTTTATTTCTAAGTTTTAGTTGAGTGTTGAGAAGGGAAAGAAAGACCTAACTCATGTTTCTTTTTCTTATTATTCTCCTCCTCCTTATTATCAACTTTTTATTATGAAAAAGGGAGAATGAAAGGAAACAAGTATGAAGATTAAAGAATTTGAAGGTATTTTTTTTGGATGAGGTGAAAGACTTTTGTTTCTACTCGATTATTTGGATTCTCCATTTTATATATAAATTTCTACAAGGTTGAGATAGGGTTATTTTCAAAAAAAAATAGAAAATGATTAATTTCAATTATTAATCAATATAGAGTGTTTGTACAAATTATGTTATTTGATTATTTATATAAAAAAAAAATAAGGACATATTAAACAAGGATTTGGGTATTTTTTATTTTTATGTAGGTGGTTTTAAACTATTTGGTAAATATTTTTCACCAAAATTTATACTTTAATATATTATATTTTGTGTTTTATGATTAAAACAACTAAATTGTGTTTTGTTTGCAAAATTAGTTTAACTAACATGAGAAAAACCAATTTACTCTGTTGATTATAAATTTTGTTTTGTAAACTAGATTTTTCTAACAATTTGCAAAATGATGCATAAATATATTTTTTAAATCAAATTAAAAATTTATATATACATATTATAAATAATGAGATATTAATAATTTAGTGATTGCCTATTTGAATTGAAAATATAAAAATTAGATTTTATTAGACTCCTTTGTGTCATATTCCTGCTTATAAAAGCAAAAAGGTAGTCATAAGTAGTACTTATGGAAATTACCAAAGTTTATTTACTTATAATGTGTCCTATGGGTTAGGATGATAGATACCTTGATTTCCATTGGAAGTAACAGGGTCAAAGGAGTAAGAGTAGTTGGATGTCCTTGTCTTGTATGGATACATCTTGACATCATCTTCTCTACTTCATCCCAAAACATATAGGCATCTCTCCTTAAGAAATTTGGTTAATAATGAGCTTTCCCATCTTTCTATAGGCACCACATCATGGTTAAGCTAGAGTGTTCTTAATGGTAGAAGGTCCACAGGTTGTTTATGCATATATTGCGTCATCCATAACTACTAGCTAAGTGATATTTGAAATAACCTATGTGTCCTATTTATTGGTATGCATATTGATGTTCTACCTTTGATTAGGGTGTTTTGTGGTTGGTATGGTTAAAACCTTCTTATCTTATCTGAGGTAGTGGTACTTGGGTGCACTACATAGTTGTGAGATGTATCTATATGGGGTTTTGGAACTTTATTTCTATGTTGTTAAATTTGTATGTTATTTTTGTTTTATTTTAGTGTCTTAGTTATTGTATTCCTTGTATTAGATGATTTACTTTTATTGTATGCATTTTGTATTCTTGAGTGTCATTATGAATGATTATATTCTATGAGTGTGTAAGTTCATGAATTTCATATTTGATGTTGTGATCATGTATGTGTTTAATATGGTTTTGTGTTTGGAAATATATAGGATGGAATGAAATATTAAATAATTATTATTATTGTATGTAAATTTCCACACTTTTGGATCATTGATTGGATGCTTTATTGATGGATTGATGGTTGGGGAGGAAATGGACATCCTCATGGTGGGTTCAAACTTTCCCCATTGGTGGAAAATTCTTGGAGGAAATATCTTACAGAGGGTTGAGCTTGAAATCCCTCAAATTTTAATGTAATAAATGGCCACTTTGTATATGTGGTGTTGGCTTACGACCTATTATCGTACTATCATTATGAGGGTTGTAGTTTTGACCCCTTTGTACATTTGAAATTATGAATAATATTATCTTCATTATCGATACTTAATATGTACTTATAAGATTTACATATTTTATTGATGAATTATTAATTCTCATAGATTATGACATGAATAGTATGGGATATGTGTTAAATTATTACTAAATTAAAAAAATGGCTAGATATTTGAGTATGTTATAGTATCCTCAACTACTTGACCCAAATTCATCTAGATATTTAATACTCAATGAAATCATGGTATCTCACTTTACACAAAGTCATATTAGTTTCACTAAAAAGTTTCCAAATAGATACTTCACTATGTTTAAGACACTCATAAGAACAAGATTAACTATAGTATAGGCATATATTATAGATTTAATTAGATATACATATTATGATTATGTAGGTGATTCTAAGGATCACATGTCCATATTTGGTTACAACTTCCATATTGGTTTTGGTCATCTTTTTTAGTTTAGTAAGAATCACTATAATGTTGCCTTATCTTCTATTGAGGTTGAGTATCATGTAACCATGAATGCCATCACAAAGGTCATCTGACTTCAACACATACTTATCAAGTTTGACATTCTCTTTCAATGATCTTTTGTCATTTATTTTGATAAATATAGTGAAATCTAGATCTCAAGGAACAAATATGTCAAGGTAGTTGAAGAAGATGTAGATAACAAAGAAAATAGAGCTACAACTTTCTATTATCTACGTTTTAGTTGTTGTAAATTCATATCCTATCAACAACATGGTTAACATAGAAGATCTTGGATTTCTATTGTTTTACGAGTGAAGTGGTCGAAAGTGCTGTAGAATCAGCACCATATGAAGTTGACAACTGTTGTAAAAGGAAGTGGTTCTGTATTTAGGAGTTGCTTGGAATTGGCCCAGTCATCAAAGCCGAGGCACTGCCATCGAATGACAACAAATCTGTCAAGGAAGATTGAATTTCAATTTCTACGGTACTCAGTCTGATCAACAATTGAATTGTAGATTTCTAAAAAGGGGTGAAAATAAGACTGAATCTTGCAAATATATACGACTACTCAAGAAGTTTCTATCGTAATTAAACTCATGGGTTAAATATGGTAACAAAGGAGGAGGTTTCTAGAAGTAGCTCTTGTATAAATACTTACATCCATAATGGTTTTGACAAAGAAAAATGTAATTGTCAAGTTATTGTTTGTAGGTACCAATTCGAGGAGGGTGATGCTCAGATCAAATGCTTGTTTAAAGTGATAAATCCAGAAATAAAGGGTGTAATAAAGGCCATCATTAGTGGGAAAAGGGTGGGAGGTCACATTCATGACAACATGCTGATAGAATCTTTCTTATCCATTATAGTGTGTTTGATAGGCAGGAAGATGATTGCTAAGCTAATGACTCGATACTTTGAAAGGAAAATTTGTTGTTGAAGCCATTAAAGTGATATCAACCTCTGACAAGAACCCATACAATGGGCTTATCTGTGATTTGATGGAAGTAGGTAAGGTGAAGAAAGAGAGAAAATATAAGATTGTTGTGAATAAATAGGGAATTGTTTCTTTAAGAATGATTTGCAACCCTTCTTAAATCATGTGATAGAAAAAAAAATGCTTTTTAGTGATGCACAAGTAGGTAGATTAACAGAATTGGGCATGGCCCTGATCACTTCGTACACCAGCATGCCTCGATAAGGCAAAATATGGTTCTATAAGTTCATGTAAATATTTTTCCACTTAATATAAAGAGTGCTACCCTCTTTGGTAGTAGTTTTCCCCAAAAAATAATAATTTAATAATAAGAATAATATAATAATTCTAATATTAATAATATAATATTAAAATAATAAGAATAGTATAATAGTTTTAATATTAATAGTATAGTAATGGTACTATCATTCATCAAGTATTGTAACCAAACATAGATTAATGTAGAAGAAAAATAACCAAACAAAATATAACCATTTAACAATAAACAAGACCTTAAGAATACACGTATATTATTCTTCTCTCATTCCTACTACATACCAAATACATAGTATAGCATCCTCCATTTAAAATTATAACCATTTAATGATAAATAAGACCTTAAGAATACATGTATACTACATATCAAATGCGTAGTATAGTGCTCCACTTCAAACCCTCAAAAAAATAGTAATTGGGCTATGAATGATGTATGCTCCACCTTGGATGTACTTCCATTATATCTCCCCATACTCAACATCCTAAACGTAAGTGTTTGCACTTTGGCCTCCACTTAGAAATGCCTATAATTTCAAAAACACATATGTACTTTTAACTTTACAAAACACATGTGTTTTGCTTAGTTTTGGGTTTGAACGATTGATTTACCTTTACAAAAAATGTACATGATTTTCTTAGTTTTGGATTTTAATGGTTGATCTACCTTTACAAAACATGTACATGATTTCAACTTAATAAAACATGTATTTTTTTTTGCTTATTTTTGGTCATACGATGGATTTAACTTACCAAAACCCAATGCACTTAACCCTAACACATTTACACTTAACTTTAAACTTTATTCCCATAACCCTAAACCCTAGATACCTTATACCATCAACCCTAAACCATATCCCTCAAACCTAAACTCTACACTTAGCCCTAGGTTGTAAAGCCTATACACTCTACCCTAGACCTTATACCTTCAACCCTCAAGGTTCCTATACCCTTAAACCTAAACCTTATCACTCAATCTTATACTCTCAACCCTAAACCCTATAGAGAGGAGATTTATACATAGGGAGGGAGGGAGGGAGAGGTAGATAAGGAGGGATGGGGGGTAGGAAGGGGAGATATATAGAAAGTTAAGATATAGAGAAAGGTAGATAGTGTATAGAGAGAGGTAGATCTAGGGAACTAAAGCCTATACCCTATACCCTAAACCTTATGCCTCAACCCTAGGAACTAAATACAATAAGTTAAACCCTTAACCATATACTCAACCCTATACCCTATACCCTAAACCTTATCCCTCAATCCTAGGAACTAAAGCCAATAAGTTAAACCCTTAACCATATCCTCAACCCTATACCCTATACCCTCAACCCTAAACCTATACCATATACAAGTTCAATCCTAAACCTTATGTACCCAATAACCTCAACCCTCAACCCTAGGCCCTAAAACCTACAGGCTAAACCCTCAACCCTATACTATATACCCTCTTAACCCTAAACCCTATATAATAAACCCTCGATCATATACACTCAACCATAAACCTTATATCATATTCCCTCAACCCTTATCTCTAAAGCCTATTGGATGAACCCTCGATCTCCCATACACTCAATCTTAAATGTTATGCCCTCAATCCTATACCTTATACCATATACCCTCAAACCTAAACCCTACACTCAGCCCTAGGTCATAAAGCCAATACACTCTACCCTAAAAATTATACCTTTTAACCTCAAGGTTCCTATGCCTTTTATATTTTGGTTCATTAGGTTCTCATCCTTGTGTTCCTGTGTCACCAAGTTGGTGCCTACAAAAAAATTTAGCCACATAAAATTCCAAGTATCTTGGCTATCCTTCGTCATAGGAAGCATAGGATCTATCCCATCTATCTTTGGTCTTCATAGGATATATTTTTCCTCATATTATACCACATCAACCCACCTATTATCCTTATGGAAAAGGATATTTGAGATCTCTTATTATTTTTGGGGTGCTTTCAATTTTTTGCAATGCAGGGACTTCCAACGGTCATAAATTGACTCAAATGTTCATTTGGGCTGAAATTTTACAAGCAGCTTCATTATGATATGTTGATGGGATTGCCAATTGAGCCCAACTAAGTTGGGGGCCATTTCGACATTTTTTTGAGGCCAAATTCTTTCATCTTGGCCCTCAAAATCAACTTTTTTGTGTTTTTTTCGAGTTTTTAGAAAATTGTTTTCTTTAATAACTTGGAAATCATATTTCCAATTTTGAATGTAAGTTGACAATTCATGTCACCATGTTTTTAGGAATTTTTTAGGAAAAATCGAGGTTCAAAGGGATATGTATGCAAAATTTCCTAAAATGGCAAAAAACTGACAATTATAAAAAACTGCCAAAAAATGTAATTTTTGGGTTTTTTGTTTTTTCTGATTTTTTAGATATAAGGGTGTTTCTTTCACTATAGTAGCACAGTTGGAGAATAGAAGAAGTTTGATTTAGAATTCATCTTGAATTTCCTAGATTTCTTTATTTAGTAATGATTAAATTTTATTGAATGTGTTCTTGGTTGCATCATTTTGTTTTTGAGCTTCCTACTCTACTTACTTGAGGTTTCCATGATCCATCATATCATGGCGTGCTTTGAATGGTAGAAACAGGGGAATTTATTGGATTTTGGTGATCATGTTTTCATGGTTGTCTAGTGTTGTACCCACCAAGATTCATTATGATCTTGTGTTACACTAGGGCATCCTCTTGTGATTATGGTTTTACAACATTGGCCCCTCCAAATCCATTTGTGTATTTTTAGGATGTTGGAACAAATTGTGTATTTTTCGTGTCAGTCCTATGCATGTGATACACAATCACCTTGGTCCCTCATACCTTAGTGCATAGTATCGTATGCAGTATCAATTTAAGTGCTATGTACATTGTAGTTCAACTATTGCATTCCAAATACACCTAATCCCATCCCATCCCTTATTTCTTATGATCATAATTTTTCTCTTTCCTAGTCATGGATTGTATTTTCACATTCATTCTCTATTTCTTCCATATGTCTCTACATTCAATGTATTAAGATGATCCTCTAGTCTTCATCTCCATCCAACTCATCTCATCATTGCATTTTTGTCTTAAGTCTTTAGATTTGTTATTCTAAGCATCTTCTCATCATTGCATTTTCATCTTAAGTGTTTATATTTTTTATTATAAGCATCTTATCGTTACTGCATTTTCATCTTAAATGTTTATATTTGTTATTTTAAGCATCTTATCATCATTGCATTTTAAGTATTTATATTTTTTATTATCATCATTTCATTTTCATCTTAAGTGTTTAGATTTGTTATTCTAAGCATCTTATCGTCATTTCCTTTTCATCTTATGTGTTTAGATTTTCTATTCTAATCATCTTCTCATCTTAAGTGTTTATTACATTTCATATCCACTACATATACATTCTTCATTAGATACATTCTAGATTCATTTTGAACCATATACATATATGCATTAACATTCACCTAAAAATGTCATAAATCACACACACCTTGCAAACATCATTATTAGTACATTGATATCATAATCATCATTAACATAAGCCATTGATAAATCACATATACTTAGCCCAAGGCCATAAATCCGATACACTCTACCCTAGACCTTATACCTTCAACCCTCAAGGTTCTTATACCCTTAAACCTAAACCTTATTAGTCAATCTTATACCCTCAACTCTAAACCATACACTCGCACCTAGGTTGTAAAACCTATACACTCTACCCTAAACCTTATACCTTCAACCCTCAAGGTTCCTATACCCTCAAACCTAAACCTTATAACTCAATCTTATACTCTCAACCCTAAACCCTATACCCTATATCGTCAATTGTAAACCCTAAACCCTACAACATAAACCCTAGTACATAAAAATTATACCTTAAATGTTAAACCCTAAAACCCAACATTAATAATTTAATGTGTTAAAACCTACATAATTAAATTTAATTGCTAAACCCTCAACTCTCAACTCTCCATCATAAACCATCAACCATAAACCCACCCATAAACCATAGGCCCTACACCATAAATAATGAATAATTTTTAGAGGTATTAAAGGGAGAGAGGAGAGAGAGATGTGAGAGAGATACAGAGAGGTGAGATAGAGACAAGAGAGATAGAGAAAGAGAGATATGTGAGATAGAGAGAAGACAGATCTACATAGGGAGGGAGGGAGAGGTAGAGGAGAGGTAGGAAGGGGAGATAGATAGAAAGTTGAGATAGAGAAATCTAAGTAGATAGTGGAGAGAGAGGTATAGATCCAGGGGAGAGAGAAGTGAGACAGACAATAATAGAGATGGAGAAGAGAGTAGAGAGGGGGTATGTGAAATTCAACCCTAAACTTTATACCTATAACCCCAAACCATATACCCTATACTGTTAGTTCCCTAAACCTTATCTCTCAACCCTAGGAACTAAATCCAATAGATTAAACCCTAAACCATATCCCTCAACATTGGACCCTAAGGCTTATTATAAACCCTCAACCATATACACTCAACCCTAAACTATATATAATACACCTCAACCCTATGCCCTAAATCCTATTGGATGAACCCTTGACCCTATACACTCCTAAATGATATACCCTCAACTATAAACCCTACACTCAACCCTAGGTTTTAAAACCTATCTACTATATCCTAACCTTATACCTTCAACCTTGAGAGAGAGATGTGAGAGAGATACATAGAGGTGAGATAGAGACAAGAGAGATAGAGAAAGAGAGATATGTGAGATAGAGAGAAGATAGATCTACATAGGGAGGGAGGGAGAGGTAGATAAGTAGGGATGGGGGGAGAGATAGGAAGGGGAGATAGAAATTTGAGACAGAGAAATCTAATTAGATAGTGGAGAGAGATAGGTAGATCCAGGGGAGAGAGAAGTGAGATAGAAAATAATAGAGATGGAGAGGAGAGTAGAGAGGGGGTATGTAAAATTCAACCCTAAAATTTATACCTATAACCCCAAGCCATATACCCTATATTGTTAGTTCCCTAAACCTTATCTCTCAACCCTAGGAACTAAAGCCAATAGATTAAACCCTAAACCATATCCCTCAACATTGGGCCCTAAGGCCTATTATAAACCCTCAACCATATACACTCAACCCTAAACTATATATAATACACCTCAACCCTATGCCCTAAATCCTATTGGATGAACCCTTGACCCTATACACTCCTAAATGATATACCCTCAACCCTATACATTATATCATATACCCTCAACTCCAAACCCTACACTCAACCCTAGGTTTTAAAACCTATCTACTATATCCTAACCTTATACCTTCAACCCTCAAGGTTTCTACACCCTCAAACCTAAACCTTATAACTCAATCTTATACACTCAACCTTAAATCATATACCCTATATCGTCAATCATAAACCCTACAACCTACAAACTAAACCCTAATACATAAACCTTATAACCTATATGTTAAACCCTAAAACCCAAAATTAATAATTTAACATGATAAATCCTACATAATTAAATTTAATCCTAAACCCTCAACTCTCAACTCTTCATCATAAACCATCAACCCTAAACCCAAAGGCCCTACACCCTAAAGAATGAAAAATTTAGATATATTAAAGGGAGAGAGGAGAGCGAGATAGATGGGAGAGAGATAGAGAGAGGTGTGATAGAGAGAAGAGAGGAAAAGAAATAGAGAGAAGAGAGATCTACATAGGGAGGGAGGGAGAGGTAGATAATGAGGGATGAGGGGAGAGGTAGGAAGGGGAGATAGATAGAAAGTTGAGATAGAGAGGTAGATAGTGGAGAGAGAAGTGAGATAGATAACTATAAATATGGGGAGGAGAGTAGAGATGGGGGAGATGTAAGATGATATATAAAGAGGTAGGTAGACCCTCAACCCTCTATCATCAATCATAGACCCTACACCCTAAACTGCAAACACTAGGACATGCACCTTGAACCCTATAAACTAAACCCTAAATATTCACATTAATAATTAACGCTAAAACCTATACCCTCAACCCTAAAAAAATACTCTCAACCATCAACCATAAACCATCAACTCTAAATTCTTCATAGAAATTAGAGCGCATAGAGAGAGACAAATGGATGAGTTAGAGGAAGGAAGGAAGAGACAAAGAGAGGGAGGGAAAGAAATATGGAGAGAGATACAAAGAGGATTTTTTTCTTCATAGGAACATGAGCACATTATAACAGACTTGATCCTATTAAGATGAATTTTTTAGCATGGGGGAGAAATTTTATTCCTAGAAGCATGAGTGAATTATAACCTAGATATAGATGTATTGAGAGAGATAGAGAGGTAGAGAGAGTTCGGGAGAGAGGGAGGGAGATATTTGGATATGGAGAAAGAAGAATAAGAGATAGGGGGAGATGGAGGGAGAGATGTAGATAGGGAGAAAGAAGAATTAGAGATAGGGGGAGAGGGAGGGAGAGATGTAGATAGGGAGAAAGAAGAATTAGAGATAGGGAGAGTTAGGTGTTGAATATGAAAATTGAGAGGGGGGTGAATCAGTTGTCACATAATTAAACCTTTAATTCAATCATTGGAACTAATACTTAATACTTCTTAAATGATTAATAATCAAATTCCAATGTAGAAACTCAAATCCAACACATAAGCACAATAACACCAAATTTACATGGAAAACCCAATCATGGAAAAACCACAGTGAGGATTAACTCACACTATAGAGAATGTCAAAACCAATTAAAAAAAGGATCACTACCTAAAAGTAAGACTCACTGTCCATAACAAGGACTCACTATCCAATAGGGCTACAACCTAGAGGGCTCACTGCCACAGAGATATAAAGGATGGATTTCTGCTAGAATACAAAAGTTATGGCTCATTTCCAAAAGTATGAATTGATGAAATACACCTTCAATGTGCAGAATTCAATTCCAAATGAAGCTTAGTATAAGTATCACTACTTCTCCCTATATTCAATCAATAATTCACAACTGATAAAGCATTTAGGCTCAAGTCTTCACATACCCCTTAATCCTTTTCACACTCACACTTCTCTCTTTCACTCACATAACCATTTGCTTCAAAACATCTTATATATGATTCATGTAGTACATCATATTAAGTCGGCTAAGATCTAGACAAAACATCACCAAGGTAGATTCAATCTTCTTAATACATAACTTGTGTTAGGTCAGCCAAGACTAGGACCCAAACAAAAAACAACTGTACCAAATAGAGAAACAATTGTAGTGTATAGAGTTAAACTCTATCATTGATAACTTACTGCTCCCAACACAAAAATTCTCAAGATCTCGAATATAGTTGTCTGAGTGAATCATAATGACATAGTGAAGATATTAGAGTCATATCTTGTCTTGCGGTAGAATCCAAACCCAAAAACCAACACACCTATTCACAAATAAGGAATATCTTTGATAGGCAATAGCTTTCGGTAAATGCCTCATACATTCGGTACTATGTTGACATCGATGACAACTATTTGATGCAATCCAATTTCCAACAATCTCCCCCTTTGTCACTGATGGCAACACAAGATGTGAAAAGCCAACAACAACATCCTTTGAATTTTTCTCCTTTTACTAAGTTGTAATGATTTCCATTTTTCACATGTTCTCTGTAAAGAAAGTTTTATCTCCCCCTTATTCCAAATTTTTCTTATAAAAATAGACTCTAAAAAAAAGTGGTATAAAAAATGGTTCTTTACCTCAATGCTTCTACTCCTAAAATATCTATTTGTATTTTTCTTTTAATTTCAGAAGGAATGTCTTCCAGGAATCCACTGCCATTCTGATGTTTGCACAAATACTATTGTTCATCACTATCGAATCAATTGTTTCCAAAAGAGTATCTGGGATAGTGATATTTAGTTCATTTTTCTCAGCTTCCACCAAGAGACTGGAAAGTTGTTCCAGTCTCAACTCAATTATCTCTTTGAATTTCCAAAAAGTCTTCACAATACTATCCCTTTGTACTAGAATGTCTGCAAGTTTAGACTGTAAGGAATTGATCTTTTTCTTCTATGCTCCATCCCTTTCATTAAGGATATTATATGTTTTTAAATAGAATCCAGCTAGAGCTTAATATCATCAATTTTTGCTCTATAGTTTCTAATAGCAATAGGCCACCAGAGATAATACCTATACACATTGTTTATGCTTTCAATGCATGTATTCAATTCATTTATTCTCTCAGTCAATCTCTTCTATGCATTTCTACATCTTTCTTCCATAGCCAATTAAATCTCATCTTTTTCTTTTGTTTCCCTAGGTGACAGTGCCTTTAGTTTGTCTTCAATTTTCTTAATTAATACTTCCGGTAAAATATTTGTCAACTCACTCAAATAAATATCATTATGAATTATATAAATAGCCAAGGCGTCTGCAATATCATCATGTTCATATGTTGGTCGGGACTACCAAACATCTCCAATCTTCTTCAGTCCATTAGATTGTACAAGAATCTTCAACACCTCTTTAGTAAAATATTCTTCATCATCCTCTGTTGATACTAAATTGATTTCCTTTGTAATATTTACTTCCTTTTCTTCTTTCTTCTCCTCTGTCTTTAGCTTCTTTATTTCTGAAGGGAAACTTGAAATGATTCTTCTTGATTTCTTTTCAGAGGATGATCCTACCTCAAATGTCCCAACAGGACTAAAAATCATACTAGAGCTCCATGCATTTATTTTGTTTGCAAAGTATTCTTCACAAATGTTTTCCTTCTCTGCTAGACATTCCAGGTACCAGTAGACCTACTTACCAACCGGTACAACTAACTTCCTCAAAACATTCTCTTTCAATGGTAACAACTTCAGAAAATACATCATCAAACATATAACCAAAGATCCAAAACGGAAAGGGTAATTATTATTTTTTGTCATAGTAATATTCTCCATTAATTGATTCCTTAATAACTCACACAATTCAAAATCTTCATTCTTTTCAACCATTTGATGCACAATGTAAACAACAATCACTGAAGTAGAGCCTTCCCTATTTCTAAAATAAATCTAATATGAAATGCCATATGCCACATACCTTATCACAGGCCCGACTATAGTATGAATTTGAATTTCCCTTTGGTCTCCTGTCACTCCAGTTAGGGCTTTGACCTCTTTGTTCTTCACTGAATTCTTCATTGGAATGAGTCCATTATTACATAACCCTGCAATTTTTGTAATTGCTTCCTTTGTAATCCCATAGGGTTTGTTGAAGATCATCTGATCACCTTGAATTTTATTTAGAACAAACCGAATAGTGTCTACATAAAAAAAGTGTGGAAATTTGCTCCAAATTTCTAAACCCTTGTTCCCTAGACTCTTGACCTTTTTTATTTGTTCAACTGAAAGAGAACCTTCAAATTTTCAAAATTTTTCATGATTAAATTCATCGATTTGTAACTTAATTTCTGCAATTCGTCGTTGCACGGATCAAATACCAGCATTGCCTTTGACTCCATTGTTTCAGCTTTGCTCTACATAGTTTTGCTTTCCAATAACCCTAACTCCTTATTTCTTAGTTGCACTTTACTCCTTAGCTCATTCAATTCGCAATGCAAAAAATAATGACCACTCAACTTCTTATTAACTTGTCACTTTTAGGGTTTCATCACAAAAAGTAATTTATCACTTATGACATCATCATTAGTACTTTACTTTTTTAGTACCTTCCCTTCAATTGAAGCTTGCTAGCTCAATTTGGATGACAAATCCACTATACCAGAACCTGGTACAATAGAATTATTTCCACCTTCTCCAATTCATGGTGCTTTTCTTGAATTCATCTAATTTTTCCCTAATTTTGCATTCATTGCTTTTCATCCTTTAAGATGCCAACTACTTTACTGTAAGCCAAGAGAAGCTCCATAATTTTCCTGAATTGCTTCTTTTCTGCTAGAATTTTCTCTAATTCCTTCAAAATAAAGATTCTCATCACTTATCCTTGTGTCATCCCATGACACCTCATATATCAGGGGCTTGTTAGATTTTTCTATGACTGCTCCCCCTAAAACCACTCCTAGGTTCAGTTCTTGGAAGAGGTATCTACATCAGATGCAAATACAAGATTATTAGATTCATCTTTGTTCTCAGGTTCTTCCTTCTTCCTCCAAATTTTTGCCATCTCTCTTCTTACTTCTTTGGGATCTACCTTGTTCTTAGGTTTGATCTTCGATTCTAGATTAGTTTTCTTCCCAACTTTTCTCCTACAAAATTTTGAGATATGTCCTAGTTTGTTGCAAGTGAAGCACGCAACATATCCTTGATCAAACAAATTTACATTCATCCTTGTTGTGCACTGATTAGCCTTGTGTTTGAAGATATTTCATGTGTAATAGTATCCTTGAAAATATTGAATTATTCTACTAGTATTGAACTTATTCATCATCATTTGGCTTCTACATTCAGTAGCTCTATGTCCAGACTTGTTGCAAATATGACATTGTCTAGTAAATAATCCAACATTCTAACTCACTATATTATGGTTCATCCTATTTATGCATTCTATTGCTCTATGTCCTAACTTATTGCATGAGAAAATAAAAAAATCCATTAAAATATGGGTACCTTTAAGCATTAGGCTGTCAAATGGGAATCCTTCCAATATTGTTCCTTTGGTTCTTGTTTTGATAAGTATTGCCTTGAAATTTCCTTTGATTGTCCACTTCATTGAAAACTGGTTTAGTCTTTGAGCTTTTCCCTTCTTCATGTCCTAGACCATCTTTATCCTTTGCAGATTTCTGAGATGAAATCAACTCATCAAGCATTGTAGAACTTGTCTTGAACCTTTCTTCATGAGCTTTCACTTTTTCCAGATCATCTTTTAGGGTTACTATTTCTTGTTCAAGCTTATCACATTTTTTTGTCTTCTAATTGATAATCTCTTTTAAGCTTCCTTCATTTATCTTGCTTTGTTCAATTTCTAATTTCAGATTCTCTTCCATCCTGTCGCTTTCTTCAAGTTTCATTATTAGATTCTCAACAATCTCCTTTGCTTCCTTTAGTTCTTGGTTAACTTCTTTATGTTTCAATTTGAACTTCCAGATCTGATTCCTTGGTTTTTGAATGCATTCATCAACTTTCTTGACATTTTATTTCAGATCTTCACTTTTAGACTCAGTAATATCCGTTCTTAATTCTTCACCCAAGTCAGATTCCTTCACCATTTTGTTCAACCTACCAAGATATCCTTTGAGCTATTAAACTCATTCTAATGGACCAAGCTCTAATACTAATTGTTGAATAGGACAACTAAGAGAGGGGGTGAATCAATTGTCATAGAATTAAACCTTTAATTTAATCACCAAAACTAATACTTAATACTGCTTAAATGATTAATCATCAAATGCCAATGCAAAAACTCAAATCCAACACATAAACACAGTAACACCATATTTGCATGAAAAACCCAATGAGGGAAAAACCATGACGAGGGTTAACTCACACTATAGAGAATATCAAAACCAATTACAAAAAGGCTCACTTCTTGAAATTAGGACTCACTGTCTAATAGGGCTACAACTCGGAGGGCTCATTGCCACAGAGATACAAAGGATGGATTTCTGCCAAAGTACAAAAGTTATGGCTTACTGCCAAAAGTATGAATTGATGAAATACACCTTCAATGTGCAAAATTCAATTCCAAATGAAGCTTAGTATAAGTAGTATTGCTTCTCCCTAAATTTTCTTAATAATCTACAGCTGATAAAGCATTTAGGCTCAAGTCTTAATATAACCCTTAATCCTTTTCACACTCACACTTCTCTCTTTCACTCACATAACCATTCACTTCAAAACATTGTATATATGATTCATGTAGTACATCATATTAAGTCGGCTAAGATCTATAAAAAACATCCCCAAGGTAGATTCAATATTCTTAATACATAACTTGTGTTAGGTTGGCCAAGATTGAGACCTAAACAAAAAATAATTGTATCAAACAAAGAAACAACAGTAGTGTATAGAGTTAAACTCTGTCATTGATAACTTACTACTCCCAACACGAAACTTCTCCATATCCCGAATATAGTTGATTGGGTGAATCATAATGACATAGTTAAAATATCAAATTCATAGCTTGTATTGCAATAGAATATGGACCCAAAAACCAACACACATGTTCACAGATAAGGAATATCTTTGATAGGGAATAGCTTCTGGTAAATGCCTCATACATTTGGTACCATGTTGACATTAATGAAAACCATTTGATGCAATCCAATTTCCAACTTTAGGTACAAAGATGCAAAGAGATACATGAGAGAAAATGAGTAGAAAAGGAAGGAGGGAAATAGGGAGAGAGAGAGAGAGAGAGGGGAAGATAGAAAGAGATTTGAGAAAAAGAGTACAAAGGGGAGGAGGGAGGGATGGAGAGGTAGGGAGAGATACATAGATTTGGAGGGAGAGATGGATAAAGAGATTTTGGGGGGAGGGATGGAGGCACAAAGAGAGGAATATTGATAGAGAGATGTCGAGAGAGTTAGAGACTGGGGTGGAGGGGGAGAGAGAGCTAGATAGTTAGATTCAAGAACATGATTCTTTTAGTGTAGGCCAAAACACGAGCATTTTTTGGATTTTACAAAACATGTACATGTTTTGGCTTGCACAAAACACATAAATTTTGGCTTGCATAAAACACATACGCATTTTGGCTTGTACTTAGGCTTGGATTACAATCCTTACGCTTGGATGGTTCATTTTCCTCATTTTCACGTGATTTTTTCCTCCATTCTCATTTTTCAACTTGCCCATCATCATGTTTACACATTATAAATTAAATATTAGTAAAATTACCACCATAATTTCACACGTCTTCTAAGATTTGTAACCATATAATTTTTTTAGATTTGAACTACATTAACATATTTATTTTTTATTTCTTTCACTAATGTTTCCATAGTTGTCAAAGGCATATTTATTGACTTTTTCTAATAACTTATAACCTAGTCAATATGAGTTTTCCACAGTCCATTAGTAAGAATTTTGAGTGCTTTTGGTTTAAACTATGTATCTTTTAAGCTCGATATTTCAGATAACTTATAACCTACTTGTCCAAATTTGAAAAAAAAATATAACATTGTTATACACTTCATTATTTACACATTAGAAAAAAAAATCATTTTTGATTATTTTGGTGCAAGTTATGTGATGTGTATGCTCGATGATGCAATTTTTAGGATGCATCAACTTTGAAAAATCATTAAAAAAAATACTCAATAAAAAATTACAAAAAATATACAACTTCTAGTGCTCACTCATATCTATATTTCTACCAATGGGTTTTTTAAAATACTAAATGCAACTAAAAAATTTGAGGGGTGCATTCTAGACACTATTTTATATATTTCTAAAAAAATAGGAACACTTTTGTGTTCGTGAAGCTTTTGATCCTCTTAATATTATCTATTTTTGAAAAAAATAGCATTTTAGAAACTAGATTTAGAGTACTTCAATTCTTGTTCTTTCTATATCTTCAAATTTTGAATACATGAATCTCAAATTACTCCTCCAAGTTTAGGTTTAGCTAATTTCAGAAGAAAAAAAGTGGCCACTTTTGACCCTCTTTTTGTGCACCGTGCACTTACCCTATACTTCAAAAAAAATTGTAAAAATATTCACCAAACCCTTTATAGAAATAAAGTATCTTCATTTATAAAATTTACCAGGGTTTGGGAGGCTATCCTTTGGGGGATAACCTAGTCCCCTCTCTCCTCTCTCTTTTTGGGGGATTTTCTCTTGTTTTAGGGATTTTTTGTACATGGGTGCTATCATGGATACACTTTTTTTTTAATCAATATCCACACACATAATTTGCACTTATGGGGGTGTTTGTGTAGGATATTTTCATTTTATTTACTTTATTATTTATTTTCCTCTACCTAGTTTAACTCTTTTAGGTAAGTCAAAGAATGATTCTTGGGGTCTAATGTGTCACTCTCTTTCATAGGAGTTACTCTTTCCATTTTTGGAAGATTTGGGAGACACACTTCCTATTTGATAATGCATCCACCTCCTCCCCCTTTCACTTCTTATAAATCCACTCATCCTCTTTAAGTTTTGACACTCATTATTTTGCCTATTTGATTCTCATAGTATTTATGTTGGAATAGTGTTGTAGCTAATTTTTAAGCATTAGGTATTTTTATCATTTTCTTGTTACAAAATGTAACAAATAAAAGTGATTTATAGAGACTCCAACATCCCAAGGATGGTAGTTAAGATTCAATTAATTTTGGAAATTTCATTGATAAGCTCCACTTCCAAAAATGTAATTCATTAATATTATCTATATCAAAGATATTTTAATTTACATAAGCATCACTGCACATTGTTTTAACATAGATATTAATCATGTATACATTTTATTTATCATAGAATACTATTAAATAAGGAAAGTATAATAATTTTAATATATGCATTATAGATCTCCAATCAATGTGCAATATTTACTTTGAGTTTATAATTAATAATCCCAAAGATTAAAAAATTCATCATCACTTTCTTCCAACATGATTATTCAAATTAATTAAATCATCTAACACCAATTAGCATTTGATCAAGTTTCATATTTAATATCATATATCTAATGTAGCTCACTTGTGATTTCAAACTCCCAATTTGTAAATATCTTCTAAATACATCTGGTCACACACATACACACACGAATGATTACATACTAACATTATTTAGTTATATTATATTACTTATCTATTTACATATATTCTACATATAAATAAATATTATTATTATATTTTTTATACATATATATAAATATGTGTGTATATAATTATATTATTTATACATATACAAATATGTGTATATGTTATGTTTAATATATAAATAGATAATAAAATTTACTAAAACGCCATTGTCTCGTGTTACCATCATATGGTACATTTCAAGCATGAGATCAACTCCCCTAGGGCTTCTTCCCCTAAGACCTTTTGATTTAAAAAATAGATCAAAAAAATAGAAAACTAGATTATGATTTCATTTGAATAAACCCTTGTCAATTTATGGTGGCTCAATAAATAGACACCCTATCTCTAATGGCCACTACTGAGGCTAACACAAGAGGGATTTTTTAGATTATAAGGATGTATATTGGAATTTCTTCTCAAGTGGGGAGGATCTAGAGGATTCAAATTTAGTCTCACTTGATTTTAATTATTTTGAATATGAACTAATATCTAAAGAAATAATCATATCTTTCAATCAAAGAGGCTTATGACAAAAGCAAATTATGGTTTGAAAGAAAAGTGTGGGCATAATTCTAAGTCTAATAATAACAACATAGGAAGGTAATTTTGGAAATTATATTTCTACAAATAGGTTTCTAAAAGAAAGGGGTGGGGTTTGAATAAGGATGATGGACTAAAGGATGGTGATATTTGTCATGAATATTCTTCATTAAAGGAATCTTTGTAGTTGTGAAAGGTGTTGGTTCCCCCTCCCATCTCTAGATACTCTCTCTATCTCAACTAAAAACTAAAGGGGTAAATAAATAGAAGTAGAGCATTGTTGGTAAGATATTAAGGGCTGTGAGATACCCCAAATATAATTTATGTCATTTATAGACCTATATATTCATTATATACCACTTAAATAGTCATAAAATGTCTCTAATATGCCTAAACAAGCTATAAAATGTAAAATATCATAAAGGAAATGGTAAATTCATGGGAATAAGATAATTAAGTGTTATTATGAAATGATATGATGGAAAGGTATTATGAAAATTAATTTAAGAGGTTATATAAAGGAGGGAAAAGTGGGATATAAATATGGAATCATATGAATTACATATATGTGATCATAAGGAAGATGATAAGTGAGAGTAAAGCATGATAAATTAATTATAATACATGTATAAGACATTGAATTATATTAATTTATGAATTTATGGATGTATATATATGAATATATAATTCATTATAATTTAATTTATACTTATTGTACATCTATAAGTTCTCCCTTTTTATTGCATCACATCAAAGTTTACTACATATAACAAAATATTAAACCTTGGATTTCGAGCAATATTTTCTATCAACGAGCATATTTATTTAGAAACCAAGGAATCAATTGCATAGGGATCTCAATGCACTATGGAGGCTCCCCTCTCCTAAAGGAAAAAGATGTATCCCCTAGCCTAATCCCTCTTTATTTTATTCTCAAATTAAGGTTTAGTCATTTTATTAGAACAATAAAAATTATGATGATTCAATAATAATTGAAAATCAAGCCTATTCTAAAGATGTTGATGACAAGGAAGAGGTGTAGTAGTTTTCTAAGGTCTTCAATTGTTTCATAATAGTCCTCAAGTACTATGTAAACATTTTTTTTCTACACAACTATTCTTAGTTTTCATTCAACGAGTTAATTACAAACATAGTGAAAGTTCTCAATGTGTAACAATAGTTCTTATGGATTTCAACAATGATGGTTTTTGGTTGAACCTGTAACTTTCAAAGTAGCCATGTTCAAGAGTTGATGCTCATAATTTTTTTTAAAAAAATATTTTATATACAAGGGAGTGGTCCCCATAGCCCATATTTAATGTATAATTTTTTTTACATAATTTTTTTTTTTATTGGTAATAAATATTTATTTTATTAATTTAAAAGGAAGATTACAACATATTCTCCTGGCTCTCACCAGAAAGAGAAACAAATGTAGGGCTCCACATCAAAACAACAGACACCACAGAGTTATTTTTACAAATTATTATTCATTACTTTATATTAGCAACTATATATAAAAATTAAAATAAAACATTAAAAAATAAACTTTGGAATGAAATAAAAATTTTCTATTTGTTTAGGGTTATGATCCTATATAAAATTGGTACTTTGTATATAGGGTACACCGTACATATAGGGTGGTGTTCATGTAATTCCCCAAGCCAACACACTCAAAACAAAACCTAATGGAACAACTTTTATTAGAAATAATGACAACAACATCAATAAAATGGCATGTCACACTTGCACAACAATGTACAAAAAAGTAATCATATCGTTAAAAAATGGCTACGAGTGGGAGAAGTGATGGCTATGGAATTTTGAACTCCTTAGAGGATGTAGAGGATAGTGATGTTGAGTCTAATGATGATGTCGATGGCCTTTGTGGGTTTCAATGGCCACTGGTCATTTTTGTTGCTCAATTATCTATTGGCCAATGGGTTTGTTATTTCGTTGGGGATGCTATTTCGTCCTTTGTTGTTAGCTTGGCTCTTGTTCTATGTGCCTTGTGTTTGGGCTCTCCTTCAAAGTGCATCATTGGTAGAGCTCTGGTCGCTCACCCTTCTATTGGTTGGGTTTGGGTTGGTTCGTTGTTGCTCAACCCCCCTATTCTTTCCCTTCCTACATGGCTAGGGGTTGTTTTATTCCTTCACAAGCCCCCTGTGGGTTTGTGGCGATGGTGAGATTTTATTTTTTCATCATTTCTACTTTGTTGGGGACATCTATGTTTCTTTTCTTTGCAGAAGTCTTGTTCATGCCCCTCGTTTCCTTTATCCTTATTTTATGGCCTCTAGAATCGTGGTGATGGTTATTTTGGGATTGCTCTAGTTTTTGCTTGCTTTATGTGAGATACTCCACTGCTTGTGGGTCTTGGAGTTGTTCTTTCAAGTCCCCTTGGATTCCACATACATTTTGGTGATTCTAAGATTGGTCTTTATAATTTCTTTGGAGCTTTTTATTTTTGAAGGAGTTTCTATCTTGGTTTCTACCTTGGCCTTGGTGGTTTAGGGTTTGTTGTTTTATTGGGCTACTTTTCCTAAAGTGAGGGTTGCATTGGATATTGTTGGGACTATTACTAATGCTCCCTTAAGGAGTTGTCTCTCTAGCTATGTAAAGCTACAAGTTGTTGACCTCCTTATGTAGAGGTTTTTTGTGGGAACTATCCTGAAAGCTCTGTTGTTCCTTTGGTGGTTATGGAGATCCTGCCCTATGTTTTTGTGGTGGGTTTTGTGCTTCAAAAAGACTTCCAGTTTGATGGAAGTGGTTGTTTTAGCTCCTATTTTTAGTTGGGGGAGGGGCTCTTCCCTGTTTTGGTGTTTCTTGTCTCTCTCTCTAGTACCTACTATCACGGTGTGGCTTGGAGATGCTTTATTCCTTTGTGGATGCTTGTGGGTTTTCTGTTTGTGGGGATTCCCCTAGTTTGTTGGTTTCCCGTTATGATGGATGGTGCTTCATCTATGGAATGAGTTGATGGTTATATGGTGTTTTGGGTTGTTTATGTTGTGAGCTAGGAGGTTTTTTTGTCCTTCCTATTGTTTCTTCTACCTGGATGCCTTGGGAGGAGGTGTTTTCCTATTCTACTGAAGTTCTTACTTGTTACCTTTTTCTACAAATGTTGTATTCAATAGAGGTGAATATTGCTCCTGTCAAGGTGGAGCTAGAGGTTGTAGGAATGGTGGGAAGTGCTTATCTCCTTTGATGGTTCCTATTGAGGTGGAGTGTGCTTGCTTTGGAGGGAGGTTTCTTTGGTAGTTCTAGTCCCCACTTCTTCCTCTCCTATAGAGGGGATCCCCATCCTTTTGAGGTGGTTTCGAGGTTGGTGTCTAGTTGGTTGGTGCATCTTGAAGAACATATCTCTGCTGCAAGTGATGATTCTTACCCTTATTTTGGTGATAATATGCTAGGCTCAATTTTTCTATTCTGAGCAGATGGTCTACTACAGTCCAATTGTTGTAGGTGGTTTGTGGCAATTTGAGCACAAGGTTTATTGCAATCCAACTGTTACAGGTTTTTTTTCCTATGTTCTATGTTGCTTCTAGCTTTGGTGCCAAGAATGGGTTGTTAGTCTATCTTTGACTTAGGACTGTTGTTGGTTATAAGTTTTTTGTCTCTCTTGGTCATCTGGTGACCAGGTGTTGTTTGTTATTATGTTGTGTATCTATGGTGTTTCCACTAGTGCTATTTATCTGTTGTTTTGGAAAATTTTGATGCTTTACTATTTGGAAGTTTCCTTTTCTTAGCTCTGTAAAAGGTTCTTGGTCCTTTCAAAACCTTTCTTACCTTATCAAAAACAATGTACAAAAAATTGTCACATAAACACAATAAAAAGATAACAAGATAATCTCATCATTGCATAAGCAAGGTGGAAAAATGAAATACTAACTAATCGTGGGATAAATCCACCATGATGAACATACAAGAGAGAACAAGGATAATACCTATATGATGATCAATTACTAAAACATGATCGTGTTCTCTTACAAAACCACTCCAGGATGGTCTGAGGAAATTATCAACCTCCAATACAATAAACAACCCAAAACACCAAGGTCAACCTTCACAAGAAGTTTCCTAACCAAGAGGCACAAACTCTCCACTAACTGGAATGGCAATGGGTCACTTCCAAACAACCAAATGCTTTCAAAGGCATCTTGTTGCAATGTGATATCACATAAGTGGAAGAATAATACCAAAATAAACTATTTTAACTATGAAGGGTGTTTTAGGACACAAAAAATTCCAACCATGAAGGATTACAACCTTCCCAAGTCTTCATAAGACTAGGTATACAATCTCCCTAACCCTAGGTTTGACAACCAATAACTTTGTAAGAATGCATGTAAAATGATGCAAGATATACCACAAGTCCTTAATGAAAACATATAAGGACTAGCTCAGAAAACCACTAGACTCCCAGGACCATGAGGAACAAATTTTGTTTACATGTTTTTCCCATACAAGGCCCTGAAACCTAGAGGAATGATCAAGTTCTAAGATAGAAATGTTTTGACTATGTTTTGAAGGTTCAAAGGACCAAAATAGTCAAAATGGGAAAGATAGGAGGTATAAATTTATTCATCAATTTCATTGGGCTAGGAAAACCACTGGCTAGCTATGGTAGATAGGGTTAACATTCTATTTTTGTATGGTGAGTGATGTTTCCCAAGTATAGGACAAGGTCGCCCCAACAGTGTAATGAAATAACTTACACAATAGTGGAATATGGTAGAAAATATTGTGCAAATACTTGATAATAATTGAGAATAACAAGCCACTTTGAGGAGGAAAACCTCCAAATATCTCCAATGAGAATACTATTCATAATCCAATGATGAAATAAGACTCACAACCTCCTATATATACCTTATTTATGCCTAGGATATCACCTAGGCTAACTTAGATATCCCTATATAAGCCCTAGGCTAACCTAATTAAATAAATAACAATATAAAAATAATAATATGACTTAATTAAGAGTTAATACAGCCATAAGTTGACTATTCATAACCCAATGTGCTATAATATTAAGGGTGTAGCATGCCCCTCTCTTCGGAGAAGTGTTGTCCTCAATACTAAGTAATTTTGTATGCTTCTAAATGAACTCTTTTTCCTCCCATGTGGAATCTTCAATTGGAAAATTCTTCCATTGGATGAGATACTAAGTGAGTATTTCGGTCCTTAGCTGCCTTGTGCATTTCTAAAGAATAAAATTTTGTTCTAATATGATTCTCCCTTCATCAGGCTTCAGTAATATTGTCTGAATAGGGGAATTATTCCCAATTACCTTCAAACAAAAAACATGAAAATTTGGATGTATCTTTGTTGTTGATGCCAATTCAATATTGTAGGCAACACTACCTATCTTCTGCATGATTTGATATGGGACATAATATTTTAGAGACAACTTGTTATTCTTTGGCTATTGCTTCAATGACATTTTCTTGTAAGGTTGCAATCTCAAGAAAACCCAATCCCCAAATTCAAAACTTCTTTCACTACAATGTTGGTTTGTCTAATGCTTCATTTGCTTTGTGTCATGGATAGATTCTCTTTAAGTCCTGAAAGTACTTGTTGTTAATGAAGCATGTGGTCCTCCACAACTTGAACACTTGGTGACACCTTCAATGATGATGTGATAGAAAGAGGATGATATCCATACAACGTAAAAAATGGAGACATTTTTTATGAACTATGCAAGGAAGTGGTATACCATCATTTTGCTAGTGGTGGCCAATCTACCCTTTGAGATTGTTTATCTAAAGAAAAACAACGTAGATATCCTTCCAAACACTTATTAACAACCTTTATTTTCTCATCATGTTGAGGATGGTATGAAGAACTATGAGCCAATTGAGTACCCAAATATTTGAATAAATATGTCCAAAAGTTACTAGTAAAGATAGGATATGATCACTAACAATAAAATTAGGTATACCATGTAGATTTTGAATATTCTCCAAAATTTATTTTTCCATTGTACTTGTTGTAAAAGGATGTGATAATGTAATTAAATATGTATATTTAGTGAGGTGATCCACTATTTCCATGATGGCATATTACCATTAGATCTTGGAATCCCTATGATGAAGTCCATGTAGATCTCTTCCCAATGTTGGCTAGGAATAACTAAGGGTTGCAAGAGACTAGGTGTCTTAATTGTCTCCCCTTCATTTCTTTGATAAAACAAACATTCTACCACAAATTTTTGAACATCCCCTTTTATTTCTTACCAAAAGAAGTCTTTCTTTACCCTATGATATGTCTTCAAAAATCCAGAATGTCGACCATCCATTGGAGACTCATAAAGCTCAGTGAGAATATTTTATTTGATTGAGTTCTCACAAAGATACAATTTCTCTTTATACCCCAAATTATCTTCCTTCCAACAAAACTTATCTAAAATACTATGATCACTCTGTAATTGTTGAATGAGATAACTTGTAGCAACATCATTCTGCCACTTTGCTTTGGATTCTACTACCCAATATTCTTGTATTATTGAAAGGGAACACAATAAAGCTTCATCCTTATCATCCTTCCTCGATAGCACATCTGCCATAACATTTTCCTTCCCTTTCTTATACACAATCTCAAAATCATATCTTAACATCTTAGTAACCCATTTTTGTTGTTCTTCAAAAGATAATCTTTGTTCCAAAAAATATTTTAGGCTATCATGATTTTTCTTAACCTTGAATTATCTACCCATTAGATAAGGCCTCCATTATTTTATTGCATGAAGAATAGCTACCATTTCCTTCTCATTAATAGGTTTGATTTGATTCTTTCCCTTTAATTGATGACTCTCAAAAGCAATGGGTTGACCCTCCTACATGAGAACTACACTATACCATTTCCTAGAGCATCACATTCCACAATAAAATCCTTGGTGAAATATGGAGTGGCAAGCATTGGAGTTGTACATATAGCTTCCTTCAACATTTCAAATGATGCATTAGCAGATTCATTCTAGTTAAAAGAGTCCTTTAATAAATTTGTGAGGGGTGTTGCTATATAGCTATAATTCTTCACAAATCTTCTATAGTGTCTAATAAATCCCAAGAAACCCCTCAATTTCTTAATGGTTTTGGGAATAGGCTATACCATGATAGCCTTAATTTTGTGAGGATCCACCTTTACTCCTTCATGTGAAACTATATGTCCCAAATACTCCACCTTGTTGAGACTAAAAGTACACTTGGATGGCTTAGCATAGAGCTTATGATCTTCAATAACTTATAATACTTGATCTACATGTTGCAAGTGTTCTTCACACATCTTTCTATAAATCAATATTTCATCAAATAACACTAATACAAACGTCCTCAAGAAAAATTTAAAGATGGAATTCATCAAAATTTGAAATGTAGATGGTGTATCACCAAAAAATCATAATCACCCTCATGATTCCTAAATGTTTTCTTACAAATATCTTCTTCCTTAATTCAAATTTAGTGGTAACCTGATCTAAGATCTAACTCTATAAAATTCATAGCTTCATTCAATTCATCTAGAAAATCATTAATGGCTAGAATAGGAAACTTATCTTTGATGGTGTACATGTTGAGCATTCTATAGTTCGGGAACATGTGCCAAGTCTCATCCTTCTTCCGCACCATGACCACAGGCTAAGAGTAAGAACTTTGGCTATGCCTAATTCCTTCCTCTAACATCTCATCAATGATCATTTCTATCTCACTTTTCTATATATGTGGGTACCTGTAAGGCCTAATGTTGGTTGGTTGGATCCTTGGAACTATTTCTATGGCATGATCATGATCCCTCTTAGGAGGAAGTCCTTTAGGAATATCTCCAAAAACCACTGAGTGATGATCAATTATTTCTTGTCAATTTGGATGGGTGGGAGTATTAGATTGAGATAATTCTAATGAACATAATTGGGCCACAAATCCATTAACTCCTTTCTTAAGAAAATTCTACATTTTATGAGAGATTACCATTTGTGGAAACTTTACCTTCAGCCCTCTTAACTCTATTGTCTTTCCTTCTAATTTAAATCTCATGAATAATTCTTTGAAGTTCATCTCAATTGTTCCCAAAGTAGTAATCCATTGTACTCCAAAAACAATATTTGCTACCTTGATGGAGATAGCATACATTGGGCTATCAAGGTGATAATCTCCCATAGGTAATTTAATGCTATGGAACTTTCTAGAACAACTAATAGTACCACCATCTATAATAAAAACTTGAAACTCTGGAGCTAGATATATAAAATAATCTAGACAAGTAGCCAACTTTTTGTTGATGAAATTATGAGTATTTCCCGAGTTGATCAACACTATTACTTTCTCCTTCTTTAAGAAACACACTACCTTGAGAGTTTATGGAGCATTAAAACCAGTGAGTGCATGAAAAGAAATGATTGGTTGGGGATCATGTGATTCATCATCTAACTCCCTATCACCCTCTAATATTGGTTCCTCCTCTTCTTCCTCACTCGAACCTTCAATATAGAATAATTTATTTTCATTGAATTTATGTCCTCAACTATATTTGTTGTCACAATTGAAACATAACCCTATTTCTCTCTTCATATCAATTTTTGTGGAGTCAACCGAGTAGGTTATGGTAATGAATGTGTAGGAGATCTCCTTTCACTGTCATTTACAATCCCTTGTCACCTACTATCCAAAAACTTCCCCTCAACTTGTCTTACAATTACTAAATTGCTTACAATAAGGAGTGTGGTTGGAAAAATTGTACTTCATATTTTATGGGATCCTTTAAACCACCTAGAAATAGTTCCTTCAAATTTTATTTTTTCACATTCTCCACTCTTAGAGAAATGGTTTGAAATTGTTAAATATAATCCTTGACCATGATTGTTTGCTTTAATTTAGTGAGTTGGTAGAAGTAGCTATCCATAAAGTTGTCTCCATAATGGGTAGAAATTTCCTCTTGAAAAATTGACCATGTGACCACACAACCCTTCTTTCTCTTCTCATCACATAACCAACGTTGCCAAATAAATTGATCTGGTTCCAAGTACAATGATGTCATAGCCACCTTTTGTTGACTAGGAACACAATGAAGATCAAAGAATTGCTCCATTTGGGATAAGTTAATTTTTTGGATCCTTGCCATCAAACTTCCTTATATCCAACTTGGGTATGAATTTCCTTGGCATAGGATTATTAAAGGAAGGATCCCTATTGAAATTGGAGTCAAGCCCAATGAATTCATGTCCAAAGAATTTATTATCTTCCACCTTACTAGGTGAATCCTCGACCTTACTAGGTGAATCTTCACCCTTACACTTCATCCCTTGAATAATCGTGTCCAAATTATTAGAAAATTCATTTATGTCATTCCTAATTGATGAAATTTCACCCTTGACCTTGTTGATCTCATCATAAGGGTTAATATCCTCAATTTATACCTCATCCTTATCTAAATATTTCCCCAACATGTTAGCATTTATTTTTTCACTTGTTGTAGGCCCCATCATGATCGTAGAAAACAATTTTACTTGTAATAAATAACACAAATAAATTCAAAATTATCTTAAAAAAAAATTGTAAGTTACCAGGGCCTAGCTCATACTCTCCCAAAAAAAATATCCCCAAAATTTGGTGTTTTGCAACCTTGAGAGAGAAATTGTTGGAAACCCTTATTTTGAAATAAATCACTTATTTTTATTCAAATCTCTCCAATTTGTACTATAGGATTCTCAATTACTTCTTCCAAAACCTACCAAAAATTAGAAACCAATTCTAGAATATCTGGTAGATATGCACTTTCCAAATAAACTAGGAAGAAACCCTAATTCTATAATAAATATCCTAATTATACTCTAATGCCTTTGAAATTTATAGTATAGCTTCTTGAATATGTCCTTCAAGAACCCTTTAAAAATTAGACATAAAATAGCCAAAATATGTGAGATATGGGTTTCATAAAATGACCTCCAAAATTGAAAAATGTCTTGTCGTAATGGTGCCAAGACCATGCTCTGATATCACTTGTAATGAAATAAATTGTACAATAGAGGAGTATGATATAAAATATGTTGTAAATACTTGATAAGAACTGAGAATAACAAGCCAATTTGAGGGGGTGAGCCTCCAAATATCTCCAATGAGAACATAATTCACAATCTAATGGTGAAATAAGACTCACAACCTCTTATATATACCTTATTTATTCCTAGGATATCACCCAAGCTGACTTAGATAACCCTATATAAGCCCCAAGTTGACCTAATTAACTAAATAGCAATATAACAATGATAATATGACTTAATTAGGAGTTAAGATAGCCACAAGCTGACTATTCATAACCCATTAAGGGCATATGATCAGAATGAGAAAGATAGGATAAAAATAATTCATCAATGGCATTAGGCTAGGAAAACCACTATCTAGTTATGGTGGAGAGGGTTAACATTCTATTTTTTGTATCGGGAACGAGGATACCCAAGTACAAGACAAGGTTTCCCCAACAGAGTTAACCAATTTTTTTACTTTTAAACCTACAAAACTAGGTCACCCTAGTGATGACTAGGTTGCTCCACTATGCTCCAAGTAGACTTAGTCAGTTTATGGGCAATCTGAGTCAATTTTGGGTGAAACAATGCCACCTAGGTACAATACTAGGCCGCCCAACTAGGAAATAAAGTATATAAATTCATTTTAAATGCCAACTGAAATATTCCTAAGTTCATTTTAACATTTTCATATTACAATTATGAAAACCATAATGCAATCATGCTTGATTCCAACATTGAGACATGTAACTAATCTAGTACTTGTTTCCATTATCAAATATAATAATTCATCTCAATGGGAGGTCCAATAACAACATTATTACATTTTGAATAAAGGAAAGTAACTAATTTCATAAATTAAACTTAGTTGAACATGGTTCCATGACACATCTCAATCCACAAACCTTTGATCCCTAGTGGTGGTTTTCATGCCACCTAACCTCGTGGAGTCAAAATATCCACTCCCACATTGCTAGGAGATAGTCACATGGGCCAAAATCACAACACTCACACCAAATGCATTGAGAGGTGGCTTACAAACATGGCATAGATAAAGCATACACTCAACATACACATCATATAAAACTCTCATCCAAAATCACAATATGGATCAAATGGAATATCATGTTTCCATATTGGGAAAAATCATCAATATCACATCATATAAACATTATGGGGTAAATCACCACTAGGATACCACAAGGATCATTAGTGGGCCAACTCACCAATGGTGGATCATAAACACACAAGACACTAGGGTAAGATGTTAGAAAACTAGTAGGGAGTGTCATCATAGTGCTCACCAACATGGCACATGTGGAATCTAGTATCTCTCTCATATAGATGAGAGTACTTGACCTTACAAGACCCAAGCTCCCTAAGTTAGCATGTCTTCCCAAACATCCTTATCCTTTACAAGCACTCAATGCATGAGAGGGGCATTCATTATCTTAGTTAATTAATTACTTGTGTTTCATTAATGATCACTTGATTAGATGACTCCCCACCCGTGATCAACCTACTTTCCACTTTAGGTTGGGGCACATTGGGAGCCACTCCCATACCTTCTGTAGTGCCTTATTCCTAGGCTCTTCACACTCACCAACAAGTGTGGCACATAAAATAATACACAAAATTCATTTTCATCCAAATTTCCTAACATGGTTCCACAAGTACTATTTCAAAAATTCACAAAGTACAATTTCATTCAAACATTCAAATTCATCATATTTTATTTAAAAATTCAAATTTTCTCATTTTCCAATACACTAAAAGCCAAGAAATTTTCTCAAAACCCCATTAAATTTTTTTCAAAATTTATTTTTCCAATTTCAAAAATCAGAAAATACCCTTTGGCTCTAAATATGCCCAACAACACACTTTTTAGGTCAAATTCATATTTGCGTTATTTTAGGAAAAAAATTCCAAAATGAAGGTACAAAATGGAGTTTAAAAAAAAAAATTAAAACCACTCTAATTTTGAATTTGAATGAGCATTGAGAGTGTTTAATACTCCAATAATTACCTACAATCTATTTGAAATAAAAAATGATGAACAATGGAAGAGAAATGAAGAATTTGCCTCAAATTTTGCAAAATGAACTAAAGAGTACTCACAGCACACCACACGGAAGCACAAATCCAATCAAAAGCATATTTCCTTCCAAATTCCTATTCCACTACTTTGATTCTCACTCAAATCCACCCACAAATGTATTCCCAATCACCAACACAAGAATTCAAAAGAGAGGGTTTTTTCACACCCATTTTCTTCAAAAAAATATAAAAAATTAAAAGAATTCCCTTTTTTCCTATTCACCCTTTTTTATTTTTCCTATTTCTCTATTTCTTATTTAATTTACTTTTCAAAATTTTCCAATCACATTCAATGTTTTGAATTCATTTAAATCCATATGATTAAATTGAGCATAAACATACCCCAACCCTAACAAAATATTCACAATTAAACTAAATACTAACTTATATTTTATTTTATTCTATTTTCTCATGTTATTCCCAAAACATATAAATATTTCAATGGCTAACATTTGAATCATTTTGAACACAAATACAACATTCCTTATTAAAACATTTACAATCATTAATCAAATACAATTAAATTGAATCCAAACAAGAATTTCCAACACACTAAATTTCATAATTAATCATATAGCACTTAACATCATTTCTATTTTTCCCCTTCAATGAAGCATGAAAAATATTTTAATAATCACTATAGAAAACATTTAAATTCCTAACATTTCATTTATGAAAAAAATAGATTTTTTTTTTAAAAAGGGGGTAAAAATTTATTGAAATCAAAGAAACCTTACAAAGAAAAAGACCACAAGCCCACCAAAAGACAACCAAAGAAAAAACAAAGTAGTCCTTGAAGGAACCCACAAAATAAATCAGCTACAAATTCTTTTCCTCCATAACTAACTTCTCTAAGGCCAAAGAACACTTTGGGGACAGGAATCTCCAGTCACCAATATCCCATCCCTCCACATGCTCTAAAGCCCACTTCACCAATAGATTTTTCACTCTATTCCATTCCCTTGGAATATGAGAAAAGGAAATAAATTCCAAACCACCGCACAGATTCAAAACTTGTTTAACCACATTGGCCAGCTACTAATTGGCCTCATCCAATCTTCCCTCATTTAGCATATCCACCACAATATGAGAATCTAATTCACAAATAATCCTTCTCCATCCTAGGGAGTAACCACACTCAAATTCATGAAGAAACACCAGAGCTTCCATAAATTTATTAGAATGCTAACCCTTATAAATAGAAAAGAAAAAAACCACATCACCCTTATTATCTCTACCCATATCACCAATCCCTACATGCCTAAGATTCCCTCTAGAACAGCCATTTGTATCAACCTTCAAAATTCCTTGAGGGGGAGGATGCCATTTACCCTCCCGAAAAACCTTCTTGACTTGGTGAGGGCCTTTACCAATAGAGTAGCCAAAGCCATTGTCTGCCAAGTTCAAATTCCTGACAATGGATAGGTCACTAGGATCCACAGTAACTAAAGGTCATGTTTTGTTGAGATAGTCTCTTGGATTCTATTCATAATCATTCCCCATAAATGGGCCCCCACCCATTTCACATCTTAAAAAAATACTATGATTCCTTTCAAGCCAAAGATGCAACAAATAATAAAATAAGGGCCAATAACCCAAGCTATATGAAGAAAAGATGTCTTAACTAGAGGTTTTCCCAATCTTTCCAAGAACTTCGATAAATAAGTGGCATGGAAACATACATGATTCCAAACTCCCCACCAAAGGTTCCATATTTCCCTAGAATAAGGACATTGAAAGACAAGGTGGGAAGTACTCTCCTCACTATTATTACAAAGCACATAGATAGACGGGTTGTGGAAGCCATGCTTCCATAGATTCTCCTAGGTAAGGCATCTATTTTAAACAACCAACCATAATAAGAAGTTACTTTTGGGACAAGAAAATTTGTTCCAAACCTACTTCCACCATGGGACACCAACCTTCCCATACATCTTTCTATCCATCTCCAAGTACCCCAAGGCCACCAAAAATTTATCCTTAGGGTCAGGGCCCCAAGCTAGGGTATCTCTCCCCTTAAGGGAGATGCACATTCTACTAGCCAAAATCTTAGCTAGCTCCTACCGCATCTCCATAGTACCACCAAGTGGCCACTCCTGGGGCTCCTTCCAATGAGCCACCTCCACCTATTCCAAAACCTGAATAGATTTGTAGTCATCCACCTTACTCCAACTTGCTTCAAGAAAACTATCATAGAGAGGTTGTAAATGAGGAAGAATTGATATGATAGGGGATACCCATCCCAATAATCATACCAGAAAAGAGCCTCAAAAACCTTATTGAAAATATAGAAAAGACTCTCCTTAATTAGCTGCATCCCTCTTTTAAGGGTATCACAAATCATAGACCCCTTCCCCAATAGAAAACACTAAGGCACATCACAAGAATCCATCCCATGGAGGTACTTATGAGTAAGGATTATATCCCAATCTTGATCCTGAAAAGTACACCACCATCAATATAATTTGGTGGCCAAGACTTGACCATTATGACATGCCAGCTTAAGCCCAAGACCTCCCTCCTGCTTCAACCTATAGACAAATTCCCATTTAACCATACTCCACTTTGAGGAGAGTAGATTTCCTACCCAGAGAAATCGACAAGTGAGGCATTAAACTCCTTCACAAACCTTACAAGGGCCACCTGCACAAAGTATCTATAAATAGGAAGAACTTGAATCAGTGATTTCAAAAGAATAGAGCCATCTGCAAGTCCAATGGCTTACCCTCCTACAAAACTTATCCAAGAAAATTTTCCAAACAATCCTAGAAGGAGATCCCACATAAAGGGGAATCCCTAGATAGACCAAAGGAAGAGAACCAACTTGGAATTGGAGAATCATAGCAATCGTGTTCTAAATGAGTTGAGGAGTGTTAAAGAAGAAAATATAAGACTTACCCTTATTAATCTTTTTACCCAAGGCAACCAAGTAGATATCCAAAGTTTTCCTCAAATTTACTACTTCACTTATTCTAGCCATTCCCATCAAATTTGTATCATCAAAAAATTGAAGATGAGAGTGAGGAAGTAGTTGTTACCCTAGTTCCAACCTTGAATTAGCCCTTTTCTAACACGCAACTTGATAAATATTCTCAACCCCTCATCCATGATAATAAACAGATAAGGAGATAGAGGGTCCCCTTAATGAAGGCCACGAGATGAACTAAATAACTCTAAAAAACACCATTGATAAGAATTGAAAATGAGGTAGAATTTATCCAACTAATGATCCAATTAATCCATTCACTACCAAATCCAAAGGCTAAGAGAATTTTTTACAAAAACTACCATTTGACCCTATCATAATATATTTCCATGTCTAATTTATTGAACATGGCTTTCTCCTTAGAATTCGTCATAGAGTGAATAGCCTTAGTGACAATCACAATCCCATCCAAAAAGTTATGCCAATAAAAAATCCACCCTGCTCTTTAAAAATCAAAGATTTAATCCAAGGCTTAAGTCTTTCTACAATCAGTTTAGTAATAATTTTGTAAACCACATTGCATAGAGAAATGGGTCTAAAATGGTCCAAAGAAATAGCACCTTCATTTTTAGGAATAAGAGAAAGAAAAGTGGAATTCAAGGCTTTTAGCATTTTTTTATTCCTTTGTGACTCTTGAACCGCTTCCAATAGGTCCACTTTGATGGTCTCCCAAAACTCCTAAAAATTTGAATTGGAAAACCATCAAGACCTGAGGACTTCCCTTTTTTCATTTGAAACACCATAGTCTCCAATTCCTAAAGTGAGATGGGCTGAAACAACACCTCATTCATCTCATTGGACACTAAAGAAGGGATGCAAGTTAAAATAAAATTCTCCTCCTCCCACATAGGGGGTGAGTCCTCAGTGAATAGATATGAGAATAACTGAGAAGCCTCCCAAGAGATCCCCCAAAGAATAAATTTGAGTCCCTTCTGAAGACATGAGGAGATAAGATTTTCATTCCTCCTAGTTGCAACAGAGTTATGGAAGAAGGCGGTATTTCTATCCCCTTCATGAAGACAATCAATGTGAGTCTTTTTCTTCCAAAAGATCTCCCCCCATAACTCCCATTCCTCAAGATTCTTAGCTGCTATTGTCTCCTCCCTACTCAAATCAACAAAAATACCATGATACTGAATCTAATGAATGATAGAATCAAAGTGGGATTGAGCTACCATTTTATTATAGTGAAGGTTGTCAAATCAGTACCTATTTCACTTCTTAAGTCTATATTTCACAAATTGTAGCCTTTTAGCAAAGGAATACATGGCCCTACTGAAATAAAGCCTCCCTTTGAGCCACCAATCGTACATTAACTCTTGAAGAGATGGATCACACAATCACATGAGTTAAAACTTGAAAGAACGGCTCTGAGGAGCCCTAAAAAGAGTAGCTAAGATTTTAATCGACCAATGATCTAACCCTCTCCAATCCAAGATCTCAGAGTTGGTAGACCACCTAGCACCAACCCAAAAATAGGAGACAAGGAATCTATCAAGCCTCTTAGAGATGGCATCTTCTCCACATCTTTTGTTATTCCAAGTATAGGTGTCATTATTTGGTTTCACATCAATTAAATTTAACAAGGAAATATTATCCCTTAGGAGGTTGTAGAAGGGTCAAGCCTAGCTATAACACCTCTCTTTTGTTGGGAAAATGTGTCTCAACCTCGTAATTACATAAGGTACTATTGATACATTGGTGACGAGGGCCGAGGGTCCCCCCCCTCCCCCGAGGAGTCTAGAGGGATCATCCTCTCAGTTGGGGGTCTGGGGGAAATGCACCTCGATGGGGGCTCGAGGGCAACACCATCGAAAGGAAAATTTTATTATTGTAAATATGGAACATATTTAGCTCAACTTTCCCTACAAGGCAACCTGATTTTATGAGGGCATTGTAACACAATTATGTATTGTGATGTATTATAAGAGTCTAATAACAATTGCATTGCCTTTGGATCTTTGATTGGTGATACTCCTATGAGAAGCTTTCTCTACAAGTATATTGTAATCTTTGTGATTTTTGAATAATATATAGGGTGGCTTTTGGTTTGTGGGGTTTTTCTCTCGAAAGGGTTTTCCCCACATAAATTTTTGTGTTGTGGTATGCATGACATTTATGTTTATTTATGTTTAAGCTTATGTAACTATTAAATATTTGTAAAAATTTTGCATTATCCTCCTCTTAAGATTAGTGTAGGAAGTTTTTTTCATTACATTAGCTTCCTTACATTTTTTTGTCCAAACAAGAAGTGGCATTAAAGTCACCTACCAATATCCAAGGAAGAAGAGGAGTAAGAGATCTAACATACCCAACATGAGCCCAAAGCTAATACTTGCCCCTAAGATCAGTAGGTGTATAAACATTAGTGAACATACATGTCTCACCTGATTTTAAACTAGTAGCAACCATAGAAATAGAGGAGTGACTTGAGATCCACCACATAGAAGCAACCTTCCTTGGATCCCACAAACAAGCTACCCCACTAGAACTACCAAGGGCCCCAATACATTGACATAAGCCACAAGTCCTGACTCTAGGAGCTCTATTCAACATACCACCACTATCAATTTAGTCTCCTAAAGAAAGATAATATCAAGAGAGTGTATTCTACTCATCACACAAATAGCTTTTTATTTAGGGATTCTATTCATACCCCTCACATTCCATGAAATAACAATCATTTTTTAGATTGTGATAAATGGGAGTCTAAGGGCTTCACCTACCCCGAATCCACCAATGTCTCACCAATCAATTTCACCTTCTCTTGATCTTCCGTGTGTCCCACCTTGGAAGATTTCTCTAGAGGCCCCTTTTTGAGGGTCTTTTGTTGTAGACCCAAGGCGTGCACAACCCCACTATTTTTCTCATAGTCCAAAGAATTTTTCACCTAAGAGGGAACAAGATTCATCAAGGCACCACCACCCTTCAGGACCATAAACTCTCATATAATCAAAACATCTAATAGTTGAGGGGAACATTTGTTTCCATTTGTCCCTCCTACAAATTCACCATAGGAAAAACCTGAATAGATTTTTCTCTATCTTCTATCAAATCCATATCCAAGGATCTATTTGTAGACACCTAAATTTGACCACTCCCATATGGTCAAATTCTCCCTTGCATTCCTCTATAATGCATTGCTATGCCATATTAATTAAATAATTTTTTATTTGGTTAATATTTCATCTCAACCTAATGTCCTCCTAAGGTATTTCTTCTCTAAATTAAATAAAGGGTTAATTTATTTAATTTAGTCACTTCATCTAAATGAATTAAATCAATTTTTAATTCATCTTCTTCTCTCTCCTCATGTCAACATCCTCCATAATCCCCTTTTAATCTAGATTAATCTAATTGATCTGTGATTAGGGTGTGCACACCCCTAATCATCATTAGGGTCACATCCTCTACAATTTTCCACTTGCCTCTAATACTTCATTAGTCTACCTGATCCCACATTTGCACAACCTTAATCATGGATTATTCCCTAACCTCACCTAATGCCATTTATGGAATGTACCCTTAGTCAACCTTCATAAATACTTTCTCCTTTTGGAGAAGTCACCTCCTTTCCCATATGAATTAAAAATTCACATTTGTTCAATCCATACATTTTAAAGAATTTTTAATTCCTTCTGTCATCCCCATGAGGATTGTGAGGAATTTTTAATTCCTCACTTGTCCTCTCAAATTACATGTGGACAAAGACCTCCTTTGTGAGGAGATCTTGTCCATTCCCAAGGTACTTCATAGTACCTCCACATCACCTCCATCTCATCCCCTTTTGTCCACCTCATCTGACACATGTTAGCATGAGATGGCTTGTGAGTTCTCAACTCACCCTGGCCATTGATCTCCTCCACCTTGTATGCATCTCAACATTTCATTAGTTTAGAGGCACTTTCCCTAAAAATAGTGGATTTTCCCTCATTTTACCATCACTAAGAAAGCACTCAACCAAGCTAGCACTTAGCAAATTTTCTTGTACTCACACACAACCTAGCATACCTCCATTGTTGTAAAACTTGAGAGCCGCCATATTGCATCCAATCCAATACCCACATCCACCATTGTGATCTCCATCATCTTAGATTCATTTTTCACTAGGATTTGAGCCATTTTTCCAAGCAAGGAGCACCCAAATCAAGCATCAAAAGGGCCAACCAACTCAACAATTCAAGCAAGGTAAAAGGTATCTTCTTCTTGTATTTTGTTTGGATTCAACTTAGGCCAATCTTGAGGTGTTGTAGTGTATTTATTGTTTTTCATTCCTTTTCATTTGCATTCTTAGAATAGGGAATTTCACTTGCACCCATTTCTGGCACACTCAGTGGGACCCATGTCACTAGTCTACTTTCACCTTTTTGTGTTGTTTCAAATTTTGCAGGTTTGGATTTTAGATGTAGAGGCAAATCTGCCCAAATGAGTGAGTCCACTTAACATAGGGGTAGAAATGTATTAAGTATAGGTGAACATGCATACACCTTTCTCCTAGAAAGGAAAATTTTCTACTTCTAGTCCATATCAGTATTTTAAGAGGCGAATGCACTCAGTTAACTTAAATAGGAAAACCTACTGGTAGAAGTGGCAATCCTGATTTGACCTCAGAGGTGAATATGTTCCCACCTCTTCACTCAAAAAGTGATTGCACTCATGCCCATCTCCCAAAAAGGTGATCCTAAGATCAGAGAAAGGTGAATTTTCTCAACACAAGGGCGAATTTGAGGTAATCCGGAGTCTTAAATTTTTTGATTTGAGCCTTCATTTGATTTCAATTTTGGATACTAATTAGCTAAAAAAATATTATGTGATTATGGGATTTCACTAACAATTTGTGCATCTTGTCTCACGTTTGACAAAGAACAGAGGTCAGGATTACTAACATGTGTGTTGCAGGATGAGTAGTCGAAGCCTTTAGTTAGCTATGTTTGTTGTCTTTTTCATACTAATTTAGGCACATGTAGACTTAATTAAAGGGTCAATTAACTTATTTTTTTTGTGTTTGGGAGGGTATTGTTGATGTATTCACTCCCCTTGCACCGTAAGGTGATCTTGGGTGACCAAAAATCACAACTCATTCCAATTAAGTTGATTCCACCTAGGGAGTACTAGTACATGTACGCTCTCCCCTCACACTATGTGTGAGCCTAGGGACCAGCAAAAACATCTAGTATTTACTTCCCTATAGGAAACCTGCTTGAGATTTCATCACTTGGGGGACAATCTCAACCACAAGTTACCAGTGGGGTATATAAAGGGGGGAGAACTAAATTTTTACCCCAATCCAGTCACATTGAAATGTCAAAGCTAGGGTGATACCTAGATAAGACATGCAGGGTTGGTCTAAGTTTCCAACACCTTGTTGGGGCTCATGATCCATGCTTATGATGGGATGGTATTCATGGTTGTGCCTCATGCACCCTCATGGTGTTTCAAGGACTCACGAGAGAGCTTGTATAACCTAGATAGAGACCTGTGTTCAGTGGTGGCTTGGTGTAGTGCACAGGATGTGAATCATACCCTAAAGTTACTCACCAAGTACTCCCTTAGGTTGAGGTATAAATCCTCATGGTGAACTACGATAGTTCCCAAGGAGAGAGAGAAGGTGATCCCATGGTGTTTGTTGATGACCCTATGACATTGGATCTCTAGCTATTTGTCTTCACCAGAAAGGGTGATCCAGAGAACCACCTCAGTATCACAGAGTATTAACCTTGGGGTTTCCCCTCAAGGTGGTAAGCCTACATCAAGTTAGCAAACCTTTACTACTAATTCTAGGCTTGTGCTACCTAGAGTGTTTTCTTGTGATATACTAGTTCTTGTCATCAGGCTAAGTCAGTCCAACCCAGTGCTTATTGTTTTTCATGTTTTCAATCCTTTTCCATAGACTACCCCTGCCCTCAGTGGTGAGTTTTCTTCACATAGGGGTGAACTTGCATTGTGGACAGACAATCCTACCCTGGAAGGGGTGATTTCATGTCTTGGTCTAGTCAGGTCATCCTTTCGACAAACTCACTCTTGTCAGCGGTGAATTTGCTTTTGGATCTCCTAGATAGGTGACCCCGTGTTCACCCGTTCTTCAGATGGGCAATCCCGTCATCCTCATAGGTGATTCAGTGTCCAATTCTCCCATTCATCAATTTATACATCTTGTAGAATGGGTAATCTTATTGTCCATAGGGACAATCTTGTTTCAAGTCCTTACCACCCCCATTTGTACATCCCCTAGATAGGAAAACCTATTGTCCATAGGGGTGATCTTGTGTCTAGTCTGTACCACCTTCGTCTGTACACCTTAAGAAAAAGGAAATTTTGTCATCCACATAGGCATTTTTGCATCCAATCCATACATCCAAGGAAATAGGCAAAGTTGTTATCTAGATAGGCAATTCCATGTTTGTCTATCAATACCAAATCCTAGATAGGTGAACCCATTTCCTAGTTTGGTGATCTCGTGAATCTTTTCTATATAGTCCAAGATAGAGGAAAACTCATGAATAGGAGAGGAAATCTTGTGACACGCAGAGGTGATCCTATTATCCCTTAGATAGGTGATCCCATTACCTGGAAGGGTGAATCCATTAAATGTAGAGGTGTATTCATGTCCCATAAAAAAATCCCAAGAGTTGACCCTTTAGACCATTGAAATCCTATTGTTTCTCAAGTCCATTCCTGTGATTGGAAAATTTTTATCACTATCCATCTGCCCATAATCATAATTTTATTCCATCTACATTTTTCAAAAGTCATTGAATCCTCAACCAAATCACATAGGTGCATCTTAGGACATCCTTAGATTGTATATCCATCATCGATTCATCAATCTGAGTTCCTTAGACATCATTTTAGGGCTCTTTTATCCAATTGGGTTAGGTAACTAGCCCCAATCATTATCATCCATGCTTAGGATTTTCATCTGTCCTGAGTTAGTAATCCTTCATGGCCTAATCAATCTATTTTCATCTCAAGGTAGATTTTTCACTATAGTCATCATCCTTGTCAATTGATCCAATCATTATCATCTTTTATCGTCTAATCAAGATCTTGAACCTAGTTCAGAGTTAATCCTATCGATCCAATCCAATCAACTATCCTATCCAATCAATCATACTATCTAATCAATCAATCAGATCCAATCATCAATATATCATTATCCTAGCAATCATCCAATCAATCGGTTTGTCATATTAGCAATCCTTTTAGTCATCATATGCATCATTAATACGTTGGTGCATCTTAGGGTAGTGTCATTTTAGCCTCCTGTTCATTCGCACTTTCATGCCCATTACCACCCGATCACAGGCAAGAAAACTCATGGAACAACAATAGTCTTAAGGTAGTCAGCCTCAATATCCCCTAAATCCCCCACTAATGGTGCTTCGTTGCAATCCAACATTGAAGTTCACACACAATCTGTCTGAAAGCATGGTTAACCAACCCAAGCTCACCGTCGATGAATATCTTAGCAACCCCACTAATGTGCAAATGACGGATCATCTTCTTGATGAGCGTGGTGATAAAATCCTAGCCTCATTACTCATGAGGGGTATTAATCCACCACCAGGATTTGATATGTCCTAGTATGTTAACATCACACCTCCTCAATCACAAGATCCACAAAATTCGCAGGTTAATCCTAGGTCATTTGTCCTACAAATCCCCCTAGTTTTTCCACATGACACCTGGCACCAACCTGGATTTGGCAATGACATTTTTTATCAGATTCAACCCCCTCTAATTTGGATTTCAGTCATGGGTGCAGTTCCTGATCCCAACAATCCACAAGGTCCTGGTCTTAATATCCCTCAAGCCTTTACCAGTCATCAAGATCCAAACAACCCTCAAGGGCCTGGTCCTGTTAACCCACAAGGTATGAACATTCTGCAAGGTCCCATCCCCATACCATCTACACCACCACTTCCACTGCATCAATCGAACCAATTGCTAGGGAATATTTGGGCCAATCCCTTCACTGCTCCACCTCCTCACATACCTCCTAACTCAACACACATGTCAAACTTTCCTCCTCATTCATTCATATCTCAACATCCACCCCAAGGGAATCTACCACCATAGCAAGTGCTATCACAACCACCTTATCAACAAATGTTGTAGAAAATTCCATCACAACCTCCTCATCATACTCAAATCCCGTCGTGACAACCTCCTCATCAGACTCAAGCCCTATCATAGCCTCAACAACCACCCTCGCATCAAATTCAAGGTAATCCATAGCTAACACCATTGCAACCACCCCATCAACAGCCTCCGCCTCAAACCCAAATACCATCCCAATCTTACCAACCACAACACCAATCTTAGGGTAATCCCTCGCAACCTCCTTATCAATCATAAGTTGCCACACAACAATAGTCACTGCCCCATCAACAAACCCCTCACCAATCCCAAATCCCATCACAACCCCCACATCATACTCAAATTTTGTCGCAATCGCAACAATCCTCTCAACAAATTCTAGGCAACCCTACTTCCCAATACCTATACCATCCTCAAAGCACTTATTACCAGCAACCCCCTACATCCAATCCCAATACCAATTATTATTATAATCCACCACAATCCCAACAACTACCATCATACGCTAATCCCCAGCAATCACAGCAAAACACCTACTATCAGCAATCCAATCCACAATAACCTCCATATGCTTCCCAACAACAAGCTACGTACAACTACCAATCCAATCCATTTTACTCTTAGTAGCCACCATCATATCAACAAGGTGCCTCTTCATCATACTATCAAGCCCCACCATCGTACCAGCAAACCTATGCCAATCCTCAATCCATGTATCCTGATCAATACCAACAAATCCCTTCATATCCACCACCACCATCATATGATTAGTCCATTTTTCCTCTACCTCCATCACATCAACAACATATCCCATATGATCAGTCCAATCCAACAAGTCCTTCCTCCTTAGTACTGATTAATAAGGAGTGGGAAGATATGAAAATTGTACTAAAAGACTTGCAAGCAAGGACATCCAAGAAGTCCTTCAAATTTGAGGAGATTTTCCCTTATCCATTTGATCCCTCCATCTCACTCATCCCATTCCCTAAGCACTTTGAAATCCCAAAATTTGATAAATACAAAGGAAGGAGTGACCCAAGAAACCACTTGCAAGAATTTTACATGCATTGCCAAGAATTCCTACATAATGACAACTATCTTTTGTGATTGTTCCCTAGGAGCCTAACATGGCAAGCCCTAGACTGGTTCATGGGTCTACCAAAAGGGGTCAATTTCTTTGCAGATTTGTCATAAAAATTTATTGCTCACTTCTCCTTCAATTTGGAGAAGGACATAGACACTCTAGACCTATTGAAAGATAAGCAACGTGAGGGAGAAACATTTGCAAGCTACCTACAAAGGTGGAGAGCCTTGGCTAGTCAGCTAAAATCCAATCTCAATGAGAAGGACTTGATAACCATCTTTGTTGCAAATGCTCACCCTAAATTGGCCCATAACCTATGCCTTTATTGTGTTACCACCTTTGCAGAGGTCATTGAGAAGGGAACTACCATCGAGAGGGCCATTATTGCTAAAGGTCAAATCAAAATATTTAACCAAGATAAAGATAAATCATTCAGAGATAAATCTTGCTACTGGAACAAGAACAAAAATATTGTCAATGATGGTGTCACCGACACTAAACACATCGAAGTAGCTAGCACTTCCAAAAGATCGCAGTATGTCCCCAATCCACAATCAATTGCCAACATCATATCCATACCAAAAGGTGTACCATGTCCTCCTACATAGTCCAATCAATATAATCAAGGGAATAATAAATGTTCATTCACTCCTTTGGGAAAGCCCTTGGATGTCATTTTCAAGAGGATGCTTCAAGCAAATTATGCAGTTACTGACCCTGTGATGAATCCTTTTGATAAGTCAAATCCCAAACCTACTTGGTATAGAGAAAATGATTATTGTGATTATCACAAGATCAAAGGTCATTCTACTAATAAATTTCAAGGACTTAAAGGTTATATCCAAGATCTTATAGATTGAGGTGATATCATAGTGGATGCAAATTAGACTACATCATCCAATGCTCAATTACATATATATCAAAATGCCTTCCCTAAACATAATTAGGGTCCTAGTACCTCAAATGCAAACCCCAGGCTTAACAATAATAGCCAAAATAACAGCACAAATAATGTGTCATACAAATATGAGAACATTATTGTGTGTGTCACCCAAGGAGAACCTTGCATCTCTATGATTCATGTTAAAGGAATAGACTCTTAATGTGCTATTACTACATGTACCTAAATATCAGTTCCTGGGCCTTCCACTTCGTCTCAATCAACTCTTGTGAGCTCACAGTACAATATCCTTGACCATCTTGGTAAGACCCCAACCCAAATACCCATTCTATATTTACTAAGATCTTCCCTAGTCCACCAAGAGATCCTTACAAAAGCTTTGTAGGATACACATGTTCCCAACGACATTGACCCTACCCAGTTCCAACTTTAGGACATTTTCCAGCCACCTATTAGTTGGGATTCATCCAAAATGATATGCCACCATTCAATCCATCCCATAACTATGCTTTACACATTGAGGTCATGGTCACTCGTCATAAGGTAAAATGGGTCTTGGTAGATAATGGCTCTACCCTCGATCTATGTACATTAAAGTTCATAAAATAGGTAGGATATACCCATGCTGACCTGGATAGTCAAACCATTACAATCAAGGGCTACGACAATGTAGAAAGGGACTCAAAAGGTATTATTTGTCTTCCTATCTAGGTTGGCCCCATCATATAATACACTACATGCCACATCTTTGATCCGAATTTTCCATACAACCTTCTCCTCAGTCGACCATGGATTCACACCATGTAGGTCATTCCATCCACCTATCACTATTGCTTGAAGTTCCCATACAATGGGGTTGAGATAACCATCCATGCAAATCCTCAACCCTTCGAGTATTGTCATGCTCTAGAGGCTTCATTCCCACATTCGCGATATTATCCAGGAGTCAAAGTGGGGGAAACTTAGGCATCGCCTTCCAATCCATCATCTACCACATCATCCACTCCATCCATCACATCTAACTCTACCATTACCAAGTTCCAAATCATTGATAAAGACTCTAGAGAATATGAGATGTGTATAGCTCTTAATGTGGCAACCATGCCTCCATTTCCTTGCACCTACATTCAACCTTCTTAGTCAACACCAAAGGAAGAAATGAAGACCAAAACTATCAGCTCTAAGAACATGGGTTCTACCACTTTCCAGTCCTTGGGAACATTACAAGATTAGGTAGAGGAAGACATCATCCAATGGGTCCATAGAAAAGAGCTCGAGCCGTCACCTCCCCTCATTGAATATTTCCAAGAGGTTTATCCTCACACTTCAAAACTAGCATAAAAATGCAACTATCAAGGGGGAGGCCTTGATGTAGAGGAAAATGGAAGATTGTAGCCCATTGAGAAACCTATGTGACCTAAACATTTGGGCTTAGGCTATGACAAAAAGAAAAAGGGTCCCGCACCATCCACTAGCACCTCGAATAAAGTCAATTTGGATAACGATTTCCTTGAAGAAATACTGGAAGAAGAAGCCATCATACTCTCATATGATGATGTAGATCTCCCTTCCCTCTTCAATTCCACATCAATCTTTTCCATCAACCTTTCCCTCCATCACCCTAACCTTATTGATTTGGACCTACGAGGGAGTGCACCTATAGATATTTTTCCATTAGAGGATGCTTATGTACATCTTATGGGATTGGGGGAAGATGAGCACCCTAACCACAAAAGAAAAAAGAAACAAAACAAAAAGAGTCATCTAGTGAAAACCTCCCCGAGGCACTTCTTGACTCATCAAAAGTAAAAATAAAGGGTGTATCCAATAGTGAAAACCTCAATGAGGTGCTAGAGGATGGGGATGTTCATCTTCCCCTTCTTGGAGCTCATTTATTTGAACAGTATTCAATTATGATTGAGGAGACTCAATAAGTTAATTTGGGAACAAAAGAAGAGCCCAAGATCACTTATGTGGCCAACTCATTATCAGAGGAAGAGTATCCCATCATTATTAACCTGCTAAAGGAATGGATCATCAAATTTGCATAGTCCTATTCAGATATGCCAAGATTGGATCTTGCATTAGTTGTGCACCATCTTGACGTTCATTCGGATGTAAAACCAATTAAATAGAAGCTCAAAAAAATGCATCCTAAAGTGGCCTTACTTGTCAAGAAAGAACTGGAAAAACTATTAGAGGTTGGATTCATCAGACCAATTGATTATTCTGATTGGATATCCAACATAGTACCTGTGGCTATACCTAATGGGAACATTATAATTTTTATAGAATTTCAAGATCTCAATAAAGCTTGCCCAAAAGATGATTTCCCACTTCCTAACATTGACATGTTGGTAGATTTTATAGCAGGACATGCTATGTTATCCCTCATGGATGGCTTTTTTAGCTATAATCAAATTAGAATTGCACTCGAAGATTAGCACAAGACTATTTTCACCACCCCTTGGGGCACTTTCTGCTACAATGTCATGCCCTTTGGTCTTAATAATGCAGGGGAAACTTGTCAACGGGAAATGGAAATAATCTTCCATGATCTCATCCATATTATAATGAAAGATTATGTTGATGATCTACTAGGGAAATCCAAGACAAGAGAAGATCATCCCCAGATCCTGAGGAAAATCTTTGAGCGGTTAGAACAATATAAGTTGTACTTTAATCCAAAGAATGTTTTTTGTGTCACATCTAGTAAATTATCCAGCTTCATTATTTCTAGAAGGGACATCAAAGTGGATCTAGCAAAGGTGAAGGCTATAATGGAAATGCCCCCGCCTTTCAATCTCAAACAATTAAGAAGTCTACAAGGAAAATTACAGTCTATCAAGGGCTTCATAGCCCAACTTGCTGATAAATGTCAGTCATTTACACACCTCTTGCACAAAGACATAACCTTCAAATGGGATCTAGAGTGTCAGTGAGGCTTCAACAAGATCAAGAAGTGCCTAGCCAATCCACCCATTTTAATGCCTCCCATTTTGGGTAAGCCACTCTTGCTATATATCTCAGCCACATCAATTGCATTGGCGGCATTATTAGCCCAACATGATGAGTTCTCCAAAGAATGTGCCATTTACTATATCAGTCATACACTTGTGGGCTACGAGCTTAATTATTCACCCATGGGAAAAGCTTGCTTAGCTATTGTTTTCAGTTCACAAAAGTTGCATCACTATATGCTCAATCACCCTATCAAGCTAATATCAAAACTTGACCCACTCAAATATCTATTATCAAGAACGTCATTAACTGGCCACATGGCCAAGTGGGTTATGCTACTTAGTGAGTTTGACATAGAATATGTGGATCATAAATCAAGTAAAGGGAAAGTGATAGCAGATCAATTGGTCGATGCTCCTTTGGTAGATGCATATCCATTAGTAGCTAAATTTATTGATGGAGTCCTTATAGTTTGAGAATCAAATACATGGACATTATATTTTGATGGGTAATATACTCCCAATGGAGCTGGTGCGGGAATTATTTTTTTCACTCCTTAAGGTGATTACATCTCAAAGTCATTCAGGCTAGCATTCCCATGCACAAACAACATTGTTGAATATGAAGATCTAATCACTAGTCTAAGAATCATAGTCCAATGGAATATCACCTGTCTCCATGTCTTTGGAAATTCTCAACTAATAATCAAATAGGTCAATGATGAGTTTCAAACCAAGGATGATAAGCTTTTACCTTACAAGCACATGGTGGATGACTTTAAGAAATATTTCACCCATATTCAATTTGAGAAGATTCCTGGAGTGTAGAACAAGGTAGTTGATGCTATGGCTACAATTGGCTCTCTTATTGACATACCTAAAGACCAAACAGATTATGATTTCCTCATTGAGTGACTATTAATCCTAGCATATGATATTCCTAACAATGAAATGGTGTATGATATTGTGGGTCCCTAATCACCTTGGTATCATGATATTTATGCCTATTTACATGGCAATATCCTATCACCTGACCTTACCCATAACCAACAAAAATCATTCATTCAATGCACTTCCTGATACACAATCATGGGAGATACACTTTATCGTAGAGGGTATGATGGCACTCTCCTTTGGTGTCTAAACAAATCAGAATCTCATGTTGCAATAAATGAAATGCACATAGGTGTTTGTGGGTCTCATTCTAATGGGATAGCCTTAGCAAAGAAAATTCTCAAAGAGGGATATTATCGGCCCAGTATGGAGCATGATGCTTGTGAGTTTGTAAAGAGATGTGTACCTATTAGTAGCACACAAATATAATCCATACTCTTGCATAGGATTTGCATCCCATCATTGAACTACGGCCTTTTTCACAATGGGCTTCGACTTAATTGACAAGATTTACCCTCCTTCATCTAATGTTCACACCTTCATCATCACCACCACTGAATACTTCACTAAGTGGGTGGAAGTTGTTCCACTCTCCCAAATCACTGGTATTCAAATCTCCAAATTCATCCTTTACCATATTCTTTGTAGATATGGTATCCCCTCCACCATCATCACTAATAATGGCAAGCCCTCCAAAAAAAAGTATTTAAAACACCTCTATGAGACACATCATATCCAACATCATTGGTCAACCCCCTATTACACCCAAGGTAATGGCCAAGCTGAAGCAACCAGCAAAACCCTTATCAAAATCCTTAAAAAGGTTGTCAACACTGGCCGAGATTGGCACCTCCATCTTAATCCCGCCCTTTGGGCATATTGCACATCCATCCACACCCCCATTGGCGCTACCCCATACTCCCTTGTTTATGGAATCGATGCCATCTTGCCAACTAAAGTTGAGATCCCATCCCTTTGTATCTCTCTAAAGAATTTAATCAGTGATGAAGATGCTCAAGTCACACAGTTAAGTCAACTTGAACTCCTGGATGAGAAGCACATCGAAGCCTATAATCATCTCCAAGCATATCAACACTGTCTTAGAAGAAGTTACAACAAGAAGGTTTGTCCCTACTAATTCAACTTTGGTAATCTAGTCTTGAAAGAGAATCAACATACCCAACAGGATTGAGAAAAGAAGGGAAAGTTTGAAGCAAATTGGTTGGGTCCATATGTTGTCACCACAAAATATGGTTTTGGGGCATATTGGCTTGCAACTCCTAAGGGGGGACCCTTAGAAGAACCCATCAACATCATGCACCTTAAAAGGTTTTACACCTAGGTCAGCTAGGTTATCTTACCTATAAAAATACCAAAAAAGGTAAAAAAATCATGAAAATACAAAAAAAAAAAAATCCAAAAATAGTAAAGAGAAATAATCCGTCCTATGGTGAAAACCACCCTTGGTGGCCCCTTGGATAAGTATGTTTGGTGAAAACCTGGCAACAAGCACCATTCGTAGAGGGCTTAATCATTATCTACCTTGCATCCTATTTTCCTTTATGCTTCTATCTGTCCTATCCGCATATCCTATCCTTACATCCTACCACATCCATCCTCCCATTAGCATCCCATTATCTGTCACTTGGTATGTTTTGGTTGAGCATTGGATGATTCAAATTGGTTATCCTAAATCTTGAGCTTTTATCCTAACTCTGAGCTTTTTGTAAGGAAATCTAGGAGGGAATCTCATAGAAACCTCCATAACAGTAGTTCCTTCGGTAACTTTCATTTCGATTAGGTTGCCTCAAAGACACGTACAACTATGTCCTAAAGCAAAAATAGACACAGTTTATTTCCCACATTGATCCTTCTGAGAGAAGCACATGTAAATTCAACAACATGCATTAACAGATTCTACAACAAGAATCAACAAACATGAAAGATAAGACAGAAACCAGAACAAGCAAATTTATGTGGGAAAAATCCTTTCGGATAAAAAACCCCACACTCCAAAGATCGAGCCATTGTATTATTCAGCAACAAATGGTTACAATACAATTTTAGGCTCATAGCCTTTTCAAAGATTACATCTTGTTCATTCTGGATACAACTGGTAGCAACTGATCACTCAATACATAGGAGAGAGTTCAGAAGCATAACCCTAACTCTGCTTCGGCCTCATGGCCTTGGCCTTTCAGCTAGCCACTCGGCTCTCTCTCTTCTTCTCTTCATCTATTAGACTCTCTGTACAGAACGTCCAATGCATACATTTATACATTTTTTCTCTACAGCCTCTGTGAAATGGTTTGTTTCCAACTATCGGACAACAATCTCCAGCTCAGCATCATTATCGTCGAAGATGTTTCCATTTCCTCATGTAGAGTTTTCCCTTCCGCACAGAAACAGTTGCAACGGTCTCACAGCAAACGGTTCACATTCTGCTCTCTCTCTGATTTGTCCAAATCACACTACGTTAGATAGTCTTCACTCGGTCAAGGGCGTTCAACCTGTGTCGCATGTCGGTGAGACACTAACTGTGTCTCCCCGATGCCACAGAGCCCATATCGTCATTGTCACCAAGAGTCTTCACTATCGGCAAGACATTATACCAAGTTCACAAGCTGTCACTCAGACTTCCTCTTGTCGCCAAGACATCTTACTGAAGTTCCCAAGTCATATCGACCTTAGCATTCTCATCGGCGAGACAATCGCCATTCGATGAGACATCATATTGAAGTTCAAAGGTCACTCCAAAATGTCCAACAGTCGGCAAGACTATCACCATTCGCTGAGAGATCATACCGAGCCTTTATGTTATACCGAACACCAAGCAACAGTCGACAAGACTTATCGCTTTCGCTGAGAGGTCATACCGACATCAAGATTCCCATCGGCAAGACAAACACTCTTCGCCAAGACATCATACCGATGCCTTCAAGTTACACCGAAGACCACACAGCCATCGACGAGACCATCACAGTTCGCCAAGACTTCATACCGAAGTCTTCAAGTCATGCTAAGAAGAACACTCATCAGCAAGACTTACCGCTCTCGCCAAGACATCCCACTGACCACTTCATGTCATACCGAGTCGGCAAGACAATCGTCTTTCACCAAGACTTCCCACCGAGCACTTCATGTCATCCCAAAGACCTTTTACTATCGGCGAGACTTGTTGCTTTCGCCAAAACTTCATATCAAAGTCTTCAAGTTATTTCGAGCACCAACAGTCAGCAAGACTTCTAACTTTCACTGAGAGTTCTTATCGAGGTCACATGAGTTACACCGATGACCATAGGTGTATATCTATCAGCAAGACTTCCATTTTTGGTATGAGACATACCGACTATCCAAGACTCTCCCCGACACCACTTGTCACCCAGAGTCACTCCGATATCCGATAGACACCAACCGTCGGTCAAACATCTCCCAATCGCCAGGACTTCATATCGATAGGAGCAAGTCATGTAGATTACCACATTGGCTAGACAGACCAAAGGTCACGCCGATATCAACAAGACTTCCTATATTTGCCGAGACATCATCCCGACTGTCCAAGGGTACGCCGAAGGTTTCAGATGCCAATCGCCAAGACATTCAAGAGGTCATAGCAATAGTCAGGATCAACTAGTAGGTCAGCTAGACATCTCCATAGTCTCACCAAAATTGCTCATAAGAGGTTTCAGCCTGTGGGATTGAGGCACACAATTCCAACACTTTTCATTGCCTATATATTGGTTCCATCTACCAGTCTCGTGTGCCCATCATGTCAGTCATCATTAGTTCTCATGTCATCTCTCATCCATTTTGTTGAACTATGTTGCTTCTGCACTTTCACATAGGAAAGGCTAATCATTTGATCAATCCCTAAGGCATTTTTCCATCCTTTTGTGTCAATTTTCATTATCCATCGAGGTTTCCATTGTCCCCTTTCTACTTTTATCCATGATCAGTCATTAGTCTTTTATCGAACTATGAGGTCTCTATGCTTTCACGTAGGCAAGGCCATCAATGATGAGCCCTTGAGACCCTAGGTCTGTCCTTAGGGTGTGTCTTGGTTTCTTGTCATGTCATCAAGTGTGTCCCTATCCAGGTAGTTCCTAATAACAAAATTCATCAGTACTAGAAGGTCCAATCTATTTTGAGTATCTTGAGTCATGTCGATCACCCCAATCTATCCTCCATCCTTGGTCTTAACAGGATGTATCCTTCCTTAAATTAGGCCTCATCAATCCCATCCATCTACCAATCCTATGGAAAAGGAAATTTGAAATTTTTTGTGATCTTTTGGTGCTTTTGGAAAATTTTATATCATTTGAGCTTCCTATTATACTTTGTCAAGGTTGCCACAATCCATCATATCATGGTGCGCTTTGACGGGTAAACATAGGGGCATATATTGATTTTTCATGTCTTCTTGTCTTCTTGGTTGTATCACATAGTACCCACCAAGATCCTCGTGGTCTTGTGTTACATTGGGGCATCTGTTATGTTTGTGGTTATTCCAACATCTGGCTTGACCAAAGCCCTTGCGGCTTTGGGATGTTGGGATAGCCTTCTTATTTTTTGTGTTTGTCTTACGCATTTGACACTAATCAGCCTTGGTTCTTCATACCATGGCATATCATGTCTTGTGCTATAGTAAAAATCAATTCTCTTAATATGGAAAAATGGCATTAGATTTCCATTTCATTTACCATCCCATTGCATTGCATTTATCCCCATCCATCTCTTCCCCTAGCCTATGGTTATTAATTTTTGGTTGTGCAAATGTTCTTCTCCCACCTATTCTTCCTATCAGGATCCCTATGGTTTTGATAGGTGCACTATAACACCCATCATCATTCCTCTCACTATGCATGTTCATTATCATCTAGGTTCATTTCACTAACTATGATGTTGATCCATTTCATTATTGCATTTCATTATCATTTCATTGCATTATCATTTTCGTAATCATCTGAAGTTGTTTAGATTAATATAGATCTTCTAGTCTAAGCATCTTAAGTTCATTGCATTATCATTTTCATAATCATCTTAAGTTGTTTAGATTTATATATATTTGTTAGTCTAAGAATCTTAATTTCATTCCATTTCATTGCATTATCATTTTTGTAATCATCTTAAGTTGTTTAGATTAATATAGATCTATTAGTCTAAGCATCTCAAGTTCATTCCATTTCATTGTATTATCATTTTCATTACCATCTTAAGTTGTTTAGATTTAATATAGATTTGTTAGTCTAAGCATCTTAAGTTCATTTCATTTCATCTTATTACATTGCATTATCTTTTTCATTATCATCTTAAGTTGTTTAGATTAATATAGATTTGTTATTCTAAGCATCTTAAGTTCATTTTCATTATCATCTTAAGTTATTTAGAGTTATTATTCTAAACATATTATTCCATTTGACTACATACATTGCATTACACTACATTTATCACATCTATCCATAACATAATCACGTATGCATATTGTGTCCATTACATATTTTCTTATCACACCATACATACATAATTAACCATTATAATGCAATCATCCATACATTATTCATCATCCATGCATAATCCATCATCATATCATATTCCATATGCATACATCACAAATCACAATAGTATCATGTCCATAGCATACATCATAAAATCATAAATCAAGTCACATCACATCCTAGATCCAAAAACATTAGACATAATGCATCTCATCCATATCATGCAAATATAAATAAGCATAAATTATCATAATCAAATACACACAACATAACCATCATCATACACATTAGCATAATAAATATCAATGACATTACATAATAATCACATAGCATCATCAATGTCCATCACATAGCATATATACCAAAAAATATAGTGTCCATCAGGAGTCCATAAACATCCATAAAATTCCATAAAATAAAAGTACAAGTGCAGAGAACTACTGAAATATAGATGACTACATCTGACACATCATGGTGTCCTGAATCAATAACCAATAAAGAATGAATGAATCAATCAATCTCTAAAATATGTACATAAGAATTTGAAGTCTCTGCCTGTATGTTCCAAACATACACCCTACACCTGTCAAAAATGGGAATCATGTATCTCCCCCCTACCCATCTACCCAATACTCCACGCATCTGATCTCTGTTGGGAGTCTGCAACTGGTCCTCAGTCGTGAGGAGGATTCTCTCATAATTTCTATATCCATGCGTATGAGTGGCACCTAAATGTGAGGGTATTGTGGGCCTCTACAAAGCTGCTCTGATATAGGGAGGCACCCTTTGTGAAGGATCTAGGATGGTTTGATAGTACGCGAGCATATAGTATCCCACCTCATTCCTAGCATCAGCCTCTCTTGTTGGATGTTCCCTAGCCATATCCCTCTCTAGGTGGTACTTGTCCCTCTAGTGGGTAATCCTCCACCTCTCCTACTCCCAAGCCTCTTGTGCTAATCTCATTTTCTCTACTTGCGCCTCTAGTTGCCCCATCCTCCTCACGACCCCATCCCTCTTGCCCTGTAGAGTCTTCCCCTGGGCCTCAGCTACCTCTACTCTCTCCAGCAGTTCCCCCACCTCTCCAACAGCCACCTCTGCACACTCTGCTCTCTCCCAATCCTCCTCCCTCTCTCGTCGAGCGTCCTCTAGCTATCTCCTCAACTCATCTCTCTCAGCCCACATCTCCAACAACTATTTGCTTGCCTCATCTGTCAGGCTCATGTAATCTTTATCCTCATCTCACTAAGCTACCTCTACTACATCCTACAAGCATTTTACTTTATCCTACAATCTCCCCACCTCTGTCTGTAGTCTATTCCTATCGGCCTCTGACTCCCTCATTCTATGCTCTATTATGCATAGTCTGGCTAGGGATCCTGTTAGTAGTACTCCTGGGTCCTCTGGTGGTGTTAGTACATATGACACCATGGCTAACAGGTCCACTGCAGGGGAATCTACATGCATCGCCTGCTCCTCTCCCCCTGCCTCCTCCATCACTACATTCGCCTCTTCTCTCTATCTACCATCCCTCCTCCTCCATGGCCTCAATTGCTCATGCTCATCCTCCTCACCCAATCCTACAACTTGCATGATCAAGTGCACTGTAGTGATCCTCCCTAGCCTATGTTGGGCCCACCATGTTGCATATCGCACTATCGTGCCTACATCATCTAGTCCTCCCCTCCATAGCCATATAGAAATAAGGAATACCTCCCACATTTTTCGGGCATACTCTGTTATCAACCTCTCTCCCCATATGGCCCTGGACTCCCTACTAATCCTCTGAAACACCTACGGCCCTAGAGGAATGTCCTACTATAGCTCGTACTGGTGTGTGACCCTATCTCGCCTATGTAGCTCAATGATGATGGATCCCGACCTATCAAATAGCATCAGGAAAATAGATAACCCCTCCATCACTTTTCATCCTCCTACCATCCCTAAAATAGTTTCCCCATGTATGGTCTCCAAGTGATGTCCCCATCTACCAGTCCATCTATCCTCCATCACCACTCCTCTAGGCTCCCTACCTCCTGGTAGTGTAACCTCCATCCATACTCTGAACCCCACCAATAAGCCACTAGCAACATCTCATCCCTGGCTCCAACAATCAAAATATCTAGCCACACCACTCTAATATGCTCCCAGGCCCATACATGGAGTAGTGTGACATGAGTGATGCTCAACACTCGTCTATAACAAACAACATGCATATCACGATATAGGTATGCTAATACACATGACCCCCATGCAAATATGCCCTCTCTTCTCTCCACAATGTGCCTGACAACCTCAATCATCTTGTGGCTAAAAAACCAACCACTTCTTTTTGGAAGGAGGATCCTGCTGATAAGTCTGCAAAGATACAGAGGTAATGGTGCCTACACTATCCCCAAGCACACGTCAATATCCAGCTCCTCCCACATGGGAAGGTCCACATCTCCAAACACAGCTAGTAGACTCCTTCCCACTTATCTACTGGGTATCACATAGATCAGATGTCCTTGGATCAACAGTTTGAGGATCCTCCATACATCCTCCAATGTCACTGTCATCTCCCTTATCGAGAGATGGAATGTCAAATTCTCAGAGCTCTACCGCTCCATCAATGATGTCAGTAGAGATTTGTGCACTCTAATATTAGGATATCCCAACATGTGCAGTAGTCCCGCCTGGTTCAGTGTCATGTGGTCCTCCTAGGTCATTGCCTCTAGAGTCACCTTCGAAATGGCCGAGTTTCTCTCCCATGTCCTTAGAGTCTCAAAAATTTGCATCCATTCCAACCATTATGTCAGACTTTCTCACACTTCATTGCTATTTTCTTTCTTTTTCATCCCTAACCCAATTTGGTGAGTTCACCTCTATGTAAGGTGGGTTCGCCTATTCCCCTTTCTGGCACATTCGCCTATCTAGCTTGCGCATTCGGCCCTATGGTTTCTTTTTGTGGGTTTTCCTATTCCCAAAGCACACTCGCCCCTTTTTTTTTCTGGGCATAGATTTTCCCTTATCCCCATAGGTGAACTCGTGTTCACCCCTTTTTCCCCATCTACATTTGCATGATCATCCCTGTGTCTTTTCATCCCAAGTGGTGAATTTGTATTTGCGTTTCTTCTCAAGGGACGGATTCACATCTACCTATTCCCCTTTTGGGCAGATTCGCATCCACCTATTCCCCTTTTGGGCGGATTTGTGTTCGCTCTTTCTGTCAACAAGCAATTTCGTAATTGCCTATCCCACTTTTCCTCCACCCCTGCGTTGTGCAAGTTCACCCCTTCTCGAGAGAGGTGATTTTGCAATCATCCCTCTCTCTGCATATCCTCCCCCATAGGATATGCACTCACCCCTTCCCTTGCCAATTTGCCGAATAGGTGAATGCACTCAGTCGGAAGGGAAAATCTTCCCTTTCGTTGTGAATCCGTTTACCTAGCTACCCACTCAAAAATTAAAACATGTGCTTAAAATTCAAACAAAATCACAAAGCACATATTTGGGACCTACCTGGCGAGGTACCGCTCACTCGTAGTAGTACGTGCACACATCCTCTCCCCAGTGGATCAACTCATTGTCACCCTCCACATCACTCATCTCGTCAGCCATTGCTATCACTCTCTCTCTCTCGCTCAGTCGCGTGATGACAAGTGTGCAAATGAAAATTAGGTGAATAGTAAATTTTTAATAATAATTAAAAATAACATATCTTTCTCATTAATCATTATTTCTTGATTTCGTTTGAACTAGGAGGTCAACCTGTGCATCTACTACACATCCAGGTGCCTTTCCAAAAATAGTAAAACTAGACTCCATCAACCAGGTGACTTACTATTAATAGTAAGTGAGCACAAATTGAGACCAAATCAACCCCCAAAGGAAAATCTTGAATGATATCAAACTCCAAAGAAGGGAACACCACCAAGTGCCACCAAAGAATTTGATTAGTGCCACACAGGACCCTCTAACCCACCATATTTCATAATTCTTACTTCCTATCCACTTTTTTTTGTGATACTGGGGCATCATCTAATAATCCTTTCTTCTATCAAGTCGTCTATGTTTTATTTTTCTTCGAAACACTGTTATTCTAATAGTATTTTGAAGAGGGGAAAATGTAGACACCTGAATTTGACCACTCCCATATGTTCAAATTCACCCTTGCATTCATGTATCCCACATCCCTATGCCATATTAATTAAATAATTTGTAATTTGGTTAAAATTTCATCTCAACCTAATGTCCTCCTAAGGTATTTAATTAATTAATCAAATACCTTACCTTATTCTTCTCTAAATTAAATAAAAGGTTAATTTATTTATTTAGTCACTTTATCTAAATGAATTAAATCAATTTTTAATTCACCTTCTTCTCTATCCTTATGTCAACATCCTCCATAATCCCCTTTTAATCTAGATTAATCTAATTGATCTATGCTTAGGGTGTACAAATCCCTAATTATCATTAGGGTCACATCCTCCACAATTTTCCACTTGCCTCTAATCCTTCATTAGCCTGCCTAATCCCACATTTGCACAACCTTAATCATGGATTATTCCCTAACCTCACCTAATACCATTTATGGCATGTACCCTTAGTCAACCTTCATAAATACTTTCTAATTTTGGAGAAGTCACCTCCTTTCCCATGTACATCATTGAACCGAAGCATAATGATAAACCAAGGATATAAATATATAAAATACCAATAACTGACATGTTGAGAAGCCTCATATCAAACATGTGGTGGTTCATACACACCATTCAAGGCCATAAAACAATCACCACAAAATCACAAGGAAATGGTGAAGGTGAAACATTGATCTTGTAATTACAAGCGAAAAAATGGAGGGGCACTACACCTCATGTGTACAATATCATGTCCTATATGCAAGGCTATCAAAATGACCCTATATTAGCTATAAAATTTTAATATTTATAATTTTACATATTAAATTTTTGTTGTTATTAAGTGAAATAATATAATTTACTATAATTTGAAGCTCTAAATTATTTTTTAAATTGAATATCACATCCAATTAGTAAGAATATCAAAATTTAACTTTTAACATATAAATATTTGTACCTAAATTTCTCTCCCTATACTTTCCCTCAATCTTCCTCTTCCCGCCTTCCTATTTATTTCTCCACCTCTTTTTTGATACCAAATAATATACATATATAACACCTTTTATCCCAAATTCACCCAAAACCTACATTATGGTCCTTAATTTGGAACATGATATGACATGGAATTTTTCAATATTCAATAAACTTCTATATTTTCTATTTAATTTCCATATATACTAATAATTTTAAGAGTAATTTTTTGTGTATATAACTTTCATCTTTTTAAATCTAAAATAGATTTACATCCCCTAAATATTTTGAATTCTATATAATATTTTTTTAAAAATAGATGATACATTTAAACTTTCACTAAACACCCCATAAATTTTCCAACATTCTAATAATAAATAAAATGTCTAAATAAATCCATATATTCATGGACATAAAAATCTATAAAAACCATGAATAAATAACTTTATTTATAAAATCCATGCCCATATATATGAAAACGTTCACAATGAATCCTATCAAATGGTTATATAGAACCATAACTATAAATGCAAATATGTGTTTCAAACCCACTTCATTATATGATCGAATACATTGAATTTCAATATGTATTTTATGGGCCATGTTTGATTATTTGAGTAAATATTTATTTATTTGCATTTAGCAAGCCATCATGAATAGATATTTTTTATTAAATTATATGTTGTATTATTATTATTATATATATTTCACATTTTTTCTAATATCTTTTATTTGCAATCAATTGACGGGAGCATATATATGTCACTTTCTTTTGTGAACTTCGTATTTTGCAATGATAGGCTTGTATTCATTCTCATGTCCAAGGGCGCTTTTATCAATCCATCTACATCGTTAAAAAATTGCATAGTTAGAGCTTTTGCCACTTCCATAAATGGTGGAATCTCGCATCCTTATCCATTTTTACTTTTTCTATTTTTGAATATGGTTATTTTCATCAAGTTGTTATATTCATTTTTTAATATTTGACAAATGCTACTCATTGCGTGATTTTTTTGTTTTGTAAGTTTCAATGGGGTGCTCATTGCAAGAAGAATTCAATAATGATCTTATTAATTTTGACAAATTTGTATGCTTTGAGTGTGAATATTGTTAATTTATATGTTGACTATTTTTTTTAATTTGGCATGCATATGCCTAGTACTTTGTATGCACATCAAAGTAGGGTCAAAATCTAGTGGTAAAAATTGTGTACACGTGCCCTTTTTCCTTATGGTTTGAACTCATTTTGATTAAAGTGTTCCAAATACAACAAGAAGCTTATAAGAAACATATATTTACATGAATTTACCTCATGACATCTCCATATCTTAATCATCACTCATCTTTAAAGATATGGTCCTAGTCCCTAGATCCCTCATTTTTCACCCTTGATCTAATCCACGAGTCTAAATTTAACGTGTTACTTACATATTCATAAATACAAATCCTTAAATTTTAAAATTTTGATTTAAAATAAATTCCTCTGACTCCCTCTTATTAATTTCTATGAGCCAATAGAATGAATTTTGTGTTAATTTGTATGCTTGAGTTTTGTAATTAAAAACATTCATTCACTCATTTAAAAATAATCTAAGAGTTAGGGAAGGACTTGCCATTGAAAATTTACAAGAGCATCACAACATTACATCAACGCACATAATACTAGGTCCATTGTATGCTTGATCACTGTCTTTGAATCTTTCACTTAGAGTTGTCAAGTTCATCCAACCAAGGGTTTGCTTGAGGAAAACATGACAATAGTAATTCAACAAATTCTCAGAGGTGTTCCTAAATATTGTCAAATTTACAAAAAAAAAAGTAGACATCAAAAATCAAGGTGAGTGAATTGTAACAATTGCCAATAGTGGCATGGTGTGATGGTTAAGTTGTTGTGGTGTTGTTCTTTCCATCAAGGTTCAAACCCCATTGGGATGTTATTGTTGGATGTTTATACTGGGGATGAGGTCCTCCATTTGTGACCTCACTGGTTCATAGCTCTGAGTCACAAGTGTTTACCCCTAAAAAATAAAAATAAAAATAAAAAGGGAATTGTAACAATCCACATTTTTCTAAATTAGACTCACAAGTTATAATCCAAATTCACATGCAAATTTAAATCCACACTTGTGAAGTTCATGTCCACACTCAGACAACCTAAGTGAAAATAAATCAGTTTATAAAATTTGAGGTCTTCAACTAAATGAACTCTAAAATTCTAATGTCTCTATGAATCAATTTTTAACATCTATCACAATCTATTTTTATTAATAGATTCAAACTAAATATCACATTTAATTTACATATTTTATTATTTTAAGGGGTAAACACTTTTGACTTGGAGCTATGAACCGGTGAGGCCACAAACGAAGGACCTCATCCCCAATTTAAGTATTCAACAATTACACCCTAGTGGAGTTTGAACCTTGATGGTAAGAACAACACCACATCTTAACCATCATACTATGCCACTATTGACCATTTAATTTACATATTTAATTTTCAACATTTATTTCAATTTTCAACAACCTTATACCTAAATTAATTATTACATGATTTATTTAAGATGATATTCTCCTTACACAATCATATCTAAAATATTCTACTCCAATTTATTATTTTAAATTACACCCAAATATTCTATTATAAAATTGATGATATTTTTTTGGGTTATTACTAATTTTGTAGTACACAATATACCCATATTGAAATCTTTCTAAAAACCTCTACCAAACGCATCCAAAAAGAAGAGATTAGGTGTGTGGATTTCAACTAAACCCTGTCATGTCCCCCTCATCATTCAAATTTTGAGCATATTTTAATTTATAATTGTTGAAAAGGCATATGCTACCTGTTCATATACATAGTCAACGAATTTAGTATTAGAATTTGATGGGTCTTTCAATTGTCTCTTGTACTAAATACAAATAAATAAGACAACAATGTAGACAAATCATCAAGGGACTCCTAGGTCATAGGGGTCATTATCATATGACCATAATATGACACCATACTTACCCATACACATCAATTTCATTAAAAAATGTGAAATTTAAAAAGGCAATGTGACCATCACTTAGATGATAGTTGTCCTTCAAAATATTTGGTGGGGGGTCACTAGTGTTAGAAGTGGTCCATACCCAAACATATATATGATTGTTTTTAGGTGTACTTGTTGTCTCAAGTATTGCTTAAGGGATGATTCCATGACATCCTAACAACTCTTTCTCTCTTGACTTGATGTCCGTGGGTAGTTTAAAATAGCTCACATCTTCTTGTTTGATTATAAAGTCTCTTATACTTTTATGTCACACAAGTTTGCAAGGGCCCTACATTTAGGGGACAAAGTTGATTAATAATCATTTTCATGGTAAGTCAATAGTTGTTTTCTATAATAAATGAACAAGTAAATGATACCCACTTGGGATAAAACATCTTCCAAATTTCTATGATGTTTTTCTTAGGAGGGGGGAAACCCACTTTAAACAAGTGGGACAAAGCCTTTTTTAGAGAGCCTATTTGTCTTTAATAAATAATATTTAAGTGGTTATCTCGAATGGGGGACCCAATATTTTCCCATGAGCCAAATGATTTCCACTAAAGTTAATATTATTCTTTAAAAGAAACCCATTTCATGAAGAATAACTAATTTATATATAAATTCAACCATGTGCATGATAATGGGAAATAAATATATAATTTAATTCTTATATGAATTAGAACCTTCTCAAAGGCTTAGATCAAATCAGATACGTTCATTGAGAGTAGTTCTTAACTAATAAGGGTGCAAAGGAAAATAACTTTTGATGCATATATTTAATATAATGAATTGGATTTTATTTAAGGTTATGTTTTTTTTACGAATGGGCATTTTATTGATTTTAGAGGATTAGATTCTATTAGTTGTTTTAATTTAAGTGATAATTGATTAAAAATATAATTTAATATAATTAATTGGATATTTTATTTAAGATTATTTTTTTTATGAATGGGTTTTCTATTGATTTTAGAGGATTAGATTCTAATGGTTGTTTTAATTTAAGTGATAATTGATTAAAAGATTTAGATTCAATAAAGTTTGAATATTGTGATTTTAGATTTTGGAGATCTTTGTTTTAGTAAATTGAATTACGAATGTTTTTTTAAGGAAATGAAAGAAGGGAAAAAATATTTTTTACTTTTAAAACACTTTTGCATGTGGTATGACCTTATCAATGATTATTGATGTTTCAATGAATCAATGTATCAACTTATAATATTAGTTGTGTGAGAATTAAATGAATAATGAAATATTAAGCTAAGAAATTATGTAAAGAGGATTAGAGCACTTAGTTCTAGGATGATGGAGAATAAAATAACTCTAAGGTTGCACTACATGTCACCTATTTTGAGACTAAAAGTGATCCATTTTTGTGTGTACTACTCTTCAAAATTAAAATAGTCAATCAACTTTAATTGACAAATCTAAAGATCTAGATTAATTATTTGGGAATGTATATGTCCTCTAGCCTACATATTTAATCCAACTAAATGTGTATAACTACTTTTTTATTTGTCTAATTCTTTGAATGTTAAGGGATAGCAATATTAAAAATTCCTTGTTGAGAATTCCAAGTCAATAGAATCAAGTTCTCGTAGGTTAACCCCCTTAAATGTTTGGCTTTATGGACATAGAAATGATTAAGGACAATAATCTTCAAATATGTAGATACTCTAGAATGATTATGTAGGTTCAAATTCATTTCAATACTCCAATTAAAGTATTCCTAGAATGATTATTTTCTCCAATCCTAAGGATTTTTGTCAATGATTGTGGGATATGGGAGGATGATAAATGAATGCACATTGAATGCATTTAAATAGCAATACATATCAATAAATTATGTGAAATGTGGTACCAAGATGGCTCATGGCAAGAATAAAAAGTGAGTATAAATTTTGAATTTAATTTTATGAATTTTTGGGGATCAATTTTGTTGGTGTGTGATTGATACGATCTAAGACATGGATACAAGAATATTGAGGCAAGGAATGAATATCTCGATATGGAGTAATAATGGGCATAAGGAATGTCACTTATGTGGAAATAGAAATGAGTAATAAAATGGGAGAATGAAGCCAACTTTCCACAATATTTTATCATTTTTCAATATGTAATTGTATTTGTATTCTATCAAAATAGGCCCAGAACGAAATGGGAATTGGCTCAGTATACAAATTTCTATTGAACACCTAGAATACTGAGAGGGGGTTGAATCAATATTCACTGAAATTCATTAACTTAAACATGCATTTCAAAACATCTCATTAAACTTGCAGTAATGAAAGAAACATTAAAAGCATGCATCACATCAACAGACACAAGAACACCAGATTTTTACGTGGAAAACCCAAAAAGGGAAAAAACACGATGAGGATTAGCTCACAATATATTATAACTGGTTATAAGATATTATAGAATGTCCCACTGCCAGGTGGACTCACTATCTAGAGGACTCACTATCTAGAGAATAGAAGAAATGGCTCACTACCAGAATTGAAAAGAAGGTGGCTTACTGCTAGAGATTAAACTGATTACAATGCATCTACAATGTGTTGAAGACAGTTCCAATTAGGCTTAGAAAACCAACTTAACACACGTCATACTTCACCACAATTTCACTTTGCACTTCTCTATACCAGATCTTGCACACACACTTAATTTTCTCACCTCTTTCATCACCACACAAGGAATTAACCTTGTATATATATCACAACCAACAAAAACATCGATTAGATTAGCCTAATTAGATGTGTCGAGCAACACATTAACCTATCAGCTTAAAACTCAACCACACACACTTCATGAAATAATCCAAAACATGTCACATCCAAATAGGTTGGAATGACCTATAATTACTCTCATAAGTTGGATCCATACATGCTTTAATTATGCATGACCCCAAACCCTTTAGGTTAGCACCATTGGTGAAGTGACAATAGAATGAACCAACTATTCATTCACAAATCAACACGTGGATCTCCAAAGAACTTTCCACTTGGAGCATACACACCTCTGACATCTATAAACACTAGCACAAATCTACATATCAAAATATTCATCTGTGGTGGAATGCGAAGCATTCCAATCATGTACTCTTCCACTATAACTCTATCATTTATAGAGCATGTACTCTAACAATGCTATCTTCGACTGCAAAAGACACCAAGCCATGAAACTTTGGATTTAGACTCTTCCAACATGCACCAATATTACCTTAAAATTACATAACAATATTCTTCATAGCGGAGCAATGTGGACCTCAAACCAATTCATTGAACACTGAAACAACACTCTGAGACTTAGGACTTAAGAAATTATCCAAAACATTTAGTCTTCTCTGGACCAACACTTCTACAATTGTTTAGTGGGGTGACATCACTAACAACACCATATTCAATCATGCTCATCAATCATTAGCTATACATCAATTCATCAATGTTGAAATCAATGACAACACCATATTAACATCATATGTCATACTTCCATCAATCTTCTCAATGACAAACAAAGTTCCAACAATTTCACCATTATATTTTATACTCACTTTGAGGTGTGCATAAATCCTAGAGTGTTTGTGTATCTAAAAGCATCTAAGTACTCATAAGCATGTGTGTAAAGTAAATATTAAAACATAAGAGGATATTAAGGTCTACATAAAGTAATGGACACCTCTAAATATCATGATGTAAGTCCATCATTTAGCACAAATACTATGTGGGAACCTAGAAAATAAAAAAGATGTGAAATGAGTAGTTTTTTCATGTAATTAAAGATAAAGATGTCTGCAAACTGAATATTATTATCAATAATCATGAGAAGGAAAGAGTATGGCTATTTAAATTATGCTTGTATAAAAAGTGGTATGTTATTGCTCCACTTGGCACAACAGTCATATGATGACATGGAAAATTAGGCACTACCATGCCATGTGATCATGATTCAAATTGATGTGATGATGCATCTTTGATTTAAGAGGATATACCAATACCGGTTCCTATGATAATTCTAAAACCATACTCATGGATTATAGTACATGTGACAACACTTCAATGGTTTTTCTATACTAGAGCACCTCTCAAATGTCCATGGTAACACAAAGATCATCAATCTATCTCCAACAAGTGTCTCACATACTGAAGTAGTGGTACAAGGCATTATACTCTTATGGTAGCTATGGATGCCTAAAATTGTCCTAGCAACATAATAACATCAACCTAGTTACTCCTCCATTCTAGCATCTTCATCATTGATTAACTACATATTTACATTATTTAATTAACATAAGTCAATAATTAATTAATTAATTAATTTTATTATATAATTAATCTAGTTCATCTCACACCTTATTTAATTAGTATAACTTGCACCTCATAATTAAATAATTTTTTATACTTAGTCTAATTCTACCTTGCACCTAATTAAATAATTTTATTATTCAATTAATTTAATTTCCACCTCACATTGCTAATAAATTAAATATTTTGTATTATTTAATTTATTTATTTTCCCTCCGTCATACAAAAATAAATAATCAACTAATTATTTTTTCCTCATATTTTTCAAACAACTAATTATTTGACTTTTTCTATTTTTAGCCAACTTAATCTCATCCTTTTATTTTCTCCTTGATCGAAGGACAATCTTATTATTCAACCTCCATATAGATCTCTCAAAAAAATCATAATTTTCCATCCTCCAAGCAAAACAAAAATCTAGATGGAGCTTCAAAGATTCCAAAAAAATATCAACATGCATTCTACAATTACATACTACCACTACTTTAAAGCTTCTACATAATCAATCACATCTCAATCTATTAAGCAAATTCATTTCACCATGGAATTTGCGTTTGGTAACTTTGTTTATTTGTATTTTATTGTTTGAATTCTATTTTGTTTAATCCAAGGTTTGTATTAGTTTAAAACAAGAAGCATTTTGTTTACATTATGTTTCCTAATTTAAATTTTGAACTCCTACGTACATTTTGGTGACCAAGCTGGAAGTTGAACCCACAAATATCCTACTTTTTGTCAATGAAGTTTATATCAATTTAATAAAAGATAGTCTACAATCACAAAAATAGTGAGAAATGAGTTCCACAATCAGGCGTACATTATAAATTATGTACTAATTCCTAGATGATGACACTAAAAGAGAACTAGAATTGTAGTACTTCAAATTTTATACAATTTTTCTACTTGATGTACACTTTAATATCTTAGTTTTTTTCCTTTTTCACTATTTTAAGGCAATCACTCTAGTCAAAGTTTTCTAAGCTCAAATTTTTGCTTTTCTTGCTCAAAGTCACATTTCTCTTACTTTTTATGGTGACATAACAATGTTTTATAGAGACTTGTCTATAAATAGGTGTTCATAGCTAGCAAAAAAAATGAGCTTTCTATCTCAATCATCATGTAATTTATTAATGAGTAGCATGTGAAATACAACCTTTAGTATTACTTTGGTTGGATAATTTCCCATATAATATTTCAAATTCCTCCCTTTCAAGTGACCAACATATTAGACTAGTCATTTTGATAATTGAAATAAAAATTATATTCAACAAGATTGAAAAAATTTGCAAGCATCATTGTTTCATCAAAATATTTTTTCCAGAGACTCCACAAAATGGCTAAGGATTTAATGGCCACACATGTTGGTAAAAGAGGAACAAAAAGCAATGTCTTGTGAACTTACAAAATTCAATGTCATATTAGCTCCATGTGATTGTTTGTTTAAGGGATTTTTAGTGCTTTTATTGCTAATAATTTTTAGTGCTTTTATTTTATTTAAGGTTTTATTGTAATCATTTTTTTGTTTAAATCATGTATCCAATGTTGCAAGGAGTTTTTCCTCTTTAAGTGCAGCTATTATCATTTAGAAAAGAACTAATGATTTACATGTATGTTTGATTGTCAAAGATTAAAAAAATCAAACTTCATTTACATCTATTTCTTAAGGGAAAATCATTTCTTCTTTCTTGCTTTGCATAAGTATGTTTTGCATGATTAACATTGTTTCTGGTATGCTCATGAACTTTATGCAAACTTGGGGATCAATTAAAATCCAATCACTTGAATTTTTGTTTGTGTGAATTGATTTGTGTATGCTCTCTCTTGCACCCTTGTATTATCTTAAGGATCAAAAACACCTTATCTATCAATGTTACATAGGCATAACATCATGTATGCTATTTCTTATCACTTTTTGGGTGATCTTGAAAATTAAAATTAATTGTCTCCCTTTATTTTTTATTTTTTAAGGGTTTTAATAATGGCTTTGATCTCATCACTAGTTTTTTTCCACACCTTGTGCACTAGTGGTGTATATAAATGTGAGGTTCACCTTAGGGTAGAAATTATAATTATTGGAGCAACTTTATTCTAGAGGAAAAAGTGAAGGATAGATTTAGGCCTAACCACATCCTTTAGACAAGATCCCTAATTTTATGGACTTGGGCCTTACATACCTTTGAGTGTATAGAGAAATTCATTAGTTGAACCCATAAATCCCTAGCTTATGAACCTTTCAATAAAAGTGATCAGCCTTGGGAAGTTACTCACACCATGCCCTTGTAAAAGGGATAGTAGGACATATATGCTTTTCTCTCACACCTTAAGGAAACCTTGAGGATCAAAGGTGGTTAGTTCCCTAAGAAAATGAACCATATTATCTATGACAAATTCTAGGTCTATTTAAGGGCCCATAAAATTAAAAACTCCTACTTGAATAAAATAGTTTATTGTTGTATTTATTTTTACTTCTCATTTTTGTGTGAAACCAATGTTAAATATTTAACATCTAAAAATCCTAAACATAAAATAAATAAATAAAACCATTTTTTTATAATCTCTTCAATCAAAAACACTTTAGAATCTAAAATCAAAGTCTCAAAAATGTTTTTTATGTTACCTACCACTAGAATTCAAGCAAAGTAAAACAAGAATTTCCTTGAAGAAAATTATTTTCTTCTTAAAAACCAACACATCTAAAATTTGGACTAAGTTGGAGAAACCTCCTACTAAGTTCCACATGAAAACCAGAAATAGAGATGGTGATAATGATAATCTTCCTAATCAAAGTGATTATCCTAATTAATATCATGATTTCCTTAACTCTAAACAAGTATGTACCTTAATAGATTAATTCATACATTAAAATATGAATGACATACTTAAAATTATTATAGAACCTAGAGACAAATTGTCTCTCAATTATAACCTAGATAACCTCAAAAAAATCATAAACCAAAATTTTTCCAACATTGATGTTTACCAAGACAATGGCAATCCAAAAGTATCTAGCCTTACCATAAAATAAAAATCATAACAAGACACCCAACATCAAGGCAAAACAAAATTTCATCACAAACCAATCTAAGAATAATAATCAAAATCATCAAAAAAAAAACCAATTAAAATAACCATAAATCCAATAAAAAAACATGTAATCTAATCAAAATAATTAATACAATCCAACTAAAAAAGTTAATTTATGAAATCAATACAATCTAAATCATCAATCCAATCAATCCAATCTCAACGACCTAATGTACCTACAATGTACACACAATCAAAACAACCAAACACCACCTCCTAGCACCCTAGTTGACCAATAATGGCAAGCAATGAAAAATAAAATAAGAGTTTTACAAGATAGAAACCAAACTCAACAAAAGAGATACATATTTAAAGAATTATGTCCCTATCCATTAGATAGATCCATAATAAAAATATCATTCCTTCCATATTTTGAGGTTCCAAAATTTGATAAATATAAGGGAAAAGGAATCCTTGTAAGCATGTTAAATATCTTACATTGCTAACAAATAATTTGTGTATGAAATGTATTTGATTAGATTATTTTCACAAAATTTAAATGGACAAGCACTTGAGGGGTTCTTGCACTTACCAAAGAACAGTATCATCATATTTAAATATTTAACTTAGAGATTTACATGTACATACAATGTAGAACATAAACACACTATGGTGGACCTTTGTAATGATAAAAAAAATAAGTAATGAAGAAATTTTACAATGATGGAGAAGCCTAGTAAGTTAATTCCCTTGGCCAATACCTGAAAGATAATTGGTCAATGTCTTCATTGAAAACCTAAACCAAGAAATAGAATTTTATCTAAAAGTGTATTATGTTACTACTTTTGAATAAATTAACAAAAAAAAGGTGTACAAATTGAAAAGGCTCTCATAACTAAAAGACTCGTGATTTTTTTAAACCAGTCAGAATCAATTGAATAACCCAATTTCTCTAAAAAAAATAAGTTATTGATGATGATATTACTAAATAAAAACATGTTCAAGCTGTCCAAAATACTCCTAATATAATAATTCTCAGTAGACAACCAAAGTAAGACATGAAAAATCAATAATACACACCTCTAGGCAAGCCATTAAAGATATTTTCCATAAATTCATCAAAGTAAACATCATTGTATTTCCATCTACCAAACCCTTTGATGAAATTAAAACCAAACTAGCATGGTACAAGGAAATGGAATATTATGAGTACCACAATATTAAGGGACATTCTGTTAACTAATGTATGAAATTAAAATATTATGTCCAAGACCTTAATCATATTATCAGATGAATAATCAAGGTTATATCAAAACCCTTTTCTAAAGCATGATTAAATGTATTAATTGTCAAACCAAAGTCAAAATACTCATACTAATAACATATATTATAGTAAATATTCGCATACATATGATATTTTGGAGGTCATATCCATCATTATAAAAATAAAATAACCACAATTACAATAAAAACCCCTACTTGTGTTGTCACCATAAGATGTAGAAAATTCACTATCTAAGGCCCTCCCTTGCCTAATCCTAAGGGTCACTACAATATCATTAAGCAATTGGAGAATACTTTAGTACAAATATTAATTGTGTATCTCTTTAAAATATCTAATTTTCATAAATATGTATTATACAAAGTCCTCTAGGAGTCAAGAGTACTAAACGATATTGACCCATCATGGTTCCAAGTTCTTGTGGCTCCATTATATTTATCCAAAGTTATATTCCTTTTTTGGGTCCATCCCAAAACCTTCATATATACATTTAAGTTATTATGACCAAACATAAATTCAAAATTGGTGTTGTTTGATATTGAGTTCAATCTAAATATTTGCACTTTGAAATTGATTTGACACCTTGGATATTTAAAAGAAGCTTTGAATCCTAAAATTATCATTAGCAAATCTTATGAAAATAAAAATGAGATCCCATTTGAATAACTCATTTACCACTTGAATTAGGGCTTAACATACAAAAAACCTTGTTATATGTCATAAATTTTGATCTTCTTATAATATCCTCTTAGGATACCATACAATGAAATCTGTATCCTCTACATTCCATCAATGCATGAAATTCCCACCCTTCAAAGTGGAAGAAATTTCTTTTTCCAATCCTCGCTCCTTTTAATATTATAAAATTTTGGAAGGTTTCTATCACAAAAATAGTCATCCCCATTACTCATGTTATCTTGAATCTCAAACTCAAGCAATCCTATTCATACATAGATATATCCAACCTTGCATCCACATCTACAACATCACATCATAAATCCCACATCAAGGCCATTAAAGAAGGTTGTGGAGAATATGAGATCTAAGATGCCTTTCATGTAGGGAAATTTCCCCTCTCCCTAATCTTTTGGTATGCCTACTAACAATATGAAGCAAGAAAAGATCTTAATTCAGTATGGCTCAACTACCTTCATACAACATGGGCTCCTAACTATGAAAAGATAGAATATACATAATTTTTTTGGCTCTCATTAATTCATTCATGTAAGATGCATGAAATATAGAATTGGTAGATTCTTTCCATATGGATCCCCATTGAGAATATTTTCAAATTATGAGAAATATGGTGGTGGGAATATATATATCTTAGTGACAACTCATCTATTATAATATTTTTCTATAGAAGAGTAAATATTTGATTCCCTAATGAGAGGATTGAACGGTTACTAGGTTCCTACACATCTAGTTTAACATGGAACTTGTTATTTATAAGTAAAATGAATAATGTAAGAGTGCAAGTAGTCTTTAACAATGGAAGTTATAAGATTATTCAAGGAGATATGGTGTTTTTGAAGGGGGTATAATGTAGTGCATTATTTCAAATTGATGCACACACTTACATACAGAATATTTTCAAATTATGAGAAATATGGTGGTGGGAATATATATATCTTAGTGACAACTCATCTATTATAATATTTTTCTATAGAAGAGTAAATATTTGATTCCCTAATGAGAGGATTGAACGGTTACTAGGTTACTACACATCTAGTTTAACATGGAACTTGTTATTTATAAGTAAAATGAATAATGTAAGAGTGCAAGTAGTCTTTAACAATGGAAGTTATAAGATTATTCAAGGAGATATGGTGTTTTTGAAGGGGGTATAATGTGGTGCATTATTTCAAATTGATGCACACACTTACATACAGAATATTTTCAAATTATGAGAAATATGGTGGTGGGAATATATATATCTTAGTGACAACTCATCTATTATAATATTTTTCTATAGAAGAGTAAATATTTGATTCCCTAATGAGAGGATTGAACGGTTACTAGGTTACTACACATCTAGTTTAACATGGAACTTGTTATTTATAAGTAAAATGAATAATGTAAGAGTGCAAGTAGTCTTTAACAATGGAAGTTATAAGATTATTCAAGGAGATATGGTGTTTTTGAAGCTACATTATTTCAAATTGATGCTTACATACAGAATATTTTCAAATTATGAGAAATATGGTGGTGGGAATATATATATCTTAGTGACAACTCATCTATTATAATATTTTTCTATAGAAGAGTAAATATTTGATTCCCTAATGAGAGGATTGAACGGTTACTAGGTTCCTACACATCTAGTTTAACATGGAACTTGTTATTTATAAGTAAAATGAATAATGTAAGAGTGCAAGTAGTCTTTAACAATGGAAGTTATAAGATTATTCAAGGAGATATGGTGTTTTTGAAGGGGGTATAATGTGGTACATTATTTCAAATTGATGCACACACTTACATACAATATAATAGTTAGTGAGTGTATAAGGAAGATATCTACAAAGTAGACACCTTAGTCATTGGAACCTATTGTCACTTTGTGCCACTTGGTGGTACTTATTAAATTTCACATACCTATGGCATTTTGGTCTTTTGAAATGTTAAAGAGGCCTTTAATTGTCCAAGGAGGAATGTGCAAATCATGTATTAGGGCTCATTAACCCCTAACTCTTGCCTAAAACTCTAGCAAATACTCTAAACCCTAATGCTTTTCCTTTCTTTTGTTGTTGACTAGTTACCGAGGTCACTTGTTGGTTAAGTTACAACTTTAAGGCTTTATCCTTATGTTTTTCCCAGCCCCTTGTATTAGACAACTGAGTGGTCCCTTATCTTTAAATATTTTAAATATATCGCTCTATGGCCTTAAGTCTTCTTAGGCCCTAGTGGGACATGCGTCAACATATCGTGTAGCTCCTTCAGTTCAGAGATGCTCTTATTTTGTCTTTTTCTCCCTTTGTGAGTCCCTAAAATAGTGACACACATCTAGGTATTTTCATCATGGAAGCTAAAGCCTTTGTAGGTGATGGTGGGCTAGCTTATTTCTTCCCCAAAACTCTGAAATGTTGCCAAGTGTCATCACCACATTGTTTCACAAAGAGTTATACTATCAGTGGAGCTTTATTTTGTCACCTCTTGCTTCCGCAAGTCCTTGAAATGTCTCCACGTGTCCAAATTGATGGTCATGTTTTAAAGTTTCAAAATTAGACTTGAAGCTTTGATCTCAACCCTCCATCTCTAATCGAATGACCCAAATTCAAATTTCTCAATGGCTAGACATGTCATTTTGTGGGAGCACTTGTAGTAATGGTTAAGCAGCATTTTCGACAAACCTGATCAAATTTTCTCATTGTAGAGCTTATCTTCCATAGATTCCCATGCCATATTTAATGTCAAAGTGGTTCCCATACCTCTTTTATGTATGGTAGAGATATTCCTTCTATTGCAAATTGGATTTCATGGTGGTTTTTGTGGGAGTTATATACTCTACACTTACAAAATATTTAATTCAGAGGCATGTCGTGTACGTCAAGGCTATCTAGGTCTATCTTTAGCATGGGATTTGATGAACAACTCCTCTACCCTCAATTTGATCATATTTTTGTTGACTACTAACCCTATTTAGGTTAGGGTTTGATCTGAGACATTCAAGTTATGCTTGCACTATAAATCAATGATTGTATTAATTTTAAGGGTTCCTCCTCTAGATCCTCTAGTAATTTCTGATTGCAGAAACTGCATCCTTGTATGTTGCCATTGTAAAGTTCGACTTGTATGCCTTATGTTAATGAAATTTAGCCATTAATCCTCTTATCTCTTGAATGTTTGAGTAATTTACCTCCATGTTTTAGTGAGTTTCTTGGCCATTTCATTGGTTTATGGTATTATCTGAAGCAGGAAGAAACACATCTTTTTCTTGGTGTATCACCTCACATTTCCCTTTTATGCATTCCTTCTATCCCTTTTCTCTTGAGAAATGTTAGAGTATAGTAGTGGTAGGATTTCATGTATTGGGTTGGACCAACACATTGCACTTGGATCAAAAGAGGAATTCAACCTTCTCTAGAGATTGACCTCAACTTGCAAGGTCCCAAACCTTGAGGTCATTTAAATTGTTTCATTAGAATATTGACCTTGTGTTCTACAGGGTGTAGTTTATGTGACAATAGTTTTTAGCATGCTTAGTGGGAAAAATCAAAGTCAAATGAATTTTACTTCATTTTTTTGAGGAAGTGGTACTATCCTCAGCATTTCAGCCTTTATAGGTGTTCAACAAAGTACCTGGTGACTCTACATCAAATGGGTATCAGTTACAACTTAGAATCTTGTTCCAAATTAGACTTGCAAACTCATGCCCATGATTCAAACCAAGGCATCTTCTAGAGGTAATTTTCAATACACTAAGCTATCATATTTTTCTTCTAGAAGAAGAATACATATTCCTTATTACCTATAAGAAGTAGAAATCCTAATTCATCTCCTAGAGCTCAATCTACACCACCATTTGGTAGATTGTTTCAAAGTAGAACACCTACTGCTCAGACAAACATCCCTTTATTCCATATGGCTACTCCTATAAATCAAGGTTTTGTATTCTTCAATGGTAGTATTTCTTTAATATTAGCCCAAAGAGATGACATACTAGTCAATGCCCTAAAAAGTATCCCTTATTTCACTCATGAGACATATATAACTCCAATAGAACACATCCTAGATGTGGAAAATATATGCTATGTGCATAATGTAATAGAAGATAATTTGGTTGTTAAACTCCTAGCCACCTCCTTGAAATTAAAATAATTGTAGTGGTACAGAGGTTTGCAACCCAACTCCATCCACAACTTGGATGAGTTAGGAAAAAATTATAAAAACACTTTGAAGACAAGAGTGATCATTTATCTCTAGTAGAGCAGTTAACCATAATCAAGAGAGAACCTCATGAATTCATGAATGAATTCAATTATATATTTCAAAAGACTTGGGATAGAATCCCTATCTTAGTGAAACCTTCTCTAGAATATGATTTCTTGTATTTCTTAAGAGCACTCAATAGTGACATAGATGTTATGATTAAGTCTATGGTTGGAATCAATCTACCAAGATCATATAGCATTTCCATTAGGGTAGAAATTGCTTGACTCAGGTTGGGAAGATAGCTCCAAGGCCACCAATGCCTCTATTTCTAGAGCTTCTCCCTCAACATCTTAAATTGGCTCCTATTCTAGTGACTTCTACAGTCAACCATCTATTCCTTTTTCTCTTCTAGATCAATGGTATGCTATGCAAAATTCAATCCAATATTTTAACAATGAGATAGTGGTAGTAAAGATACAAACTAAAAATAATAGGCCTTATCATCCTCAAAATCAGAATTATCAATAGAATAGGAACCCATATCAAGGGAAAAATTAGTAGAATCATGCTAAGCCCTTGAATAGAATAAATCTAACTACTGTCAACACTTCAAAGGCCTTGGTCCTAGTTCAAAATAATCTAGCTCAAGAGCATGACTAGTGTTAAACATGCAAATAGCCTCATAATCAAAATGTTTTCCAAAATGGAGAGTTTGTACAAACTCTAGTGGTTCATAATGAAACCTCCATCTCAGCAGAGCAATTTGATGCAAACCAAACAACTTCTATGGTCAACCAGCATCAAGAATATTTCTATGGTGTAAATAAAGTATCTACTAATATAGTAGCTCAAAACACAAGATCAAAGAGGAGAGAAATCAAGGGAGGTACATCTTCTACAATGGTTCAAGCATCATCTTCCATAGTTGCTTCTCAATCATCTCAAGAAGTTGCACTTGTTTGACCAACTGGTGGGAAAATTGTGCTACAACCAAATTAGCTTACTAATAGAGGCAACAAGCAATGGAGCAACCTTAGATCACTCAAGCTACAAGGTTGTATCTTGTTGCTACAAAGGTTTCTCCCAAGGCCAGTCAAATTTCTTTCAATATAGTTGATCAAATGAAGAAGGCTAACCAAAATGTTACTACGTGGGAGGCTCAATCTATCCCATCTTAAAGGAATCTACTGCAACAAGCTTTGAAGAAGCATAATCAACCAAAAAATGTATCAAAAAAGGAGAAAATCACTCCATCAATTAGCCTAGTGCAACCCAAAGAAGAAGGGAATTCAAGTAAAATTAGTAAGCCACCTCCCTTATATTTATCTTTGGTTATTAGAATTCATATAGTGCATAACTATATGATAGATTTAGGGTCTAGTAGTTTTGTTATTCCCAAAGAGATTGTTGATAACTTGGTATCAAGTATGAACCTATGACCAAGGGGGGTTTTACAATTGAATGACACTATTTTCAAAACAATGGGACTAATTAAGAGCCTAAATTGAATTTGCATGCATGATTTGGATGTGTTTTGTTGCAATATATTTTAGTCATAGACCTCCCTGCCTATTTTACTCTTTGTTTGTCTAGAGAATTCATTGCCAACATAGGTCGATACATATCTTCTTATTGGTCCCACATGTTGTTCAGAACCAAATATGGCACCAAAGTGACTATCAATTCTAAACCCATCGTAAAGGATCACCTTGCGCCTTACACTCCTAGTCCCATAAACATGAACTACACATTACATGATTAGGAAGATGAATGTTTTGTTCATGAACCTACTACTCTTTTAGATGAGGTTCTTGATTGCTTGCTGGATGAATGGGGTAATGCATTCCAATTTAATCCACTCACCATATACAAAGTAGAGTATATTGGTCTTGGAACCTATTGTATTCACATAAGGAAAATTCCCCTATTTTCAATCTCATAAAAACTCAAGTAGATCTAGAAGGATTGTGGTAGCTTTTCTTTGATGATTCTAGGAATAAGAATGGTTTTAGTGTTGGTGTAATGTTAGTGTCTCCAAGCAAGGATAAATACTATTTCTCTTTCAGGATCCAATTTAGTTGCACTAACAACATAGTTGAGTATGAATCCCTAATTCAAGGTCTTAGTTTGGCACAAAGAAGGAATATCAAGCTATTGCAAGTATTTGGTGATAGTGAATTGGTTGGTAATTTGTTCAAAACTTAGCACAACCAAGAACAATCTTCTCAAATCCTAAAAAAATAGGGTTTGGGATTTTATTGAGGGTTTTGAAGGTTTCAACATCCAACTATCCCTAGAAACCAAAAAAATCATGCAAACAGGCTTGCAATAGTTTGATGTAGTCATGGCCAGAGGGTCTTCAAAGAAAACTATCCAACCATGCAGCAAGAACAACACAACGAAAAATAACTCAAGGTAAACAATGCATAACAGAAACAATCTTTATTGACTCAGAGAATTTTCATGTACATATTCACCAACAACATGCCATCTTTACAGATTCAGCACGCAAGCCTGATCACACAACATAAAACAAAACCCTATTTCAGACCTATATCCGCTCATAACTTCTTATCACGGCTTCTAGGATCTACTCGGCACACTGTTGCCCCCAAATGGTTTACAACATCGATATATATATATATCAATCGAAGCTCTAGAATGGTTCATGTCGGCCACAGGTAGAGAAAAATCATAACAAATAAAATGTAACATTTGGAAAATAACCAAGTCGGCCATAGCATTAGTAATTTACAAATCAAATGCAATTTCATAGCGCAGACCCAACGGAAAGATTGGACACAAGCCCAAGAACATTGGAGAATACATAGATAAGATCCACAAATAATGGGAATGATCCACAATGATCCATAACCGTCGACGAAGAACAAGTAACATGTAGAACACAGGTCAGCTTACTCCAAGGATTTACGTCCGGTGAAAGCATAGAATGAGGTTTAGACCCAAAGAGAGATCGCTCATTGACAAAATAACTTAGAATGAAGCACAAGAGGGATTTGTGAATAATGGAAATGATCTGCGAGCTCAAAAACATGAAACTACAAAGCCAGAAAGGAAATAACAAGAACATAAATATTTTTGGGTGATGTAAGATTGCCATGACCCAAGGATGCTCTTGCATTAGACACCCCTAGTGAGAAAAAATGTTCCATGAGAGGAACTCATGAACATCTGACAAGAACCAGGACATGGATCCCATGATCATTCCTGATCCAAATGCCTTCTTTGTCTATACTTTTCTTCCTCCTAACCTCCTCTTCCAGATCCTTCAATTTCTTCTTCTCTTCACCTCCTTTTCTTTGCCTCATATTTGCACATAGTAGTAAGGAACATTTACCACCACCCACTTTCTTCCACTCATTTGATCTACCTCTTCTGCAAGACTCCATCTTATTTGCAACCAAAGTCTTCTATTGCATAGCTCTCCCTCTAAATCCTTCTGGTATCGTTTCACTCCCAGATTCATCCACAAGGTTCCTCTTCAATTCCATGCCATCCTCTAGTACAATATTTGCATCCTACTTTTCAGTACAGCAACTCTTTACAAGACTCAAGTTCCTTACTCCCTCCTCTTTATTCTTCAAGGAAGCCAAAGTAAACTTCCACCCATCCTTCTCTACAGTAATCAAATTCCTTCTGCAATCATATATAGCTCCTCTATCAAACTACCAAGGTCTTCCCAACATCACATGACAAGCACTCATAAACAAAACATCACACAAAACTTCATCTTTGAAAGGTCCAATATTAAAGTTCACCAAGCACTACTCTTTCACCTTCACTGTGTGATCATCTTGTAACCAACTTATCCTATAAGGACAAGGATGTGGAAAACTCTTCAAACCAATTTTCTCCACCATCTCCTCAAATACCAAGTTATCAGTACTTCCACTATCCACAATAACCTTACAACACTTACCTCTCAATTTGCACACAGTCTGGAAAAGATTCTTCCTTTGTGAAGTTCTAGTCTCTTCCCCGCTCTACCTCGTCAAGACCCTCCTAAGCATAAGATATTCTCCCTGTTCTGGTTCTATCTCATCTAGCACTCCAGTTACCTACTCTTCATGGATCATGACTCTTTTTGCTAGTTCCTTTACTTGATCCCTCAGGACACTCAAAAGATCAATGTCCAGTTTCTCCACACTTGAAACATTTACCCAAGAATTCCTTGTTGCCATTTCCTCTCCTTTGTGTCTTTTGATCCGGTTCTTTACTCCACTTAGATCTTTGTTCTTCTTCACTTGTTTGCTTCTCCTTGTTGCTGCTCATCTGCTTCTCTTTCCCTTTAGGGTTATTTTGTTGTCTTTTCTTCACTTTATCTTCTACCTTAAGAGCATATTGGAAGGCATCCTCAACTGTGGAAATCCTCAACATACTCATCTCATCCTGAATGTTAAATCTAAGGCAATTTATATACCTAGCCACTTTCTCCCTAGTCATCTCTCGGTGCCAAGATCTAATTGTCATCTTGTAAAATTCCTCGGTGTACTCTTTCACACTCATGTCCTTTTGTTTCAGGTTCTACAACTTCTTGAACAATTCCAACTCATAGTCTTTTGGAATGAATTTAGCCTTCAGCCTTGCAACCATCTGCCTCCATCGAGTGATTCTCATTTCACCATTTTCCACTCTATCCTTCTACAACTCTTTCCACTATAAATCAGCATGTCCTTTCAACTTAGTTTGTGCTAGCCTAACCCTTAGTGGGTCTCTAATATCCTCAAGCTCAAAATAGTCTTCCAACTCTCCTATCTAGTCTATCAAGTCTTCCAGATTTAATGTACCAAAGAAGTTAAAAACCTCCATCCTATGACTTTTACTTACGTGTGCCACTATTCTCAATAGCCTCTCTTCTCTCTCATTTGTTGGTCCTTCAGCCTCTTCAGTCTCAAGTTCTTTTGCAGCCTCTTCATATTCACCCTCTGATTCAAGATTCCTCTTCAAGCCAACCAAGGCATTCTAGATCTCATTCCTCATCTCATTTCTAACGTCCTCCATCATCTGCTCTATTCTTCTAGGGTTCATCCTTCTCAGCAACATCTCTTCCTCTGCTCAAGTGCAACTGCCTCAACTTGGTGATCTAACTACAAGGTTTCAATTGCCTCTCTCTCTCGGTGATCTATTGAACACACTTATAACCTACCTCAAATCGATGATCTATTCGCACAAGGAATTCCACAAGGATTACAACCCATTCTATGTTCTCAACCCACTCTAATCTTCAACAACCAACTCCACTCACAAGTCCTTTGTAGTTGTAGGTCGGATCCTCAATCTTCCGACCCACAACAAATCTTCAACAGGACTTCACATACTCTGATGATCTTTCACGGAATGAATCTCACTCTAATACCATTTGATGCAATCATGGCTGGAGGGTCTTCAAAGAAAACTATCCAACCATGCAACAAGAACAACATAATGGAAAATAACTCAAGGTAAACAATGCATAACAAAAAAAATCTTTATTGACTCAGAGAATTTTCATGTACATATTCACCAACAACATGCTATCTTTACAGATTTGGCACGCAGGCCTGATTACACAACATAAAACAAAACCCTATTCTATACCTATATTCGCTCATAAATTCTTATTACGGCTTCTAGGATCTACCCGGCACACTTTTTCCCCCCAAATGGTTTAATACATCGATATATATATCAATTGGAGCTCTAGAATCATTTGCGTCAACCACGGGTAGAGAAAAATCATAACAAATAAAATGTAACATGTGGAAAATAACCAAGTCGGCCACAACATTGGTAATTTACAAATTAAATGCAATTTTGTAGCACAGACCCAATGGAAAGATTGGACACAAGCCCAAGAACATCAGAGAATACACCACTAAGATCCACAAACAGTAGGAATGATCCACAACAATCCACAATCACCGATGAAGAACAAGTAACTTGTACAACACAGGTCGGCTTACTCTAAGTATTTACGTTCAGTGAAAGCATAGAATGAGGTGTGGACCCAAAGAGAGATTGCTCATTGACCAAAGAACTTAGAATGAAGCACAAGAGGGATCCATGAACAACAAAAATGATCTGTGAGCCCAAAAACATGAAACTGTAAATCTAGAAAGGAAATAACAAGAAAAACTTAAATATTTTTGGGTGATACAAGATTGCCATGACCCAAGGATGATCCTACATCATAGTTGGTGCTCAATTTTATATTACAATCCATATATATTGCAAAAAAAAATAAAGTAGAAAATAAAGCTTGTTGTGAGGCCTATTGTTCCAAACAATCAAGACCATTGGCAGGTTTTTGCAAATGACGAGTAGATTGTAAATTTCTACAAGAAGAGGAAAAATTTTCTATAAAAAACCAATCCAAGTTGTGAAACCAATATGGTGACCAAATCATGCAACTAAACAACAACAAGCTACCAAATGGTATCATTACCCTAGATGACTAGTTGAAACAACAAAATAAATGAACCTAGCTACAAAGAAAGGTGAGAGGGTCAGTTGAGATTGTAGAAAGGAGGTCTCTAAATTTAGGAAAGGTATGCTCTGTTACTGAAATAAAATTTGCATACATATTTGCAATAGATATAGTGATATAGTTGCATGGACTTATGAAGATTTAAAAGGTTTTAACCCAAACCTTGCCTAACATACCATTGAGTTGGATCCAGATGCTAAGAATGTAAGAAAAAAATAAAGGCCTATAAATCCCCAAATTGAGCCTTTGATGAGGAAGGATTTGACCAAATTAATATAGGCTAGGATCATATTTCCCATCAAACATTCTTCATGGGTGGAAAAATTAGTCCCTTTCAAGAAGAAGAATGGGGAAATAAGGCTTTGTGTGGATATTAGATAACTAAGTAGGGCCTCTTTAAAGGATCAATATCCTCTTCCTTCCATGGAAAAGAATATGTAGATGGTTAGTGGTTTAGAAAGGTTTTCTTATTTAGATGGTTATTTAGGCTACAATCAAATTCTAGTTCAAGAATTTGATCAACACAAGACAACTTTTACTACAAAGTGGGGTAACTATGCTTATTAAAAGACGCCTTTGGGGTTAACCAATTTGCTTGAGCCACTTTCCAGAGAGCCATGGACATGGAATTTCAAGGTGTGTTTAGACATAGTATTTTCAAAACATGCAAGAGACCATTTCAGTCACCTTGAATAGGTCTTTAAAAAATGCAAGGAATATGGTATTTTCCTAAATCTAAGCAAATGTGTCTTTTCCATTGGTCAAGGAAAACTTCTTGGACACATTATTTCAAAAGATGGACTATTCATTGATCTTGCAAGGGTAAATTCTATCCTATCCGTCTCACTCCCTAGTGACAAGAAAGGATTGAAAAGCTTCTTGGGCATAATTAATTTTTTGAGAAGATTCATCCCAAACCTTGCTGCTTTGGTAAATTCTCTCACCTCCATGCTTAAGAAAAATATAGTTTTCAAATGGACCAAAGAAGGTAAGGATATATTTGAAGCTATCAAACAAGAAATTACTCAGGCTCCTACCCTTGTTAATCCCAATTATGACAAGTATTTCATTCTTTACACCTTTGGAGGTGAATCAAGCATATCAGTCATCCTAACCTAGATAAATAGTAAAAACCTAGAGCAACCAATTTCCTTCTTCAGTGAAGGGCTAAAGGAATATGAGGTCAAATACAACTCTATTCAAAAGAAGGTTCTTGTTGCCATTGGGGCATTGAAGAAATTTAGGCACATGTTGTCTAACAACAGGATCCAATTGATGGTCCCTCATGCTAGCATCAAATATTTTTTGTTAATTAGAAATATCAATGAAAAAGAGTTGGATGGATTATTATGGTTATGGAATATTATGTTGATATTAAGATCACCAAGCTTGTGAGAGGCAAGGGATTGTTTCAATAGCTTATCTCATCTTTTGAAAAACCTTCAGCGACTGCCCTTGTGTTGTAGGAACCTCAAGTATCAAATGTAAACACTCAAGGTAGTTGGGTGATTGATATAGCTATTTTCTAACAAGAAGGAAGATATCCTCCAGGTTTGAATAGGACCAAAAGAAGACATTTCAAGTTTTGGTCCATTCCCTATATCATAGTGAATGGTATACTTTTCATAAGGGACTTCAATGGGGTCTTATTAAGAGGCATAGAATTGAATCAGGTCAATAGACTATTGAAATAATTCCATGATGGCTCTTTAGATTGCCATTTTTCTACAAAGACTACTATTGCTAAGGTTCTGAGGGCTGGATAATATTAGCCAACCCTATTTTATGATGTTCACAGATGGGTGAGGAATTGCAAAAGATGTTCTTTCTTCTCTGGAAAAAAATCTTGGCCTCCCTCCCCCTTAATCCCATTTAGATTGACCAACCATTCACATAGTGGGGATTGGATTTTATTGGCATGATAAATCCACCATCAAATGTTGGGCATAAATGGATTTTGGTAGCCACCGACTACTTCACTAGGTGGACAAAAGAAATTTCCCTAAGGGATTCCATTGACATTTCAGTTTTATAATTCCTAGATGGAATTATGAAAAAATTTAGTACCCCCTCGACCATAATCTTTGATAATGCAATGGTTTTTGTTAGTGCCTAAATCCTTGATTGGGTAGTCAAACATGGCATATATTTGAAAACCTCATCAAATTATTACCCTCAAGGTAATAGCCTAGCTGAATCTTCAAATAAGAACCTCATCAGGATCATCAAAATGACTATTGGAGATAATCAAAGGGACTAGCGTAGAAAAATAAAGACAACCCTTTGGGCTGATGGAATTACTCCTGAAAGAGAAATTGGTAATTCTCCTTTCATGAAAGTTTATAAAAGGGAAGAAAGGTTACCATTATCATTAGATTTACCTTCTCTTTAGTTGGCACATTAGTTGGAGTTAAAATAAAATTATGTTATGATGGTGAGGTTGGCTGAGCTAATGGAGTTAGAGGAAATCAAGAATAAATCCATTTAGGTCTTGGAGACTCATCAAGCATACATCAAAAGAAATTTTGACAAGAAGTTTGTCCATAAAGTGTTCTAAGAAGGAGATTTGGTACTAAAATGGGATTCTGATAGAGCCAAAGATGGAAGACACACCAAATTTGATGTCATTTGGAGTGGCTCATATATCATCATCAGTTGTAAGGAGACAAATTATTTTCGTCTCTCCAATTTGAATGGTGAAGCTCTTCCAATTCTAGTGAATGGAATTCATCTCAAACCTTATTTCTGATAGGTTTTGAGAATTTGTGTACATATTATCTTAGTTGGTTGTTTACTTTCTAAGAAGCACTTGCACACCCTACATTCTCCTTAAGGGAATGTGTGTTTCTAGTTTTCTTGCTTTCCTCCAAGTGCGGCTTGCACATGTTTTGTTTTGTTTTTAGGAGGCCTAGTTTTTGAAGAATTCCCTTATGAATTTGTGCCCAATGGACTGATAAGGCATCTAGATTCCATGATTAGTAGATAATCATCCTACAGAAATTACCAAAATATTGTCACTTTGTGCCACGTGGTGATACTTACAAAAAAAATCATCTCTATGGAATTTTGGTCTTTTGAAATGATGAAGGAGCCTTTAATTGTGCAAGGAGTGTGAAAATCATGTATTAGGGCTCTAAAAACCCTAAATCTTTCCTAAAACCCTAGTAGACACCCTAAACCCTTGCATTTTTCTTATGTTTTGTTGTTGATCGGTTATCGGGGTCGACTGTTGCTTAAGTTACAACTTTAAGGCTTTATCCCTATGTGTTTACTGAACCCTTGTGTTAGACATCTGAGCAGTCCCTTGTCTTTAAATATTTTAAATATATCACTCTATGGTCTTTAGTCTTCCTAAGCCCCGATGGGACATGCATCAGTATATCACATAGCTTCTTTAGTTCAAAGAGGCTCTTGTTTTTTCTTTTTCTCCCTTCACAAGTTGTCGAAATAGTGACACGTGTCTAGGTCTTTTCATCATGGAAGCTAAAGCCTTTGTAGGGAAATGGTGAGCCAGCTTGTTTCTTCCTCAAAACTCCAAAAATTTTCCAAGTGTGATCACCACATTATTTCACAGAGAGTTTTACTATTGGTGGATTTTTATTTTGTTGTCTCTTACTCCCATGAGTCCTCAAAACATCACCATGTGTCTAGATTGATGGTCACATTTTAATGTTTCAAAAGTATCTATCTAGAGCTTTGATCTCGGGCCTCCATCTCTGATCAAACAACCCAAATTCAAATTTCTCAATGGCTAGACACATCAATTCATGGGAGTGCTTGTAATAGTGGTTGAGCAATATTTTCAAAAAATACATTATATTTTCTCACTACAAGGCTTATCTTCCATAGATTCCATTCCATATTCAATGAAAAAGTGGTTCCCATACCTCTTTTATATATGGTAGAGAGATTCCTTTTGTTGTAGATTGGATTTCATGGTGGGTTTTGTGAGAATTCTATACTTTGCACTTACATAACATTCAATGCAAAGTCATGGAATTTGTGTTAGGGTTGTCCAGGTCTATCATCATCATGGAATTTGATGACCATCTCCTCTACCTTCAATCTAATTAGATTTCTACTAACCATAGTTAGGTTAGGGTTTGATCTAAGACATTTAGGTTGTGCTTGCACTATAAAAGCAATGATTCTATTAGTTTTAAGGGTTCTTCCTCTAGATCCTCAGGTGATTTCCTATTGCAAAAATTGCATCCTTACATTTTTCCATTGTAAAGTTTGGATTTATGCCTTGTGTTAATGAAATCTAGCCATTACTCCTCTTATCTCTTGCATGTTTGATTAAATTTCATTTACCTCCCTACTTTAGTGAGTTTCTTGGTCATTGCATTGATTTATGGTGTTATTTGAAGCAAGAAGAAACACGTCTTTGCCTTGGTGCATCACCTCCCATTTCCCTTTTATACATTCCTTCTATCATTTTTCCCTTGAGAACTATTAAAGTAGTGGTAGGATTTCATGTGTTGGGTTGGACCAAAACATTACACTTGGATCAAAAAAGGAAGCCAGCCTTCCAGAGACCTAAACTTGCAAGGTCCCACACCTTGAGGTCTTTTAAATTACGTCATTAGAACATTGAGCCTATGTTCAAAAGGGTGTAGTTTTATGTGACAACAAAACCCACAACAAAGAAATCAACTGTATCTAATTATTATGGTCATGCATTTTGGGTACTAAGTGTGTGAACCCCAACCTTGGTACCTTCAAAACAACAAGAATAAACAAGTTAGACAACAAATTGCAAGCCAAAATAAGGATTCTCCATGAAATCCATTTGCAAACTCAAAGTAGGAAAGAAAATAATGAAAAGCCTAATGAAACAAAGAAACATAGATTCGATCCTAATTAAATGTGCAAACTCATGATCCCATGGGGGAATTGGTGCCAATTTGATGTGAAAATTGGCCCTTTCCCAATTCCTAAGATGCAAACTTGATGTGTTGATGAAGATTTGATCCACTTTGTTGATGTTGAAGAGTGCTCCAAGCTAAAATCTGCAAAACCTAACTATGATTCAAGAATGATTGATGAAATTTGATAGATATTTGAGCATGGTAACTTTGCATAATTTGTGGATGATCAAATGAGGATATGAGCTCTTTATTTATAGATTGACAAGATGGATGAATGTCCAAATTTGAGCAATGTGGGACTAACATTCATCCAATGGCATGATGCCACTTGTCAATCTATGAATGGATGAAGGATGTGCAAGATTTGGGGAATGTGCCAATAAATGCAAATATTTGAATTTCAAATTTGTTGATATGACTTGCAAGAGGGAAAGGAAATTGCAATAAATGTCACTTGGCTCAAGGAAAAGGACATCTAAGAGGAAGTTATTTCCATGTTGGGTGTACATGTTGACTTGGAATTTTTGAATTCAAATTGAGAGAATAATCCAAAAGATGCCTTGTGAGGAAAATAGAGATTTAATAAATGAATTAAATCTATTTTCATGTGCAACTTGCATTATCTAGAGGATGGGACATGATTTAGAATTAAATTAATCAAGGGTTAATTAATTTAATAGGAGAGGTTAGATGATGTGACCTATTTGACTCAAATTTATGGATTTATCTAAATCAAATAAGAGAGGAATATGGTAAGAAATTAATTAAATAAGAATTTTGATTTATTTAATTAAAAGAGATGGTACTAGATTAAATCAAATAAAGTTTTAATTTATTTAATTTAATGGATAGATTTTAGAGATTTAATCAAATAAAATTAATTATTTAATTAAATAGGGATAATTAGATCAGATAAATTGATTTAATTAACAAAAGAGGTGACTAGATTAGATAAAATGATTTATTTAATTAAGAGAGGAATATTGATGAATTTAATCAAATAGGGGAATTTGATTAAATGGTTAGAGCGAGGGATGACTTAGGAAGAAACGATGTTAGTAGTCGGGATCAGACACACAATGTCAATAAGTATATTTTACGTGTCTACATTTTGCCCCTCTTTGAAGCAATGCACTTGTTGCATTGGTTCAAAGAATAAACGATCTTGATCAAAGCCAAAAATTTTGATATTTTCAAAAACTTTCCCCACTACTGCTTGGCGAGAGAAAACATGCCATTATAATGCCCCCTCAAGAGATTGGACAAAAATTTCTATTTTTGGGTGATCTCATGAAAAAAAGAGGACAAAATACTCGATAGGTCTTAAAAGGCTCTACGAGAATAAAAACATGTCTAAACACAATAAAATGATGAAAAACAAGTCTCGACTGGACAAAAACAGGTTCAAGGGTCCAAAACCCTAGCAGGATAGCCAAACAAGGTGAAAAAACCCTAATTTTCATGCTTAAATGGGGCCTAAGGGGTCACTTTCAAGTCATTTTCAAACACCTCCAATAGTGACCTTGTGATTTGAGCTCTGAGATCTTGATGATATGGCACAATGACAGGTTCCTTTGCATATTTCAGATCGAGTTCGGACGTACCAATGGCCGCCTGGCATCGGGGCACCAGTAAGTGGTCCTTACCCTAGCTTTGTCTTTCATTTATTGCTTTAATTAGTGCCTTAAAGAGTCGATCTATTTGTAGCGGTGCTATATGGCGCCGCTCAAAGGTCAAACTATGCCGCTCGGTGTTAAATAGTATCATCATGGTGCAGTTTTGGAGTTTAGAAACTTCGACGCTAAGCTCAGGGCCAGTGGGTGGATTTGCAAAGTGCGACGCGGCAGCATCAATTTTGCTCAAAGTGCGCTGCTGGGAGGGAAATTGCACCGCGGTGGTATGATTTTTCTCTTTTCAATCCTAGCATCGGATTTTGATTAAAATCAAACTGCGACGCCATCACAGGTTACACCATTGGGGAAGTTTTTTGAACACTTGACAAAGAATTTTTCAAAAATTTCAACATGTTGATCTTCCTTGATGCAGGACACGGCGAGGGAGCTCTACTCTCAGGAGCATAGGTCATGAAACCTAGCTAGCTACTTGTGAAACCTAAGCAACAGGGACAAGGATCGACTCCAGATTGTGAGATTGTGGCACATTGCGTATGCAGCGCCTGTGTGCACTCACCTAGGGATGCTGTCAGTGCTACCTGAGAGATGGCACAGTGAGACATCTTCGTTTCATCTTCCCACTGGTGAGGCCACCGTCACTTTAGAGGACGTTTGGTAGATTTTACAATTGCCTATTCATGTTCATCGGGTGATCTTTGATATGGATGAGGGGCGCGAGGCCTGCTTCCAAGTCCTTGCTACTAATGAGATTGTCTTCTATGAGGGGCAGATAGAGCTTGAGCGACATAGGATCCTAGCACCCCCTTACGGCTAGGTGATTACATCCATCATTTTGGGCCTTGTTGCCCCTGACAAACGAGGGAGATATTTTAGTCCTAGCTAGGGGTATTGCTAGGAGCGGATGGTGCGAGACAGGCCAATTTTTTTTGCATGGGGACTTGTTCTTCTAGCTTCACTTTATAGAGATCTCCATGAGTACGTTTACATGGACGGCAGAGCGCTGGGAGCAGGGATGACCCTACTTCACATCTGGGCATGGGAGCACATTGATGTGTTGCGGCCATAGGTCATTTTAGTTTTTATGGGGCCAGACGATCCCCTCGTGGCATGATACAGAGGTGGTGTGTCTTTCACTCATATCGGCGAGCATAGGATCTCCTATTGGAGGAGAGTCTTGGATAAGATGCAGGTTTTCACCTAGCGACCCTACCTTGGTCGACCTGGATGGGCCAACGATGCCGATTAGATATTCTACTACGGTCAGGACCGGTATATGCAAGGGTAGGAGCATACTATGCTCGAGAGGTACATTCCTGGGTGCGTGTAGCGTCAGTTCGGGGAGCTGCAGGATTGTCCCGATGATGATTATGTAGCTGTCTTCACTTGCACCATGACACAAGTTTCATAGGGGCAGTACATTCCTGCCTTAGAGGCAGTTGACAATTTTCAGCAGTTGGTGGCCTGACCATGGGCCTATGATCAGGGTTTAGCAGATCCAGGCACCACCCTACAGGGATTGGTTCTGGCCTCCTCTTTTGTTGACAATTCCAGGTGCAGCCCCTAATGTGCGGAGAGTCAAAGGCAGAGGGGGAGGATGAGGACAGAGAGATGAGATTCAACAAGATCAGCCAGTTGTGCCCCCAATCCAGCCAAGGCATGGAGACATACACATGTAGGACCAGCAACAGGAGCCACCACGAGACAAGGATCAGCCTCGAGTGCAGCCACAGGTGCAGCCAGCGGGACAGGTAGATGCTTGAGATACTTTTATTGCATAGCTGCAGGCCCAAGTTTAGGCCTTGACAACCGAGAGAGATTAGGCAAGGGCTAAGAGAGAGCAGCTCAAAGCTGAGAGACCAAGTTGTTTAGCAAAGACAGGCTGCAGAGCTATAGGTGGCCACTGAGCTAGGCCGCAGACAGCAAACAGAGAGAATGACAACCTCCTCCTCCCAGGGTAGAGTGTCAGTTCGATCCTATAAGGATGTCATCCAAGAGGCAGAGTACTACCGACGGTCCTATCATGAGGTCGTACCCAGAGCAGAGTGGGTCCTAGAGTACTCAGAGTAGGCTAGCCACAGACCAGCAGAGGGTCACGGTGACAGGGGCGAGGGCAAGATTCACAGGGACCGAGCTTGATTGAGATGTTATGATACTTTTTGTGCCTTATGGGCTCATTTTTGATAGCCTGATGGGCGTTTTGTACTAATTGACACATGTGTACAGTGATCTAATTTATTCCTTGTACTATGACAGTTATGTGATGATATATATCCGATGATGATTTTTGATGTGATGTGTTGTGTACTCTTTATGTATGATTTCACTTCTATATGTTGTGGATGCATTTATTTCTCATGATGTATGCATTATGACTAACAGATCTATATTATGTTGCCCTATGATATGCAAATGTGATGATCTATTTATAATAATGCAAATGCGATGGTCTATTTATAATAATGCAAATGCAATGGTCCAATATGTGAAATGATATGATCTATGTTGCACATGCGAAGTGATATGTAAATTGTGCTTATGAAATGTTTATGAATGGATGTATGCTTTGCATGTGATGGACTATTTATGCTTATGTGGAATGATTTGTGCAATGAAGGATTTATGATGTTATTTATGAGATGACATGGATGATGTAAATGTGATGGTTGTGATGCAAATGAGTTGGTGTTTTATGAGATGCTTAGAATAACAAATGCTATTATCTTAAACATTTAAATGATGATGTAATGTATGTGATGTATTTAATATGATGTAATGATATGATAATGCAAAGTGATATGATGATGCGTAATGTAATGTGAATGTAAAGTGGTGAGATGATGTCATAATGTTATGCAAGTATCTATGTCAATGAATTAAATGCCTATATATTTATTGTTTATGATTATGCAAAAATGATTATGAAATGCTTCTATTTATGCGATGATTTATGTGATAGGTGGTAATGTGAAATGGTTTTGAAATGCAAATGAATGTTTATGCGATGATTGATATAATGCCATGCAATGTAATGTAATGTAATGGGTGAAATCTAATGAAATGGATGCACCTATCTATGAAGAATGTCTATGATAACATGTTTATATGATGATTAAAATGCAATGTTTATGTTTCCTATATGATATGTTTATGCAATATGCTAATGATTTGTGGATGCAGGATTAATGACGATAGCGATGGTGATGATGATGATCAACGTCATAGTACTTTGTTAGTGCGGTTAGAAAGAAGAAGTCATTTCAACAAGACACAAGATGACGCAAATGCAAATGATGATGATGATGTTGATTACTTGCCGAGGAATTGGGATTTTCAAAGGGTCTAATTTTCTTATGTTTGATAACACACATGGTACGATGCATCAAGGTATAATGAACCAGGATGGTGTGGTACCTAGTGCGATGGACTTTGACTCGACAAATAGATAGGAGTATTCTTGTTCACACTTGACATACAGAAACCTTGCTAGAATGCACTTTAGAAGTTTCAAACATCTCGGACCAAAACACAGAAAGGTAAACCTATCCATGCAATAGTCAACAAGTTTCCCTATACCTCTTCCATGCATACTTAACAAAGCAAGTATTCACCAAGGTTATATTACAAGAACGTACAACAAGCATAGCAGACAAAAGATAATGATCGTTGCCCCATTCCTATTTTTCTAAATCCTCTATTTTGGGATATCATCGAAAAGTCCTTGGAATGAGCGCAATAAGATAAGTCAAAAGATAAAGACAAAGTAAACAAACAAGTTGATGCTCTTCAATATCGCTAACCAAAAGGGAATGTGTTTTCAAGGATAAGAACCGAAACTATTTCCAAAAGATAATGCCCATTGTAGGAAGGATGCATCCTAGGACATGTTAGTGGATGGCGGCACACCATTTCGTTTATCCAAAATGTTCCTTCTGATAAATAATGCCCATTGTAGGAAGGATTGATCCTAGGGCATGATGTTATCAGATGATTGATATGGGACTGATTGGATGATGGGCTATCGACACAAAGAATTTACCAACTTGTTTACGTACTAACTTAAACTTGAGACTTGACGTTTTTGAGTTTCACTTTTAAGCTACTAGACTTATTTCTAACAATTTAACCAAAGGTTGAGGACGACGATCAGTTTATTATGAGTGGTGTTTATTGCGGGTGCAGGCGAGATGAGGTGGATGGATTTTTTCAAATATTTGGATGTTTTTGACGTTTTGCAATGTTTTGAGGTTGTTTTTGGTATTTTTGAGATTTTGCAAATGTTTTGATTTTTGATTTTCCAATGTTTTGGGATTTTTTGAGATTTTGATGAAAATACTAACCTAAATACCTATCCTAGGGGTCTCAAGGGCTAATCAACAAATGAGCCTTGCCTACGTTATATACCCAGAGACCACGTAGTTCAACTGATGACTTGACCGATTTACAGATGACAATATACATGATGAAATGCCAGCTTATTGTGACGGACTCCTAAAGGACTGACCTAAGTGTCTTGGGGGATGATCAAAGATCAACCTTGCCTATGTTCAAGCTCAGAGATGACGTAGTTCGACAAGACGACTCTGTTTTGATCTTTTGATGATTTTTTGACATGTTTTTGGATTTTCTGATGCTTTGATGTTTTTGGATTTTCTAATATTTAGGATTTTAAGAACATATATGAATCCGATCTAATAAGAACATGCCCCCAATGTGATGCAATAGACTACTCCGATAAAGGCATGAAAAACTGACCTTGAGGATGGGCCGAGTAGTTCTAGGAGGGATCATGATACAAAAACAAGACCAAGCTATGGTGCAGATGTGAGTGGATGAGTGATGGATGGAGATCTAGATGCGATTGATGATGGAAGTGAAATGGATGGATGATGAAAATCAAGCCATAAAGATCCTGGTGGATGGAAAGTGCTTATTTACGCAAGGCACCTGTTTTCCAAGTTTTCACCAAGGTACTTGCCCAAAGTGCCACCGAAGTGGTTTTCACTAGAGGATGATTTTTTTCTTTACTATTTCCAACCCTTTTTCTAATTTTTTTGGATTTTTTTCTTTTTTGATTTTTTTGTTGTCACTAAGACACCTGTTTGCCAAGTTTTCACCAAAGTAACCATTTTTTTAGGACATTTTCTGATTTTTTGGATTTTTTGGTTCTATACCTTAAAATATTTAGGCATTAAACTTTTTGAGATGAGAGCTATTCATGGGCTCTTGCAAAGGTTCCCCTTTAGGTGTTGATAGCTGATATTCCCCTAACTTGTAAATGGTTGTGATGATGAATGGTCCCAGCCAATTGGGTTCAAATTTTCCTTTGTTGCTTGGGTTTGGGACATTCTTCTAATTTTCTTATTGTAGCTCTGTTTGAGTCTATTCTAATAGACTTGCAAATGATTCAGAGCATCTATATGTCTCTCATCTAGTAGCTCTAGCTCATTTAGTCTTGATACTCGGTATTCTTCATTTGTGATGAGGTTCTGTAGTGATATCCTAAGGGATGGGAGCTCGATCTCAATGGGGAGTATGACTTTTGATTCGTAGACCAGGGAGAAGGGGGTGGCATCGGTGGGTGTGCGGATACTGGTTCGATAGGCCCAGAGGGTGGGATTAAGCTACAGATGCCAGTCACGACCTACATCATTAACTATTTTCTTGAGGATTTTCAGAATGGTTTTGTTTGTAGCTTCTGCTTGGCCTTGTCCTTGGGGATAGTACGGGGTGGAGAAGCGATGTTGGATTTTGAATTTCTCACACAAGTCACAGACTTCCTAATTTTTGAATGGTGTCCCATTATCTGAGATAATGGCTTGTGGAACACCATAGCGGCAAATGAGATAATTCAGGATGAACTTTGAAAGATGCTTCCTAGTTATGTACGTCATGGGTATGGCCTCCACCCACTTAGTAAAGTACTTCATTGCAGTTATGATGAATTTGTGGCCATTAGATGAAGTGGGTGTGATTTTTCCAATGAGATCTAGTCCCCACTGTGAAAAAGGCCATGGTGTGATGATAGGATGAAGCTCTTGAGCTGGAGCATGGATGAGGTCCCCATGCTGCTGACATTGTAGACACTTTCTGGCATGATCATGTGCCTCCCTTTCCATTGTGGGCCAATAATACCCCATCCTCAGCAGTTTCTTAGCTATGGTCATTCCACTCGAGTGTGAACCACAAATACCGTTATGTACTTCAATTAGAGCGGTTAATGCCTCCTCAGCATTTAGGCAGCATAGTAGGGTTCCTTCTATACTCCTATGATATAGGGTATCACCTAGGATGACAAATCTAGATGCCTTTTTGACAAAGGTTCACTTTAGGTTTGATGGTAGGTTGGCAGGTATGACTCCTATTCGAAGGTATGTATAAATGTCATGGTACCATGGATCACCAGGACCAATGATTTTGCACACATATTCTAATTTTGGTACCTTGAATGCAGGTATGAGAAGTTGCTCAATCAAGAATTCATATTTTGGAATGTTGTGGGGGATATTGAGCAAGGATCCAATTGTTTCCATGGCGTTTGTTGCTCTATTGTTGGTTCTAGGAATCTGCTCAAATGTTATTTCGGTGAAGGATTCCTTGAGAGTCTCCACCAATTTCTTGAATAGAGTGAGCTTGTCATCCTTGGTATGGTATTCATTGTTCACTTGATTCATGATCAATTGGGAGTCTCCATACACTTTGAGAGCTATGATGTTCCACTGTACTGCTATTCTAAGACCTATAGTCAAAGCCTCATATTCTGCAATGTTATTGGTGTACGGAAATGCTAGTTTGTATGACCTTGGTATGCAATCCCCTTGTGGGGTGATGAAAAAGATACCAGCTCCTAATCCATGCTGTGTGTATGAGCCATCAAAGTATAGTTTCCAATGGTCAGCTATATTGAGATTAAAAATGGATTCATCAGAAAATTCTAAGACGAGAGGGTTCTCTAAATAGATTGGTGCCGCTACTAGTTGATCTGCAATGACTTGTCCCTTGATTGCTTTTCACTCAACATACTCAATGTTGTACTCTGACAATATCATCACCCATTTGGCCATTCTTCCCATGAGCATTGTCTTTGATAGTAGATACTTGAGAGGGTCAATTTTGGCTATGAGATTTATCTTGTGTGCCAACATGTAATGTCTAAATTTTTGTGATGCAAACACTACTATGAGCCATGCTTTCTCGATGAATGAATAGTTTAGCTCATGCCCAACCATTGTCCTGCTGATGTAATAAATGGCCCTTTCTGTCCCATTTTTGTCATGTTGAGCTTAAAGAGATCCTAGGGCTGTTGTTGTTGTTGACACGTATAATATCAATGGTTTCTTTGGGATGGGTGGCATTAATACTAGTGGTGTCAGTAGATATTCTTTGATTTTGTTAAATGCCTCTTCACACTTGGTATCCCACTTGTATGCTACTCCCTTTTGTAGTAGGTGAGAGTATGGGTTCTATTTTTCCACCAATTGTGCTTTGAGTCTTCTAATGGATTGGAGCCTGCCTTGGAGGCCTCTCAATTGTTTTAATGTCTTTGGTGCTTCCATTTCGAGGATTACTTTCACTTTTGATGGATCCACCTCGATACCCCTCATGGACACTATGTATCCTAGCAATTTACCTAATTGTACACCAAAGATGCACTTCTTTGGGTTTATTCTAACCTTGTACTCCTACAGTCTTTCAAAGATGGCACCTAGGGTTGGTATGTGATCTTTTCTCTTTCTTGACTTAGCTAGAATGTCGTCAACATAGTCTTCTACTGTTTTATGAATCATGTCATGGAATATCAATTTCATGGCCCTTTGATATGTTTCTCTTGCATTCTTTAGGCCGAATGGCATCATGTTCCAGCAGTAGGTCCCCCATGGACAAGTGAAAGTCATCTTATGTTGGTCCTCCTTAGCTATCATGATCTAATTGTACCCTGAGAATCTATCCATTAGTGACATCTCATGTCCCACTATCATATCTACAATCATGTCGATGTTGGGAAGCGGAAAGTCATCTTTTGGACATGCCTTATTCAAATCTCTGAAGTCTGTGCAGATTCTAATAGCTCTATTAGGCTTTGAAACAGGTACCAAGTTTGATACCCATTCCGGATAGTCTATCGGTCAGATGAATCTTGCGTCTAATAACTTTTTTAGCTCCATTTTGACCAATAGGGTGATCTAAGGATGCATTTTTTGAAGCTTTTGTTTGACAGAATTTTCTTCTAGATACACTACTAAGTGGTGAACCATAGTCTTTGGATCAAGTCCTGGCATGTCAGCATAACTCCATGCAAATTTTATTTGCCTTTCCCTTAGGAATGCTGCTAGAAGCTCTTGCTCTTCTGATAATAGTGATTCCGCATAGAATGTGATATGCGGGGTTGCCTATGTTCCTAGGTTAATTGGATTGCATTTTTCGGCCAAGATTGCTAACTTTTCCTGATGAATAGCTCTTAAAGGAAGATTGAATCCCCCATCCTCGAGCACCTCAGAGAGGTTTTCACCATTGGATGCGTCCTTTCTTTTTACTTTTTTCATGTCGAAGAGTGCCACAGTGTGGTTTTCACTCAAGGACTTGGATATGATTCTTAGTTTCTCACTTTTGTGACTGAAGGATTCAATTATTTCCCTATAATAGGCATGTGTGTCCAACTCCATTATAAACCCTACTTTGTGATCCCCATCTGGAATGTTATCCCGCAATCCCATGAATTATGAGAGTACCTCATCATTTTTGAATGTATCAAGAACTGGTGGTCCTTGTTGGTCATAGTTGATGAGTTGGGGATATACTAGGCGAATCTCATGATTTTGATGGTCTATTTCAAAGGATAGGGTACTAATCATGTAGAGGGTGGTATCTTCGAATAGCCTGGGTAAGTTAGGTGTGGGTTCCTCATCATCACTACTACTACAAACATCAGTTATATCAAATGTAAAATTGTCTATGACACGACCTGTAGATACAGGTAGGCATAATTCTATTGGGGTTGGATGAGGAGGATTTTTAACCATTCTAACTGGAGGACTTCAGCCATGTATGGTTATACTCGGAGCGGTACATCCAAGGCCAAGGTTTTTTATCGGTCGCGTCTCTGCCATGATAGGTATTATGAGCCCATTGTCATTTTTCTCAAGTCCTTGATTTCTGTTGTAGCCCATTGTGAGCATCATTTGTAGGCCCTTGCTTGTGTCATCCATGGGTAAATCCGCTATTGGTCTTTCATCGTGATACAGCATGTGAGATGGATCTACTTCAATAACCTCTCAGCCAAGATCTCCCCAACTTGTGAATTTGGGATAGTCCGTAGGAGACGTTTGTGATGTGGAAGCTTCATTTTCTTGTGGACGTCCCTATGATCTAGGATATTGTGGTAACTCTCCTACCACAAAATCATTGTTAGGTAGCTTGTAGCTTCCACAATCATCATCCTGGATGATGAGCTTGATGTCAGAGATGGTGGGAATGGTGGAAGTGGCGGGTGTCTCTATTGCAAAAGTGGACGCGAGAGTGGCGGGGTCAATGTATGGTGTGGATGGGCCCTCATCATTTTTTGGTACTTGGGGGATTTTTTAATACTTTGCTTCAATATTTTTGCAATATGAGAAAGGTTTGGGATCTCCATGGATGGTAACTTCTTGTCCATTATGTGTAAATTTCACACATTGGTGGAAAGTTGATGCTACTGCTTTCATCGCATGGATCCATGGACGTCCTAGGAGGATATTATATGGAAAGTTAAGGTCCAAGACTTGACAAGTGGTTTCCATGATGGTAGGCCCTACTTGAATAGGGAGTTTGATTGTGCCCTGAGACACTTTCTTGGTTGTCATATGCTCTTATCGTGATACCCTTTCCTTTGTCGATGGAATCTTCTAATATTTTCAATTGCTTGATGAGACTAAGGGAACATATGTTCAAACCCACACCTCCATCCAAAAAGACCCTTTTGATTTTTCTCTTATGTACTATGGCTTCCAAGTGAAGTGCATGGTTGTGAGATGGTTGAGAGGGGAAATCCTAGTCAGAGAATGTAAGAAAATTAGGCGTAATGATATTTCCAACCATAGCTTGGAATTGCTCTACATTGAGATCTGTGGGGATAGTGGATGAGGCTAAGACTTCCTCAAGGATCTTCTTATGAGCTAATGATATTTTTAACAAATCCATAATGGAGATGTGTGTTGTCATTCTCTTGAGTTGATCTAGGACATTGTAGCCATTAGGAACATATCTAGATGTAGGGACTTTGTTTGGCTAGGATGATCATGTGATGGTTACTTTGCCGCCTCTTGTGGTGACTCCACAATCTTTGGCATAGGTGCCCTTGATAGTAATGACCATACAGTATTCATCTAGGGAGGCAATGACTATTTCATACACATGATTTACTTTTTATGCCTTTCCCTTTATCATTGTTATTCCCTTTGTTGCCATGATTCGGCATCGGATTTGTATATATCTTAAGATCCTGATTTCCCATTGGTTGTTCCACATTTATGATTCTTTTATCGATGAGATCTTGGACGATGTTTTTTAATCTCATGCAATTGTTTGTGGTATGGCCTTTGATTTTATGGAACTCGAAAAGTTGATTCTCATTATACCAAGGAGGTTTTACATCCGGTTCTTGGTAATTTTCAAAGGTAGGAGCCTTGATGAGTTTTTCGTCGATCGACTTTTTCATTATGTCCTCAAGTGGTTCTCCCAAAGTGGTGTATTTTCACTTGGGATAACTCTTGCATTGAGGTGGTCCCCTTTGATCATTGAGATTATTGATGGTTGGATTTTTGTTTGGTTGGTGTGTTGTGTGATGAGTGTTTTGGTGTTATGTTTGGATTTGTGGTGCGGGTGTATGTTGGCGAGGGGAACTAATGACCAATTTGGAATCTATGACACCATCATTAGTAACATTTTTGTTCCTTTCCCACATACGAGGTTTATCGTTGTAATTGGATGGTGGGTGGTTGTTTTGTTGTTCGTGGTATGATGTTGATTTGGTGGGTTGAGTCATGAGGGCTCTTTCGATGTTGAGCACCTAGGAGATCAACTGATCATATGTGGTGATGCCCTGAACCTTGAGATGAAATGCCAAGCAGCCTTCAAGGTTGGCTATGATTGTTGAAACTTGTTGTTCTTCTGGCATGGTCCACTTGCTCCGATTGGCCTTGGATCGCCATTGTTGTAGGAATGAGGTGAATGATTCTCCCTTTCCTTGTTTCAGAGCCAAAAGTTCTTCTAGACTAACATCCATTGTGATGTTGCATGTGTAGTTCTTAATGAATGCATCCATAATTTCTTGGAATGTTCTAATTCTTGAGGGTAGGCGAGAGAACCATTCCATAGCGTGACCTTCCAAGCTCCTAGGAAATAGCTGCATCATATAAGTGTCATCATATGCGACCTCCATGCAATGAACCTGAAATTCCCTAATGTGATCTTTAGGGTTTCCCGTCCCTCGATATTTGTCAAATTTGGGGATCTCAAATCCCTTGGGGAATGGTTTCATTACTAAGATCTTATCAAATGGATAGGGACACAAGTTTCTTGTGTTTTGGTTGTTCACCCTAATTGAAGGTCGATCACTTGTTGCGAGAGCAACCTAATTTGTGTCGTCACATCATTTTGCGGATCAGGGGGTGGGATGAAAGTTTATTGGGGTGTTTCAATCGTGGGTTGGATGGGTGGTTTGGTCGATGTGTTGTTTGATGGTATCTGTATGTTTTTTCGAGCGAGGTAGGCTTCCACCTACTTTTGTATGAACAACGCTTGTTGTTGATCTTGTTGTTACTGCGCTAAGATTTGTGCTTGTTGTTGCACTTGTTGTTGTGCTTGTTGTTGTTCCAACAACGCTTGTTGTTGGGCTTGTTGTTGGGCTTCCAATTGTGTTGCTTCTTGCTACTTTTGATATTGCTTTAATGCTTGCTGATATGCTTGCAATTGAACTGCTTGTCTTTGTGCATGAAGTTGTGCTTGATATTGGGCTTGTTGTGCCTGATATTGATCTTGGGCTTGTGCTGCTTGTTGTTGCAATAGAAGTTGTGCTTGAGTGGCCTTTTGTGCTTGCAATGCTTGTGCAACTTGTGTAGCTTGAGCAGCTTGTTGTTGTTGTTGCAATAAAGCTTGGGCTTGTGTGGCTTGTTGTGCTTGTAATGCGGCTTGTGGCAGCTTGGGCAGCTTGCTGAGTGGCTAGATGTACGGCTTTTTTTTTGCACTTGTTTGAATCCCCTTTAAAAATCAGCTTGCAATGCCACATTTTATTGGTTTGATGTGGTGGAAGTTGGTGGTGGTGGGCGTGGTGGTGGATTTGGAATGGCGTTTGTGGTGAGTGATGATATCGTGTTGATGTTTTGGGTGTTAGATAGTGGTGTTGATGTGATGGTTGGTCCTTGAGAGACCATGCTTTGCGATGCTATGGGTTTTTTTATGTTGTTGCAATTGCTTGTGCACTTGTCATCTGTTGTTGCAATGTCGATGACAAGTTTTGAGCATTTGACATAATGCTTTGGTTGATATTTGGGATGTTTTTTTGATCGATACTTGGTAGAGGGGGAAGCCCTAAACCAAGGAGTGGTGTGGATGATAATGGTAATGGTGGGAGAGGTGGAAATGTGAGGGGTGCTAGCTCTTGCAAGAATGTTGTGGTGTTGATTATGCCCCCTGGTCCGAACATATCTCCCTCCTCTTGTGAGTTTGTGAGGAGAGGTGTTTGGGGTGTTGCGTGAAAAAATGATGATGATGGATCATGATGGAAGGTGAGGAACATTTTTGTGTAATGGGTTTTGGGGTATGTTTTGTTCCAATATGGTGTTTGCGTCCAATTTTTGATAATTAACAAGGGGGTGTGTTTTGATAGCATTGGAAAATGCATTTCCCTTATTAATATTAGGTTGGGTTGAAGCAAAATATGTCATGATTTGCAAAATGATTTGCGTGATTTTTTGAGATGGGGGTGTAGATGAAATGGGAATGGTGGATGAGATTGGAGGAAAAGATGTCTCCACTATAGTACTCACATCAAAATCCGAAGGTAACTTGGCCCCTTGTTTTGCTAACTCAAGTATGTATAACGATGGGTTGAGCCTCATCATGATATTGATGATTTTATGGTTCTCCGGATTTTGGAGCATTTCAGTCATTTCTTCATGAGACATTCCAATGGTAAGATCCTCTCCTTGGTTTTCCTCTTGCGGATTTTGCGATGATGAGATGGACAAAGGATTACTTGATTCAGCGAGATTCATTTCTACGTTTGTTTGGCTAAGATCACTTGAAGCGGGTGTTTCTTTGTAGGCTTCCATACACTTCTTGTATTGAGATCTAGTTAGAACCATAAAACAAGGATCAATTTTCAAGAATATGGGAGATGAATCTCTTGATTCTTTGGATTGATCTCTATTTTATGCCCAAAGTAGAAATTTTTAGGATCTCTTGAGGATCAAAATGTGATGATATGATGATGATGTTAGGGATGGATGATACGGATGTTTTTTGCTTTTGATAAATCTTGGATGAGATACTAGGCTTTTAGGACTTACAGATTTTGATTTTGATTTGATTTTGGATTTGGGATTTGTCCTTGATTTTGATTTTGATGTGCTTTTGATTTTGAACAAAAAGACCCTAAGATATTGGATGATGATCTAAGGGATAGATTTGTTCAAAGGATGATGATTTGAACATGTGCGGGGAGAAGGATGCATCTACCCACACCTATTCAAAACAAGATGATAGTTTGGCCAAGTATACAAAGAAGGATGCATCTACGTATACTAAACTAAACAAGATGATTTTGATAACTTTGACTAAGCATATGTAAAAGGATGTATCTACATATACCTAGCCAAAGGTGATTTTGATAATGTTTTCAAGGATTTAGTCTCAAGGACTTCGATGATTTTGATTTTTCCAAAAAATCCTAGCATTAGGATGATTTCAAGATTTTCCAAAAGGTGATGGTGAGATTAATTTGTTTTGATGTTTTGAAGGATGGATGAAAAAGATTTTGACTTGTTTTGATCCTAAGATGAACCTAAAAAAGACACTTTGATTTCCTAGACCTAGGTATTGAAGAGCATGCAATGCTTCTATAGACCTTTGTAACCAAGAAATGATTTCTTTTGAACATTCATTTTTGGATTTCCAATCAATGATTTGTTGCTTTGGGATTTGGACTTTTTGAAAATCGTGAGTCTTCAACACATATGAAAGTTCATTTTGTTTAGCTTTGCTTAATGGCTTTATTTTACCAAAAACACCTTTGATTAGGTTTTCAAACTAAGATGTCCAATGTCTTAATTTCTTCAAACCCCACAAGATATGTTATGTGGAAATTCGATGAACTTAAGGCAAGGGTTTTCCTATTGTTTACTTATGGAGACAAATTGAGATATAATCCAATGTTTAGAAACCTCTAAGGATGTGAATCCCAAGGGAAACCAATAACATATGGATTGAGTCAATTTGTATTTGTCTCCAAAAGGGTTTGAGATTTGGATGATGATGTTAAGTGTTGGTTTTCAAGATGTTTTCAATCAAGCAATGCATTTTGTAACCCAAGAATAAGTACAATCCTATGGATGTGTAAGACAATATTTTTTGGATTCCCACTTGGACAAGTCTAGCTACGCTTATCTTTAGCAAATGGTTAGATTCTTGACCCCACTGGCTCCCCTCCATGGCACTCACTTAACGGGGCAGCCAAGCATCAACACCCATGAAACTCCCATGGCATGTTTTTCATTTCTACTAGAAGACTGTAAAAGTGTGGGGTGGCTTCAGAATGACCGTTCTTGCTCCAACAAATAGATTAAAAGATTTTGGAAAATTCTAGCACATGGGTTTTAATAAGGACTTTTTGTTCGTGGAGATTGACCCATACGGAAAGAGTCCCCTTTCGGATCCATCTTGTCAGAATCAACCACGTGATATTAGAATTTCTTCCAATATCCACATTTATATCCCAGTTGGAAATACTCTTGGCTTTAGAGTGTTACTGGTTGAGTCATTCCCTTGGGTGAGTAGTTTTTCCCCAAGGTAGGCCCTCTAGGATAAACAAAATCGAATGAAGAACAATATTCATAACTCGATCAATCCTTGTTGGCAACAAGGAGAGAGAATATACGCAACAATGCCCCCACTCACACTCGCACAAGATGTTCAATTTTAAACCTAAATCGAAGTGTGGAGGTGATTGCTTTGTCTCACCCTAAAGTCATGAAAAAGGCCTTTTGATTCTCAAGATCGCTATAAAGCATGAGAGAAGCGTATACGTCCTTTTTCAATGGCTTTAGTTCAAGTAAGCCTTCACAAAACAAAGTTGCACTTGTTCTTTTTAAATCCACAAAGCAAAATGTGAGTTCTTTTTAAGCACCAAAAGACAAGTGACAGATACTTTGTTCAATTGTTAATCCAAAAAACAAAATCTAGTAAGTTGTATCCCTAATGTTCATTTTAGCCTTTTTGCAAGAAATGGAAAGATTCTTTTTAAACCCAAACGAAAATTAGTGTCCTAAGAAAGAAAGGATAACAATTTCGTGAAAAAGTGTTAAGCAAACACTAAATTTTTAAAAAACACTTTGATTTGATGAAACATCCTCCTCATGCTTCTCCTTTCTTCGTTTTCGATTTCCAACCTACAATCAAGAAAAACCAGTCAGATTCTAGAAAATATAGAAATTAAAAAGCAGAAAACAGAAGACAAATTAATCATAAATCAAAAGCACGTGCTAAAATTAAATTTTCCCTTTTTACTGCCTTCCAGCATTGCAACTCATAACTGCGTCGTAGTTTGATTTCTGAGCGGTGCCCTCACAGCACCGCTTACCAGTCAACGTCGCTTTGTGTCAGGACAGAGAGCTCAACCACGTCACACTTTTCACCCAGGGTTGCATTTTTCTTCCAGCGTCATAGTTTTTAAATTTTTGAAAATTTATGTGAGTCAATGAGCCCAACGGTGGAGTTTATAATTCAAATTTTCTTGGCGGGATGAGTCTAGCATCACACTTTGAGTCTCCCGCGGTGCTATATAGCGATGCTCAAGAGATAGCGGCACCAAAATAGCGATGCTGAGCTCCCAGAGTTGGAATTTTCTATGTATGAGTAAAAACACGAAAATTTCAAGAAAAGATGAGAAAGAATGATATCTAGCCCTCCTTCTAGCGCCAAATGTGTGAACCCCAACCTTGGTACCTACAAAACAACAAGAATAAACAAGTTAAACAAGAGATTGCAAGCCAAAACAAGGATTCCCCATGAAATCCATTTGCAAACTCAAAGTAGGAAAGAAAACAATGAAAAGCCTAATGAAACAAAGAAACATAGATTCGATCCTAATTAAATGTGCAAACTCATGATCCCATGGGGGAATTGGTGCCAATTTGATGTGAAAATTGGCCCTTTCCCAATTCTTAAGATGCAAACTGGATGTGTTGATGAAGATTTGATTCACTTTGTTGATGTTGAAGACTGATCCAAGCTAAAATCTGCAAAACCTAACTATGATTCAAGAATGATTGATGAAATTTGATGGATATTTGAGCATGGTAACTTTGCATAATTTGTGGATGATCAAATGAGGATATGAGCTCTTTATTTATAGATTGACAAGATGGATGAATGTCCAAATTTGAGCAATGTGGGACTAACATTCATCCAATGGCATGATGCCACTTGTCAATCTATGAATGGATGAAGGATGTGCAAGATTTGGGGAATGTGCCAATAAATGCAAATATTTGAATTTCAAATTTGTTGATATGACTTGCAAGAGGGAAGGGAAATTGCAATAAATGCCACTTGGCTCAAGGAAAAGGACATCTAAGAGGAAGTTATTTCCATGTTGGGTGTACATGTTGACTTGGAATTTTTGAATTCAAATTGAGAGAATATTCTAAAAGATGCCTTGTGAGGAAAATAGAGATTTAATAAATGAATTAAATCTATTTTCATGTGCAACTTGCATTATCTAGAGGATGGGACATGATTTAGAATTAAATTAATCAAGGGTTGATTAATTTAATAGGAGAGGTTAGATGATGTGACCTATTTGACTCAAATTTATGGATTTATTTAAATCAAATAAGAGAGGAATATGGTAAGAAATTAATTAAATAAGAATTTTGATTTATTAAATTAAAAGAGATGGTATTAGATTAAATCAAATAAGGTTTTAATTTATTTAATTTAATGGATAGACTTTAGAGATTTAATCAAATAAAATTAATTATTTAATTAAATAGGGATAATTAGATCAGATAAATTGATTTAATTAACAAAAGAGGTGACTAGATTAGATAAAATGATTTATTTAATTAAGAGAGGAATATTGATGAATTTAATCAAATAGGGGAATTTGATTAAATGGTTAGACCGAGGGATGATTTAGGAAGAAATAATGTTAGTAGTCGGGATCAGACGCACAATGTCAATCAGTATATTTTACGTGTCTACACTAAGAATTATCTTACCTCGGAGAGAAAGTTACCCATAAATAATTTAATGTTATGGTACTAGCACTTGGGCCATCTTGGTGAGAAAGGCTCATAGAGCTTAAAAAATAAAAAACTTGTAAATTATCTTACTAATTGTTCCTTGATTTTGGTTTTCATTGCATTTATGGAAAGTAGAATTGTGTTCAAATTTGTTCATTAATATTTTAGGCTTTTGTATCTTATTCATTATGATGTATTATGTTATTTATTGATGACTATTCTAGGACATGGCTATATTTTCTCAAAATTAAATCTAAGGTCTTTAGTTGGCTTAGGGAGCTTAAAGATCTATTGAAAACTAAAGTGATAGAAAGAATAAGGTTTTGAGGATACTTTTTGTTAAATAATATGGAGCAAATAAAGTTGAACGTAGACGTGGCTCCTTTACAACTTCCTCCCAGCTCTCTTTCGATGCCAATATTTCTTATAATTCCCCTGTTTTTGATAGGAGGACCTTGTTATGGCTAGATTGAAGGTCAGTATCATGCTCGAGGCTATCAATAATTCCTTTCACCAAAGTCCAACTTAGTACTATTTGTCCTTTTCCCATGTAATGCAATACGGTCTCCCACAATTTGTGAAATGAAACATTGAGCAAACCTCCACCGAACTCCAGAAATGCATCCCAAAGAATTTTTAATGCATTATACCACATTGTAGTGGTATTTAAGATTCCCACATGATAGTGCACCCCACCATCCTTATGTAGTTCTTCTCTTATTTCATTTTTTTGGCATTCAAATAATTCCACCACACAGTTCAATATCTCCTTTGGTGTCACCCTGGCCCACATACCCTTCTCCCTATGTGACAGCGTTAATAAGATTCTTGGACACATATTCCCATTTCCTATACACTTAGTAGTTTTCTCTCGCTCTACTGTAAAACTACTCAACTCTCTATCTAGAACTCGGTGTTTGACTGCCTAAACCGATAACAGGGTGTGTTGTTTTATAAGAAGCATGGTTGAAGTATTAGTTTTCTGAATCAATCAGTTTGACTTTGCACTAAGATACTCTCCATGTTTGGAATCAAACTCATTTTGTTGCTAGGTAGTCAGGCCCTTCACAATAGAAGAAAGATTCTTATCCGCAGGGTGGGACCAGCACCACACGTTTTCCGATATAGTAGGCATTGAACCGACTAAACCTACTATATCCCCTCTATTCTCAGAACTAGAATAGAATGAAGCACCCCAAATTCTAGTGGTGGGGGGCCGATAGACCCAACGGCACTATAGTCCATGGCACCTCATAGGGCGGCACTATTCATCAGCACTATAGTTAGTTCTATAGAAAGAATAAGGTTTTGAGTATTATTCTACAAAGTTTGATAAATTATGTAAGGATAATTACATTTAAATACATAAGATAACTCCATACATATCTTAACAAAATATATTTGTAAAATACATAAACAAGATGTTGATGGAGAGGGATAATATTATGCTTATTGGATCTAGATTGGAATATAATTTTTGGGAAGAATTTGTTGCTAGTTTATTTTACCTGATAAAAAATAGTCTACATTAATACTTGTGAAGAAAAACCCCATGGATGTTTCAATGGGAAAAAATCCTCACTTCAACATCTTTGGGTATTAGGTTGCAAGGAATATGCTCATGTTCCTACAATAAGAGGTCAAAATTAGATAATAAGGTTGTGAAAGTATATGGTGTTGGTTTAAAAAGATATAAGTTTTGGGATCATGTGACTAGAAAAGTTCTCTATAGTTAAAATATGATTTTTAGGGAGGTCAAACCTTCTACTACAATTGAGTATCTAGAGGAGGATGGGAATACAATTATGCATATATAGACAAAGACTTTGAATTTTTAAATAGATTCTAAACTAAATGTTTAAGTTGGACTAGATGAGAAGGACAGTTTAGAGATATTATACAGTTCAAAAGAAGTATAAACTTCACCTCAACTTATGAGGAGGTATAATCAACACATGAGATAACCCAAAAGGTATAACCTACCTAATTTTAGATGTATATTTTATTTCTTGACTAATAGCAATGAGCTTAGGATAGTTAAGGAGGTAATTAAAATAAATGATTGTGAGTCTTAGAAATTAACCATTGATGATAAGATGGCTACCCTAAGGAAGAATGATACATGAGACTTGGTTGAGTTTCCTAAAGGATGGAACCTAATTGGATATAAATGGGTTTTAAAAGGGAATTTTTCTGCTAAAGGTTACTCCCAAATTGAGGGAATATATTTTGGTGAGATTTTATCCTCTATTGCAAAGTTGTATCTATCATAATTTTATTAAAGCTTATGTTTTTACTTTCTATCTTGAGGTTGAGTAGATTAATGTGGACCAATTTATTATGTATTTTTTTAAAGGACAATATCTACATGTCACACCCAAATCATTACATTGAAAAGGGTAAGGAAAATTTGGCTTGTCATTTGAAGAAATTCCCTTGTGGTTTAATTCAATCTCGTGGTATAAAATTTTGATTCATATATTTTATGGTTGGGGTTTATCAGGTCTAAGTTAGAACATTGTGTCTACTATAAAATAATAGTGATCATTTTGTCAATATCACTTTTCATTTCAATGGCATATTATTATTTGGTAATGATAAGGAAATGATGAGGGACTTGAAATCTCAAATTTCATTATATCTTAAAATTAAGTTCATAGGGACCTCTAAGTGCATCCTTGGGATGAGAATTAGATGAGATAAGGTTAAAAAAAACTTTTTATTAGTCAAATAAAGTATGTTGAGTTATTTTTGTAGAATTTTAATATGGAAAAAAATAAACTAGAAATTGTTCCTATTTTGGTTGGAACTAATCTTTCAATTAAGAAATTTCCTAAGACATCCATAGAGATGGATGAAATTATTTTAATGACTTATACTAATATAATTTGGGGCTTTTTGTATGCTAGAGTCTACAAAAAACCAAATATTTCTAAGAAGTGAGAGTCTTTAGTAAATAGCTAGATAATCCTAGATGGGAACATTGGCCAATGAAGAGGGTCTTTAGCTATTTTCAAGGTACTTCAAGTATTCCATTTGTTGTCATGGTGATATTTCAAAACACTAGAACTTATTGGATATACTAGGTTATGTGAATTCAAATTGGGTAGGGAATATTTACAATATAAGGTATGTTAATTACTACGCATTAGCTTATTTTGTGGTGTAATTATTTTGGATGAGTAAATGATAATTTATGGTCACTTCACTAATAGCAAAAGCATAGTACATAGAAACTACTCATGTATCTAAGGATTTCATTCAGTTCTTCAGATTATGTTCATATGTTAGGTTGTGTTAAGGATTGGTCAAATTTTATTGTGATAGTCAAGGTACCATCAAATTGGAAAAGAATCTAACCGTTCACACATGGAAAAAACATATTTATGTACAATAACATTTTATTCATGATATGGTGG
>VDFB02058242.1:386528040-386812955 GCA_007258455.2 Sequoia sempervirens
GAAACCTTCCTAATTTTCCATGGAAATTACTCCACTAGGAATCCCCTAAGTTGGTTAAACTTTTGGCAAGGGTATGGCTCTGATACCACTTATTGGAGTACGAGAAACATTGAAAGGGGGGGCGAATCAGTGTTTCAATAATCAACTTCAATTTAATGGTTCTTTAAAAACACATAATCTCTTTGTAATCATTGAATTTTCAATTTCAAGAGTGTAACTAAATGTGATAGCTAATAGGAGATCCTTGTACAACATGAAAACTCAAATGTTGCAAAGTAGATAAAGGGAGAAACAAGACCAAATTGCATGAAACATAATAATCACATGGACCACAAAATAATCATAATGCATTATTTTACATGAGTGGAAAACCCTCATAGGGATAAAAAACCACTCTGTAAAATGCCTCACTAGCTTAATAAAAAACTGACTAATTACAAAGCCTCATTGGCTACAAAAATATGCCTCATTGGCAAGTTTAATGTTGCTACAACCTCATTGGATTTTCAAGTTATCAAATGCCTCACTAGCATACTGATGTCTCACTGAAATTGATCAATAATCAAGATAAAGAGTAAAGGATAGAGGGTTACTTTGTTTCTCTAATGCTCATGGCAATTTTCTACCTTAAAACATTTTGTGTCCTATAGGCTTCATTACATTTGAAACCTATAAAACACAAAATATATTAAATATTCATTGCTCTTTTGCAACAATTTCTTTAAAGCACAAGATTCAGACTATTACATATTCAAAGATACATTTTAACACGTGACTTCAATATAGGGTTTTGAGAGAAGCCTCTTTTTCAGAATAACATAATCAAAGTAATTGAAACAATATGAATCTTGCTTTCTCAAGATTTTCTTTTTCACTATCTAATCAAAGATCGAGCTTGAGCATCTCAAATAAATAACAACCATTAACCTAGTGAAACACAATACAACCATACCTCAGTTAGTTTTTGCTTGAAATTGAAAGGAACTTACAAATCTCAACTACATCACTGAATCCACAACTATCAAAAACTTCATCTGCTCATAACCATCATAAGTTTGTTGTTGTCAAAGCCTTGAAACATGTCAATGCATATCATAAGAAAAATCCTTAATTTCGCTACTGCATAACCAAGTTCACAACTTAGCATAATGCTCGATATACATTGCTTTCCACATTATACATTGCTTCCTTGCTGAACCGGTATGCCCTAGAAAGGGTTGATGAAAGAAAATATTATAATCCACCTTCAAACCTTTCCTCAAGCACCCATGACTTGCTAGACAGGTTAAAAATTGAAACAACCTAACTTTATGCCTTTTATCACTTTTCATATTAAAACCACAAATACCATTGTGTATGACTTTGATGAACATAACTGCCTTAGTAGAATGACAATGATAACCAAATGCCATCAAATATCAACCAACATTATAATCCTTTCAAATATGAATAAAAGTGAAATCCCATATTGACATCAATGCCAAACTCATATAATGTCAAAGGGGTCAACAATTTCATCATGTGAAGAATTTCGGCAAGTAAAGATTTGTCGAAATATTTGGGTTGAAAAATATGATGATGAAAAATATAGAAAACCTAGCACTCCTTATGTTTGGACAAGGGAAAAACATGCACAATTCTTACAATTGATGTCTCAGACTCACTTTCCCACTAGATATGTAAGTAGTAGTATTAGAAGCCAAACTGACATTAATGGCTTAAGAGGCTTCAAGACCCATGCCTATCATGTCATAATGGAGAATAGTTTAACTATTGTGGTAAATATATTAAGTATGGAAAAGGGGCCAAGATTGACAGTTATAAGGTTGGGCCTAATATTAAAGAGAATGAGTTTACATGTATTAGATCCTTCGAACTTTGATAGTTTGAGGGAGGAGGTTGTTGAAGTTATTTGTCTATTGGAATGGGAATTTCCACCAACAATCTTTAACATTTCTATGCATCTTTTGATACATCTACAATATGAACTAAATCATTGAGGCCCAATAAGAACAAGATGGATGTATCCTATAGAATGATATATGAAGGTTTTGAAAAAAAATGTTCATACTAGATAAAAATCAGAAGGTAGCATGTCTGAGGGATATCCAATGCAAGAGGCCATGGGATTTTGCACAAAATATATGAAGGATTTTAAAAATGTCAATCAATGTGTATGGGATAGTGATGAAGAAGAGACAGTTGTAGGTGAAGTATTAGAAGGCAATGGATGTTGCTTCAAGCTATCACATCAAGAAAGAAGTGCAATTCATACCTATATTCTTCAAAACACATCTTCGTTTGATAAGTGGGGTAGGTAAAAAAAATTTACACAATAATTTATTTACTCAATTGCATTTACACATTTATATTGTCAATCTTATTATTTGTACATTAATATTCTATGTAGAAAATATGAAGAAGACAATCAAGCTTGGATGCAACATCGACCTCAAAAGCGCAAATGTCATGCTGATTTGATTGGAGGTGATTCTTTTCCAAAATTTGAAGAATGGATTGCTAATGTAATTAGTGATGCAAAAGAAGAAGGTAAAGATATAAAAATGGAGGAAAGCGAGCTTTCACAATCTCCACATTTATGGGCTACATGTTTTAGTGGAATGTGGGCCTATGGTAGTCATTTAAGAGTGGAAGAAAAAGACAAAGGAAAGATAAATTGTGATTGTGTTGTTAGTGCTCAATTTCTTCATGAAACTAAGAAGAAATTTTATGTTCGATTCATCCAACAAATTATTCTAGTGGACTATGGTGAAAATAGTCCTATATTGTTAAAATGTAAGTGGATTTGACCATCTGTAGTACAATTTGATGAGTATGGATTTGTACGCACAAATACAAGACAATTTTTATCAGAGACGAATGATCCATATGTTTCCCCTCTTCAAATTAACCAATAATTTCTAATTGATGATGTAAGAAGCACAGGATGGACGTATGTCATTCAAACAGAGTCACATTTAAAACAAGAATTTATGGAAGTTGTTGATATAATGCCTGATGCGAAATATGTTAATTTACAAGAAACATTCAAAGAAGTGGATGAAGATGATGGAGTGTTTGAAGAAGACATTTTGATTACCAATGAAGAGATTGGGAGAGAGATTGCATTACATGTCACAGATGAGGATGAGGAAGAAAATCAAACAGATGCAGATACAAATGATTAGGATTTTGATCTTGCTAGAAATGCAGATGATTATGATGATGTTTTGTCACCTTAAGAGGTTAGCTTGTCACCTAAACTTTGGTTATTTGTATGGTGTAATTTATTATTGAATGTAATAAATACCTAAGTATAGGTATGCTTATTCACTGTTGTTTTACTGGTACATTTCTGAATGTAATCATCATTATTCTACTGGTACATTGTATACAAAACCTGAGATGTTCATCGCTGATTTGAAGTGCATTTAAAGCTAGGTTCAATCATTCTTCTTAGTTTTCTTACTTTGGTTGAAAATTTGAAATGAGTTTTGTTTAGTTAGAATATAATTTCTTGTATGTCCTATATGTTTTCTAGATGTAAACATATAATGAACATTTGTGATTTAATAATACATATAGATATCTTACCATTAGGTGAACTAAGCCTCCCCATTACAAACAAATAAATGATCTCTTAGGTCTGACTGACACTAAAAATTAAAACTGAGAGAAGTTGCAAAATTAGAAAATTGTTCACTCTTCAATAAAATGATATCTAAAATATTGCATTCATAATAAAATCCAATACCACACTACCACAACAGACAATAGAGGTATGTGCGGGATGGAGGGACATATAGGTCAATGTACAAATTCTTACTGCAATATCGCGGGAAACCAAATAAAAAATAATCGCAAGGTGGCTATGGAGAACTCAAGAATAACCTGTGATTCTGGCAAGTAAAATAAAGTGATTACATTGTGCTATGGTGGCGGAACAATCACTCAATCACTAGAATTAACCCACTGTCTTGTGGGAGTCCAAAGGGGTGTGCACGGGGTGGCAGTACTGCTACCACTACCCATTAGTGGTCTTGATATGATAGAGTGGTATGGCGGTGAATAGTCACTCAACCACTAGAATTAACCCGCCATCCCACGAGAGTCCAAAGGGGTGTGTGTGGGGTGGCGGTAATTCTAACACTACCCTGGCTGCCACCCGCCCAATGCCGCTACGTTCATCAAAACCATCGGCACCATCCCATTCCCAACCTGCGTTAATCGCCACTTCAAACAAACGAGCTTCAATGGCGCACACCGGAGCCGGTCACGCCTTATCCACAATACCTGCACCAACCGCGCGAAAACCGTGTTCCAGAGGCTATTATTCGCCAGTAAGTTCACAAAAACCCTCCTCAGAGCAAGTGCATAAGAACTGAATTTTCTTCTACAAGTAAACACTTAAAAAAATAAAGTAGGAGTAAATTCTTCATCATGCCACCCAAAAGAAGTCAACTTGTGAGTAAAAAGGAAGAGTCCATAGTTTCTAAGTCAAAGAAGAGGTCCCTACAACAGTCCATTTTAGATGTGTTACCTAATTCTGTAGAAAAAGGATTCAAAAAGGTGTTTAGAGATACAACCCATGGATGTAGAGACCCAATTATCCCTATCTTAGGGTGGGATCTATTTTGGTACTTCTATGAAAAAAGGAATGAAAAGATTCCAGTTTTGAATCCTTGGACCTTAGATTTGGCCAGACTGATAGTCCCAAATGTCTTTGTAGATGTTGAGTTTATTAAAGTATTGGCACAATATTATCACCCAGCTACCAGGACTATAAGAAAGCTAGATGGTTCACCATTAGTGGTGCTGAATAAAGAAGCAATTATAGTGTTTTATGTTAAACAAGCAAGCTATCACTAAGATCGACTTGGAAAGAAGTGAGGAGGATTATAGGATATTGAGAAAAAACTACTGGAGTGATGAACTTCCTTTATACATGAAAAGGGGTGTAAACAATAGGAGGATACCTATCTCCCCCTCCCAAATTGAGCCATTTTCCATAGAAGACTTCCAAGTATATTTCAAAAAAACTTATTTTTCTTTGTGCCAAGTGCTTGGAATAGATGTTGAAGAGAGGATGCCAACCTATCTCATGATGATGGTGATGAAGATACAAAATCTTGAAGTCAACATTGAGTATGAATTTGCTACTGAAATTGAGAAAGGGCTAAAGATTTTTGCAAGTAAGAGAGAACTTAGCTCCCATCATTTTTAGGAAATACTCTCTGCTAGTGTCATTTAATATTGTACCAAAACATAAATAGATGGACTAAAAGAATGTGTTTGGGAATGACTGATGATGAAGGGAACATGTTTCCTGTACAAAATTGGTGTTACATTTGGGATAGTAGATGTAAAAATAGTAATTATGTAATATTTCATGATGCTTTCGTAGTAAAGGTCATGGCCACTCTTGGTCATATTTCACCAAGATTTCCTAATAAAATTATGCAAGTATTAAGACCTTTAGCATTGAAGCTAGAGTAGGGACACACTCACAATTTCAGTGATTGGTTCTTTTTAGCAGACCAAATAGTAATAAGGGTCTATGGGTGTCCTCAAGCCCCACATGTTTTACCTAAATTTGTTTATATTCAAATTGAATTTTTAGAATTTATGTGGAAAATGTTATGGATGGACCAGGATGTTATGAAAAGATAGAAAAAGGGGACATTCCTCCTTGACCTAATTGAATGTGAGGAGCTATCCATAGGGTTTGACACTCTTGAAGAACTATAGAACTATTTGAATATGGGGTATTCATTGAAGTCGTGAGGAGAAAGGGTCTTTGATCTTGAAGGGAATATTAATTTTATAAAGCAGACACTTCTCACTAAAGCTGGGATTACCCATGTAATGGATTATGAAGAAGATGCAATAAGAAATTGCTTTACACCTGATGAAGTTTTTCAGAGGAAGAGGAAGTGGGATATCATAAAGAGGCTTGAGGAGGAGAAGAAGAAAAGGGACATTGGATTCCAAGGATTCTATGTTGAAGAAAAGGATCCTATAAAAAGGATGAACATAATAGTTGATAACTTTGAAAGATTATATGTTGAACCAAAGAAGCAACCTAAGGGTTAGTCTTCAAAACCCACCAAGTTGCCCATAAAACCAAGTGGTATTGTAATCACAGAGCCCCTACCAGACACTACCACAATACAATCAGAAGCATCCCCTGAGCAACCAAGTCCTAAAAGGCAGAAGACACATGGAGTGGCCCCCATAGTGGCATATGAAATAAGTGGAGTAGGGGATACTAAAGAGGTAGCCGATGTAATTTTGAATTTTAAAGATGATCAAGTTGATTAACCACTTCCTAAGTTTGAAAATAATGCTCAAAAACCAAAAGAAAGAGTGGATGTACATGGGCATAATAATCAAGAAGTGCATGATGATGAAAGGGTGATTGCTCCCTTAGATTTATTGAAGATGACAAATTTATTCAAACTCTCGAGTTTAAGGATTTTTGGTTTAAGATGAAAATGAAAGAATTTGAGGAGAGACTCCAAATTAATAAGATGGGCACTGAGGAGTCACAACATGACCAGATTGTTGCCCAAACTCTTGAAGAGATCAAGATTAATGAAATTACTGTTATCCTCCAAGAAGCAAGAAAATTTTTCTTAGAAAGAAATATACTAATTATTCCTGGGATGGAGTTAAAAAAAATATTCTTACTGGATCAAGTAAGAAGCCAAGAAGATCCTATGTTGGTTTTTGAATTTAATTTAGATGAGGGAATGAGTGGCATAGGTTACAATCCAAGACTTGAAACCCTAGCCTTTTGGACAAAGCAAAAAAAAATAGAAAACCAAGATTGCTTGATGTTGTAAAAGAAATGAGAGGGACTACCATGGTAAAGACACTTCAAGACACATCAAAATTAGAGGTAGCTTCGATGAAAATGCACTCAACAATGTTTACTAGGGATGTGGTTAAAGCTATGGAGCTTAGATTAGCATAATATAAGAAAGCACAAACTGATCTAAATGATGAAGTGAATAGGTTATTCATAGAAAATGTGAAATTGAAAGAACAAGGGATCAGGTCCTTCCCAAAGCACAAAATTAATAGTATACTAACCCCCTGCCATCTAGACCAATATAGGTGCAATCACTATTGAACAAGTAAATGTGCTAAAACAAGAAATTAAGAAGTTGAAAAAGACTAATGAAGAAACAAAGGAAAGAGAAAAGAGAGAAACCCTCAAGGTATTGGAACAGATCTTGGAGCATAGGGTTAAACTAATTGTGGAAAAATTAGAAAATGTGTATGAATGTTATGTCTCCTTGTCACAAGCAGTTGATCCGATAAAGGCCCATGTACCTATATTGGACCCCTTATTCAAGAAATGGCAACCTATACATCACACCTTAATGACTTTGTGTAGAATTTTACAAAGGAGTGTTGAGGCCCCCACAACTTTAAATCCTATTGAGAAAATGGTCTAAATGGTCACAAATGAATTTCAATACATATTTGTAGAAGACCAAAAGATCAAGGCAAGAATGGATTCATTTCACACACTAAAGCAATGGTTTGTGCCTAAGATACTAAGGGATGATGATCAACTGAAAGGCTCCAAGGATTAGATAGATGAGTTTAGAAAAATTGTTCCCAACTACCTCACTAATTTACAAAAGGATGGTGACATAAATATTCACCACCTCAATTTAACCTTGGATGGAATGACTATACAGGATACTGGCCACACAAAATTCATCACATATAGCAAAGGGTTATTAGACAGCAGATGGAAGAGTCACTTGACCAACACAAAAAATCCAGGAGTACAAATGGCCTCATGATTACATGGTGTACCAATGGGAGCATACATATCTAGCTCCCCCAGAAGAATAGGCCTTGTAGTGAAGTACCAAGCCTTGCATATACTATCATGGAGAGAGGACCTTGCCAGATGTGAATGATCACAGGTACCTTACGATGAGTAACGAACTTCTGTATCTTGCGAGTGCTATGGAATTCAACATCTGATCATTTCTCTTCACTTCTCATCTTTCATTGCTTTATGTAATCCTATATAAACAACGATAATTAAGACTTTTTGATTTATGTTAAAGTGGGTAACTGAAAAGACACTTTTTGACATGTCAGTCGGGATAAAATTTTGAAACGTATTGTAACATCTTTTTGAAGATCAATAGAATGAAGTTATAATTGGTGGTTGAATTCTGGTTTCAATTGTTTGTTGAAGTGAATTAATGAATGTTATCTTGCTATCTCTAGTTTGATCTTTCCTTGTTATTTAAATCAATATATCAAGGGTATATCTAGTTTATCAAAACACATTTGCTGTCAAACAATTCATTTTGTACTACATTTTGGTGTCAAATCTTTGGTAATTATGGTTAGTTTCATTACATTCAAATTCTGAATTTTGGGAAATTATATATAGTAAATAGATTGATGGCTATTTGGATAGTGAAATTAGCTCTCTTATAAATTAACTGAAATATCTAGAAGGATTATTTTAATTAAATAGGATTTTATGGTTATTTTTCTAACAATGATTAGCAATAATTTTACAGTGCAACTAGCTTGCTATTTTCATTCAAGATACAAGTCATGATCAAAGTCAAGCACATACCAAGAAGATAGTACTCTACTTCAAACCCTCAACCTCACTTAGTTTAGTCTACTTACATGGGGATATTCAGGAAGTTGCTAAGCAATTAATATATATCATTTGTTATTTGTGAAAGAGAATCCTATGAGATTCAATATGGTAGTGGATCATATCTGGTTTCTTAAGTAAAGATGATGTCACAATTGGTAAACATGTTGTGAAACATCAGGTTATTAATTTTTGGATATTAAGGCTTCCTAGTTGGATATCAAAGATCTTTTCTCATCAACTTAATTTGGAATTTATGTATAAATCGATTCTTTCATGGTGTAGGTCTTTACTGAGACAACACATGAACCAGGGTTGAAATTTTTGTTGTCCAAGTCTGATGGCATTCTTAGGCTTGGTTTGCAGGAAATTTCTATTGATAATGTTGTTCCAATTTGGTTAGTGTTGATAGTCTTCAATTTATAATATGTCAACTTCATTCTATAATATGAGTGTATCACCTTTCTTAAATTTTGAACAAGGTTCTGAAATCAAGGGTTCAATATGCATATTTCAGGCCTATGGTGAACACTTTGTTTAAGGCATTTGTTGACAAGGCTAAATTTTTTTAATTGATTTATCTTTCTGTTTTGTTTGGACTTTATTTTTGTAAACTTTCAATATACAATGCACTTTATTCTTTCTGAATTGAGCCTAATAGGATTTTTTTTGGTTGTATCGAGGCACAAATTCATTCATGGCGAAAAAGGTAGCACCCTATTGCTCATATCAGATGACATGTTGCATATAAAGGAGGAAATATTCTAGCTGGGTTATTGTTGACTTCATTGAAGGAGAGAGCTTCATATATGGGACATGATCAACACTCTCCTTGGATTCTACATGTTGTAGCTTTCTCCAAGAAGATTTCCCATGTTGTAGAAGTTTTAAGAGATGAAAGGGGCATGTGCTTGCATTGAAGGGATTCAAGCATGCATTTCCATAGAATTGCAAAAGTTTTTTGGAGAAGTTTCTTTCTTGCAGTCATTTTTGTGCAATATTGTAACTCAAATTTTTTAGTCTTGTGACTAAAAGTAACAATTGTAATACTCTAGTATTTCTAAGCTGTAACTAGAACACCTTTCTTTTATTAATAAAGTTCATCAATTTTTCCTTCTCAATGGTTGTATTATTGTGTGCAATTGATGATTGATGTGTATTTCTGTGTTTTATGCTTAAATACTCAAATATCAGTCAATTAAAATGACTAAATATACTACTAATTGATATCAATTAATAATTAAATTGACTAAATATACTATCAATTGACAAAAAATTGCAAATAGTGAATAAATATGACTAGATATATGACCAGTGAAATCAATGAATAAAAATGACTAGATATACTACCAAATTGATCAAAATGATGATTACAATTAATGACTAAATAAGTGACCATATTATAGCAATCAATGACTAAATCAACAACTAAATAAGTGACCAGTTAAATATATTAGTGAATAAAAAATGACTAAACAAACGACCAGATTACAACAATCAATGACTAAATCAACAACTAAATATATCAGTGAAAAAAATGACTAAATAAGTGACTAGATTACAACAACTAATGACTAAATCAATGACTAAATATACTACCAAATTGATCAATCAAAACAACCAATAAATGACTAAAAATGGTTTAGTCATCAATTTGATCGCGTTATATATGATTGACAATAACTACTAATGGTCACGTGACCAAGTTGAGTCATTTATAAGCAGTTTTTAGTAGTTTTTTTAGTAGTTTATTGTTGTTTCTGTACTAGTGTATTTACTATCTCTTTAGCATGGTCAGTATGATCATATTCCATTTTCTTGTATCTCTTTTTCATTAAACCTATATTTTGAGTCATATCATCATTATCATAAATATCCAACACATTGCTTTAATATTCAACAATTAGATCAAGGTTCATGATGCAAGTCAAGCTTACAATTTAAATCTCATAATTCATATTTTTTATTTATTCAATCTATGGTTACAAGGCACTTTTACTTAAAAATAGAATGGACCAAATTTATTTGTGTCTAAGTTTATAGGTTACATAGGTATACATTACACTATGGCGAGAAACTATTATTTTATATTTATTTTTATCATTACATATTGATTAAAATTGATCTAAGGGATCATGGTATTCTAAGTTACATTAGAGCCCTACATCTCTTGAAGGAGAAAGAGTCAATCGTTTAGTTTGATTTACAATTTTGATTTATTCTTATATTCATGTACATTCCACCTCAACATCCTTACTTTGTCTGCTAAATCTTAGTAAAGACCAATCATTAATACTCATTGGAACCAAAAATCACTAAATCAATGGTTAATATCATCACAAGGAATGAAAAATAGTTTATAAATTCAATTGCTTGCAACAATATTTGGTCATAATTAATGAGAATTTGCTATGTGTCCCTTAAAATTTCTTCCATGAGCTCATAAGAATGAAAAATAATAATAAAAATTCATGTCACTTAATTTAATTAAGTTTACATAGATCTAATGGCTCAAATTGATAGGAAAAAATCAACACATAAAGGTAAAATAACCAAATCCAAGTTACATCATGCTAAATTTTATCATTTCACCTATATGTCGATATATAGAAACCATCTTAATTTATGAATAAAGGTTCAATAATTCACTTTAGAATATCTCTTGTTGAGGAATATTATATAATTTTATCATAAATTTTTATCTTGACCTCTATTTCGGGCTCTCTTTAGATTCTTATAAAGACATGAAAGAGACTTACAAATTTCCTATTGTAAATTATTTATGGTTTTACACAAATTTGATACAACTTTTACAAGAATTGAAAATGAATCTTTTGACACTAAAGTAATTTTTTTAATAATTTTGGTATAACATATCACTTCAATATCTATTTTAAGTGATAATCATATAATTCAAACTATATTGAAAAGACCTATAGTTTTCCTATTATAAACATTTGATGGTTCTTGATGGATTTGGAAAATAATAGAAAATGAGATTTTGCATACATCAAAATATTATTTTTTATTATTTTATAGTTCTTAAATAATTTGTACGGAACCATGAAAAGTGCATTATAAAAAAGTTATATTTATCTTTAATATCTTTCCAATGATCTAAAGATTGGTCAAAATAAAGCTCAAAACAAAAAATATGGTAAAAGTACTAAAAGTTTTCTTTAACTATATTTTTTATTTATTTTTCTTTTACTAATTAGGAAAATAAATTTTAAAAATATATAATAAAAAATTTGTGGATCTTTTTGATATCTTTTTAATGGTTGAAATATTCTCAAAATATAAATTGATGTAAAAATTTAGAACAAATTATTTCAAGTGAGAGACATTTGGACATGGAATAACCATATGATTTTTATGACCAATAAGATTTAGGCACACTCATCATGAGGCTAGGAAGTATAGAGAGAAAGCTCATTTGGTTCCACCTCGTGACTGGTCTTAGGATTACTACCCTTGGTATTAGCCTCTTTGTTGTAAATATCATTGAACCTTTCACCATGTGGCCGAAGATCTCCATACATGACGTTGAGGCACCTCATTTCATGTCAGAACCTCCAAAAATTTGCTTTCTTTCTCTTTGACCACCCCAGACATTTTAATTGCATACTAAGGGACTTGCCCATCGAGAGGATCTTCTGGTACTCCCCAATCTGGATGTAAAAATCAAGCCATGGTGGCCGGTTATCTGGTATATGAGCCAAGTCAACATATAGTTTTGGCCTTTCTTCGATCGGGTTCCTTCTTGACTCAAAATACTCCTGATTCTCATGCCTCAAATTTGGGAGGTGCCTTATTGGGTTGTAATCCCATGTGTCACAAATGAGAACTAGGACCAAGTGCACCAATTTATTAGTATGCACCAGATTAAATTTCCTATTAACTTATCAACTCATCATTTTATTTGTTAAACAATGACTAGATATTATGATGTAGGATAATAAAAAAAGATCAATGGTTAAGAGATAAATGGTTAAAGTCAAATTTAAGTGTTATTATGTTTTATTGTTTTTCCCTACTTGTAACACATAACATTAAATTGTTATAATTATTTATCTTAAACCCTATCATAGTCACATATTTTAACATACACATGAAATTACTTGATTTTCTCTTTTAGCATATTATTCCACATAAATATCTATGTATTCATCCTCAAACTAATGAAAAAGTTGAAGATTATTCTAGCCCCACATCAAGTGCCATACACATTCCAATAATACCATTGTAGGCTATAAGAGATATAAATTAGACTAACTACCTCAACCACTCATATTATTTAACTTTTTTCTAGAACTAATTGCTAGTTATCTCTACACCATGAGAAAATCACTTTAAGTGTACAAACATATATAATAGCCATAACTAGTGAACATGAAAATAGAACATAGAACACAAGTCTAGACATTTTTTGGGTGATAATCAAAACTTAAAACAATGAAGCCCTCGATATAAAATAAAACATGATAATACAAAATGTAAATTTAAAGTTATGAATAGGGAAGACTACCATGAAAAAGTAAAGCATGCCATTTTCATAGGCATAGAAAAAGCTACTCAAATACACTTGGAAACAAAGGAAATTGACACCATGGATTATTTATAAAGAAATTACCAAAAGGTCAGACACATAATCAGAGAATTTAATATTTGTGAGGAATTCAAAAGGGGATTCTTATTTTCATAAGAAAATTAGGGTATGTTGTACTAACAAAAACAAATAGTGGCTCTATTGGAAAATGCTCTTAATTATTTTAAAAACTAAAATAAACTGTTCAAGAAAACAAAAAAGTCATAGAACAACAATAAAACAACAATTGACATTTATTCATGATCTAGAATCCTCAAATCCACTTAAAAATAGTACTTGATATTGTTCAAAGTGTGTAGATTAGTTTTTTCTCTTCCTTGAATTAGTTAGAATTTATTATAGTAAAATAATTAGGGTAGTTCACCCCCAAGGACAATAATTATAATAATGATATGTAATAGACATAGCTAGACATGTTTCCAACTATCAAACATTACTCATTGTTATCACTTTTTCCACTCTTGACATAGCTCTACTACCAATTAGAGATCCATAGCCCCAATAGAGATACCTAAATCACCTAGGAATTGAGTTTCATTAATACTTTCTTTCTTTTTATATTATTAGACAAAATTTGTGGGTCTAAATTTGTTACCAAGTTGGAAGTTTACTCTAACTATCATAACATTCAAGTCAAGGAGGAAGATATTACAAATTTTTTTTTAAGATGCATGAAGGTCACTATGAACTCTTGGTCATGGCCTTTGACTTGACTAATACTTTTCCTACCTTTAAGAGTCTAATTAATAAGGTGTTTCATGGTTGTCTTCACAAATTCATATGTATTTTTTGATGATATTCCTATTTATATTCATCCTTGGTTGTATCATCTTAAGCATGTGGATATTGCCCTCAAAATTCTAAAGGATGATTTTTTTCGTGTTCTAAGTGTGCATTTGAAGTTTAGTAGTTCAAGTATATTGGACACATTGCTTCATATCAACAAGTGTAGGTTGATCCCAAGAATATTGAAGCAATGCAAAAATGGCCTAAAACCAAATCCATAAAAAGATTTATGGGTTTTTCTATGTTCGATGGGGTACTACCACAAGTTTCTCCCTTGTATATGGAGGAAAAATGAAGGAAAAAGAAAAGAAAAGAAAATTTGAATCCAACTTAAAATCCTTCCAACATCATTGGAGGGAGTGAGTGTTTCCCAATATACCTCCTATTGTGTTAACTCTAACTTGAGCCTATATTTATTTCCTCAAATTAAATCCAAAACTAGGTGAAGTCTTGTTTACTCTAGCACTACCTACTCCCTCTCATTACACACAATGTCCCTACCACCCTCCATGAGACCCTTTCTATAAAGAGTATTAAACTTGAAAATGCTACACCCCTCTCCTAAGTGAGTGAGGCACACTTTGTGGTAACAAATCTATAGGCCTCATATACCTAACTAATTGAACCAAAAAATGGAGAAAAACAACTTACTTGTACATGATATTAAGTAATATAATCAGTTAGGACTACATGGATGCCATGACTAAGTTGATCAATGGTAGAGTAAATGAGTAAAAACCAATCCATAATGCTCCCTACACATCATTAATATTATTTTTTCATATGAAGTATTATCATTTATATGGGGATGAATCAAATTAATAAAATAATTACAATATATCTAGATCCCTGACCTACCACTCCTCGTTGGTCAAGATTTATTAGAGAGAATAATGTTGAGAAAATCTTGGGCATTGGCTCTACCTAAGGTGGATGGCTCCTTTGGGGCATCTAATGTATAAAATAATAGAATTCTCTTTATATTTCACCATATGGGGAAATTTGGAGACACCTCTACATCATCAATGGTTCGAAGTCATATGGGGTGTCCACCACCTCATCATCATTAGTCTTAGTCTAATCTATAAATGTATATCTATCAATATCCTATCTCCTTAAGCAATACTATTATTGAAATGTGTATTAAACTAGGTATTCAGGGTTGATATCAACCTAATGTGATGGTTTAAATGTGGCATTGTTGTTCTTTCCACCAAGGTTCAAACCCCATTGGGGTGTTATTGTTGATTATTTATGTTGTGGATGAGGTCCCACTTTTGTGACCTCATTAGTTCATAGCTTTGGATGAAAAGTATTTATCCCTTTACAAAAAAACTAGGTATTGAGGAATGATTTGTTAAAGTCCAAAATAATGGAAAACATGCTCAAACCAAAATAAATATATATGATTATAGTTTGTTAACCAAAAAACAACTATGACTTCCTAATTCTAGCTAAAATGTCCCATTAGCATCAAGGGATAGCTATTTATATAGCCACCATACGATATCATCTAGCACTAATATATCTAAATTATTGTCAAGCCTTCAAAGTATAAATATCCCTCTAGTTGTTAATGTTGGAAATATCCCAATGTGATTTGAGCACTACACCTTCCACTAGTGTTACTAATTAAAGACATGGCAAATCTATAATATGGAAGTTTCTCCAAACATAGTATTATTCTCACCAAAAACATGTGACAATCGTCATATAATTGAGCCAACATGTATTAACCCCAAATAAATAATTTATGGTGCTAATCTACCTTCTTACATATCTGTATGGACCCATATGAAATACTTGAGTCCTTTCCATATACAAATATGAAAATATTAATAATCAAGAGCAACCAATTTCACCCTCAAGATGCATCACCAATAACTACCTTCCTAAAGAATACCTCATCCTTGTAATACCCTAAGTGTACCATACACTAATTATATAGATACAATTCCTCCTACTGGGTTATTTGACGAGTCTCAACTTTCCTACCCGTCATTACAATCTTTAATATGCACCAAAAATACTCTATGGTCACCATGATCTCACTTATTAACAAGTGAAATGTGTTGGTGTTTGAATCTCATAACTATACAAGAGTAGTAAACATTTGAGCATCATAATACATTATAAACATAGTCACTATATGTCTCATTCCTGTTAGTGTGAAAGGGGTTATTTCCTAACTAGTCATTAGTGAGGACCTATTCACATTATTAATAAGTTTACTTAGGAGCTATTTTCTTAGGTGGCATTCTAGAAACTAGTATTAATGGGGCCATGTCTCATTAATTACCTTTTAGTTATCTAGGAATTTAATAATTCTCTGATGTAGGAGCATCCAAGGGTGCCGAGCAATCCTACATCCCCAAAAACATTTTATTTTAATTTTGCTTTTTCTGTGTGGTTTCTTGTTGCAGGTAGCCTTTTAGCGCTTGATTTGGGGACACTATGGGCATAAAAAAATTATTTATTAATTTGGTTGGGTAGTTTAATGCTTAAATATTATCTTTGGGCAAGAATTGGAGCCAAATATTTGTAACCACTATTTTATTTATTGGCTCAAAATCTATAGTTTGGTAGTGTTGTTCGCTGCACATTTAATTTGCTAAAAAATCTAAAAATGAAAATTGGAAAAATCCAACTCCCCAAAGTTGGAGTTTAAAATATTTAATTTTTTAAATTAATAGCGGGCTCAAAATAAAATGCCCATGTGCCACTGGAAAATTAATTGGGTACCAGACATGTTGTAGGAGAGATTACATGCAATAGGGAGTTACGTTCTTGCATGCTTTTTTCTTTCTTTTCATAATAGAGGTAGTGATTGCAAAGGGTTTTGGAGGCCATATTGGAATAATTTCAATAATTAATGGGAAACTCCAAAAATGAGGAATTTCAATGCCCAAGAGTTGAGAAGAAGAAAACTTGATGAAGGGGTGCAACAATGAAGTTGCAGGAAAAAGGTTGTGGAGGGAGATACCAACAACAAGTTGAGTGTTGCAAAGAATTTAGAGGTGAATTTGCAAGTGTTTGAGGCTAATTTGAGTTAGCTATGTTTTGATTTTGTATTTCTCAAATGAATTTTGTAATGAATTTTTCAATATTAATGAAGATTTGATTTTCTCAAGTGTTGTCGAGGAAGAATGGAAAATAATTTACATTGAGTTTTTATTTGCATATGCTTACCATTATGAAATGAGGGTGTATGTAGTGTTATGGCTGCTTGGATGGGTTGTCTAAAAAGATCCTTCATCTTTGTACTGCATCAAATGGTATCAGAGTAGGTTGATCTTGTTGGGTTTGAGATGTGTTGAGAATGAGTTTGTTGCAATAGCTTGTTTTGGTGAAGAGTCAAGAGGTGAAACTACAAGAGAGAGAGAGTTGGGAGCAGGTACATTTGTTGCAGGAATGAAAGAGGTCCAGTGACTTCTATCCTCCAATAGAGATAAAGCTAGGTAGAAGGTGTAGAGTTCCTCCACTGAGAGAGGGTGGATAGAGGAAGCATCTTCCAGAGTCTTTGTTGGGTAGAGGGTAGTGTTTTGTGAGAAATTGTTTTTGCAGAGTGTGATGTATTGTAGCAACAAGAGAGATGGGTATACACATGAGGAAGAAGCCCATGATATGGGGAGGATGGGGAAAGTATCAAAAGAGGAGAATCATATGGATGGTCATGGATATAAATGCAAGGTTGGATAGATTGGAGCTACTGCAACAATGAGAGATAGTCAAGAATCATGAAGATTTGAAAGGTGCAGCAAAAGATAAAAGAGAAGAAATAGGGACAGCAAAAAGAAATGAGGTACAATTTGATAATTATGTTTTTAATTTGTTTGTGAGTAAAGAAAGTGAGATAGATGGAGGTGTGAAAGTGGGGCTCTTTGATGGTCCCATCTTTGATGAGGAAATTGGTGAAGTAGATCTCCTATTGAGAGAGGAGATAAGAGGAATATAAATGTTGTTAAATGGAGAAGTAAATTCTAATTTTTCAAAATTGTATGAAGATGAAATTGATGGGGATTTGTTTGTTGCTAAGATGGATATGGAGTTGCAAATAGATAAGAAGAAAATAAATGAAGATGCAGATTTGTATGCAACATGTTTGTGTGAAGAAGTTGTTGAAGATGTTACAGTGGTTGAAGACATGAAGATGATAGTGGGAGTAGATGAGGTAGATGAAAACCTCATAGTGAAGGATGAGATAAAGGTTGCAGTTGAAGAACACATCATAAACATTGCAGCGAAGAAAGAGGAGGTAAACTTGTTTGCATTTTGTGATAATAATATGTTGCATTCATTTGTAATGTTGAAGGTTGAGACATATGGAGAAGAACAAACAGAAACTATTGATTCCCATGAAGTTGTAGGGGCAGATTTTTATGTGCATGTTGTAGGTGTTGATGTGTATGATGAGGGAAATTGGTGGAGGCAGTCATATTTTGGTGGGTTGGATCCCATAAAGGAGGTTAAGAAAGAAGAGAAACATTGGAAGAGGAGGATGGTTTATGGTGGATACAAATCAATGATAAGAAAGAAAAATAGTGAGCATATATGTTGGAAGAAGAGGAAGAAAAGGTAATAAGATAAGGAAGAAAAATGGGTGAAGAACAAACACATGATCTTCAAATGTTTATGAGTTCCCACTCATGAAACATTTCTCTTACCTGGGTTGTTTGATGCAGGAGCATCAAGGCACACAGGAAATCTTGCACACCAAAATTATTTGTGTTATTTTAATTTCTTTCTTTTTATTGTGGACTTGCGGGCATGATTTACTTTTATATTATTTTCTCCTCATGCTCCTTCAATATTAAATTATTTTGTAAGTGCTGAAATCTTCTTAGTGCAAGTGCTTGAGGTAGTGGAGGTGTTGGAATGAGATAATGGATGTTAATTTAGAAAAATATTTGACAATTGTCATGAAAGAAAAATTAAGAGGCCAACTACATGAATTACCATGCCTAGAATGGAAGAGGGAGAGTTTTGACTATATTTTTTTGAAGGAGAATATTGTCTAGGTCATGATTGTGAGATCTTGTTTTAGTAAAAATGGCATGACTTTCTCATACGATAATGAAATTGAAAAAATAAAAATGATTTGGAAAGCTGGGAAGGAGACACACAAAACCCAAGTTGGAGTTTTAAAAGATTCATGAAAATAAGGGAGAAATGATGGACATAAGTGATGGGTTTTTGGAGTTGTAGTTGATTTTTGAAACTTTCTTGTAGGTGTTTTGCATTCTAGATTTAAATCTTGCATGTAGTTGGTTGTAGTTGCAGATGGGGCTTCCAATATGGATTGTAATGTTTATTTTTTTGAGTTTGTAGACTTGAATGTAATAAAATATTTTATGCTGGAGTTTTTATTTTAAATTATCCTAAGTGTTGATTTTGTGAAGGAAGGTTGCAACAATTGACAAACCTCTTTGGTTTCTCAATTTTTGACTGCATCATTCTACCATGCATTTAATATTTGCATCGAGGTTTTCATGACTTAGTTGTCTCATGTGATAGGATTAAGACACTTGTCATGATCTTGTCTAATATTATTTCTCACATTTCCTATTTAAGCAAGCTCTTGTACATTTGTAAATCATCTCAATTCATTGTTTTTCACTTCTGGTGAAATAGCCTCTTCATGTGTTGCTTCTCTCTTTTGTGAAGGTGTTTTTTTGGTCTGAAAACATTCCTAGAAGCCTGATTTAACATGGTATCAAAGCTATATCTTAGCTCCTACAATTCCTACCACCTCTAGGAGAGTCAAATCTATGTCTATATGAGGAAAGATACTTGTTCTATTATTCTACAAATTCTATGGCCTCTTACAGATCTCAAGTTTAGTGTCCACGCAAAATATGAAAAAGGTGATACAATTGTTGAATACCTAGAATATTGAGAGGGGGGGTGAATCAATATTCCATTAAACCATTCAGCTATAAACCATCCAATTATTAAAGCATATTTAATTGCAAATAAGAATGGAGACATTGAAAAGATCATGGCACCATAAGACACATCGACACCCAATTTTTTACATGGAAAACCCAATATGGGAAAAACCATGATGAGGATTAGCTCACAATATAATATCCCCAGGTATAGAATATTATAAGGGCTCACTACTAGGACACACTGTCCTTGAAGGCTCACAACTTGAAATAGTTTACAAAATAGAGTATGGATCACTTCCAAGAGATGAACTGAGATAGAATGCACCTTGCTTGTGCTGGAGTTCAGTTGTGGTGAAATATAGTATATGAAACACTTCTTTGAAAATGTATGCAACACATTAGTCTGCTCATTCATACAACTTCACACATTTGTAGCATAAAACAATCCTCGACCACTCTGACATTTTTCATTTCATTCACTTACACACCATCTCCTCCACTACTATTTTTTCAATCTTAAAAATGTTCACGTATATATACTATATATAATCAATTACACCAATTAGGCTAGCCTAATTGGAGTAACCCCATTTCAAATGAAAACTATTTTTTTCATAATTAACCTCAAAAACACATTCATCTTCGCATGATATTAGTCGACATGGACCTATGATAGATCCATTTAACATCCATAACACATGTTCAATATTCTTAATACCAATTCATAATTTGGTCGACTGGAGTTAGACCTAAAGCATCAAAACTAAAAACGTATATGCCATTCATCAAATGTGTAACACAAAAATCTTCGTTGGACGACATCAAATAACTTATCTTCAACACTGAAAAACAAAATAATTAATCCTGAGAAAATGTGGAATCTCTCTCATCAATGCATTGCACATAAACTCAATATAGACTTTAGAGTAGAACACTGTTATTCATATCTTCTGCATGCCTTCACATATCATCACAAAACTTTGGTGTAAGATGCATCTTGTAGTAATAAGATTATGTACAAAGTCCTGTAGTGATATCTTTCTTTGAGGTGAAATCCAAACCAAAAAATTAGCATACTGAACCAGTATATAAGAAAAACATTATTTTTTAAACTATTGGTGACAGTATCTTTCCAACTATAAAACATAGTCAACTGAAATCTTGTCAGTGGATGCAAATGATGTCGAGATAGAACATAATATTAGTTTCTGAAAGAATCTTACAAATTAAGATAATCTAGACCAAAATACTAGATCAACAAACTTTCATTACCGAGTAGCTACTGAACTATATAAGTAATGTATATCACCGACAATCATCCAAATTCCATTTTTGACATCAATGACAACCTTCCAATTTCCAAAAATCCCCCCCTTTGTCATTGAGGGAAACACATGATGTGAAAAGCCATAAAAAATTCTTTCTCAACTTTTTCATTTCTCTCCCCAATAACTTTTCCAAAACTTTCACAAATTTTTTTACATCCTCCAATCCTCCTTTGAGATCAATGGAAAATGATAAAAAGATATTGAATGATTTGACATTTTCCTTTACATACTTGAATACTGTCCATGGGAGTACATCCAAGACAATATCTGAGAGTAATCAACCGGAGGTGATTGTCCCTTGAAGTTTGCTAAGAGTACCTATCCAAGAGGATTTTCCTTCATCCCAAAGCTTCTTTTCTTTTGATAAGGCTTTGCATAGATAATTAAGATCAACAAGGATGTCCTTTCCTTCAACCAAAGTCCCAGGAGTAACATTTGAGTTCAGAATCCTGTAAACCAAAGAAAGAGCATAATAGACAGGTGTACACTTAATCTTGATTAGATCTCTAAGCATCCCATACTATTCAATCATCTCTCCTTTCTCCTTATGTGATGTAAGATACTCTTCATACATCTTTGTTAATCTATACCAAGTTTGATCATCCAGATCAAGAGTTGGATTAAAGGTGTTGGAAGCATATTTTATTTGAGTCTCAATAGTGTCCTCAACAACCTTGAATCTTTGAATCGCATTAGGCCATGCCCAACAAAATGAGAATAGACTTATGGCCTCTTCCTCACACTTTTGAACCTCTTTAAGTCTCTCAAGTGTAGTGTAGTGTGTAGATTTGCATCCATCTTCAATTTCTAACAATCCTTTTTCTTTGACCCAAGTGACCATTTCACTTACTGCTTGACTATTTCAGTATAAGTTCCAAATCTAGGTCTGTTGGGATCTTGAGGGCTGTTGATTAGCATTTCAATACAGTCGGCAACATAATCCTTTTCAATTTCATACCCCAGCTCAGAAGTCCATGAGCTTCTTAGTTTAACTTCCTTCATAATGCAACTATTAGTGGATACCAGAAATGTTATATCATCCTTATACTTTGTAACTAATTTTCTTGGAACTCTTCTTTTGTTCATTCTTCTCTGAAACTTTCTAAAGAATGCAACACGAGCATCTCCTTGTGCATCCAAATCACCAATATTCTCATTAATTCTCTGATCAGATGAGCAACCTATTTGTTGTTTACCCAAAAAAATTCTCCTATTCTAGGAACTTCTCTCATAAAGTAGAAAGTTAGACATAATATCAATGTTCCATATCTAAATATGAATTTCTATTTCTCGATACCACTCAGATTTTCCAATAGTTGTTGCCAGATCAACTCACAAAGATCATATTTTGTCCTCTTCTCAACCATTTCTACTGCTAAATCAATTTTGGAGGTAGATACATCATTATCACCAAAAAATAGGTGTGAAATAACCAAAATTGCATACTGGACAACCGGATTAGTAATTCCGGTATTTGTGTTCTTTATTAATCCCTTTCCTTTGTTAAGATTATGTTTAGGAGTAGGTCTGGTGGATAATAACCCAGTAACACCTCTAATTCCTTCTTTGGATATCATATGAGAATTTTCAAGCCACACAAATTGATCATGAAATCTGCTAAGTGTCAATCTAATACATCTCTCTTCATTGCTAAAGTCCAGAAAACAATCCCACACATCCAAATTCATCTATGTAAGTACATTGTATTTCAATTTCAAGGTAAAGTCTTCACTTAATTCTTCAAACCATAATATGTGAGATTTTCCATAGGTAGGTTCTTCTAATTTTCTATGAATATATATCCCAACATCTTCAGTTGGAACAAAACCAAGGGGAACTTCCAAAAATGCACCCAAGGGATCGAGTTCTAGGGTTTTAACATGATACATTTTAAGTTGTGGTTCCAGTCTCACTGAATTGTCTACTACTTGAGGTATATCCATCATATTCAACCAAATTCAATGAACAATTAAGAGGGAATAATATATAGCAACAACGACTTACCTCTTGCCTACACACCAATGCAAAACTTTGAATTTCTATGATATGGAAACACTCTAGTTTCTTCAAGCTCTCTTTGCATGCTTCTTCTCTTCCACAAATTCCTTTCATCAAATGAGTTTTCTTTAACATACTTAAATTTATTTCTTTGATCTCTTTTGCTTCAACAATAAATGCTTCATAACACAAGTAGATGTCCTCATAATTAGTGTATACTTCCATCTTTTCAAGCTCTGCATAATTCATTCTTCACACATGTGCATCTGAAAATTCCTTTCACATGAAATATGAATTCGTTACCTTAATAAACACATTTATGTCATTACATGACATCATATATCAAAAAGGGGATATTAAATTTTTTGATTATTGCTCTCCCTTAGCCACTACTTGGATTTAATTTCTGACGAGATTGTCTGCACCAGGGGATGACACAGATAAAATTGATAATTCTGTCTCTCCTTGATTTTCAAATTCTCCTTCCTTTCTCCAAATCCTTTCCATTTCCTTCTTAACCTCTATTGGATCAATCTTGATGATTGATTCATATCTCTTTCTTGGATAGTCACTTTTCATATTTATGCTTCTGTAGTCTTTGGCAAACAACATTCTTCCATCCAAATTTTCCTTTATTCAATCTATATTTACACTGGTTAGCCTAGTGTCCAAATAAATTGTAGTGATAATAGTAGCTATTGAATGGATAAATTATCTTGTTCAACTTTTGACTTCTGCATTTTGTAGCTTCATGTCCAATCCTTTTGCATTTAAAATATTGACCAAAGAATGATAAAGTATTTTGACATTCCATCATTTTGTTTCATTTTATTTCCACAATCTTTTGCCCTATGTCCAAACCTATTGCAGTAATAACAAATATCATTAAAGATAAGTACCTTTGAGCATTAGGTTGTCTTATAGGAATCCTTCTGATATTTCTTCTTAGATTCTTGAATTGTCTACCATTTCTTTGAGTCTTCATGTCAAGGGATTTTTTTTTTTTTAAACTTTGTCCTTCAAATCCCAAACCACTTTTGTCCTTAGAGGGTTTCTGTCCTACAATCAGTTCATCCAGCATTGTAGAAATTTTCACAAATTTATCCTTATGTATTCTTTCCTTTTCCAAATCTGATTCTAGAATTACCACTTCTTGTTCAAACTTTGCACATTCATGCATCTTCCTTTGAATTTTAGCTTTCTGACAATCTTCAATTTTTCTCTTTTCTTCCAGTTGTTCTTTTAGTTCAATGATGTCCTCATCTTCTTTCTTCAATTGATCACTAACTTCTCTATATCTTTCCTTCAGCTTCTTAATGCACTCATTTTACTCCTTCAAGATATCCTTCAAATCTTTATTTTCTTCTGTATGTTCAGTAGGGATCTCTTCCGGAGGAATAAGAATTTTTTTATCTTCCATGTATTCAAATTTTAGGACCTTCCTCAAGCTATTAGACTTCTTCAGAGGAACCAAGCTTTGATACCAATTGTTGAATACCTGAAATACTGAGATGGGGGTGAATCAATATTCCATTAAACCATTCAACTATAAACCATCCAATTATTAAAGCATATTTAACTACAAACAAGAATGAAGACATTGAAAAGAGCATGACACCATAAGACATATCGACACTAGATTTTTTATGTGGAAAACCCAAAATGGGAAAAACCATGGTGAGGATTAGCTCATAATATAATATATCCAAATATAGAATATTACAAGGGCTCACTACCTAGACACACTATCCTTGAAGGATCACAACCCAAAATAGTTTACAAAATAGAGTATGACTCACTTCAATGACATGAATTGAGATAGAATGCACATTCCTTGTGCTGGATTTCAATTTTAGTGAAGTATAGTATATGAAACACTTCTCTACAAATGTATGAAACACATGTGTCTACTCATTCATACAACTTCACACATTTGCAAGATAAAACAATCCTCGATCACTCTAACATTTTTCATGTCATTCACTCACACACCATCTCCTCCACTACTCCTTCTATCTTAAAAATGTTCACACATATATACCATATATAATCAAGTACACCAATTAGGTTAGCCTAATTAGAGTAACCCCATTTCAAATCAAAACCAAGTTTATCGGCATTAACCTCAAAAACACATTCATATTCACATGATATTAGTCGACATGGACCTATGATATATCCATTTAACATTCACAACACATTTTTAATCTTCTTAATACCAATTCATAATTAGGTCAGCCAGAGTTAGACCTAAAACATCAAAAATCCAACGTATATGTAATTCATCAAATGTGTAACACAAAAACTTGTTAACACATTAAATTCTCCTTTGGATGATACCAAATAAATTATCTTCAACACCAAAAAACAAAATAATTAATCTTGAGATAATACAAAATCTCTCTCATCAATGCACTGTACAGAAACTCACTGTAGACTTCAGAGTAGAACACTGTTATTCATATATTTTGTGTGCCTTCACATATCATAAATTTTTTTTGGTGTAAAATACATCTTGTAGTCACAAGCCTATGTACAAAGTCCTATCTTTCTTTGAGGTGAAATCTAGACTAAAAAATCAGCATACTGAACCAGTATATAAGCAAAACATTATTTTCCAAAATACTGGTGATAGTATCTTTCCAACCGTAAAGCCTAGTCAACTAAAATCTTGTCAATGGATGCAAATGATGTCAAGATAGAACATAATATCAGTTTCTAAAAGAATTTTACAAATTAAGAAAATCTAGACCAAAATATTGGATCAACAAACTTCCATTACCCCAGTAGCTACTGAACTATACAAGTAATGTATATCACTAACAATCATCCAAATTCCATTGTTAACATCAATGAAAAACTTCCAATTATTAACAAAAATTAGTCCATGCATAATAAAAACCATAAAAGTGACTAAATATAGGATAAAACAAAATAATTGACTAGATGAGGTCAATTCTATGGGTCAAATCAAACCCATATGTCATATCTATACCACTAGATTGAGCACATGGGTTGAAACACCTATAATAGGTTTGATGTATGGGTTTTAATTTACCCCAAAAATGAGCTTACATATGAATTTAAAAAAAATCAAAAAATAATTTTTTAAATGAAAATTTTAGGTTAAAATTCAACCCATTACATTTGGAAGGCCATAATTATTAATATTTTTAGAAAGGTTTCTCAACCTTTCTAAAAATAAGCTCCCATTACATTATGGCCATTTGAAAGCTCCCATTTTGGCACAGGACGGGACTACACTATTTGAAGACCTGTTTGTTGTGCGACTTCCTCCTGATGATGTGTTAGGAACAATTCACAGTTCTCTATGTGCTTAACCATTCATAATTAACTTAATTAAAAAAAATTAGGTTAAAATTCAACCGATTACATTTGGAAGGCCATAATTATTAATATTTTTAGAAAGGTTTCTCAACCTTTCTCCTAATGTTAAGTATATAAAGAACATAGTTTTTAGATTGTGAAATATAAAAAACTCAAATTTTGGGTAAAATAAAATTTTTGGGTTGTGAAAGATAAAAACTTAAAATTTGGGTAAAATTTAGATGACAAAGGAATTTCTATTATTTTATTACATGCATTGAGTGTAAGAAGCACACCACGAAAAGTCACAAATGGAGTGAGTGTAGACGAAGGGAAAGAAGGGGAGCAAGAGCAGTGGTTTGAAATCTGTTGGAGTTGATGGAGATGGAGGTGAGGATGAAGATGCACATGGGGTCGATCCTTTTGTTATTTTGGTTGCATGTTGCTTATTTCCTTCTTCAAATGCTCGTGTCGGGGTCCTTCCTGGCTTGTTGGGTTGGTTCAATTTTTGTTTCCTTTTGGTTGGTTCCTTGGTTTTGTGTGCCTTTGCATTTGAGGAAGTAGATGGTTTGGTCAACTTTGTGTAGTTTGTGTTTTCTCTTGCACTTGCAATATTCCCTCTCATTGGTTGTAGAGCCTTGGGAAGCTGATGTTCAGGTTGTCTTAAGTCATGGAGTGCTATTGTGTAGGCATGCCAAGGGGCAGAGTTTCTTTCTAGAGGAGGAAATTTTGTTGGGGAAGAAGTTTTTAATGCAACGATTGTAGAGGTCGATGTTTTTGCGACTCCTCTCTCTATTGTGTTTTGCAAAGTGGGTTTGCCTTTGCTTTTGGTGGTAGATTTTGTTTTTTGGTCTGGTGTGGGGGATTTTTCCCTACATCCTTTGGCTAGAGTCGTTATTTTTTTTGGCTTTGATTTTTGGTGTGTCATAGCTCTCAAGGTTTTTGTTTGCTAGACTTTTTGGAGCTTTGGTACCATTGCTTTGAGGTTTCATCCTCTTATCGAGTTTGGAGCTCTTCTGGCCTACGGTGGGGTTTTCCCCCCTTTTTTGTTTCTATTTTAAATCATATATTTTATATGTTCATAATTAGTTGTGCGTATATATCCATATACATGCCTATGTCTATATGTATTCATCTTTTATTTTGAATTTAGAGGCATAAAATGAGCATTAGATATACAAGATAAACCAAACAAGCACAAAATGTTCAAATCCAATTTGATTTTCATATACAATTACTATTATTCATCAGTGGTGTGTGTTCCAGATTCCATCATGTTAGAATTAGGTGTTGTACACCTTGCATAATGTTTATATTGTTTTATTTATTTATTATGTGTGTGGTGCACCTAGGGGTTTCTAGGTGAATGTGCATCACAAGGAGTTATAATGTTGGGGCCACTTTGTTGTATGTAACATTGGGACATAATTGTAAAATGTAATTATTTAATATTGGGGAATAATAAAATAATAAAGTACCCAATATTAAATGTGGGGTCACATGATGTAGTATTTTTGGGCACATGGTTTATGTAATACCACTTGGTGGTTTTGTGGGAGCTTGTTTCTATAAAAGCAACCACATGGGTAGTTGTTTAGGGTTGGATCAAAAGTTGGTCAAGGTTGAGCTTGTGCATGTGTGAGGGTTTGAAGCATGGCATGGGATGTGTGGATTCATGCTTGGTCACATGGAATGCATGGATAGCTTGTGCTTCAGAAGTGTTCATGGAGTCTCTGCAGATGTATTGTAATGGGTTTTCATTTTGAATAATACATGGAGTGTGGATGCTTTTGGAGGCTGGGTTTTTCCCTCTTGAGGGTTTTCCCAGGGTATATATTGTGTCATCTTTGATGGGTATGTTGTCTATTCTCTTGCATGTTGATGTTGAGTATTTTACTTGCATGTTTTCAGATTTGGGTTATGTGGAAATTGTCATTACATGGCTGCATAGTTTCCTTACACATCAAGCTTATCGATTGTCATCTAGATAAATAATCCTACATCAACCATCCTCTCATTCTTCAACCTGTTTCTACATTCACACACTTGCACTTGCAGAGTTTCACTAGTAATCATTAACCAATGCTCAAAATGAAAAGATTCCATTACTACTTCATATCATTCAATCATAAAGTTTTCATGGATAACAATTTCAAATGACATTGAAATTTTAAATTCATCACAAGTCAAAACTGATAAATTTCATTTTTTCCAAAAATATTCAAATAACTTAACATTATTAAATGTAAACAAAATTTGAGACGTGACACCCCTCATTTAATATTGGTAGTAAGTTTTCCCAATATTAAATATTATTCCCATGTGCAACCCCATATTAAATATTTAATCACAATGTTACATACAACACATAAAGTGGCCCCAAGAATGTTAGGCCCATGTGATGCACACATCCCTAGATTCCCTAGGTGCACACATAATAAATAAATAATTACATTAAAACATTATGAAAGGTGGACAACACACATTTTCCTAACAACTCATTCACCATAATATTATTATGTATCATTGGAAGACCCTTTTAGGAAATAACCTAGCCTCCAAAATCTAAATCAATAATGTCATTTATGATATACTCCAAGCAAGGAGATTTTATAGAAGACAATAAAAACACTCACACTTAGAGTAATAATGGTAGTATAACAAAACTTATAAAGTATGCTATATAAAATTCATCCTAAATTCCTTATAAATAGAGAAATCAGTATATGATTTAGTATTAAAGAGGAATTGCAAAGTCATGATCTAATACCACCCAAAAGTGATGCCTAAATACCCTATTCAAATACCAACACCCAAATGCTAAGATAGATTTTATAATAATCTATTGTAATATGTCATAGTTATCTCCCTACTTTGATAACTCCAATTTGTCTTATTCAAACCCTCCAAATATACTTTATTTTCATAAAACAAGCACAAAATGTTCAAATCCAATTTGATTTTCATATACAATTACTATTATTCATCAGTGGTGTGTGTTCTAGATTCCATCAAGCTTATCGATTGTCATCTAGATAAATAATCCTACCTCAACCATCCTCTCATTCTTCAACCTGTTTCTACATTCACACACTTGCACTTGCAGAGTTTCACTAGTAATCATTAACCAATGCTCAAAACGAAAAAGATTCCATTACTACTTCATATCATTCAATCATAAAGTTTTCATGGATAACAATTTCAAATGACATTGAAATTTTAAATTCATCACAAGTCAAAAAAATAATAAATTTCATTTTTTCCAAAAATATTCAAATAACTTAACATTATTAAATGTAAACAAAATTTGAGACGTGACACCCCTCATTTAATATTGGTAGTAAGTTTTCCCAATATTAAATATTATTCCCATGTGCAACCCCATATTAAATATTTAATCTCAATGTTACATACAACACATAAAGTGGCCCCAAGAATGTTAGGCCCATGTGATGCACACATCCCTAGATTCCCTAGGTGCACACATAATAAATAAATAATTACATTAAAACATTATGAAAGGTGGAAAACACACATTTTCCTAACAATTCATTCACAATAATATTATTATGTATCATTGGAAGACCCTTTTAGGAAATAACCTAGCCTCCAAAATCTAAATCTATAATGTCATTTATGATATACTCCAAGCAAGGAGATTTTATAGAAGACAATAAAAGCACTCACACTTAGAGTAATAATGGTAGTATAACAAAACTTATAAAGTATGCTATATAAAATTCATCCTAAATTCTTTATAAATAGAGAAATCAGTATATGATTTAGTATTAAAGAGGAATTGCAAAGTCATGATCTAATACCACCCAAAAGTTATGCCTAAATACCCTATTCAAATACCAACACCCAAATGCTAAGATAGATTTTATAATAATCTATTGTAATATGTCATAGTTATCTCCCTACTTTGATAACTCCAATTTGTCTTATTCAAACCCTCCAAATATACTTTATTTTCATAAACCAAGCACAAAATGTTCAAATCCAATTTGATTTTCATATACAATTACTATTATTCATCAATGGTGTGTGTTCTAGATTCCATCAAGCTTATCGATTGTCATCTAGATAAATAATCCTACATCAACCATCCTCTCATTCTTCAACCTATTTCTACATTCACACACTTGCACTTGCAGAGTTACATTAGTAATCATTAACCAATGCTCAAAACAAAAAGATTCCATTACTACTTCATATCATTCAATCATAAAGTTTTCATGGATAACAATTTCAAATGACATTGAAATTTTAAATTCATCATAAGTCAAAACTGATAAATTTCATTTTTTCCAAAAATATTCAAATAACTTAACATTATTAAATGTAAACAAAATTTGAGACGTGACACCCCTCATTTAATATTGGTAGTAAGTTTTCCCAATATTAAATATTATTCCCATGTGCAACCCCATATTAAATATTTAATCACAATGTTACATACAACACATAAAGTGGCCCCAAGAATGTTAGGCCCATGTGATGCACACATCCCTAGATTCCCTAGGTGCACACATAATAAATAAATAATTACATTAAAACATTATGAAAAGTGGACAACACACATTTTCCTAACTCATTCACCATACTATTATTATGTATCATTGGAAGACCCTTTTAGGAAATAACCTAGCCTCCAAAATCTAAATCAATAATGTCATTTATGATATACTCCAAGCAAGGAGATTTTATAGAAGACAATAAAAGCACTCACACTTAGAGTAATAATGGTAGTATAACAAAACTTATAAAATATGCTATATAAAATTCATCCTAAATTCCTTATAAATAGAGAAATCAGTATATGATTTAGTATTAAAGAGGAATTGCAAAGTCATGATCTAATACCACCCAAAAGTGATGCCTAAATACCCTATTCAAATAACAACACCCAAATGCTAAGATAGCTTTTATAATAATCTATTGTAATATGTCATAGTTATCTCCCTACTTTGATAACTCCAATTTGTCTTATTCAAACCCTCCAAATATACTTTATCATAGTGTAGAGTAGGCGGATTCATCACCCCCAAGGAACAAACTTCCTTAAACCACCTTAGGTTGATCAAACAAAAAATAAAGGAGAGAGGTGTTTTTGGAAATCAGGTGAGAAAACTACAAGGGTCTCAAATTGTGACTTAGTCAACTATTTATCTAAGGATGACAACATGAGAACTGGACTTCAGTGTGTCATATTGGAGTCTCAAGGATGTGTTGGCATCCTATACGAACAATGAGTTGAATGACAATAAAATACACTCAAGGTCTACTTACAACTTGAATATCAGAGTTTTTACAGTTTAATAGTTTAATATGAAAAATATAGAAACAAAAAGTACAACAGAAGAATACTGAAAAATAATTATTCTAATGAAAAAAATGATAAGGAAAGATTAGGAAAATATACCTTTCATGTAACTTCTAGTTCATTTCTCCAGCTAGATTCAAGTGGACGAATTTGCATCCACACACACAAAAATAAGTAAAGTGTTGGGCTGTGTTTCAAGGTCTACCTCAGTTAGACCCCCGTTTCGATGTTCCCACCTCCATGGATAACTAGATATGCAACAATATAGAAAAAGTGATAAAGAAGAGAGAATAGAAATGACACAATAAGGTAGAGAGAAATGACAACTTGAATGCTACTCTATAAGATGATAGATGCAAAAATGAAAAGACACAATGTTACCTTCCCTATTATAAGCATTCAAGGCCGATAGAGGAAAGAAGAAAATGGTACCATAATGTCAAGGAGATAGAACTTCGTAAACCTACAACAATGATGATGTTGAAGCAATAAGACACTATAGAGACCAAGTAGAAATCTAGTAGCAACAAGATAGAGCAATGAAGAAGCAAGAAATGATCAAGAAGTGAATAGAGAGTGTGAGAGAATCAAAGAAGCAACATGAGAGAGTGAAAGAATGAGTTTGAATGAGAAAAATGGAGGCAATAAGTCATTTTTTATTGGTCAAGACCTAGTAGAGAATGTTACCTTTGCAACCAATTAGGAAATGTAATAATTATGCATATTTTAGAGGCAGGAATTTGTTAGGACAAAAACATGTTTGCGTTGCACACACATGTCCTCAACAAATATTCCTCCACTGACACAAAAGACAAGGACACATGGGAAGATCAGGGAGACGATAATGGGTTTATGCATTATTGTACTTGTAATTCTAAAGGGTAAATAAATGGGAAATTTACCTAGGGTGAAAATTTATGCCATTATATTTTCCCCCCACTTTAGTGAGCATATGTGTCAGTGCATATGTGAGCTAAAGTAGAAAGAGGTTGAAGAGAATATACCAACAATTTCAAGGAATCAGATCTTTGATCCAGTGTACCTAGATGCGAAAGAGGGAGCTCCACCAAGATGCAAAGATGACATGGGTCTTTGATCCTGCAAAGCTAGATACGATCTCACCACAAACATGCTAGACAAAAAAGATAATCATAAGACACACATCCATAAGACACAAGAAGAAAAAATCTAGCATGATAAGAAACAACCTGATTAGATAGACACAAGACACACATTGATCAGATAGATAAGCCTGTGGCTACTGCAAACTACATTGTAGGATAGTCACAAAAAAGGTGGGTCTAGTCAGGTTTCCTCCAAGCTAGATGCCAAGATATAAGATGTATGACACTAAGAAAAATAAATAAAAAATTAGATAAAAGACATACATTGCAAGACATCATCGAGATCTTTTGAGAAGAGAGCTTTCAAAAGGGGGTTCCTTCGGCAGGGAACCCTTCAAGACACCAAGGGTCCCATTTAAAAGAACACTCCAATTGAAAGACACCACATTTTTTGCAAGTTGTTCTATCATCAAGGAATCCTTTTAATATTTTTCATGAAGGAATCCATTGGAAAGAATGATCCTTTTCAAAGGAAATTTTTCAGACTCTTTCGCATACGAAATTTTTTTTGAAAGAAAATTTCATCTAGGAGTCCTGAGAGAATACAACATTTTGGAAACTAAGAGATTTAAATAAGGGATTATTTCATCAAGGAATTAATTTTAAAGAAATTCTGACACCAAGGAATCCTTTTTGAAAAGAATTCACCTTATTAAAAATTAGAATAACATGGTATCCCCCCTTAGGAAGGTGTGTGCTACACAAAGGAGTGCATGACATCCTAAGGAGAGAAAGGAGAGGAAAATATGTTGTGGCATGAAACACATGATGATATTTATTCATGGTATGGTGTCACACATGCAAGGGACAACACATAAGAAGCACAACATCATGAAGCAAACATAGAGAAATAAAGAAATCAAGAGACAGGGGGATCTGAGAATTCAGGGTCAGATCTACTCATAAATACAAATAGATATAATATGTTGTATGAATGAATGGTCATCAATCCCCAAAGTTTTCAGATCATGAGGAAGAGAACATGAAGACAAAGTGAAAATAAAAACTATGTCAACATGGAAGAAGGCCTAAATTCCCTTGAAATTTTTCATCATCCCCAATATTGAAAAGAAATTTCACAACACATAGAAGAATGATGTTACAAATAGAAGAAGTGTATGAAAAATTTCTCGTGCTTGTATCCAAGTACCTACAAGGGTAGCAAGGGTCCTCCAAGCAGGATCACAAACATAAAAAGACAAGCACGAGGGAACACAAACACACGAACAAATCTATGCTTTAGATAAAATAGAGGTACCACCCTAGTCCTCATTAACCAGCAAGTCGTCCTAATCCCAATATAGATCATTGTAAGGGGAGGCATACAAGCTTATAAGGATGAGATAGTGAGGGCTATACCCTCAGACTCACCTGCAACAAGGGATAAGGAAGAAGGCCCCTCAAGGTCTTCTTCATTGAGCTCTTGTGAAGAAAAACTCATCAATCTTGCAAAGATCAAAGATAGAACTAGGATATCATCCACTGAATTGAACATGCACTTTACTGGAGTTCCATGTGTCAATCGGGTGGGAGAAGAAGGAGGCACTTGATAACCACTACTGACCTCATCAAAAGGGGTAGTGACAAACCCTAGGAAAGCAAGAGCTACCTTCATCACAAGGACAATGTAGGACAAGACAAAACCAAATTTTGAAGGAGGTGAACCCTTCTTTTGACCTCCACTTGCAGTGAGGTCATCCTCTATATTTCACTTCAGTAGAGGATGTGGAATCCCCACAAGCCCATAGAAGAAGTGAAAGTGAAGGAGGAAGAAGAGAAAGCCACAACAGACACCACCCTTGTGTTCAACATGTCTATGGTATATGAGAAAAGAGGGGTGTATGGGAGGGACATCAAGAGAGGGGGATCGATGGAGGGAGTGATGAAAACTTACACCCTTTTAGGGTGAGCATCATTAGGACCCACCAAAGGAGTCAGAAGTAGGACAAAGGTGATAGAAACCGAGGTAGAAACAATAGAAAATGATGTAGAGATAGACACCACTAGCCCCCCTTTGTCTTCTACTAGGTGGTGTGTTCCATAGCTAGAGCCTTTCACCTACACTTGCACTCATGTGCAAGCTAGTTATGTCAGCTGCAAGCACTAGAAGGGATGACCTAAGAAGAGACTGAAGGCTACTACTCAGTCGCAGGAGTATCCTTCACAACCATTTTTGAAGGAAGGATGGTCTCCTAGGTAGGAGAAGGAGGAGGAAGCACAAAGGCAAAAAAAACCATAGGAGGAGAAGCAAAAATAGGTGCCTCAATGACAAACCTCTTATCATTCTCTACCTTAAGGGAATGTAGAGGAATGGTAGGAGGTTGCAAAGGCCAAAAATCTAGAACAAAGCCATTGGAAGACTTACCCCTACCATAGATAGTGGGTCGTGGTACTATGGACAAAACATGAAGCTGAAAAACTTGATGTTTCACTCTGCCATGCAGGCACCATCACACTTCCCATACAAGGCATAGGAGCAGAGGCCAAAGATGCCACAACATGATAAAAAGAAAAAGTAGATGGAACAATAGATACAAAAGGAGAAAGCTCTAGAGTGTGAGTAGGCTTCCCCTTTCCTTTAGATGGGGTAGAAGACACAACTTGCTACTGCGCTACCATAGAGGATTTTATAGAGATAGCATAAGGAGACACCAAATAACTAACCTTTGGTGCGAAGCCCCCAATATTATATTTAACACAAGCTTTATATAACAAATCTCCCCTAAGAGGGAGAGGTCTGAGTAGGGCAGGCCAAAAGTGATCTAGTGAGAAGCCCCCTTGCAACACTAGTGGTTTATAGCTTGTGTCATGCAACAAATGCATAATTCCTTCATTAGGTAACTTTAAACATTTATGAATTACAGAGGTGATGTCATTCACAAAGGCTAGGTATGGGATGCTTAGCCTAACTCTAAATAGGCCTAACTCTAGAATGATAACAAATGATACATCAACAACCTTGGGTCCTACCAAGACTGATAAATAAATAACACCCATAGGGGCCACAAAGAGTCCATCATGGGTACAAAGAGTGGTCTTCAACTCTTCGTATTTCTCCTTATGTAAGTTGTTTATAAATAGAGTCTCCTCTATTATCACATTATCTTGACTCATCGGATCAACTAAGATGCCAGTTATGACATTTCTGTTAATCTAAGAAGGAATGTATAGTGGGAATGGCTCCTTATTTAAAGGCTCATCGTGCAAATTGAAAGTTATATTAGACATAGCACTCACATTTTTAGGAGGGATATGCATGAAAAAAACCATGTTCACATACTTAGATGGAACTAACTCGAATGAGGGAGAATATTGTGTTTAGTAGACAGTGACCTACCTAGATTCAGTTTCCAAATATCCAAGAGTCTTTCTAACTATGTATTTAGGGGTTGTAGATTGGGTCACAAAGATGCACACTTCGTGACACATAAATCTACAACACACCTAGGACATGAGAGAAAGATTCCTTAATATTGAGAAATGAAAACAAGGATGTTCATGTCAGGTTCACAAAAAATGTAGAGTATGGGGATTTGTCACCCCCAAGGCTCTAGGTCATGGGAGAGCCCCAAGGAATGAAATTCCCTAAACTACCTCAGGTTGATCAAACAACAAAGAAAGGAGAGAAGCATTTTTGAAAATTAGATGAGCAGACTACAAGGTCTCAGACTGTGACTCAGACAACTCTCTGTCCAAGGATGAAAATGTGAGAACCAAACTTTTGGCACACCATGCTAGAGTCTTAGGGATGTGCTGGCATCTTTTACAGATAGTGATTCAAATGATAATCAAAGACACTCAAGGTCTACTTACAACCCGAATATCAAAGTTTTTATAGTTTAATAGTTTAATATGAAAAATATAGAAATAAAAAGTACAACAAGAAGAATACTAGAAATAATTATTCTAATGATGAAAATGATAAGGAAAGAGTACGAAAAGATACCTTTCACGCAATGTCTAGTTCATTTCTCTAGCTAGCTTCAAGCGAATGAACTTGCACCTACACACACAAAAACAAGAAAAGTGTTGGGCTATGTTTCAAGGTTTGTCTTAGTTAGACCCTCGTTTTAGTGTTCCCACCTCCATAGATAGCCAGCTATGCAACGATATAAAAAAAGAGATAAAGAAGAGAGAATGGAAATGACACAATAAGGTAGAAAGCAATGACAACCTGAATGCTACTCTAAAAGATTATAGATACAAAAATGAAAAGACAATATGTTACCTTCCTTGCTATAAACACTCAAGGATGATAGAGGAAAGAAGAAAATGGTACCACCACACCGAGGAGATAGAACTTTGTAAACCTAAAATGATGATGGTGTTTAAGCAAGAAGACATTGTAGATACCAAGTAGAAAGCCGGTAGCAACGAGATAGAGCAATGAAGAAGAAATAAATGATCAATAAGTGAATAGAGAGTGTGAGAGAATTAAAGAAACAACATGAGAGAGTGAAATAATGAGCTTGAATGAGAAAAATGGAGGCAAGGAGTCATTTTTCATCAATCAAGACCTAGTAGAGAATGTTACCTTCACAACCAACTAGGAACGTAACACTTCTGTAGATTTCAGAGGTAGGAATCTGGTAGGATGACAATGCGACATGCATCGCCAAAAAATATTCCTCCACTGATGCAAAAATAAAAGGACACGTGCGAAGATCAGGCAGATGAAAATGGGTTTATGCATTATCATACTTGTAATTCTAAAGTAATGGTAAATAAATGGGAAATTTGCTTAGGGTGCAAATTTATGCCTTTACACATTGTCATAGGTTTATAAATATTCTTGGTCAACATTTGTAACTACCTCTTACAACTTTTGTATGTGTCATAGGTTCTCTTAAATTATTGATGTGAGAGGCCTACCTTTTGGAGGCCATAACATTTGGTTTAGGAATTTGATTGAGCTTATTTTTATTAATTATAGATCTTGAAAGGTCCACATCATTGCAACCTAATTTAACTAGTTAAAGCTCATTTGAATAAATTTTGTTACCAAAATGACCTCTATAGACCATAAATTATATTTGAAGATTAGGATACAAGATTGAGATACCTTTCCTAACATTATCCCCCTTAATGAACACTTTACAAGAGAAAAGAGAATACCAAAACTTCTAATTATCTACTAGCAGTCAAGAGGCCCATAAACTTATTAACCACCTAAACTTCTCTATGCTAAATTAAATTTGTCAAAGAACCTATAACATTCTAAAATATCAAATTTATGTAGAAATAACCTCCTATATTCCACCATATCATGAATAAAATGTTATTGTACATAAATATGTTTTTTCCATGTGTGAACGGTTAGATTCTTTTCCAATTTGATGGTACCTTGACTATCACAATAAAATTTGACCAATCCTTAACACAACCTAACATATGAACATAATCTGAAGAACTGAATGAAATCCTTAGATACATGAGTAGTTTCTATGTACTATGCTTTTGCTATTAGTGAAGTGACCATAAATTATCATTTACTCATCCAAAATAATTACACCACAAAATAAGCTAATGCGTAGTAATTAACATACCTTATATTGTAAATATTCCCTACCCAATTTGAATTCACATAACCTAGTATATCCAATAAGTTCTAGTGTTTTGAAATATCACCATGACAACAAATGGAATACTTGAAGTACCTTGAAAATAGCTAAAGACCCTCTTCATTGGCCAATGTTCCCATCTAGGATTATCTAGCTATTTACTAAAGACTCTCACTTCTTAGAAATATTTGGTTTTTTGTAGACTCTAGCATACAAAAAGCCCCAAATTATATTAGTATAAGTCATTAAAATAATTTCATCCATCTCTATGGATGTCTTAGGAAATTTCTTAATTGAAAGATTAGTTCCAACCAAAATAGGAACAATTTCTAGTTTATTTTTTTCCATATTAAAATTCTACAAAAATAACTCAACATACTTTATTTGACTAATAAAAAGTTTTTTTTAACCTTATCTCATCTAATTCTCATCCCAAGGATGCACTTAGAGGTCCCTATGAACTTAATTTTAAGATATAATGAAATTTGAGATTTCAAGTCCCTCATCATTTCCTTATCATTACCAAATAATAATATGCCATTGAAATGAAAAGTGATATTGACAAAATGATCACTATTATTTTATAGTAGACACAATGTTCTAACTTAGACCTGATAAACCCCAACCATAAAATATATGAATCAAAATTTTATACCACGAGATTGAATTAAACCACAAGGGAATTTCTTCAAATGACAAGCCAAATTTTCCTTACCCTTTTCAATGTAATGATTTGGGTGTGACATGTAGATATTGTCCTCTAAAAAATAACATAATAAATTGGTCCACATTAATCTACTCAACCTCAAGATAGAAAGTAAAAACATAAGCTTTAATAAAATTATGATAGATACAACTTTGCAATAGAGGATAAAATCTCACCAAAATATATTCCCTCAATTTGGGAGTAACCTTTAGCAGAAAAATTCCCTTTGAAAACCCATTTATATCCAATCAGGTTCCATCCTTTAGGAAACTCAACCAAGTCTCATGTATCATTCTTCCTTAGGGTAGCCATCTTATCATCTATGGTTAATTTCTAAGACTCACAATCATTTATTTTAATTACCTCCTTAACTATCCTAAGCTCATTGATATTAGTCAAGAAATAAAATATACATCTAAAATTAGGTAGGTTATACCTTTTGGGTTATCTCATGTGTTGATTATACCTCCTCATAAGTTGAGGTGAAGTTTATACTTGTTTTGAACTGTATAATATCTCTAAACTATCCTTCTCATCTAGTCCAACTTAAACATTTAGTTTAGAATCTATTTAAAAATTCAAAGTCTTTGTCTATATATGCATAATTGTATTCCCATCCTCCTCTAGATACTCAATTGTAGTAGAAGGTTTGACCTCCCTAAAAATCATATTTTAACTATAGAGAACTTTTCTGGTCACATGATCCCAAAACTTATATCTTTTCAAACCAACACCATATACTTTCACAACCTTATTATCTAATTTTGACCTCTTATTGTAGGAACATGAGCATATTCCTTGCAACCTAATACCCAAATATGTTGAAGTGAGGATTTTTTCTCATTGAAACATCCATGGGGTTTTTCTCCACAAGCATTAATGCAGACTATTTTTTATCAGGTAAAATAAACTAGCAACAAATTCTTCCCAAAAATTATATTCCAATCTAGATCCAATAAGCATAATATTATCCCTCTCCATCAACATCTTGTTTATGTATTCTACAAATATATTTTGTTAAGATATGTATGGAGTTATCTTATGTATTTAAATGTAATTATCCTTACATAATTTATCAAACTTTGTAGAATAATACTCAAAACCTTATTCTTTCTATAGAACCAACTATAGTGCTGATGAACCTATGGGGCCGATGAATAGTGCCGCCCTATGAGGTGTCGTGGACTATAGTGCCGTTGGGTCTATCGGCCCCCCCACCACTAGAATTTGGGGTGCTTCATTCTATTCTAGTTCTGAGAATATAGGGGCTATAGTAGGTTCAGTCGGTTCAATGCCTACTATATCGAAAAACGTGTGGTGATGGTCCCACCCTGTGGGTAAGAATCTTTCTTCTATTGTGAAGGGCCTGGCCGCCTAGCAACAAAACGAGTTTGATTCCAGACATGGAGAGTATCTTAGTGCAAAGTCAAACTGATTGATTCAGAAAACTAATACTTCAACCATGCTTCTTATAAAACAACACACCCTATTATCGGTTTAGGTAGTCAAACACCGAGTTCTAGATAGAGAGTTGAGTAGTTTTATAGTAGAGCAAGAGAAAACTACTAAGTGTATAGGAAATGGGAATATGTGTCCAAGAATCTTATTAATGCTGTCACATAGGGAGAAGGGTACGCGGGCCGGGGTGACACCAAAGGAGATATTGAACTGTGTGGTGGAATTATTTGAATGCCAAAAAATTGAAATAAGAGAAGAACTGCATAAGTATGGTGGGGCGCACTATCATGTGGGAATCTTAAATACCACTACGATGCAGTATAATGCATTAAAGCTTCTTTGGGATGCATTTCTGGAGTTCGGTGGAGGTTCGCTCAATGTTTCATTTCACAAATTGTGGGAGACCGTATTGCATTACATGGGAAAAGGACAAATAGTACTAAGTTGGACTTTGGTGAAAGGAATTATTGATAACCTCGAGCATGATACCGACCTTCAATCTAGCCATAACAGGGTCCTCCTATCAAAAATAGGGGAATTATAAGAAATATTGGCATCGAAAGAGAGCTGGGAGGAAGTTGTAAAGGAGCCACGTCTGCTTTCAAATTTATTTGCTCGATATTATTTGACAAAAAGTATCCTCAAAACCTTATTATTTCTATCACTTTAGTTTTCAATAGATCTTTAAGCTCCCTAAGCCAACTAAAGACCTTAGATTTAATTTTGAGAAAATATAGCCATGTCCTAGAATAGTCATCAATAAATAACATAATACATCATAATGAATAAGATACAAAAACCTAAAATATTAATGAACAAATTTGAACACAATTCTACTTTCCATAAATGCAATGAAAACCAAAATCAAGGAACAACTAGTAAGATAATTTACAAGTTTTTTATTTTTTAAGCTCTATGAGCCTTTCTCACCAAGATGGCCCTAGTGCTAGTACCATAACATTAAATTATTTATGGGTAACTTTCTCTCTGAGGTAAGATAATTCTTAGTGTAGACACGTAAAATATACTGATTGACATTGTGCATCTAATCCCGACTACTAACATCATTTCTTCCTAAATCATCCCTCAGTCTAACCATTTAATCAAATTCCCCGATCTGATTAAATTCATCAATATTCCTCTCTTAATTAAATAAATCATTTTATCTAATCTAGTCACCTCTTTTGTTAATTAAATCAATTTATCTGATCTAATTATCCCTATTTAATTAAATAATTAATTTTATTTGATTAAATCTCTAAATTCTATCCATTAAATTAAATAAATTAAAACCTTATTTGATTTAATCTAATACCATCTCTTTTAATTAAATAAATTAAAATTCTTATTTAATTAATTTCTTACCATATTCCTCTCTTATTTGATTTAAATAAATCCATAAATTTGAGTCAAATAGGTCACATCATCTAACCTCTCTTATTAAAATAATCAACCCTTGATTAATTTAATTCTAAATCATGTCCCATCCTCTAGATAATGCAAGTTGCACATGAAAATAGATTTAATTCATTTATTAAATCTCTATTTTCCTCACAAGGCATCTTTTAGAATATTCTCTCAATTTGAATTCAAAAATTCCAAGTCAACATGTACACCCAACATGGAAATAACTTCCTCTTAGATGTCCTTTTCCTTGAGCCAAGTGGCATTTATTGCAATTTCCCTTCCCTCTTGCAAGTCATATCAACAAATTTGAAATTCAAATATTTGCATTTATTGGCACATTCCCCAAATCTTGCACATCCTTCATCCATTCATAGATTGACAAGTGGCATCATGCCATTGGATGAATGTTAGTCCCACATTGCTCAAATTTGGACATTCATCCATCTTGGCAATCTATAAATAAAGAGCTCATATCCTCATTTGATCATCCACAAATTATGCAAAGTTACCATGCTCAAATATCCATCAAATTTCATCAATCATTCTTGAATCATAGTTAGGTTTTGCAGATTTTAGCTTGGATCACTCTTCAACATCAACAAAGTGGATCAAATCTTCATCAACACATCAAGTTTGCATCTTAAGAATTGGGAAATGGCCAATTTTCACATCAAATTGGCACCAATTCCCCCATAGGATCATGAGTTTGCACATTTAATTAGGATCGAATCTATGTTTCTTTGTTTCATTAGGCTTTTCATTGTTTTCTTTCCTACTTTGAGTTTGCAAATGGATTTCATGGGGAATCCTTGTTTTGGCTTGCAATCTGTTGTCTAACTTGTTTATTCTTATTGTTTTGTAGGTACCAAGGTTGGGGTTCACACATTTGGCGCTAGAAGGAGGGCTAGATATCATTCTTTCTCATCTTTTCTTGAAATTTTCATGTTTTTACTCATACACAGAAAATTCCAACTCTGGGAGCTCAGCGTCGCTATTTTGGCGCCGTTGTCTCTTGAGCGTCGCTATATAGCACCATGGGATACTCAAAGTGCGACGCTAGACTCGTCCCGCCAAGAAAATTTGAATTATAAACTCCACCGTTGGGCTCATTGACTCACATAAATTTTCAAAAATTTAAAAACTATGATGCTGGAAGAAAAATGCAACCCTGGGTGAAAAGTGCGACGCGGTTGAGCTCTCTGTCCTGACACAGAGCGACGTTGACTGGTGAGCAGTGCTGTGAGGGCACCGCTTAGAAATCAAACTACGACGCAGTTACGAGTTGCAATGCTGGAAGGCAGTAAAAAGGGAAAATTTAATTTTAGCATGTGCTTTTGATTTATGATTAATTTGTCTTCTGTTTTCTGCTTTTTAATTTCTGTATTTTCTAGAATCTGACTGGTTTTTCTTCATTGTAGGTTGGAAATCGAAAACGAAGAAAGGAGAAGCATGAGGAGGATGTGTCATCAAATCAAAGTGTTTTTAAAAAAATTAGTGTTTGCTTAACACTTTTTCACGAAATTGTTATCCTTTCTTTCTTAGGACACTAATTTTCGTTTGGGTTTAAAAAGAATCTTTCCATTTCTTGCAAAAAGGCTAAAATGAACATTAGGGATACAACTTACTAGATTTTATTTCTTGGATTAACAATTGAACAAAGTATCTCTCACTTGTCTTTTGGTGCTTAAAAAGAACTCACATTTTTATTTGTGGATTTAAAAAGAACAAGTGCAACTTTGTTTTGTGAAGGCTTACTTGAACTAAAGGCATTGAAAAAGGACGTATGCGCTTCTCTCGTGCTTTATAGCGATCTTGAGAATCAAAAGGCATTTTTCATGACTTTAGGGTGAGACAAAGCAATCACCTCCACACTTCGATTTAGGTTTAAAATTGAACATCTTGTGTGAGTGGGGGCATTGTTGCATATATTCTCTCTCCTTGTTGCCAACAAGGATTGATCGAGTTATGAATATTGTTCTTCATTCACTTTTGTTTATCCTAGAGGGCCTACCTTGGGGAAAAACTACTCACCCAAGGGAATGACTCAACCGGTAACACTCTAAAGCCAAGAGTATTTCCAACTGGGATATAAATGTGGATATTGGAAGAGATTCCAATATCACACGGTTGATTCTGACAAGATGGATCTGAAAGGGGACTCTTGCCGTATGGGTCAATCTCCACGAATAGAAAGTCCTTATTAAAACCCATGTGCTAGAATTTTCCAAAATCTTTTAATCTATTTTTTGGAGCAAGAACGGTCATTCTGAAGCCACCCCACACTTTTACGGTCTTCTAGTAGAAATGAAAAACATGCCATGGGAGTTTCATGGGTGTTGATGCTTGGCTGCCCCGTATAAGTGAGTGCCATGGAGGGGAGCTAGTGGGGTCAAGAATCTAACCATTCACTAAAGATAAGCATAGCTAGACTTGTCCAAGTGGGAATCCAACAAATATTGTCTTACACATCCATAGGATTGTACTTATTCTTGGGTTACATAATGCATTGCTTGATCGAAAACATCTTGAAAACCAACACTTAACATCATCATCCAAATCTCAAACCCTTTTGGAGACAAATACAAATTGAATCAATCCATATGTTATTGGTTTCCCTTGGGATTCACATCCTTAGAGGTTTCTAAACATTGGATTATATCTTGATTTGTCTCCTTAAGTAAACAATAGGAAAACCCTTGCCTTAAGTTCATCGAATTTCCACATAACATATCTTGTGGGGTTTGAAGAAATTAAGACATTGGACATCTTAGTTTGAAAACCTAATCAAATAAGGTGTTTTTGGTAAAATAAAGCCATTAAGCAAAGCTAAACAAAATGAACTTTCATATGTGTTGAAGACTCATGATTCTCAAAAATTCCAAATCCCAAAGCAAAAAATCATTGATTGGAAATCCGAAAATGAATGTTCAAAAGAAATCATTTCTTGGTTACAAAGGTCTATAGAAGCATTGTATGTTCTTCAATACCTAGGTCTAGGAAATCAAAGTGTCTTTTTTAGGTTCATCTTAGGATCAAAACAAGTCAAAATCTTTTTCATCCATCCTTCAAAACATCAAAACAAATTCGTCTCACCATCACCTTTTGGAAAATCTTGAAATCAACCTAATGCTAGGATTTTTTGGCAAAATCAAAATCATCGAAGTCCTTGAGACTAAATCCTTGAAAACATTATCAAAATCACCTTTGGCTAGGTATATGTAGATACATCCTTTTACATATGCTTAGTCAAAGTTATCAAAATCATCTTGTTTAGTTTAGTGTATGTAGATGCATCCTTCTTTGTATACTTGGCCAAACTATCATCTTGTTTGGAATAGGTGTGGGTAGATGCATCCTTCTCCCCGCACATGTTCAAATCATCATCCTTTGAACATATCTATCCCTTAGATCATCATCCAATATCTTAGGGTCTTTTTGTTCAAAATCAAGGATAAATCCCAAATCCAAAATCAAATCAAAATCTGCAAGTCCTAAAATCCTAGTATCTCATCCAAGATTTATCAAAAGCAAAAAACATCCGTATCATCCATCCCTAACATCATCATCATATCATCACCTTTTGATCCTCAAGACATCCTAAAAATTTCTACTTTGGGCATAAAATAGAGATCAATCCAAAGAATCAAGAGATTCATCTCCCATATTCTTGAAAATTGATCCTTGTTTTATGGTTCTAACTAGATCTCAATACAAGAAGAGTATGGAAGCCAACAAAGAAACACCCGCTTCAAGCGATCTTAGCCAAACAAACGTAGAAATGAATCTCGCCAAATCAAGTAATCCTTTGTCCATCTCATCATCGCAAAATCCACAAGAGGAAAACCAAGGAGAGGATCTTACCTTTGGAATGTCTCATGAAGAAATGACTGAAATGCTCCAAAATCCGGAGAACCATAAAATCATCAATATCATGATGAGGCTCAACCCATCATTATACATACTTGAGTTAGCAAAACAAGGGGCCAAGTTACCTTCAGATTTTGATGTGAGTACTATAGTGGAGACATCTTTTCCTCCAATCTCATCCACCATTCCCATTTCATCTACACCCCCATCTCAAAACATCACACAAATCATTCTGCAAATCACGACATATTTTGCTCCAACCCAACCTAACATTAATAAAGGAAATGCATTTTCCAATGCTATCAAAACACACCCCCTTGTTAATTATCAAAAATTGGACGCAAACACCATATTGGAACAAAACATACCCCAAAACCCATTACACAAAAATGTTCCTCTCACCTTCCATCATGATCCATCATCATCATTTTTTCACGCAACACCCCAAACACCTCTCCTCACAAACTCACAAGAGGAGGGAGATATGTTCGGACCAGGGGGCATAATCGACACCACAACATTCTTGCAAGATCTAGCACCCCTCACATTTCCACCTTTCCCACCATTACCATTATCATCCACACCACTCCTTGGTTTAGGGCTTCCTCCTCTACCAAGTATTGATCAAAACAACATCCCAAATATCAACCAAAGCATTATGTCAAATGCTCAAAACTTGTCATCGACATCGCAACAACAAACGACAAGTGCACAAGCAATTGCAACAACATCAAACACCCCATAGCATCACAAAGCATGGTCTCTCAAGGACCAACCATCACATCAACACCACTATCTAACACCCAAAACATCAACACGATATCATCACTCACCACAAAAGCCATTCCGAATCCACCACCACCCCCACCACCACCAACTTCCACCACATCAAACCAATACAATGTGGCATTGCAAGCTGATTTTCAAAGGGGATTCAAACAAGTGCAAAAAAAAAGTCGTACATCTAGCCGCTCAGCAAGCTGCTCAAGCTGTCCAAGCTGCACAAGCCGCATTACAAGTGCAACAAGCCACACAAGCCCAAGCTTTATTGCAACAACAAAAACAACAAGCTGCTCAAGCTGCACAAGCATTGCAAGCACAAAAGGCCACTCAAGCACAACTTCTATTGCAACAACAAGCAGTACAAGCCCAAGATCAATATCAGGCACAACAAGCCCAATATCAAGCACAACTTCATGCACAAAGACAAGCAGTGCAATTGCAAGCATATCAGCAAGCATTAAAGCAATATCAAAAGTAGCAAGAAGCAACACAATTGGCAGCCCAACAACAAGCCCAACAACAAGCGTTGTTGGAACAACAACAAGCGTTGTTGGAACAACAACAAGCACAATAGCAAGTGCAACAACAAGCACAAATCTTAGCGCAGTAACAACAAGATCAACAACAAGCGTTGTTTATACAAAAGCAGGTGGAAGCCTGCCTCGCTTTGAAAAACATACAGATACCGTCAAACAACACATCGACCAACCCACCCATCCAACCCACGATTGAAACACCCCAATAAACTTTCATCCCACCCCCTGATCTGCAAAATGATGTGACGACACAAATTAGGTTGCTCTCGCAACAAGTGATCGACCTTCAATTAGGGTGAACAACCAAAACACCAAGAAACTTGTGTCCCTATCCATTTGATAAGAGCTTAGTAATGAAACCATTCCCCAAGGGATTTGAGATCCCCAAATTTGACAAATATCAAGGGACGGGAAACCCTAAAAATCACATTAGGGAATTTCAGGTTCATTGCATGGAGGTCGCATATGAGGACACTTATCTGATGCAGCTATTTCCTAGGAGCTTGGAAGGCCATGCTATGGAATGGTTCTCTCGCCTACCCTCAAGAATTAGAACATTCCAAGAAATTATGGATGCATTCATTAAGAACTACGCATGCAACATCGCAATGGATGTTAGTCTAGAAGAACTTTTGGATCTGAAACAAGGAAAGGGAGAATCATTCGCCTCATTCCTACAATGATGGTGATCCAAGGCCAATTGGAGCAAGTGGACCATGCCAGAAGAACAAGTTTCAACAATCATAGCCAACCTTGAAGGCTGCTTGGCATTTCATCTCAAGGTTCAGGGCATCACCACATATGATCAGTTGATCTCCTAGGCGCTCAACATCGAAAGAGCCCTCATGACTCAACCTGCCAAATCAACATCATACCACTAACAACAAAACAACCGCCCACTATCCAATTAGAACGATAAACCTCGTACGTGGGAAAGGAACAAAAACGTTACTAATGATGGTGTCGTAGATGCCAAAATGGTCATTAGTGCCCTTCACCAACATACACCTGCACCAAAAATCCAAACACAACACCAAAACACTCATCACACAACACACCAACCAAACAAAAATCCAACCATCAATAATCTCAATGATCAAAGGGGACCACCTCAATGCAATAGTTATCCCAAGCGAAAATACACCACTTTGGGAGAACCACTTGAGGACATAATGAAAAAGTTGATCGACGAAAAACTCATCAAGGCTCCTACCTTTGAAAATTACCAAGAACCGGATGTAAAACCTCCTTGGTATAACAAGAATCAACTTTGCGAGTTCCATAAAATTAAAGGCCATACCACAAACAATTGCATGAGATTAAAAAACATCATCCAAGATCTCATCGATAAAAGAATCATAAACATGGAACAACCAACGGGAAATCAGGATCTTAAGATATATACAAATCCGATGCCGAATCATGGTAACAAAGGGAATAACAATGATAAAGGGAAAGGCATCCACTCAAAAGTAAATCATGTGTATGAAATAGTCATCGCCTCCCTAGATGAATACTATATGGTCATTACTATCAAGGGCACCTATGCCAAAGATTGTGGAGTCACCACAAGAGGCGGCAAAGTAACCATCACATGATCATCCCAGCCAAACAAAGTCCCTGCATCCAGATCTGTTCCTAATGGCTACAATGTCCTAGATCAACTCAAGAGAATGCCAACACACATCTCCATTATGGATTTGTTAAAAATATCATCAGCTCATAAGAAGATCCTTGAGGAAGTGTTATCCTCATCCACTGTCCCCGCAGATCTCAATGTGGAGCAATTCCAAGCTATGGTTGGAAATATCATTACGCCTAATCTTCTTACATTCTCTGACCAGGATTTCCCCACTCAACCATCTCACAACCGTGCACTTCACTTGGAAGCCATAGTACATAAGAGAAAAATCAAAAGGGTCTTGGTGGATGGAGGTGTGGGTTTGAACATATGTTCCCTTAGTCTCATCAAGCAATTGAAAATATCAGAAGATTCCATCGACAAAGGAAAGGGTATCACGATAAGAGCATATGACGACCAAGAAAGAGTGTCTCAGGGCACAATCAAACTCCCTATTCAAGTAGGGCCTACCATCATGGAAACCACTTGTCAGGTCTTGGACCTTAACTTTCCATATAATATCCTCCTAGGACGTCCATGGATCCATGCGATGAAAGCGGTAGCATCAACTTTCCACCAATGTGTGAAATTTACACATAATGGACAAGAAGTTACCATCCATGGAGATCCTGAACCTTTCTCATATTGCAAAAATATTGAAGCAAAGTATTACAAAATCCCCCAAGTACCAAAAAATGATGAGGGCCCATCCACACCATACATCGACCTTGCCACTCTCGCGTCCACTTTTGTGACAGAGACACTTGCCACTTCCACCATTCCCACCATCTCCGACATCAAGCTCATCATCCAGGATGACGGTTGTGGAAGCTGCAAGCTACCTAACAATGCTTTTGTGGTAGGAGAGTTACCACAATCTCCTAGATCACAGGGACGTCCACAAGAAAATGAAGCTTCCACATCACAAACGTCTCCTACGGACTATCCCAAATTCACAAGTTGGGGAGATCTTGGCCGGGAGGTTATTGAAGTAGATCCATCTCACATGCTATATCATGATGAAAGACCAATAGCGGATTTACCCATGGATGACACAAGCAAGGGCCTACAAATGATGCTTGCAATGGGCTACGGCAGAAATCAAGGACTTGAGAAAAATGACAATGGGCTCATAATACCTATCATGGCAGAGACACGAACGATAAAAAACCTTGGCCTTGGATGTATCCCTCTGAGTATAACCATACGTGGCCAAAGTCCTCCAGTTAGAACAGTTAACAATCCTCCTCATCCAACCCCAGTAGAATTACGCCTACTTGTATCTACAGGTCGTGTCATAGACAATTTTACATTTGATATAACCGATGTCTGTAGTAGTAGCAATTACGAGGACCCCACACCCAACTTACCCAGGCTATTCGAAGATACCACCCTATATATGATTAGTACCCTATCCTTTGAAATAGACCATCAAAATCATGAGATTCGCCTAGTATATCCCCAACTCATCGACTACGACCAACAAGGACCACCAGTTCTTGATACATTCAAAAATAATGAGGCACTCTCAGAATTCATGGGATTACGAGATAACATTCCAGATGGGGATCACAAAGTAGGGTTTATAATGGAGTTGGACACACATGCCTATTATAGGGAAACAATTAAATCCTTCAGTCGCAAAAGTGAGAAATTAAGAATCATATCCAAGTCCTTGAGTGAAAACCACACTGTGGGACTCTTCAACATGAAAAAAGTAAAAAGAAAGGATGCATCCAATGGTGAAAACCTCTTTGAGGTGCCCGAGGATGGGGGATTCAATCTTCCTTTAAGAGCTATTCATCAGGAAAAGTCAGCAGTCTTGGCTGAAAAATGCAATCGATTTAACCTAGGAACATAGGCAACCCCGCATATCACATTCTATGCGGAATCACTGTTATCAGAAGAGCAAGAGCTCCTAGCAGCATTCCTAAGGGAAAGGCAAATAAACTTTGCATGGAGTTATGCTGACATGCTAGGACTTGATCCAAAGACTATGGTTCACCACTTAGTAGTGTATCCAGAAGAAAATCCTGTCAAACAAAAGCTTCAAAAAATGCATCCTCAGATCGCCCTATTGGTCAAAATGGAGCTAAAAAAGTTATTAGACACAGGATTCATCCAACCGATAGACTATTTAGAATGGGTATCAAATTTGGTACCTGTTTCAAAGCCTAACAGAGCTATCAGAATCTGCACAGACTTTAGAGATTTGAATAAGGCATGTCCAAAAGATGACTTTTCGCTTCCCAACATTGACATGATTGTAGATATGACAGTGGGACATGAGATGTTGTCACTAATGGATAGATTCTCAGGGTACAATCAGATCATGATAGCTAAGGAGGACCAACATAAGATGACTTTCACTTGTCCATGGGGGACCTACTGCTGGAACATGATGCCATTCGGCCTAAAGAATGCAGGAGCAACATATCAAAGGGCCATGAAATTGATATTCCATGACATGATTCATAAAACAGTCGAAGACTATGTTGACAACATTCTAGCTAAGTCAAGAAAGAGAAAAGATCACATACCAACCCTAGGTGCCATCTTTGAAAGACTAGAGGAGTACAAGGTCAGAATAAACCCAAAGAAGTGCGTCTTTGGTGTACAATTAGGTAAATTGCTAGGATACATAGTGTCCATGAGGGGTATCGAGGTGGATCCGGCAAAAGTGAAAGTAATCCTCTAAATGGAAGCACCAAAGACATTAAAACAATAGAGAGGCCTCCAAGGTAGGCTCCAATCCATTAGAAGACTCAAAGCACAATTGGTGGACAAATAGAACCCATACTCTCACCTACTCCAAAAGGGAGTAGCGTACAAGTGGGATACCAAGTGTGAAGAGGCATTTAACAAAATCAAAGAATATCTACTGACACCACTAGTCTTAATGCCACCCATCCCAAAGAAACCATTGATATTATACGTGTCAACAACAACAACAGCCCTAGGAGCTCTTTTAGCTCAACATGACGAAAATGGGACAGAAAGGGCCATTTATTACATCAGCAGGACAATGGTTGGGCATGAGCTAAACTATTCATTCATCGAGAAAGCATGCCTCATAGTAGTGTTTGCATCACAAAAATTCAGACATTACATGTTGGCACACAAGATAAAGCTCATAGCCAAAATTGACCCTCTCAAGTATCTACTATCAAAGACAATGCTCATGGGAAGAATGGCCAAATGGGTGATGATATTGTTAGAGTACAACATTGAGTATGTTAAGTGAAAAGAAATCAAGGGACAAGTCATTGCAGATCAACTGGCAGAGGCACCAATCAATTTAGAGAACCCTCTCGTCTCAGAATTTTCTGATGAATCCATTTTTAATCTCAATATAGCTGACCATTGGAAACTATACTTTGATGGCTCATACACACAACATGGATTAGGAGCTGGTATCTTTTTCATCACCCCACAAGGGGATTGCATACCAAGGTCATACAAACTAGCATTTCCGTACACCAATAACATTGCAAAATACGAGGCTTTGACTATAGGTCTTAGAATAGCAGTACAGTGGAACATCATAGCTCTCAAAGTGTATGGAGACTCCCAATTGATCATAAATCAAGTGAACATTGAATACCAAACCAGGGACGACAAGCTCACTCCATTCAAGAAATTGGTGGAGACTCTCAAGGAATCCTTCATCGAAATAACATTTGAGTAGATTCCTAGAACCAACAATAGAGCAACAAATGCCATGGAAACAATTGGATCCTTGCTCAATATCCCCCACAACGTTCCAAAATATAAATTCTTGATTGAGTAGCTTCTCGTACCCACATTCAAGGTACTAGAATTAGAATGTGTGCAAAATCATTGGTCCCGGTGATCCATGGTACCATGACATTTATACATACCTTCGAATAGGAGTCATACCCGCCGACCTACCATCAAACCTAAAGTGAACCTTTGTCAAAAAGGCATCCAGATTTGTCATCCTAGGTGATACCCTATATCATAGGAGTATAGAAGGAACCCTACTGTGCTACCTAAATGCTGAGGAGGCATTAACCGCTCTAACTAAAGTACATAACGGTATTTGTGGTTCACACTCGAGTGGAATGACCATAGCTAAGAAACTGCTGAGGATGGGGTATTATTGCCCACAATGGAAAGGGAAGCACATGATCATGCCAGAAAGTGTCTACAATGTCAACAGCATGGGGACCTCATCCATGCTCCAGCTCAAGAGTTTCATCCTATCGTCACACCATGGCCTTTTTCGTAGTGGGGACTAGATCTCATTGGAAAAATCACACCCACTTCATCTAATGGCCACAAATTCATCATAACTGCAACAAAGTACTTTACTAAGTGGGTGGAGGCCATACCCATGACGTACATAACTGGGAAGCAGATTTCAAAGTTCATCCTGAATTATCTCATTTGCCGCTATGGTGTTCCACAAGCCATTATCTCAGATAATGGGACACCATTCAAAAATTAGGAAGTCTGTGACTTGTGTGAGAAATTCAAAATCCAACATCACTTCTCCACCCGTACTATCCCCAAGGACAAGGCCAAGTAGAAGCTACAAACAAAACCATTATGAAAATCCTCAAGAAAATAGTTAATGACGTAGGTCATGACTGGCATCTGTAGCTTAATCCCACCCTTTGGGCCTATCGAACCAGTATCCGCACACCCACCGATGCCACCCCCTTCTCCCTGGTCTACGAATCAAAAGTCATACTCCCCATTGAGATCGAGCTCCCATCCCTTAGGATATCACTACAAAACCTCATCACAAATGAAGAATACTGAGTATCAAGACTAAATGAGCTAGAGCTACTAGACGAGAGATGTATAGATGCTCTTAATCATTTTCAAGTCTATCAGAATAGACTCAAATAGAGCTACAATAAGAAAATTAGAAGAATGTCCCAAACCCAAGCAATAAAGGCAAATTTGAACCCAATTGGCTGGGACCATTCGTCATCACAGCCAGTTACAAGTTAGGGGAATATCAGCTATCAACACCCAAAGGGGAACCTCTGCAAGAGCCCATGAATAGCTCTCATCTCAAAAAGTTTAATGCCTAAATATTTTAAGGTATAGAACCAAAAAATCCAAAAAATTAGAAAATGTCCTGAAAAAATGGTTACTTCAGCGAAAACTTGGCAAATAGGTGTCTTAGTGACAACAAAAAAATCAAAAAAGAAAAAAATCCAAAAAAATTAGAAAAAGGATTGGAAATAGTAAAGAAAAAAATCATCCTCTAGTGAAAACCACTTCGGTGGCACTTTGGGCAAGTACCTTGGTGAAAACCTGGAAAACAGGTGCCTTGCATAAATAAGCACTTTCCATCCACCAGGATCTTTATTGCTTGATTTGCATCATCCATCCATTTCGCTTCTATCATCAATTGCATCTAGATCTCCATCTATCACTCATCCACTCACATCTGCACCATAGCTTGGTCCTATTTTCGTATCATGATCCCTCCTAGAACTACTCGACCCATCCTCAAGGTCAGTTTTTCATGCCTTTATCGGAGTAGTCTATTGCATCACATTGGGGGCATGTTATTATTAGATTCGATTCGTGTATGTTCTTAAAATCCTAAATATCAGAAAATCCAAAAACATCAAAACATTAGAAAATCCAAAAACATGTCAAAAAATCATCAAAAGATAAAAAATAGAGTCGTCTTGTCGAACTACATCATCTCTAAGCTTGAACGTAGGCAAGGTTGATCTTTGATCATCCCCCGAGACACTTAGGTCAGTCCTTTAGGAGTCCGTCACAATAAGCTGAAATTTCATCATGTATATCGTCATTTGTAAATCGGTCAAGTCGTCAATCAAACTACGTGGTCTCTGGGTATATAATGTAGGCAAGGCTCATCTATTGATTAGCCCTCGAGACCCCTAGGATAGGTATTTAGGTTAGTATTTTGGTCAAAATCTCAAAAAATCCCAAAACATTGGAAAATCAAAAATCAAAACATTTGCAAAATCTCGAAAATACCAAAAACAACCTCAAAACATTGCAAAACGTCAAAAACATCCAAATATTTGAAAAAATCCATCCACCTCATCTCGCCTGCACCCGCAATAAACACCACTCATAATAAACTGATCGTCATCCTCAACCTTTGGTGAAATTGTTAGAAATAAGTCTAGCAGCTTAAAAGTGAAACTCAAAAACATTAAGTCTCAGGTTTAAGTCAGTACGTAAACAAGTTGGTAAATTCTTTGTGTCGATAGCCCATCATCCAATCAGTCCCATATCAATCATCTAATAACATCATGTCCTAGGATGAATCCTTCCTACAATGGGCATTATTTATCAGAAAGAACATTTTGGATAAACGAAATGGTGTGCCGCCATCCACTAACATGTCCTAGGATGCATCCTTCCTACAATGGGCATTATCTTTTGGAAATAGTTTCGGTTCTTATCCTTGAAAACACATTCCCTTTTGGTTAGCGATATTGAAGAGCATCAGCTTGTTTGTTTACTTTGTCTTTATCTTTTGACTTATCTTATTGCGCTCATTCCAAGGACTTCTCGATGATATCCCAAAATAGAGGATTTAGAAAAATAGGAATGGGTCAACGATCATTATCTTTTGTCTGCTATGCTTGTTGGACGTTCTTGTAATATAACCTTGGTGAATACTTGCTTTGTTAAGTATGTATGGAAGAGGTATAGGGAAACTTGTTGACTATTGCATAGATAGGTTTACCTTTCTGTGTTTTGGTTCGAGATGTTTGAAACTTCTGAAGTGCATTCTAGCAAGGTTTCTGTATGTCAAGTGTGAACAAGAATACTCCTATCTATTTGTCGAGTCAAAGTCCATTGCACTAGGTACCACGCCATCCTGGTTCATTATACCTTGATGCATCGTACCACGTGTATTATCAAACATAAGAAAATTTGACCCTTTGAAAATCCCAATTCCTCGGCAAGTAATCAACATCATCATCATCATTTGCATTTGCGTCATCTTGTGTCTTGTTGAAATGACTTCTTCTTTCTAACCGCACTAACAAGGTACTATGACAGTTGATCATCATCATCACCATCACTATCATCATTAATCCTACATCCACAAATCATTAGCATATTGCATAAACATATCATATAGGAAACATACACATTGCATTTTAATCATCATATAAACATGTTATCATAGACATTCTTCATAGATAGGTGCATCCATTTCATTACATTTCACCCATTACATTACATTGCATGGCATTATATCAATCATCGCATAAACATTCATTTGCATTTCAAAACCATTTCACATTACCACCTATCACATAAATCATCACATAAATAGAAGCATTTCATAATCATTTTTGCATAATCATAAACAATAAATATATAGGCATTTAATTCATTGACATACATACTTGCATAACATTATGACATCATCTCACCACTTTACGTTCACATTACATTACGCATCATCATATCACTTTGCATTATCATATCATTACATCATATTAAATACATCACATACATTACATCATCATTTAAATGTTTAAGATAATAGCATTTGTTATTCTAAGCATCTCATAAAACACCAACTCATTTGCATCACAACCATTGCATTTACATCATCCATGTCATCTCATAAATAACATCATAAATCCTTCATTACACAAATCATTCCACATAAGCATAAATAGTCCATCACATGCAAAGCATACATCCATTCATAAACATTTCATAAGCACAATTTACATATCACTTCGCATGTGCAACATAGATCATATCATTTCACATATTGGACCATCGCATTTGCATTATTATAAATAGACCATCGTATTTGCATTATTATAAATAGATCATCACATTTGCATATCATAGGGCAACATAATATAGATTTTTTAGTCATAATGCATACATAATGAGAAATAAATGCATCCACAACATATAGAAGTGAAATCATACATAAAGAGTACACAACACATCACATCAAAAATCATCATCGGATATATATCATCACATAACTGTCATAGTACAAGGAATAAATCGGATCACTGTACACATGTGTCAATAAGTACAAAACACCCATCAGGCTATCAAAAATGAGCCCATAAGGCACAAAAAGTATCATAACATCTCAATCAAGCTCGGTCCTTGTGAATACTGCCCTCGCCCCTATCACCGTGACCCTCTGCTGGTCTATGGCTAGCCCGCTCTGAGTACTCTGGGACCCACTCTGCTCTGGGTACGACCTCATGATAGGACCGTCAATAGTACTCTGCCTCTCAGACGACATCCCTATAGGATCAAACTGACACTCTACCCTGGGAGGAGGAGGCTATCATTCTCTCTATCTGCTATCTACGGCCTAGCTCAGTAGCCACCTATAGCTCTGCAGCCTGTCTTTGCTGAACAACTTGGTCTCTCTCAGCTTTGAGCTGCTCTCTCTTAGCCCTCGCCTAATCTCTCTCGGCTGTCAAGGCCTGAACCTGGGCCTGCAACTATGCAATAAAATTATCTCAAGCATCTACCTATCCCGCTGGCTGCACCTGTGGCTGCACTCGAGGCTGATCCTTGTCTCGTGGTGGCTCCTATTGCTGGTCCTACATGTGTATGTCTCCAAGCCTTGGCTGGACTCGAGGCACAACTGGCTGATCCTGTCAAATCTCAGCTCTCTGTCCTCATCCTCCCCCTCTGCCTCTGACTCTCTGCACATCAGGGACTACACCTGGAATCATCAACCAAAGAGGAGGCCAGAACCAATCCCTATAGGCCTGGGTGGTGCCTGGATCTGCTAAACCCTGATCATAGGCCCATGGTTAGGCCACCAACTGCCAAAAATTGTCAATTGCCTCTGAGGCAGGAATGTACTACCCCTATGAAACTTGTGTCATGGTGCGAGTGAAGACGGCTACATAATTGTCATCAGGACAATCTTGCGGCTCCCTGAACTGATGCTGCATGCACCGAGGAAGGTACCTCTCAAGCATAGTATGCTCCCACCCTTGCATATACCGGTCCTGACAGTAGTAGAATATCTAATCGGCATCGTCGGCCCATTCGGGCCGACCAAGGTAGGGTCGCCAGGTGAAAACCTGCATCTCATCCAAGATTCTCGTCCAATAAGAGATCCGTGCTCGCCGATATGAGTGAAAGACACACCACCTCTGTATCATGCCACGAGGGGATCGTCTGGCCCCATCAGAACTGAAACAACCTGCGGCCACAGCACATCAATGTGCTCCCATGCCCAGACATGAAGTAGGGTCACCACTGCTCCCAGCGCTCTGCCATCCATGTAAACGTACTCATGGAGATCTCTGTAAAGTGAAGCTAGAAGAACAAGCCCCCATGCAAAACAAACTGGCCTATCTCGCACCATCCGCTCCCAGCAATACCCCTAGCTGGGACTAAAATATCTCCCTCGTCTGTCAGGGGAAACAAGGCCCAAAATGATGGTTGTAATCACCTAGTGGTAAGGGGGTGCTAGGATCCTATGTCGCTCAAGCTCTATCTACCCCTCGCAGAAGACAATCTCGTCAGTAGCAAGGACTCGGAAGCAGGCCTCGCGCCCCTCATCCATATCGAAGATCGCCCAATGAACATGAATAGGCAATTGTAAAATCTGCCAAACGTCCTCTAGAGTGACGGTGGCCTCACCAGTGGGAAGATGAAATGAAGATGTCTCGCTGTGCCATCTCTCAGCCAGCACTGACAGCATCCCTAGGTGAGTGCGCACGGGCACTGCATACGCAATGTGCCACAATCTCACAATCTAGAGTCGATCCTGGTCCTTGTTGCTTAGGTCTCGCAAGTAGCTAGCTAGGTCTCACGACCTATGCTCCCGAGAGTAGAGCTCCCTCGCCGTGTCCTACATCAAGGAAGATCAACATGTTGAAATTTTTGAAAAATTCTTTGTCAAGTGTTCAAAAAACTTCCCCAGCGGTGCAACCCATGATGGCGTCGCAATTTGATTTTAATCAAACTCCGATGCTAGGACTGAAAAGAGAAAAATTGTACCTCCGCGGTGCAATTTCCCTCCCAGTAGCGCACTTTGAGCAAAATTGATGCTGCCACGTCGCACTTTGCAAATCCACTCACCGGCCTTGAGCTCAGCGTCGAAGTTTCTAAACTCCAAAACTGCACCACGACGACACTATTTAACACTGAGTGGTGCAGTTTGACCTTTGAGCGGCGCCATATAGCACCGCTGCAGACAGATCGACTCTTTAAGGCACTAATTAAAGCAATAAATGAAAGACGAAGCTAGGGTAAGGACCACTTACCGGTGCCCCAATGCCAGGTGGCCGCTGGTATGTCCGAACTCGATCTGAAATATGTAGAGGAACTTGTCATTGTGCCATATCGTCAGGATGTCAGAGCTCAAATCACAAGGTCACTATTGGAGGTGTTTGAAAATGACTTGAAAGTGACCCCTCGGGCCCCATTTAAGCATGAAAATTAGGGTTTTTTCACCCTATTTAGCTGTCCTGCTAGGGTTTTGGACCCCTAAACCTATTTTTGTCCGGTCGAGGATTATTTTTCATCGTTTTATTGTGTTTAGACATGTTTTTAGCCTCCTAGAGCCTTTTCGGACCTATCGAGTATTTTGTCCTCTTTTTTTCGTGAGATCACCCAAAAATGGAAATTTTTGTCCAATCTCTTGAGGGGGCATTATAATGGCATGTTTTCTCTCGCCAAGCAGCAGTGGGGAAAGTTTTTGAAAATATCAAAATTTTTGGCTTTGATCAAGATCGTTTATTCTTTGAACCAATGCAACAAGTGCATTGCTTCAAAGAGGGGCAAAATGTAGACACGTAAAATATACTGATTGACATTGTGTGTCTGATCCTGACTACTAACATCGTTTCTTCCTATGTCATCCCTCGCTCTAACCATTTAATCAAATTCCCCTATCTAATTAAATTCATCAATATTCCTCTCTTAATTAAATAAATCATTTTATCTAATCTAGTCACCTCTTTTGTTAATTAAATCAATTTATCTGATCTAATTATCCCTATTTAATTAAATAATTAATTTTATTTGATTAAATCTCTAAAGTCTATCCATTAAATTAAATAAATTAAAACTTTATTTGATTTAATCTAGTACCATCTCTTTTAATTAAATAAATTAAAATTCTTATTTAATTAATTTCTTACCATATTCCTCTCTTATTTGATTTAAATAAATCCATAAATTTGAGTCAAATAGGAGTCAAATAGGTCACATCATCTAACCTCTCCTATTAAATTAATTAACCCTTGATTAATTTAATTCTAAATCATGTCCCATCCTCTAGATAATGCAAGTTGCACATGAAAATAGATTTAATTCATTTATTAAATCTCTATTTTCCTCACAAGGCATCTTTTGGAATATTCTCTCAATTTGAATTCAAAAATTCCAAGTCAACATGTACACCCAACATGGAAATAACTTCCTCTTAGATGTCCTTTTCCTTGAGCCAAGTGGCATTTATTGCAATTTCCTTTCCCTCTTGCAAGTCATATCAACAAATTTGAAATCCAAATATTTGCATTTATTGGCACATTCCCCAAATCTTGCACATCCTTCATCCATTCATAGATTGACAAGTGGCATCATGCCATTGGATGAATGTTAGTCCCACATTGCTCAAATTTGGACATTCGTCCATCTTGTCAATCTATAAATAAAGATCTCATATCCTCATTTGATCATCCACAAATTATGCAAAGTTACCATGCTCAAATATCCATCAAATTTCATCAATCATTCTTGAATCATAGTTAGGTTTTGCAGATTTTAGCTTGGAGCACTCTTCAACATCAACAAAGTGGATCAAATCTTCATCAACACATCAAGTTTGCATCTTAGGAATTGGGAAAGGGCCAATTTTCACATCAAATTGGCACCAATTCCCCCATGGGATCATGAGTTTGCACATTTAATTAGGATCTAATCTATGTTTCTTTGTTTCATCAGGCTTTTCATTGTTTTCTTTCCTACTTTGAGTTTGCAAATGGATTTCATGGAGAATCCTTGTTTTGGCTTGCAATCTGTTGTCTAACTTGTTTATTCTTGTTGTTTTGAAGGTACCAAGGTTGGGGTTCACACACTTGGGTACCCAAAATGCATGACCATAATAATTAGATATAGTCGATTTCTTTGTTGTGGGTTCTGTTGTCACATAAAACTACACCCTTTTGAACATAGGATCAATGTTCTAATGACGTAATTTAAAAGACCTCAAGGTGTGGGACCTTGCAAGTTTAGGTCTCTGGAAGGCCGGCTTCCTTTTTTGATCCAAGTGTAATGTGTTGGTCCAACCCAACACATGAAATCCTACCACTACTCTAATAGTTCTCAAGGGAAAAATGATAGAAGGAATGCATAAAAGGGAAATGGGAGGTGATGCACCAAGGCAAAGATGTGTTTCTTCTTGCTTCAAATAACACCATAAATCAATGCAATGACCAAGAAACTCACTAAAATAGGGAGGTAAATGAAATTTAATCAAACATGCAAGAGATAAGAGGAGTAATGGCTAGATTTCATTAACACAAGGCATAAATCCAAACTTTACAATGGAAAAATGTAAGGATGCAATTTTTGCAATAGGAAATCACCTGAGGATCTAGAGGAAGAACCCTTAAAACTAATAGAATCATTGCTTTTATAGTGCAAGCACAACCTAAATGTCTTAGATCAAACCCTAACCTAACTATGGTTAGTAGAAATCTAATTAGATTGAAGGTAGAGGAGATGGTCATCAAATGCCATGATGATGATAGACCTGGACAACCCTAACACAAATTCCATGACTTTGCATTGAATGTTATGTAAGTGCAAAGTATAGAATTCTCACAAAACCCACCATGAAATCCAATCTACAACAAAAGGAATCTCTCTACCATATATAAAAGAGGTATGGGAACCACTTTTTCATTGAATATGGAATGGAATCTATGGAAGATAAGCCTTGTAGCGAGAAAATCTAATGTATTTTTTTGAAAATATTGCTCAACCACTATTACAAGCACTCCCATGAAATGATGTGTCTAGCCATTGAGAAATTTTAATTTGGGTTGTTTGATCAGAGATGGAGGCCCGAGATCAAAGCTCTAGATAGATACTTTTGAAACATTAAAATGTGACCATCAATCTAGACACATGGTGATGTTTTGAGGACTCATGGGAGTAAGAGACAACAAAATAAAAATCCACCAATAGTAAAACTCTCTGTGAAATAATGCGGTGATCACACTTGGAAAATTTTTGGAGTTTTGAGGAAGAAACAAGCTGGCTCACCATTGCCCTGCAAAGGCTTTAGCTTCCATGATGAAAAGACCTAGACACATGTCACTATTTCGACAACTTGCGAAGGGAGAAAAAGACAAAACAAGAGCCTCTTTGAACTAAAGAAGCTATGTGATATACTGATGCATGTCCCATTAGGGCTTAGGAAGACTAAAGACCATAGAGTGATATATTTAAAATATTTAAAGACAAGGGACTGCTCAGATGTCTAACACAAGGGTTCAGTAAACACATTGGGATAAAGCCTTAAAGTTGTAACTTAAGCAACAATTGACCCCGATAACCGATCAACAACAAAACATAAGAAAAATGCAAGGGTTTAGGGTGTCTACTAGGGTTTTAGGCAAGATTTAGGGTTTTTAGAGCCCTAATACATGATTTTCACACTCCTTGCACAATTAAAGGCTCCTTCATCATTTCAAAATACCAAAATTCCATAGAGATGATTTTTTTTTTAAGTATCACCACGTGGCACAAAGTGACAATATTTTGGTAATTTGTGTAGGATGATTACCTGCTAATCATGGAATCTAGATGCCTTATCAGTCCATTGGGCACAAATTCATAAGGGAATTCTTCAAAAATTGGGCCTTCTAAGAACAAAACAAAACATGTGCAAGCCGCACTTGGAGGAAAGCAAGAAAACTAGAAACACACATTCCCTCAAGGAGAATGTAGGGTGTGTAAGTGCTTCTTAGAAAGTAAACAACCAACTAAGATAATATGTACACAAATTTTGAAAACCGATTAGAAATAAGGTTTGAGATGAATTCCATTCACTAGAATTGGAAGAGCTTCACCATTCAAATTGGAGAGACGAAAATAATTTGTCTCCTTACAACTGATGATGATGTAAGAGCCACTCCAGATGACATCAAATTTGGTGTGTCTTCCATCTTTGGCTCTATCAGAATCCCATTTTAGTACCAAATCTCCTTCTTAGAACACTTTGTGGACAAACTTCTTGTCAAAATTTCTTTTGATGTATGCTTGATGAGTCTCCAAGACCTAAATGGATTTATTCTTGATTTCCTCTAACTCCATTAGCTCAGCCAACCTCACCATCATAACATAATTTTATTTTAACTCCAACTAATGTGCCAACTAAAGAGAAGGTAAATCTAATGATAATGGTAACCTTGCTTCCCTTTTATAAACTTGCATGAAAGGAGAATTACCAATTTCTCTTTCAGGAGTAATTCTATCAGCCCAAAGGGTTGTCTTTATTTTCTATGCTAGTCCCTTTGATTATCTCCAATAGTCCTTTTGATGATCCTGATGAGGTTCTTATTTGAAGATTCAGCTAGGCTATTACCTTGAGGGTAATAATTTGATGAGGTTTTCAAATATATGCCATGTTTGACTACCCAATCAAGGATTTTGGCACTAACAAAAACCATTGCATTATCAAAGATTATGGTCGAGGGGGTACTAAATTTTTTCATAATTCCATCTAGGAATTATAAAACTGAAATGTCAATGGGATCCCTTAGGGAAATTTCTTTTGTCCACCTAGTGATGTAGTCGGTGGCTACCAAAATCCATTTATGCCCAACATTTGATGGTGGATTTATCATGCCAATAAAATCCAATCCCCACTATGTGAATGGTTGGTCAATCTAAATGGGATTAAGGGGGAGGGAGGCCAAGATTTTTTTCTAGAGAAGAAAGAACATCTTTTGCAATTCCTCACCCATCTGTGAACATCATAAAATAGGGTTGGCTAATATTATCCAGCCCTCAGAACCTTAGCAATAGTAGTCTTTGTAGAAAAATGGTAATTTGAAGAGCCATCATGGAATTATTTCAATAGTCTATTGACCTGATTCGATTCTATGCCTCTTAATAAGACCCCATTGAAGTCCCTTCTGAAAAGTATACCATTCACTATGATATAGGGAATGGACCAAAACTTGAAATGTCTTCTTTTGGTCCTACTCAAACCTGGAGGATATCTTCCTTCTTGTAAGAAAATAGCTATATCAATCACCCAACTACCTTGAGTGTTTACATTTGATACTTGAGGTTCCTACAACACAAGGGTAGTCGCTGAAGGTTTTTCAAAAGATGAGACAATCTGTTGAAACAATCCCTTGCCTCTCACAAGCTTGGTGATCTTAATATCAACATAATATTCCATAACCATAATAATCCATCCAACTCTTTTTCATTGATATTTCTAATTAACAAAAAATATTTGATGCTAGCGTGAGGGACCATCAATTGGATCTTGTTGTTAGACAACATGTGCCTAAATTTCTTCAATGCCCTAATGGCAACAAGAACCTTCTTTTGAATAGAGTTGTATTTGACCTCATATACCTTTAGCCCTTCACTGAAGAAGGAAATCGGTTGCTCTAGGTTTTTACTATTTATCTAGGTTAGGATGACTGATATGCTTGATTCACCTCCAAAGGTGTAAAGAATGAAATACTTGTCATAATTGGGATTAACAAGGGTAGGAGCCTGAGTAATTTCTTGTTTGATAGCTTCAAATATATCCATACCTTCTTTGGTCCATTTGAAAACCATATTTTTCTTAAGCATGGAGGTGAGAGAATTTACCAAAGCAGCAAGGTTTGGGATGAATCTTCTCAAAAAATTAATTATGCCCAAGAAGCTTTTCAATCCTTTCTTGTCACTAGGGAGTGAGATGGATAGGATAGAATTTACCCTTGCAAGATCAATGAATAGTCCATCTTTTGAAATAATGTGTCCAAGAAGTTTTCCTTGACCAATGGAAAAGACACATTTGCTTAGATTTAGGAAAATACCATATTCCTTGCATTTTTTAAAGACCTATTCAAGGTGACTGAAATGGTCTATTGCATGTTTTGAAAATACTATGTCTGAACACACCTTGAAATTCCATGTCCATGGCTCTCTGGAAAGTGGCTCAAGCAAATTGGTTAACCCAAAAGGCATCTTTCAATAAGCATAGTTACCCCACTTTGTAGTAAAAGTTGTCTTGTGTTGATCAAATTCTTGAACTAGAATTTGATTGTAGCCTAAATAACCATCTAAATAAGAAAACCTTTCTAAACCATTAACCATCTACATAATCTTTTCCATGGAAGGAAGAGGATATTGATCCTTTAAAGAGGCCCTATTTAGGTATCTAATATCCACACAAAGCCTTATTTCCCCATTCTTCTTCTTGAAAGGGACTAATTTTGCCAACCATGAAGAATGTTTGATGGGAAATATGATCCTAGCCTATATTAATTTGGTCAAATCCTTCCTCATCAAAGGCTCAATTTTGGGATTTATAGGCCTTTATTTTTTTCTTACATTCTTAGCATCTGGATCCAACTCAATGGTATGTTAGGCAAGGTTTGGGTTAAAACCTTTTAAATATTCATAATTCCATGCAACTATATCACTATATCTATTGCAAATATGTATGCAAATTTTATTTTAGTAACAGAGCATACCTTTCCTAAATTTAGAGACCTCCTTTCTACAATATCAACTGACCCTCTCACCTTTCTTTGTAGCTAGGTTCATTTATTTTGTTGTTTCAACTAGTCATATAGGGTAATGATACCATTTGGTAGCTTGTTGTTGTTTAGTTGCATGATTTGGTCACCATATTGGTTTCACAACTTGGATTGGTTTTTTATAGAAAATTTTTCCTCTTCTTGTAGAAAATTTACAATCTACTTGTCATTTGCAAAAACCTGCCAATGGTCTTGATTGTTTCGAACAATAGGCCTCACAACAAGCTTAATTTTCTACTTTATTTTGTTTGCAATATATATGGATTTTAATATAAAATTGAGCACCAACTATGATGTAGGATCATCCTTGGGTCATGGCAATCTTGCATCACCCAAAAATATTTAAGTTTTTCTTGTTATTTCCTTTCTGGCTTTACAGTTTCATGTTTTTGGCCTTGCAGATCATTTTTGTTGTTCATGGATCCCTCTTGTGCTTCATTCTAAGTTCTTTGGTCAATGAGCAATCTCTCTTTGGGTCCGCACCTCATTCTATGCTTTCACCGAACGTAAATCCTTAGACTAAGCCGACCTATGTTCTACACATTACTTGTTCTTCGTCAGCGATTGTGGATCATTGTGGATCATTCCTACTGTTTGTGGATCTTATTGGTGTATTCTCTGATGTTCTTGGGCTTGTGTCCGATCTTTCCATTGGGTCTGTGCTACAAAATTGCATTTAATTTTTAAATTACCAATGTTGTGGCCAACTTGGTTATTTTCCACATGTTACATTTTATTTGTTATGATTTTTCTCTACCCGTGGTCGACGCGAATGATTCTAGAGCTCCAATTGATATATATCGATGCATTAAACCATTTGGGGGGAAAAAGTGTGCCAGGTAGATCCTAGAATCCGCAATAAGAATTTATGAGCGAATATAGGTCTAGAATAGGGTTTTGTTTTATGTTGTGTAATCAGGCCTGCGTGCCGAATCTATAAAGCTGGCATGTTGTTGGTGAATATGTACATGAAAATTCTCTGAGTCAATAAAGATTGTTTCTGTTATGCATTTTTTACCTTGAGTTATTGTCCATTATGTTGTTCTTGTTGCATGGTTGGATAGTTTTCTTTGAAGACCCTCCAGCCATGATTGCATCAGATGGTATTAGAGCGAGATTCGTTCTATGAAAGATCGTCAGAGTATGTGAAGTCCTGTTGAAGATTTGTTGTGGGGTGGAAGATTGAGGATCCGACCTACAACTACAAAGGACTTGTGAGTGGAGTTGGTTGTTGAAGATTAGAGTGGGTTGAGAACCTAGAATGGGTTGTAATCCTTGTGGCATTCCTTGTGCGAATAGATCATCGATTTGAGGTAGGCTATAAGTGTGTTCAATAGATCACCAAGAGAGAGAGGCAATTGAAACCTTGTAGTCAGATCGCCGAGTTGAGGCAGTTGCACTTGAGCAGAGGAAGAGATGTTGCTGAGAAGGATGAACCCTAGAAGAGTAGAGCAGATGATGGAGGACATTAGAAATGAGATGAGGAATGAGATCCAGAATTCCTTGGTTGGCTTGAAGAGGAATCCTAAATCAGAGGGTGAATATGAAGAGGCTGCAAAAGAACTTGAGACTGAAGAGGCTGAAGGACCAACAAATGAGAGAGAAGAGAGGCTATTGAGAATAGTGGCACAAGTAAGTAAAAGTCATAGGATGGAGGTTTCTAACTTCTCTGGTACATTAAATCTGGAAGACTTGATAGATTGGATAGGAGAGTTGGAAGACTATTTTGAGCTTGAGGATATTAGAGACCCACTAAGGGTTAGGCTAGCACAAACTAAGTTGAAAGGACATGCTGATTTATAGTGGAAAGAGTTGTAGAAGGATAGAGTGGAAAATGGTGAAATGAGAGTCACTCGATGGAGGCAGATGGTTGCAAGGCTGAAGGCTAAATTCATTCCAAAAGACTATGAGTTGGAATTGTTCAAGAAGTTGTAGAACCTAAAACAAAAGGACATGAGTGTGAAAGAGTACACCGAGGAATTTTACAAGATGACAATTAGATCTAGGCACCGAGAGATGACTAGGGAGAAAGTGGCTAGGTATATAAATGGCCTTAGATTTAACATTCAGGATGAGATGAGTATGTTGAGGATTTCCATACTTGAGGATGCCTTCCAATATGCTCTTAAGGTAGAAGATAAAGTGAAGAAAAGACAACAAAATAACCCTAAAGGGAAAGAGAAGCAGATGAGCAACAACAAGGAGAAGCAGACAAGTGAAGAAGAACAAAGATCTAAGTGGAGTAAAGAACCGGATCAAAAGAAACAAAGGAGAGGAAATGGAAATAAGGAATTCTTGGGTAAATGTTTCAAGTGTGGAGAAACTGGACATTGATCTTTGAGTGTCCTGAGGGATAAAGTAAAGGAACTAGCAAAAAGAGTCATGATCCATGAAGAGCAGGTAACTAGAGTGCTAGATGAGATAGAACCAGAACAGGGAGAATATCTTATGCTTAGGAGAGTCTTGACGAGGTAGAGCAGGGAAGAGACTAGAACTTCACAAAGGAAGAATCTTTTCCGGAATGTGTGCAAATCTAGAGGTAAGTGTTGTAAGGTTATTGTGGATAGTGGAAGTACTGATAACTTGGTATTTGAGGAGATGGTGGAGAAAATTGGTTTGAAGAGTTTTCCACATCCTTGTCCTTATAGGATAAGTTGGTTACAAGATGATCACACAGTGAAGGTGAAAGAGTAGTGCTTGGTGAACTTTAATATTGGACCTTTCAAAGATGAAGTTTTGTGTGATGTTTTGTTTATGAGTGCTTGTCATGTGTTGTTGGGAAGACCTTGGTAGTTTGATAGAGGAGCTATATATGATTGTAGAAGGAATCTGATTACTGTAGAGAAGGATAGGTGGAAGTTTACTTTGGCTTCCTTGAAGAATAAAGAGGAGGGAGTAAGGAACTTGAGTCTTGTAAAGAGTTGCAGTGCTGAAAAGTAGATGCAAAGATTGTACTAAAGGATGGCATGGAATTGAAGAGGAACCTTGTGGATGAATCTGGGAGTGAAACTGTACCATAAGGATTTAGAGGGAGAGCTATGCAATAGAAAACTTTGGTTGCAGATAAGATGGAGTCCTACAGAAGAGGTAGATCAAATGAGTGAAAGAAAGTGGGTGGTGGTAAATGTCCCTTACTACCATGTGAAAATATGAGGCAAAGAAAAGGAGGTGAAGAGAAGAAGAAATTGAAGGATCTGGAAAAGGAAGGAGAGGAGGTTAGGAGGAAGAAAAGTACAGAAAAAGAAGGCATTTGGATCAGGAATGATCATGGGATCCATGTCCTGGTTCCTGTCAGATGTTCATGAGTTCCTCTCATGGAACATCTTTTCTCACTAGGGGTGTCTGATGCAAGAGCATCCTTGGGTCATGGCAATCTTACATCACCCAAAAATATTTAAGTTGTTCTTGTTATTTCCTTTCTGGCTTTGTAGTTTCATGTTTTCGAGCTCGCAGATCATTTCCATTATTCACAAATCCCTCTTGTGCTTCATTCTAAGTTATTTGGTCAATGAGCGATCTCTCTTTGGGTCTAAACCTCATTCTATGCTTTCACCGGACATAAATCCTTGGAGTAAGCCGACTTGTGTTCTACACGTTACTTGTTCTTCGTCGACGGTTATGGATCGTTGTGGATCATTTCCATTATTTGTGGATCTTATCTGTGTATTCTCCAATGTTCTTGGGCTTGTGTCCAATCTTTCCGTTGGGTCCGCGCTATGAAATTGCATTTGATTTGTAAATTAATAATGCTATAGCTGACTTGGTTATTTTCCACACGTTACATTTTATTTGTTATGATTTTTCTCTACCTGTGGCCGACGTGAACCATTCCAGAGCTCCGATTGATATATATATATATATATATAGATGTCATAAACCATTTGGGGGCAGCAGTGTGTCGAGTAGATCCTAGAAGCCATGATAAGAAGTTATGAGCGGATATAGGTCCTAAATAGGGTTTTGTTTTATGCTGTGTAATCAGGCCTGTGTGCCGAATCTGTAAAGATGGCATGTTGCTGGTGAATATGTACATGAAAATTCTCTGAGTCAATAAAGATTGTTTCTGTTATGCATTGTTTACCTTGAGTTATTTTTCGTTGTGTTGTTCTTGCTACATGGTTGGATAGTTTTCTTTGAAGACCCTCTGGCCATGACTACATCAAACTATTGCAAGCCTGTTTGCATGGTTTTTTTGGTTTCTAGGGATAGTTTGGATGTTGAAACCTTCAAAACCCTCAATCAAATCCCAACTCCTATTTTTTTAGGATTTGAGAAGATTGTTCTTGGTTGTGCTAAGTTTTGAACTAATTACCAACCAATTCACTATCACCAAATACTTGCAATAGCTTGATATTCCTTCTTTGTGCCAAAATAAGACCTTGAATTAGGGATTCATACTCAACTATGTTGTTAGTGCAACTAAATTGGATCCTGAAAGAGAAATAGTATTTATCCTTGCTTGGAGACACTAACATTACACCAACACCAAAACCATTCTTATTCCTAGAATCATCAAAGAAAAGCTACCACAATCCTTCTAGATCTACTTGAGTTTTTATGAGACTGGAAACAGGGGCATTTTCCTTATGTGAATACAATAGGTTCCAAGATCAATATACTCTACTTTGTATATGGTGAATGGATTAAATTGGAATGCATTACCCCATTCATCTAGCAAGCAACCAAGAACCTCATCTAAAAGAGTAGCAGGTTCATGAACAAAACACTCATCTTCCTGATCATGTAATGTGTAGTTCATGTTTATGGGACTAGGAGTGTAAGGCGCAAGGTGATCCTTTATGATGGGTTTAGAATTGATAGTCACTTTGGTGCCATATTTGGTTCTGAACAACATGTGGGACCAATAAGAAGATATGTATCGACCTATGTTGGCAATGAATTCTCTAGACAAACAAAGAGTAAAATAGGAAAGGAGGTCTACGACTAAAATATATTGCAACAAAACACATCCAAATCATGCATGCAAATTCAATTTAGGCTCTTAATTAGTCCCATTGTTTTGAAAATAGTGTCATTCAACTGTAAAACCCCCTTGGTCATAGGTTCATATTTGATACCAAGTTATCAACAATCTCTTTGGGAATAACAAAACTACTAGCCCCTAAATCTATCATATAGTTATGCACTATATGAATTCTAATAACCAAAGATAAATATAAGGGAGGTGGCTTACTAATTTTACTTGAATTCCCTTCTTCTTTGGGTTGAACTAGGCTGATTGATGGAGTGCTTTTCTCCTTTTTTGATACATTTGTTGGTTGATTATGCTCCTTCAAAGCTTGTTGCAGTAGATTCCTTTAAGATGGGATAGATTGAGCCTCCCACATAGTAACATTTTGGTTAGCCTTCTTCATTTGATCAACTATATTGAAAGAAATTTGACTGGCCTTGGGAGAAACCTTTGTAGCAACAAGATACAACCTTGTAGCTTGAGTGATCTAAGGTTGCTCCATTGCTTGTTGCCTCTATTAGTAAGCTAATTTGGTTGTAGCACAATTTTCCCACTTGTTGGTCAAACAAGTGCAACTTCTTGAGATGATTGAGAAGCAACTATGGAAGATGATGCTTGACCCATTGTAGAAGATGTACCACCCTCGATTTCTCTCCTCTTTGATCTTGTATTTTGAGCTACTATATTAGTAGATACTTTATTCACACCATAGAAATATTCTTGATACCAGTTGACCAATGCAGATTCATCATGCAAGTGTTCCTACCTACTAGAAGTTGTTTGGTTTGCATCAAATTGCTCTCCTGAGATGGAGGTTTCATTATGAACCACCAGAGTTTGTACAAACTCTCCATTTTGGAAATTTTTTTGATTATGAGGCTATTTGCATGTGTAACACTAGTCATGCTCTTGAGCTAGATTATTTTGAACTAGGACCAAGGCCTTTGAAGTGTTGACAATAGTTAGATTTATTCTATTCAAGGGCTTAGCATGATTCTACTAATTTTTCCCTTGATATGGGTTCCTATTCTATTGATAATTCTGATTTTGAGGATGATAAGGCCTATTATTTTTAGTTTGTATCTTTACTACCACTATCTCATTGTTAAAATATTGGCTTGAATTTTGCATAGCATACCATTGATCTAGAAGAGAAAAAGGAATAGATGGTTGACTGTAGAAGTCACTAGAATAGGAGCCAATTTAAGATGTTGAGGGAGAAGCTCTAGAAATAGAGGCATTGGTGGCCTTGGAGCTATCTTCCCAACCTGAATCAAGCAATTTCTACCCTAATGGAAATGCTATATGATCTTGGTAGATTGATTCCACCCATAGACTGAATCATAACATCTATGTCACTATTGAGTGCTCTTAAGAAATATAAGAAATCATATTCTAGAGAAGGTTTCACTAAGATAGGGATTCTATCCCAAGTCTTTTGAAATATATAATTGAATTCATTCATGAATTCATGAGGTTCTCTCTTGATTATGGTTAACTGCTCTACTAGAGATAAATGATCACTCTTGTCTTCAAAGTGTTTGCATAATTTTTTCCTAACTCATCCAAGTTGTGGATGGAGTTGGGTTGCAAACCTCTGTACCACTACAATTCTTTTACTTTCAAGGAGGTGGCTAGAAGTTTAACAACCAAATTATCTTCTATTACATTATGCACATAGCATATATTTTCCACATCTAGGATGTGTTCTATTGGAGTTATAGATGTCTCACGAGTGAAATAAGGGATACTTTTTAGGGCATTGACTGGTATGTCATCTCTTTGGGCTAATATAAAAGAAATAATACGATTGAAGGATACAAAACCTTGATTTATAGGAGTAGCCATATGAAATAATGGGATGTTTGTCTGAGCAGTAGGTGTTCTACTTTGAAACAATCTACCAAATGGTGGTGTAGATTGAGCTCTAGGAGATGAATTAGGATTTCTACTTCTTCTTATAGGTAATAAGGAATATGTATTTCTTCTTCTAGAAGAAAAATATGATAGCTTAGTGTATTTAAAATTACCTCTAGAAGATGCCTTGGTTTGAATCATGGGCATGAGTTTGCAAGTCTAATTTGGAACAAGATTCTAAGTTGTAACTGATACCCATTTGATGTAGAGTCACCAGGTACTTTGTTGAACACCTATAAAGGCTGAAACGCTGAGGATAGTACCACTTCCTCAAAAAAATGAAGTAAAATTCATTCGACTCTGATTTTTCCCACTGAGCATGCTAAAAACTATTGTCACATAAACTGCACCCTGTAGAACACAAGGTCAATATTCTAATGAAACAATTGAAATGACCTCAAGGTTTGGGACCTTGCAAGTTGAGGTCAATCTCTAGAGAAGGTTGAATTCCTCTTTTGATCCAAGTGCAATGTGTTGGTCCAACCCAATACATGAAATCCTACCACTACTATACTCTAACATTTCTCAAGAGAAAAGGGATAGAAGGAATGCATAAAAGGGAAATGTGAGGTGATACACCAAGAAAAAGATGTGTTTCTTCCTGCTTCAGATAATACCATAAACTAATGAAATGGCCAAGAAACTCACTAAAAAATGGAGGTAAATTACTCAAACATGCAAGAGATAAGAGGATTAATGGCTAAATTTCATTAACATAAGGCATAAAAGTCAAACTTTACAATGGCAACATACAAGGATGCAATTTCTGCAATCAGAAATTACTAGAGGATCTAGAGGAAGAACCCTTAAAATTAATACAATCATTGATTTATAGTGCAAGCATAACTTGAATGTCTCAAATCAAACCCTAACCTAACTAGGGTTAGTAGTCAACAAAAATATGATCAAATTGAGGGTAGAGGAGTTGTTCATCAAATCCCATGCTAAAGATAGACCTAGATAGCCCTGACATACATGGCATGCCTCTGAATTAAATATTTTGTAAGTGTAGAGTATATAACTCCCACAAAAACCACCATGAAATCCAATTTGCAACAGAAGGAATATCTCTGCCATACATAAAAGAGGTATGGGCACCACTTTTACATTAAATATGGCATGGGAATCTATGGAAGATAAGCTCTACAATGAGAAAATTTGATCAGGTTTGTCGAAAATGCTGCTCAACCATTACTACAAGCGCTCCCACAAAATGACATGTCTAGCCATTGAGAAATTTGAATTTGGGTCGTTCGATTAGAGATGGAGGGTTGAGATCAAAGCTTCAAGTCTACTTTTGAAACTTTAAAACATGACCATCAATCTGGACACGTGGAGACATTTCAAGGACTTGCGGAAGCAAGAGGTGACAAAATAAAGCTCCACTAATAGTATAACTCTTTGTGAAACAATGTGGTGATGACACTTGGCAACATTTCAGAGTTTTGGGGAAGAAATAAGCTATCCCACCATCACCTACAAAGGCTTTAGCTTCCATGATGAAAATACCTAGATGTGTGTTACTATTTTAGGGACTCACAAAGGGAGAAAAAGACAAAATAAGAGCATCTCTGAACTGAAGGAGCTACACGATATGTTGACGCATGTCCCACTAGGGCCTGAGAAGACTTAAGGCCATAGGGCGATATATTTAAAATATTTAAAGATAAGGGACCACTCAGTTGTCTAATACAAGGGGCTGGGAAAAACATAAGGATAAAGCCTTAAGTTGTAACTTAAGCAACAAGTGACCTCGGTAACTAGTCAACAACAAAAGAAAGGAAACGCATTAGGGTTTAGAGTATTTTCTAGAGTTTTAGGAAAGAGTTAGGGGTTAATGAGCCCTAATACATGATTTGCACACTCCTCCTTGGACAATTAAAGGCCTCTTTAACATTTCAAAAGACCAAAATGCCATAGATATGTGAAATTTAATAAGTACCACCAAGTGGCACAAAGTGACAATAGGTTCCAATGACTAAGGTGTCTACTTTGTAGATATCTTCCTTATACACTCACTAACTATTATATTGTATGTAAGTGTGTGCATCAATTTGAAATAATGTACCACATTATACCCCCTTCAAAAACACCATATCTCCTTGAATAATCTTATAACTTCCATTGTTAAAGACTACTTTCACTCTTACATTATTCATTTTACTTATAAATAACAAGTTCCATGTTAAACTAGATGTGTAGGAACCTAGTAACTGTTCAATCCTCTCATTAGGGAATCAAATATTTACTCTTCTATAGAAAAATATTATAATAGATGAGTTGTCACTAAGATATATATATATTCGCACCACCATATTTCTAATAATTTGAAAATATTCTCAATGGGGATCCATATGGAAAGAATCTCCCAATTCTATATTTCATGCATCTTACATGAATGAATTAATGAGAGCCAAAAAAATTATATATATTCTATCTTTTCATAGTTAGGAGCCCATGTTGTATGAAGGTAGTTGAGCCATACTGAATTAAGATCTTTTCTTGCTTCATATTGTTAGTAGGCATACCAAAAGATTAGGGAGAGGGGAAATTTCCCTACATGAAAGGCATCTTAGATCTCATATTCTCCACAACCTTCTTTAATGGTCTTGATGTGGGATTTATGATGTGATGTTGTAGATGTGGATGCAAGGTTGGATATATCTATGTATGAATAGGATTGCTTGGGTTTGAGATTCAAGATAACATGAATAATGGGGATGACTATTTTTGTGATAGAAACCTTCCAAAATTTTATAATATTAAAAGGAGCGAGGATTGGAAAAAGAAATTTCTTCCACTTTGAAGGGTGGGAATTTCATGCATTGATGGAATGTAGAGGATACAAATTTCATTGTATGGATCTATGGGAATCCTAAGAGGATATTATAAGAAGATCAAAATTTATGACATATAACAAGGTTTTTTGTATGTTAAGCCCTAATTCAAGTGGTAAATGAGTTATTCAAATGGGATCTCATTTTTATTTTCATAAGATTTGCTAATAATAATTTTAGGATTCAAAGCTTCTTTTAAATATCCAAGGTGTCAAATCAATTTCAAAGTGCAAATATTTAGATTGAACTCAATATCAAACAACACCAATTTTGAATTTATGTTTGGTCATAATAAATTAAATGTATATATGAAGGTTTTGGGATGGACCCAAAAAAGGAATATAACTTTGGATAAATATAATGGAGCCACAAGAACTTGGAACCATGATGGGTCAATATCGTTTAGTACTATTGACTCCTAGAGGACTTTGTATAATACATATTTACGAAAATTAGATATTTTAAAGAGATACACAATTAATATTTGTGCTAAAGTATTCTCCAATTGCTTAATGATATTGTAGTGACCCTTAGGATTAGGCAAGGGAGGGCCTTAGATAGTGAATTTTCTACATCTTATGGCGACAACACAAGTAGGGGTTTTTATTGTAATTGTGGTTATTTTATTTTTATAATGATGGATATGACCTCCAAAATATCATATGTATGCAAATATTTACTATAATATATGTTATTAGTATGAGTATTTTGACTTTGGTTTGACAATTAATACATTTAATCATGCTTTAGAAAAGGGTTTTGATATAACCTTGATTATTCATCTGATAATATGATTAAGGTCTTGGACATAATATTTTAATTTCATACATTAGTTAACAGAATGTCCCTTAATATTGTGGTACTCATAATATTCCATTTCCTTGTACCATACTAGTTTGGTTTTAATTTCATCAAAGGGTTTGGTAGATGGAAATAGAATGATGTTTACTTTGATGAATTTATGGAAAATATCTTTAATGGCTTGCCTAGAGGTGTGTATTATTGATTTTTCATGTCTTACTTTGGTTGTCTACTGAGAATTATTATATTAGGAGTATTTTGGACAGCTTGAACATGTTTTTATTTAGTAATATCATCATCAATAACTTATTTTTTTTAGAGAAATTGGGTTTATTCAATTGATTCTGACCGGTTTAAAAAAATCATGAGTCTTTTAGTTATGAGAGCCTTTTCAATTTGTACCCCTTTTTTTTGTTAATTTATTCAAAAGTAGTAACATAATACACTTTTAGATAAAATTCTATTTCTTGGTTTAGGTTTTCAATGAAGACATTGACCAATTATCTTTCAGGTATTGGCCAAGGGAATTAACTTACTAGGCTTCTCCATCATTGTAAACTTTCTTCATTACTTATTTTTTTTATCATTACAAAGGTCCACCATAGTGTGTTTATGTTCTACATTGTATGTACATGTAAATCTCTAAGTTAAATATTTAAATATGATGATAGTGTTCTTTGGTAAGTGCAAGAACCCCTCAAGTGCTTGTCCATTTAAGTTTTGTGAAAATAATCTAATCAAATACATTTCATACACAAATTATTTGTTAGCAATGTAAGATATTTAACATGCTTACAAGGATTTCTTTTCCCTTATATTTATCAAATTTTGGAACCTCAAAATATGGAAGGAATGATATTTTTATTATGGATCTATCTAATGGATAGGGACATAATTCTTTAAATATGTATCTCTTTTGTTGAGTTTGGTTTCTATCTTGTAAAACTCTTATTTTATTTTTCATTGCTTGCCATTATTGGTCAACTAGGGTGCTAGGAGGTGGTGTTTGGTTGTTTTGATTGTGTGTACATTGTAGGTACATTAGGTCGTTGAGATTGGATTGATTGGATTGATGATTTAGATTGTATTGATTTCATAAATTAACTTTTTTAGTTGGATTGTATTAATTATTTTGATTAGATTACATGTTTTTTGATTGGATTTATGGTTATTTTAATTGGATTTTTTTTTGATGATTTTGATTATTATTCTTAGATTGGTTTGTGATGAAATTTTGTTTTGCCTTGATGTTGGGTGTCTTGTTATGATTTTTATTTTATGGTAAGGCTAGATACTTTTGGATTGCCATTGTCTTGGTAAACATAAATGTTGGAAAAATTTTGGTTTATGATGTTTTTGAGGTTATCTAGGTTATAATTGAGAGACAATTTGTCTCTAGGTTCTATAATAATTTTAAGTATGTCATTCCTATTTTAATGTATGAATTAATCTATTAAGGTACATACTTGTTTAGAGTTAAGGAAATCATGATATTAATTAGGATAATCACTTTGATTAGGAAGATTATCATTATCACCATCTCTATTTTCTGGTTTTCATGTGGAACTTAGTAGGAGGTTTCTCCAACTTAGTCCAAATTTTAGATGTGTTGGTTTTTAAGAAGAAAATAATTTTCTTCAAGGAAATTCTTGTTTTACTTTGCTTGAATTCTAGTGGTAGGTAACATAAAAAACATTTTTGAGACTTTGATTTTAGATTCTAAAGTGTTTTTGATTTAAGAGATTATAAAAAAATGGTTTTATTTATTTATTTTATGTTTAGGATTTTTAGATGTTAAATATTTAACATTGGTTTCACACAAAAATGAGAAGTAAAAATAAATACAACAATAAACTATTTTATTCAAGTAGGAGTTTTTAATTTTATGGGCCCTTAAATAGACCTAGAATTTGTCATAGATAATATGGTTCATTTTCTTAGCGAACTAACCACCTTTTATCCTCAAAGTTTCCTTAAGGTGTGAGAGAAAAGCATATATGTCCTACTATCCCTTTTACAAGGGCATGGTGTGAGTAACTTCCCAAGGCTGATCACTTATTAGTGCATCACACAAAAAAAACAAATGAAAGGTTCATAAGCTAGGGATTTATGGGTTCAACTAATGAATTTCTCTATACACTCAAAGGTATGTAAGGCCCAAGTCCATAAAATTAGGGATCTTGTCTAAAGGATGTGGTTAGGCCTAAATCTATCCTTCACTTTTTCCTCTAGAATAAAGTTGCTCCAATAATTATAATTTCTACCCTAAGGTGAACCTCACATTTATATACACCACTAGTGCACAAGGTGTGGAAAAAAACTAGTGATGAGATCAAAGCCATTATTAAAACCCTTAAAAAATAAAAAATAAAGGGAGACAATTAATTTTAATTTTCAAGATCACCCAAAAAGTGATAAGAAATAGCATACATGATGTTATGCCTTAGGTAACATTGATAGATAAGCTGTTTTTGATCGCTAAGATAATACAAGGGTGCAAGAGAGAGCATACACAAATCAATTCACACAAACAAAAAATTCAAGTGATTGGATTTTAATTGATCCCCAAGTTTGCATAAAGTTCATGAGCATACCAGAAACAATGTTAATCATGCAAAACATACTTATGCAAAGCAAGAAAGAAGAAATGATTTTCCCTTAAGAAATAGATGTAAATGAAGTTTGATTTTTTTAATCTTTGACAATCAAACATACATGTAAATCATTAGTTCTTTTCTAAATGATAATAGCTGCACTTAAAGAGGAAAAACTCCTTGCAACATTGGATACATGATTTAAACAAAAAAATGATTACAATAAAACCTTAAATAAAATAAAAGCACTAAAAATTATTATCAATAAAAGCACTAAAAATTATTAGCAATAAAAGCACTAAAAATCCCTTAAACAAACAATCACATGGAGCTAATATGACATTGAATTTTGTAAGTTCACAAGACATTGCTTTTTGCTCCTCTTTTACCAACATGTGTGGCCATTAAATCCTTAGCCATTTTGTGGAGTCTTTGGAAAAAATATTTTGATGAAACAATGATGCTTGCAAATTTTTTCAATCTTGTTGAGTATAATTTTTATTTCAATTATCAAAATGACTAGTCTAATATGTTGGTCACTTGAAAGGGAGGAATTTGAAATATTATATGGGAAATTATCCAACCAAAGTAATACTAAAGGTTGTATTTCACATGCTACTCATTAATAAATTACATGATGATTGAGATAGAAAGCTCATTTTTTTTGCTAGCTATGAACACCTATTTATAGACAAGTCTCTACAAAACATTGTTATGTCACCATAAAAGTAAGAGAAATGTGACTTTAAGCAAGAAAAGCAAAAATTTGAGCTTAGAAAACTTTGACTAGAGTGATTGCCTTAAAATAGTGAAAAAGGAAAAAAACTAAGCTATTAAAGTGTACATCAAGTAGAAAAATTGTATAAAATTTGAAGTACTACAATTCTAGTTCTCTTTTAGTGTCATCATCTAGGAATTAGTACATAATTTATAATGTACGCCTGATTGTGGAACTCATTTCTCACTATTTTTGTGATTGTAGACTATCTTTTATTAAATTGATATCAACTTCATTAACAAAAAGTAGGATATTTGTGGGTTCAACTTCCAGCTTGGTCACCAAAATGTAAGTAGGAGTTCAAAATTTAAATCAGGAAACATAATGTAAACAATATGCTTCTTGTTTTAAACTAATACAAACCTTGGATTAAAAAAAATAGAATTCAAACAATAAAATACAAATAAACAAAGTTACCAAATGCAAATTCCATGGTGAAATGAATTTGCTTAATAGATTGAGATGTGATTGATTATGTAGAAGCTTTAAAGTAGTGGTAGTATGTACTTGTAGAATGCATGTTGATATTTTTTTGGAATCTTTGAAGCTCCATCTAGATTTTTGTTTTCCTTGGAGGATGGAAAATTATGATTTTTTTGAGAGATCTATGATGGAGGTTGAATAATAAGATTGTCCTTTTATCAAGGAGAAAATAAAAGGATGAGATTAAGTTGGCTAAAAATAGAAAAAGTCAAATAATTAGTTGTTTGAAAAATATGAGGAAAAAATAATTAGTTGATTATTTATTTTTGTATGACGGAGGGAAAATAAATAAATTAAATAATACAAAATATTTAATTTATTAGCAATGTGAGGTGGAAATTAAATTAATTGAATAATAAAATTATTTAATTAGGTGCAAGGTAGAATTAGACTAAGTATAAAAAATTATTTAATTATGAGGTGCAAGTTATACTAATTAAATAAGGTGTGAGATGAACTAGATTAATTATATAATAAAATTATTTAATTAATTAATTATGGACTTATGTTAATTAAATAATGTAAATATTTAGTTAATCAATGATGAAGATGCTAGAATGGAGGAGTAACTAGGTTGATGTTATTATGTTGCTAGGACAATTTTAGGCGTCTATAGCTACCATAAGAGTATAATGCCTTGTACCACTACTTCAGTATGTGAGACACTTGTTGGAGATAGATTGATGATCTTTGTGTTACCATGGACATTTGAGAGGTGCTCTAGTATAGAAAAACCATTGAAGTGTTGTCACATGTACTATAATCCATGAGTATGGTTTTAGAATTATCATAGGAACCGGTATTGGTATATCCTCTTAAATCAAAGATGCATCATCACATCAATTTGAATCATGATCACATGGCATGGTAGTGCCTAATTTTCCATGTCATCATATGACTATTGTGCCAAGTGGAGCAATAACATACCACTTTTTATACAAGCATAATTTTTATAGCCATACTCTTTCCTTCTCATGATTATTGATAATAATATTCAGTTTGCATACATCTTTATCTTTAATTACATGAAAAAACTACTCATTTCACATCTTTTTTATTTTCTAGGTTCCCACATAGTATTTGTGCTAAATGATGGACTTACACCATGATATTTAGAGGTGTCCATTACTTTATGTAGACCTTAATATCCTCTTATGTTTTAATATTTACTTTACACACATGCTTATGAGTACTTAGATGCTTTTAGATACACAAACACTCTAGGATTTATGAACACCTCAAAGTGTATAAAATATAATGGTGAAATTGTTGGAAGTTTGTTTGTCATTGAGAAGATTGATGGATGTATGACATATGATGTTAATATGGTGTTGTCATTGATTTCAACATTGATGAATTGATGTATAGCTAATGATTGATGAGCATGATTGAATATGGTGTTGTTAGTGATGTCACCCCACTAAACAATTGTAGAAGTGTTGGTCCAGAGAAGACTAAATGTTTTGGATAATTGCTTAAGTCCTAAGTCTCAGAGTGTTGTTTCAGTGTTCAATGAACTGGTTTGAGGTCCACATTGCTCCGCTATGAAGAATATTGTTATGTAATTTTAAGGTAATATTGGTGCATGTTGGAAGAGTCTAAATCCAAAGTTTCATGACTTGGTGTCTTTTGCAGTCGAAGATAGCATTGACAGAGTACATGCTCTATAAATGATAGAGTTATAGTGGAAGAGTACATGATTGGAATGCTTTGCATTCCACCACAGATGAATATTTTGATATGTAGATTTGTGCTAGTGTTTATAGATGTCAGAGGTGTGTATGCTCCAAGTGGAAAGTTCTTTGGAGATCCACGTGTCGATTTGTGAATGAATAGTTGGTTCATTCTATTGTCACTTCACCAATGGTGCTAACCTAAAGGGTTTGGGGTCATGCATAATTAAAGCATGTATGGATCCAACTTATGAGAGTAATTATAGGTCATTCCAACCTATTTGGATGTGACATGTTTTGGATTATTTCATGAGGTGTGTGTGGTTGAGTTTTAAGCTGATAGGTTAATGTGTTGCTCGACACATCTAATTAGGCTAATCTAATCGATGTTTTTGTTGGTTGTGATATATATACAAGGTTAATTCCTTGTGTGGTGATGAAAGAGGCGAGAAAATTAAGTGTGTGTGCAAGATCTGGTATAGAGAAGTGCAAAGTGAAATTGTGGTGAAGTATGACGTGTGTTAAGTTGGTTTTCTAAGACTAATTGGAACTATCTTCAACACGTTGTAGATGCATTGTAATCAGTTTAATCTCTAGCAGTAAGCCACCCTCTTTTCAATTCTGGTAGTGAGCTATTTCTTCTATTCTCTGGATAGCGAGTCCTCTGGATAGTGAGTCCACCTGGCAGTGAGACATTCTATAATATCTTGTAACCAGTTATAATATATTGTGAGCTAATCCTCATCGCGTTTTTTCCCTTTTTGGGTTTTCCACGTAAAAATCTGGTGTTCTTGTGTCTGTTGATGTGATGCATGCTTTTAATGTTTCTTTCATTACTGCAAGTTTAATGAGATGTTTTGAAATGCATGTTTAAGTTAATGAATTTCAGTGAATATTGATTCACCCCCCTCTCAGTATTCTAGGTGTTCAATAGAAATTTGTATACTGAGCCAATTCCCATTTAGTTCTGGGCCTATTTTGATAGAATACAAATACAATTACATATTGAAAAATGATAAAATATTGTGGAAAGCTGGCTTCATTCTCCCATTTTATTACTCATTTCTATTTCCACATAAGTGACATTCCTTATGCCCATTATTACTCCATATCGAGATATTCATTCCTTGCCTCAATATTCTTGTATCCATGTCTTAGATCGTATCAATCACACACCAACAAAATTGATCCCTAAAAATTCATAAAATTAAATTCAAAATTTATACTCACACCTTTTATTCTTGCCATGAGCCATCATGGTACCACATGTCACATAATTTATTGATATGTATTGCTATTTAAATTCATTCAATGTGCATTCATTTATCATCCTCCCATATCCCACAATCATTGACAAAAATCCTTAGGATTGGAGAAAATAATCATTCTAGGAATACTTTAATTGGAGTATTGAAATGAATTTGAACCTACATAATCATTCTAGAGTATCTACATATTTGAAGATTATTGTCCTTAATCATTTCTATGTCCATAAAGCCAAACATTTAAGGGGGTTAACCTACGAGAACTTGATTCTATTGACTTGGAATTCTCAACAAGGAATTTTTAATATTGCTATCCCTTAACATTCAAAGAATTAGACAAATAAAAAAGTAGTTATACACATTTAGTTGGATTAAATATGTAGGCTAGAGGACATATACATTCCCAAATAATTAATCTAGATCCTTAGATTTGTCAATTAAAGTTGATTGACTATTTTAATTTTGAAGCGTAGTACACACAAAGATGGATCACTTTTAGTCTCAAAATAGGTGACATGTAGTGCAACCTTAGAGTTATTTTATTCTCCATCATCCTAGAACTAAGTGCTCTAATCCTCTTTACATAATTTCTTAGCTTAATATTTCATTATTCATTTTAATTCTCACACAACTAATATTATAAGTTGATACATTGATTCATTGAAACATCAATAATCATTGTTAAGGTCATACCACATGCAAAAGTGTTTTAAAAGTAAAAAATATTTTTTTCCTTCTTTCATTTCCTTAAAAAAACATTTGTAATTCAATTTACTAAAACAAAGATCTCCAAAATCTAAAATCACAATATTCAAATCCTATAAAATATGATCCTACTTTATTGAATCTAAATCTTTTAATCAATTATCACTTAAATTAAAACAACCATTAGAATCTAATCCTCTAAAATCAATAGAAAACCCATTCATAAAAAAACATAATCTTAAATAAAATACCCAATTAATTATATTAAATTATATTTTTAATCAATTATCACTTAAATTAAAACAACTAATAGAATCTAATCCTCTAAAATCAATAAAATGCCCATTCGTAAAAAAAACATAACCTTAAATAAAATCCAATTCATTATATTAAATATATGCATCAAAAGTTATTTTCCTTTGCACCCTTATTAGTTAAGAACTACTCTCAATAAACGTATTTGATTTGATCTAAGCCTTTGAGAAGGTTCTAATTCATATAAGAATTAAATTATATATTTCTTTCCCATTATCATGCACATGGTTGAATTTATATATAAATTAGTTATTCTTCATGAAATGGGTTTCTTTTAAAGAATAATATTAACTTTAGTAGAAATCATTTGGCCCAAGGGAAAATATTGGGTCCCCCATTTGAGATAACCACTTAAATATTATTTATTAAAGACAAATAGGCTCTCTAAAAAAGGCTTTGTCCCACTTGTTTAAAGTGGGTTTCCCCCCTCCTAAGAAAAACATCATAGAAATTTGGAAGATGTTTTATCCCAAGTGGGTATCATTTACTTGTTCATTTATTATAGAAAACAACTATTGACTGACCATGAAAATGATTATTAATCAACTTTGTCCCCTAAATGTAGGGCCCTTGCAAACTTGTGTGACATAAAAGTATAAGAGACTTTATAATCAAACAAGAAGATGTGAGCTATTTTAAACTACCCACGGACATCAAGTCAAGAGAGAAAGAGTTGTTAGGATGTCATGGAATCATCCCTTAAGCAATACTTGAGACAACAAGTACACCTAAAAACAATCATATATATGTTTGGGTATGGACCACTTCTAACACTAGTGACCCCCCACCAAATATTGAAGGACAACTAGCATCTAAGTGATGGTCACATTGCCTTTTTTAAATTTCACATTTTTTAATGAAATTGATGTGTATGGGGTAAGTATGGTGTCATATTATGGTCATATGATAATGACCCACATGACCTAGGAGTCCCTTGATGATTTGTCTACATTGTTGTCTTATTTATTTGTATTTAGTACAAGAGACAATGTGAAAGACCCATCAAATTCTAATACTAAATTCGTTGACTATGTATATGAATAGGTAGCATATGCCTTTTCAACAATTATAAATTAAACTATGCTCAAAATTTGAATGATGAGGGGGACAGGGGTAGGCTTTAGTTGAAATCCAGACACCTAATCTCTTCTTTTTGGATACGTTTGGTAGAGGTTTTTAGAAAGATTTCAATATGGGTATATTGTGTACTACAAAATTAGTAATAACCCAAAAAAATATCATCAATTTTATAATAGAATATTTGGGTGTAATTTAAAATAATAAATTGAAGTAGAATATTTTAGATATGATTGTGTAAGGAGAATATCATCTTAAATAAATCATGTAATAATAAATTTAGGTATAAGGTTGGGTTGAAAATTAAAATAAATGTTGAAAATTAAATATGTAAATTAAATGGTCAATAGTGGCATAGTATGATGGTTAAGATGTGGTGTTGTTCTTACCATCAAGGTTCAAACTCCACTAGGGTGTAATTGTTGAATACTTAAATTGGGGATGAGGTCCTCCGTTTGTGGCCTCACCGGTTCATAGCTCCAAGTCAAAAGTGTTTACCCTTTAAAATAATAAAATATGTAAATTAAATGTGATATTTAGTTTGACTCTATTAATAAAAATATATTGTGACAGATGTTAAAAATTGATTCATTGAGATGTTAGAATTTTAGAGTTCATTTAGATGAAGATGCCAAATTTTATAAAGTGATTTATTTTCACTTAGGTTCATTTGTGTGAGTGTGGACATGAGCTCCACGAGTGTGGATTTAAATTTGCATGTGAATTTGGATTATAACTTGTGGTTCTACTTTAGAAAAATGTGGATTGTTACAATTCACTTTTTTTTTATTTTTTTTATTTTTTTAGGGGTAAACGCTTTTGACCCAGAGCTATGAACCAGTGAGGTCACAAATGGGGGACCTCATCCCTAGTATAAACATCCAACAATAACACCCCAGTGGGGTTTGAACCTTGATGGCAAGAACAACACCACAACAACTTAACCATCACACCATGCCACTATTGGCGATTGTTACAATTCACTCACCTTGATTTGTGATGTCTACTTTTTTTTGTAAGATTTGACAATATTTAGGAACACCTCTGAGAATTTGTTGAATTACTATTGTCATGTTTTCCTCAAGCAAACCCTTGGTTGGATGGACTTGACAACTCTAAATGAAAGATTCAAAGACAATGATCAAGCATACAATGGACCTAGTATTGCGTGCGTTGATGTAATGTTGTGATGCTCTAGTAAATTTTCAATGGCAAGTCCTTCCCTAATTCTTAGATGATTTTTAAATGAGTGAATGAATGCTTTTAATTACAAAACTCAAGCACACAAATTAACACAAAATTCACACTATTGGCTCATAGAAATTAATAAGAGGAAGTTAGAGGAATTTATTTTAAACCAAAATTTTAAAACTTAAGGATTCGTATTTATGAATATGAAAGTAACACGTTAAATTTAGATCCGTGGATTAGATCAAGGGTGAAAAATGAGGGATCTAGGGACTAGGACCATATCTTTAAAGATGTTTGATGATTAAGATATGGAGATGTCATGAGGTAAATTCATGTAAATATATGTTTCTTATAAGCTTCTTGTTGTATTTGGAATACTTTAATCAAAATGAGCTCAAACCATAAGGAAAAAGGGCATGTGTACACAATTTTTACCACTAGATTTTGACCCTACTTTGATGTGCATACAAAGTACTAGGCATATGCATGCCAAATTAAAAAAAATAGTCAACATGTAAATTAACAATATTCACACTCAAAGCATACAAATTTGTCAAAATTAATAAGATCATTCTTGAATTCTTCTTGCAATGAGCACCCCATTGAAACTTACGAAGGAAAAAAATCACGCAATGAGTAGCCTTTGTCAAATATTAAAAAATGAATATAACAACTTGATGAAAATAACCATATTCAAAAATAGAAAAAGTAAAAATGGATAAGGATGCGAGATTCCACCATTTATGGAAGTGGCAAAAGCTCTAACTATTGAATTTTTTTACGATGTAGATGGATTGATAAAAGCGCCCTTTGACATGAGAATGAATATAAGCCTATCATTGCAAAATATGAAGTTCACAAAAGAAAGTGACATATATAATAATAATAATACAACATATGATTTAATAAAAAAATCTATTAATGATGGTTTGTTAAATGCAAATCAATAAATATTTACTCAAATAATCAAACATGGCCCATAAAATACATATTGAAATTCAATGTATTCGATCATATAATGAAGTGGGTTTGAAACACATATTTGCATTTATAGTTATGGTTCTAAATAACCATTTGATAGGATTCATTGTGAACGTTTTCATATATATGGGCATGGATTTTATAAATAAAGTCATTTATTCATGGTTTTTATAGATATTTATGTCCATGAATATATGGATTTATTTAGACATTTTATTTATTATTAGAATGTTGGAAAATTTATGGGGTGTTTAGTGAAAGTTTAAATGTATCATCTATTTCTAAAAAAATATCACATAGAATTCAAAATATTTAGGGGATGCAAATCTATTTTAGATAGAAAAAAATGAAAGTTATATATACAAAAAATTACTCTTAAAATTATTAGTATATATGGAAATTAAATAGAAAATGTAGAAATTTATTGAATATTGAAAAATAGATGTTCCATGTCATATCATGTTCCAAATCAAGGACCATAATGTAGGTTTTGGGTAAATTTGGGATAAAAGGTGTTATATATGTATATTATTTGGTATCAAAAAAGAGATGGAGAAATAAATAGGAAGGAGGGAAGAGGAATATTGAGGGAAAGTATAGGGAGAGAAATTTAGGTACAAATATTTATATGTTAAAAGTTAAATTTTGATATTCTTACTAATTGGATGTGATATTCAATTTAAAAAATAATTTAGAGCTTCAAATTATAGTAAATTATATTATTTCACTTAATAACAACAAAAATTCAATATGTAAAATTATAAATATTAAAAACTTATAGCTAATATAGGGTCATTTTGATAGCCTTGCATATAGGACATGATATTGTACACATGAGGTGTAGTGCCCCTCCATTTTGTTGCTTGTAATTACAAGATCAATGTTTCACCTTCACCATTTCCTTGTGATTTTGTGGTGATTGTTTTATGGCCTTGAATGGTGCGTATGAACCACCACATGTTTGATATGAGGTTCCTCAACATGTCAATTATTGGTATTTTATATATTTATATCCTTGGCTTATCATTATGCTTCAGTTAAATGATGTGCATTATATATGTTGCGATTAAATGTGATCCAGAGTATTGATGATTCAAGAAATGATTTATATGATAGATGTATGTATGTTATTTTATGCTTTATGTTATTGAAGGTCTTGTTGGGTGATTATGTTGTGCTTTGGTTATATATACATTGAGTAGGTACCCTTGATGTGCATTGAGAGGTTACAAGTACAAGGTTATTTCTCCACCTAGCTACATAGGTATAAGTTATTCCCCAATGGTGGTTAATTCAAAGATGTCACATTGGGCCTCCCTATCTATTTCCCATTCATACTCGAATTGAGTACGATATGTGTCATGTTTGACCCCATGTGAACCCGGATTTGAGTTGGAATTATTCTGGAATCCCTATGTATCGTGAATGACCAATAAATGTTTGATTTAATTAATGGTTTAAATTTCATGTTTTCTAGGGATTTATTCATGTTAGGCCCCATAACAAGGGGAGAGGTTTGAAGAGAGCCCTTAGGGATAGAAAAAATGATGAAACCTATAATAGGTTTAATACCTTGGAAGACTTAGTCTAGGAAGAGGGATTTCCAGTTGGGCTACCCTCCGATGCTAGTGGGTGCAAGTGAAATTCCCTATTCTAAGAATGCAAATGAAATGGAATGCAAAACAATAAATACAATACAACACCTCAAGATTGGCCTAAGTCGAATCCAAACAAAATACAAGAAGATACCTTTTACCTTGCTTGAATTGTTGAGTTGGTTGGCCCTTTTGATGCTTGATTTGTGTTCTCCTTGCTTGGAAAAATGGCTCAAATCCTAGTGCAAAATGAAGTTAAGATGTTGGAGATTGCAATGGTGGATGTGGGTATTGGATTGGATGCAAGATGGTGGCTCTAAAGTGCCGCAACAATGGAGGCATGCTAGGTTGTGTGTGAGTGCATGAAAATTCGCTAAGTGTTGGTTTGGTTGAGTGCTTGCTTAGTGATGGTCAAATGAGGGCAAATCCACTACTTTTAGGGGAAGTTCCTCTAAACTAATGAAGGGTTGATATGCATCCAAGGTGGAGGAGATCAATGGCCAGGGTGAGTTGAGAACTCACAAGCCATCTCATACTGACATGTGTCAGATGAAGAAAACAAAAGGGGATGAGATGGAGGTGATGTGGAGGTATTATGAAGTACCTTGGGAATGGACAAGATCTCCTCATAAAGGAGGTCTTTTTTCACATGTACTTTGAGAGGACAAGTGAGGAATTAAAAATTCCTCACAAATCCTCATGGGGATGAGAGAAGGAATTAAAATTCCTCAAAATGCATGGGGGGAATAAATGCAAAATTTTAATTCACATGGGAAAGGAGGTGACTTCTCCAAAATTAGAAAGTATTTATGAAGGTTGACTAAGGGTACATGCCATAAATGGAATTAGGTGAGGTTAGCGAATAATAAATGAATAAGGTTGTGCAAATGTGGGATTAGGTAGGCTAATGAAGGATTAGAGGCAAGTGGAAAATTGTGGAGGATGTGACCCTAATGATGATTAGGGATGTGTACACCCTAATCACAGATCAATTCAATTAATTTGGATTAAAAGGGGATTATGAAGGATGTTGACATAAGGATAAAGAAGAAGATGAATTAAAAATTGATTTAATTCATTTAGATAAAGTGACTAAATAAATAAATAAACCTTTTATTTAATTTAGAGAAGAATAAGGTAAGGTATTTGATTAATTAATTAAATACCTTAGGAGGACATTAGGTTGAGATGAAATATTAACCAAATAACAAATTATTTAATTAATATGACATAGGGATGTGGGATACCAGAATGCAAGGGTGAATTTGACCATATGGGAGTGGTCAAATTTAGGTGTCTACATTTTGCCCCTCTTCAAAATACTGTTAGAATAACAGTGTTTCAAAGAAAAATAAAACACAAATGACTTGATAGAAGAAAGGATTATTAGATGATGCCCTGGTATCATAACAAAATGGATAGGAAGTAAGAATGGTGAAATATGGTAGGGTATGCCCCCTTGAGAGGGCAGATGGGGAAGAAAAGGGGCCCTGAGCAACTTCTCAATATGGAGAAACAGAGGGTACCGCACGATAGAGCACAAAAAGCCATGAAGAATGGCTTTTGAATGCAGGAAAATAGACACATGGGGTGCAAATGGAAGCCCTCAAAAGAAAAGGGGGAAATTAATTAAAAAAGGTTAATTAAAGGGTAAAAATTACCCAAAAATTAGAAGGCTAACTATAATGTCCCCGTTTTAGCTTGCCTCAGCATCTTGTTGATTAGCCTATCATTTGACCCTTGTAGGCTAATATGGTGGGTTAGAGGGTCCTATGTGGCATTAATTAGATTCTCTAGTGGAACTTGGTGGTGTTCCCTTCTTCAGAGTTTGATATCATTCAGAATTTTCCTTTGGGGGTTGATTTGGTCTCAATTTGTGCTCACTTACTATTAATAGTAAGTCACCTGGTTGATGGAGTCCAGTTTTACTATTTTTGGAAATTAACTTGGATGTGCAGTAGATGTAGTGGTTGACCTCTTGGTTCAGACAGAATCAAGAAATGATGATTAATGAGAAAGATATGTTATTTTTAATTATTATTAAAAATTTACTATTCACCTAATTTTCATTTGCACACTTGTCATCACACGACTGAGCAAAAGAGAGAGAGAAAGCGATAGCGATGACTGACGAGATGAGTGATGTGAAGGGTGACAATGAGTTGATCCATTAGGGAGAGGAGGTGTGCACGTACTACTACGAGTGAGCGGTACCTCACTAGGTAGGTCTCGAATATGTGCTTTGTGATTTTGTTTGAATTTTAAGCACATGTTTTAATTTTTGAGTTGGCAAGGGAAGGGGTGGGTGCATATCCCACAGGGGTGGATATGTGTAGAGAGGGGTGATTGCAAAATTGCCTCTCTCGAGAAGGGGTGAACCTGCATAATGTAGGGGTGGAGGAAAAGTGGGATAGACGATTGCTAAATCGCCTGTTGAGAGAAAGGGCAGACACAAATCTGCCCAAAAGGGGAACAGGCAGATGCAAATCTACCCAAAAGGGGAATAGGCAGATGTGAATCTGCCCCTTAAGAAGAAAGGCAAATGCGAATTCACCACTTGGGATGAAAAGATACAGAGGTGATCATGCAAACGCCCATGGGGGAAAAGGGGTGAATGCGAGTTCACCTATGGGGATAAGAAGGGTGAATCTGTGCCCAGAAAAGAAAGTGGCGAGTGTGCTTTGGGAACAGGAGAACCCACGAAAAGAAACCATAGGGCCGAATGCACAAGCTAGATAAGCATATACACTAGAAAGGGGAATAGGCGAACCCACCTTACATAGAGGTGAACTCGCCAAACTAGGGTAGGGATGAAAAAGAAAGAAAATAGCAATGAAGTGTGAGAAATTCTGACATAATGGTTGGCATGGATGCAGAGTTTTGAGACTCTAAGGACATGGGAGAGACACTTAGCCATTTTGGAGGTGACTCTAGAGGCAATGACCCAGGAGGACCACATGACGCTAGACTAGGCGGGACTACTGCACATGTTGGGATATCCCAATATTAGAGTGCACAAATCTCTGTTGACAACATTGATGGAGCAGTGGAGCTCTAAGACTTTGACATTCTATCTTGTGATAAGGGAGATGACAGTGACATTGGAGGATGTATGGAGGATCCTCAGATTTCTGATCTAAGGACATTTGATCAATGTGACACCCAATCGATCAGTGGGGAGGAGCCTACTAGCTTTGTTTGGAGATGTGGACCTTCCCATGTGGGGGAAGGAGCTGGATATTGATGTCTGCTTGGGGACAGTGCAAGCACCATTACCTTTGTATCTTTGCAAACTTATCAAGAGGATCCTCCTTCCAGATAGGAGTGGTTGGTTTTTTAGCCTCAAGATGATTGAGGTTGTCAGGCACATTGTGGAGAGGAGAGAGGGCATCTTTGCATGGGGTTTATGTGTATTAGCATAGCTATATCGTGATATGCATGTTGTTTGTTATAGACGAGCGTTGAGCATCACTCATATCACACTACTCTAGGTATGGGCCTGGGAGCATATCAGAGTGGTGTGGCCAATTATTTTGATTGTTGGAGCCAGGGATGAGATTTTGCTATTGGCTTATTGGTGGGGTTCAGAGTATGGTTGGAGGTTACACTACCAAGAGGTAGGGAGCTTGGAGGAGTGGCAGAAGAGGATAGATGGACTGGTAGATGGGGACATCACCTGGAGGCTGAACATGGGGTAATAGTTTTAGGGATGGTAGGAGGATGACAAGTGATGGAGGGGTTATCTATTTTCATGATGCTATTTGATAGGTTGGGATCCATTCATCATTGAGCTATATATGCCAAATAGGGTCACACCCTAGTACAAGCTATAGTAGTACATTCCTCTAAGGTCACAAATGTTTTAGAGGATCAACAGGGAGTCCACGACCATATGGGGAGAGAGGTTGATAGCAGAGTATGCCTAAAAAATGTGGGAGCTAGTCCCTATTGCTATATGGCTATGGAGGGGAGGACCAGATGATGTAGGCATGACAATGCGATATGCAGCATGGTGGGACCAACATAGGTCGGGGAGGATCACTATAATGCACTCGATCATGCAAGCTATAGGATTCGGTGAGGAGGATGAGCAGGTGCAACCAAGGCCATGGAGGAGGAGGGATGGAAGATAGAGAGGAGAGGTGGATGTAGTGATGGAGGAGGAAGGGGGAGAGGAGAAGGTGATGGATGTAGATGCCCCTGTAGTGGACCGTTGGCCATGGTGTCATATGTGCTACCACCACCAGAGGACCCAGGAGTACTACTAACAAGAGCCCTGGCCAGACTATGCATAGTAGAGCATAGATTGAGGGAGTCAGAGGCTGATAGGGATAGACTGTAGACAGAGGTGGGGAGACTGTAGGCCAAATTACAACACTTGCAGGATGCAATAGAGGCAGCTCAATGAGACAGGGACAAAGATTACATGAGCTTGATAGATGAGGCAAGCAAACAGTTGTTGGAGACGTGGGTTGAGAGAGATGAGTTGAGGAGACAACTAGAGGAGGCTTAGGGAGAGAGGGAGGAGGCTTGGGAGAGAGCAGAGTGTGTGGAGGTGGCTATTGGAGAGGTGGGGGAACTGCTAGAGAGAGCAGAGGTAGCTAAGGCCTAGGTGCAGACTCTATAGGGCAAGAGGGATGAGGTTGTGAGGAGGATAGGGGAAGCTAGAGGAATAGGTAGAGCAAATGAGATTAGCACAGGAGGCATGGGAGTAGGAGAGGAAGAGGATTACCCAACAGAGGGATAGGTACCACCTGGAGAGGGATATGGCCAGGGAACATGCAGTAGGAGAGTTCGATGCTAGGACTGAGGCAAGATACTATATTCTCACGTACTATCAGACCATCCTAGATCCTTCACAGAGGGTGCCTCCCTATATTATAGTAGCCTTGCAGAGGCCCACAATACCCTCACATTTAGGTGCCACTCATATGCGTGGATATAGTGATTATCGAGAGACTCCTCCTCATGTACGACTGAGGACCAAGTGCAAACTCCCCACAAAGATCAAATGTAGGGAGTAGTGGATAGATGGGCAGGGGGGAGATATAGGATTCCCATTTTTGACAGGTGTAGGGTGGATGTTTGGAACATAAAAGCAGAGACTACAAATTATTATGTACATATTTTAGAGATTGATTGATTGATTGATTCTTTATTGGTTATTGATTTAGGACACCATGATGTGTCAGATGTAGTCATCTGTATTTTAGTAGTTCTTTGCACTTGTACTTTTATTTGATGGAATTTTATGGATGTTTATGGACTCCTGATGGACACTATTTTTTTGGTATATATGCTATGCAATGGACATTGACGATGCTATGTGATTATTATGTGACGTCATGGATATTTATTATACTCATGTGTATGATGATGGTTATGTTGTATGCATTTGATTATGATAATTTATGTTTATTTCTATGTGCATGATATGGATGTGATGCATTATGTCTAAGGTTTTTGGATGCAAGATGTGATGTGACTTGATTTATGATTTTATGATGTATGCTATGGACATGATACTAATGGTGTGTGATGCAGGTGGCGATGTTATTGTGATTTGTGATGTATGCTTATGGAATATGATATGATGATGGATTATGCATGGATGATGAATAATGTATGGATGATTGCATTATAATGGTTAATTATGTATGTATGATGTGATATGAGAATATGTAATGGACACAATATGCATATGTGATCATGTTATGGATAGATGTGATAAATGTAATGCAATGCAATGCATGTAGTGAAATGGAATAATATGTTTAGAATAATAACTCTAAATAACTTAAGATGATAATGAAAATGAACTTAAGATGCTTAGAATAACAAATCTATATTAATATAAACAACTTAAGATGATAATGAAAAAGATAATGCAATGTAATAAGATGAAATGAAATGAATTTAAGATGCTTAGACTAACAAATATATATTAATCTAAACAACTTAAGAAGTTAAGATGGTAATGAAAATGATAATGCAATGAAATGGAATGAACTTAAGATGCTTAGACTAATAGATCTATATTAATCTAAACAACTTAAGATGATTACAAAAATGATAATGCAATGAAATAGAATGAACTTAAGATGCTTAGACTAACAAATATATATTAATCTAAAAGACTTAAGATGATTATGAAAATGATAATGCAATGAACTTAAGATGCTTAGACTAGCAGATCTATATTAATCTAAACAACTTCAAATGATTACGAAAATGATAATGCATTGAAATGATAATGAAATGGTTCAACATCATAGTTAGTGAAATGAACCTAGATGATAATGAACATGCATAGTGAGAGGAATGATGATGGGTGTGATAGTGCACCTGTCAAAGCCATAGGAATCCTAATAGGAAGAATAGGTGGGAGAACATTTGCACAACCAAAAATTAATAACCATAGGTTAGGGGAAGAGATGGATGGGGATAAATGCAATGCAATGGGATGGTAAATGAAATGCAAATCTAATGCCATTTTTCCATATTAAGAGCATTGATTTTTACTATAGCATAGGACATGATATGCCAGGGTATGAAAACCAAGGTCGATTAGTGTCAAATGTGTAAGAAAAACACAACAAATAAGAAGGCTATCCCAACACCCCAAAGCCTCAAGGGCTTTGGTCGAGCCAGATGTTGGAATAACCAAAAACACAACAGATGCCCCAATGTAACACAAGACCATGGGGATCTTGGTGGGTACTACGTGAGACAACCAAAAAGACAAGAAGACACAAAAAAACAAGATATGCCCCTATGTTTACCCATCAAAGCACACCATGATATGATGGATTGTGGCAACCCTGACAAAGTATAATAGGAAGCTCAAATGATAAAAAAATTGCCAAAAGAACCAAAAGATAACAAAAAATTTCAAATTTCCTTTTCCATAGGATTGGTAGATGGATGGGATTGATGCAGTCTGATTTAAGGAAGGATACATCCTGTTAAGACCAAGGATGGGGAATAGATTGGGGATTGACATGACTCTAGATACTTGAAATAGATTGGACCTTCTGGTATTGATGAATTTTGTTGTTAGGAACTAGCTAGATAGGGACACACTTGACAACATGACAAGAAACCAAGACACACCCTAAGGACAAACCTAGGGTCTTGGGGGCTCATCATTGATGGCCTTGCCTATGTGAAAGCGTCGAGACCTCATAGTTCAATAAAATACTAATGACTAATCATGCATAAAAGTAAAAAGGGGACAATGGAAACCTCGATGGATGACAAAAATTGACACAAAAGGATGGAAAAATGCCTCAGGGATTGATCAAATGATTAAACTTGCCTATGTGAAAGCATAGAGGCAACATAGTTCAACAAAATGGATGAGAGACGACATGAGAACTAATGATGAATGACACAATGAAAGATCCCTAGATGGGGACACAAGATTGATAGATGACACCAATATACAGGTGATGAAAAGCTTAGAGTCAGGATAAAAGCTCAGGATGTAGGATAGCCAATCTAAATCATCCAATGCTCAACCAAAAAATACCAAGCGATGGATAATGATATGCTAATGGGAGGATGGATGCAGTAGGATGTAAGGATAGGATATGCGGATATGACAGATAGAAACATAAATGAAAATAGGACGCAAGGTAGATAATGATTAAGCCCTCTACGAATGGTGCTTGTTGCCAGGTTTTCACCAAACGTACTTATCCAAGGTGCCACCAAGGGTGGTTTTCACCATAGGGCAGATTATTTCTCTTTACTATTTTTGGATTTTTTTGTATTTTCATGATTTTTTACTTTTTTTGGTATTTTTCTAGGTAAGATAACCTAGCTGACCTAGGTGTAAAACCTTTTAAGGTGCATGATGTTGATGGGTTCTTCTAAGGGCCCCCCCTCAGGAGTTGCAAGATGATATGCCCTAGAACCATGTTTTGCGGTGACAACATATGGACCCAACCAATTTGCTTCAAACTTTCCCTTCTTTTCTCAATCTTGTTGGGTATGTTGATTCTCTTTCAAGACTAGATCACCAACGTTGAATTGGCAGGGACAAACCTTCTTGTTGTAACTTCTCCTAAGACAATGTTGATATGCTTGGAGATGATTATAGGCCTTGATGTGTTTCTCATCTAGGAGTTCAAGTTGACTTAACCATGTGACTTGAGCATCTTCATCACTGATTAAATTCTTTAGAGAGATATGAAGAGATGGGATGCCATAAACAAGGGAGTATGGGGTAGCAATAGTGGGGGTGTGGATGGATGTACGATATTCCCAAAGGGAGGGATTAAGATGGAGGTTCCAATATTGACCAGTGTTGTTGACAACCTTTTTAAGGATTTTGATAAGGGTTTTGTTGGTTGCATCAACTTGGCCATTACCTAGGGGGTAATAGGGGGTTGACCAATGATGTTGGATATGATATGTCTCGCAGAGGTGTTTTAAATACTAGTTTTTGAAGGGCTTGCCATTATTAGTGATGATGGTGGAGGGGATACCATATCTACAAAGAATATGGTAAAGTATGAATTTGGAGATCTGAATACTAGTGATTTGGGAGAGTGGAATCGCTTCCACCCACTTAGTGAAGTATTCAGTTGTGGTGACGATGAAGGTGTTACAATCAGATGAAGGAGGGTAAATCTTGCCAATTAATTTGAAGCCCCATTGTGAAAAATGCCATGGTTCAATGATGGGATGCAAATCCTATGCAGAAGCATGGATTAGATTTGTGTGCTACTGATACAATACACATTTCTTTACAAACTCACAAGCGTCATGCTCCATAGTGGGCTGATAATATCCCGCTCTGAGAATTTTATTTGCTAAGGCTATCCCATTAGAGTGAGACCCACAAAAACCACTGTGCACTTCATTTAATGCAACATGAGATTATGATTCATTTAGACACCGAAGGAGAGTGCCATCATACCCTCTACGATAAAGTGTGTTTCCCATGATTGTGTATTGGGAAGTGCGTTGAATGAATTATTTGTGTTGGTTATGGGTAAGGTCAGGTGGTAGGATATTGTCATGTAAATAGGCATAAATATCATGATACCAAGTTGATTAGGGACCCAAGATATCACACACCATTTTGTTGTCAAGAATATCATACGCTAGGATTAATAGTCACTCAATGAGGAAATCACAATCTATTTGGTCTTTAGGCATGTCAATAAGAGAGCTAATTGTATCCATAACATTAGCTACCTTGTTTTTCACTCTAGGAATATGCTCAAACTGGATATGGGTGAAATATTTCTTGAAGTCATCCACCATGTGCTTGTAAGGTAAAAGCTTATCATCCTTGGTTTGAAACTCATCATTGACCTATTTGATTATTAGTTGAGAATTTCCAAAGACATAGAGACGTGTGATATTCCATTGGACTATGATTCTTAGACTAGTTATTAGATCTTCATATTCAACAATGTTTTTTGTGCATGGGAATGCTAGCCTGAATGACTTCGGGATGTAATCACCTTGAGGAGTGACAAAAAGAATTCCTGCACCAGCTCCATTGGGAGTATATGACCCATCAAAATATAATGTCCATGTATTCAATTCTCAAACTGTAAGGACTCCATCAAGAAACTCAGCTACTAATGGATATGCATCTACCAAAGGAGCATCGACCAATTGATTTTCTATCACTTTCCCTTTAATTTATTTATGATCCACATATTCTATGTCAAACTCACTAAGTAGCATAACACACTTGGCCATGTGGCCAACTAATGATGTTCTTGATAATAGATATTTGAGTGGGTCAAATTTTGATATTAGCTTGATAGGGTGATTGATCATATAGTGATGCAAATTTTGTGAATTGAAAACAATAGCTAAGAAATATTTTCCCATGGGTGAATAATTAAGCTCGTAGCCCACACGTGTATGACTGATATAGTAAATGACACATTCTTTGGAGAACTCATCATGTTGGGCTAATAATGCCCCCAATGCAACTGATGTGGCTAAGATATATAGCAAGAGTGGCTTACCCAAAATGGGTGGATTGTCTAGGAACTTCTTGATCTTGTTGAAGCCTCGCTGACACTCTAGATCCCATTTAAAGGTTACATATTTACACAAAAGGTGTATAAATGACTGACATTTATCAGCAAGTTTGGCTAGGAAGCGCCTGATAGACTGTAATTTTCCTTAGACTTCTTAATTTTTTGAGATTGCAAGGTAGGGGCATTTCCATTATAGCCTTTACCTTTGCTAAATCCACTTTGATGCCCCTTCTAGAAATAATGAAGTCTAATAATTTACTAGATGTGATGCAAAAAACATTCTTTGGATTCAAGTGTAGCTTATATTGTTCTAACTACTCAAAGATTTGCCTTAGGATCTGGGGATGATCTTCTCTTGTCTTGGATTTCCCTAGTAGATCATCAACATAATATTCCATTATAATATGGATAAGATCATGGAAGATGACTGTCATTGCATGTTGATAAGTTGCCCCCGCATTCTTAAGACCAAAGGGCATGACATTGTAGCAGAAAGTGCCCCAAGGGGTGGTGAAAGCAGTCTTGTCCTGATCTTCAAGTGCAATTCTAATCTTATTATAGCCAGAAAAGCCATCCATGAGGGATATCATAGCATGTCCTATTGTAAAATCTACCAACATGTCAATGTTAGGAAGTGGGAAATGATCTTTTGGGCAAGCTTTATTAAGATCTCAAAATTTTGTAAAAATTATAATGTTCCCATTAGGTTTAGCCACTGGTACTATGTTGGATATCCAATAAGAATAATCAATTGGTGTAATGAATCCAAACTCTAATAGTTTTTCCAGTTCTTTCTTGACAAACAAGGCCACTTTAGGATGCATTTTTTTGAGCTTCTATTTAACTGGTTTTACATCTAGATGAACGTCAAGACGGTGCACAACTAATGTGGGATCCAATCCTGGCATATCTGAATAGGACCATGCAAAGTTGATGATCCCTCCCTTTAACAGGTTAACAATGATGGGATACTCTTCCTCTGATAATGACTTGGCCACATAAGTGATATTGGGCTCTTCTTTTGTTCCCATATTAACTTCTTGAGTCTCCTCGATCAAAATTGAAGATCGTTCAAATAAATGAGCTCCAACAAGGGGAAGATGAACATCCCCATCCTCTAGCACCTCATTGAGGTTTTCACTATTGGATACACCCTTTATTTTTACTTCTGATGAGTCAAGAAATGCCTCAGGGAGGTTTTCATTAGATGACTCTTTTTTGTTTTGTTTCTTTTTTCTTTTGTGGTTAGGGTGTTCATCTTCCCCCAATCCCATAAGATGTACATAAGCGTCCTCTGAAGGAAAAATATCTATAGGTTCACTCCATTGTAGGTCCCAATCAATAAGGTCAAGGTGATGGAGGGAAAGGCTAATGGAAAAGATTGATGTGAAATTGAAGAGGGAAGGGAGATCTAAATCATCATATGAGAGTATGATGGCTTCTTCTTCCAGTATTTCTTCAATGAAATCGTTATCCAAATTGACATTATTTGAGGTGCTAGTGGATGGTGCGAGACCCTTTTGCTTTTTGTCATAGCCTAAGCCCAAATGTTAAGGTCACACAGGTGTCTCAATGGGCTATAATCTTCCATTTTACTCTACACCAAGGCCTCCCCCTTGATATTTGTATTTTTTTGCTAGTTTTGAAGTGTGATGATAAACCTCTTCGAAATATTCAATGAGGGGAGGTGACAGCTTGAGTTCTTCTCTATGGACCTATTGGATGATGTCTTCCTCTACCTAATCTTGTAATGTTCCCAAGGACTGGAAGGTGGTAGAACCCATGTTCTTAGAGTTGACAGTTTTGGTCTTCATTTCTTCCTTTGGTGCTGATTGAGAAGGTTGACCGTAGGTGCAAGGAAATGGAGGCATGGTTGCCACATTAAGAGCTATACACATCTCATATTACCCACAGTCTTTATCAATGATTTGGACCTTGGTAATGGTAGAGTTAGATGTGGTGGATGGAGTGGATGATGTGTTAGATGATGAATTAGAAGGCGATGCTTAAGGTTCCCCCACTTGGACTCCTGGATAATATCACGAATGTGGGAATGAAGCCTCTAGAGCATGACAATACTCGAAGGGTTGAGGATTTGCATGGATGGTTACCTCAAACCCATTGTATGGGAACTTCAAGCACTAGTGGTAGGTGGATGGAATGGTATGCATGGCATGAATCCATGATCGACTGAGGAGAAGGTTGTATGGAAAATCTAGATCAAGGACGTGGCATGTAGTGTATTACATGACGGGGCCAACCTAGATAGGAAGACAAATAATACCTTCTGAGTCCCTTTCTGCATTGTTGTAGGCCTTGATTGTAATGGTTTGACTATCCAGGTCAACATGGGTATATCCTACCTATTTTATGAACTTTAATGTACATAGATCAAGGGTAGAGCCATTATCTACCAAGACTTGTTTTACCTTATGACGGGTGACCAAGACCTCAATGTGTAAAGCATGGTTATGGGATGGATCAATTGGTGGAATATCGTTTTGGCTGAATCCTAGCTAATAGGTGGCTGAAAAATGCCCTAAAGTTGGAACTGGGTAGGGTCAATGTTGTTGGGCATGTGTATCCTACAAAGCTTTTGTAAGGATCTCTTGGTGGACTAGGGAAGATCTTAGCAAATCTAGAATGGGGATTTGGGTTGGGGTCTTACCAAGATGGTCAAGGATATCGTATTGTGAGATCACAAGAGTTGGTTGAGATGAAGTGGAAGGCCTAGGAATTGATATGCAGGTACATGTAGTAATAGAACATTAAGAGTCTCTTCCTTTAACACAAATCATAGAGACATAGAGTTCTCCTTGGGTGACACACGCAATAATGTTCTCATATTTGTATGGCACATTTTTATAGCTAATAGTATTTGTGCTGTTATTCTGGCTATTATTGTTAGGCCCGGGGTTTGCATTTGAGGTATTAGGACCTTGATTATGTTTAGGGAAGGAATTTTTATATATCTGTAATTGAGCATTGGATGATGTAGTCTGATTTGCATCCACTATGATATCACCTTGATCTATAAGATCTTGGATATAACCTTTAAGTCCTTGACATTTATTAGTGGACTGACCTTTGATCTTGTGATAATCACAATACTCATTTTCTCTATACCAAGAAGGTTTGGGATTTGAATCATCAAAATGCTTCATCACATGGTAAGTAACTACATAATTTGCTTGAAGCATCCTCTTGAAAATGACATCCAAGGGCTCTCCCAAAGGATTGAATGAGCGCTTATTATTCCCTTGATTGTATTGATTGGACTGTGCAGGAGGACAAGGTACACCTTGTGGTACAGATATGACATTGGAAACTGATTGTGGATTGGGGACATACTGTGATCTTTGGGAAGTGCTAGCTACTTAGATGTGTTTAGTGTCGGTGACACCATCATTGACAACATTTTTGTTCTTGTTCCAGTAGTAGGATTTATCTTTGGATGATTTATCTTTATCTTGGTTAAATATTTTGATTTGACCTTTAGCAATAATGGCCCTCTTGATGGTAGTGCCCTTCTCAATGACCTATGGAAAGGTGGTAACACAATAGAGGCACAAGTTATGGGCCAGTTCAGGGTGGGAATTTGCAACAAAGATGGTTATCAAGTCCTTCTCATTGAGATTGGATTTTAGCCAACTAGCAAAGGCTCTCCACCTTTGTAGGTAGCTTGCAAATGTTTCTCCCTCACGTTGCTTATCTTTCAAGAGGTCTAGAGTGTCTATGTCCTTCTCCAGATTGAAGGATAAGTGAGAAATAATTTTTTATGAAAAATCCGCAAAGGAAGAAATTGACCCCTTTCGATAGACCCATGAACCAGTCTAGGGATATCCACGTTAGGCTCTTAGGGAAAAATCACAGAAGATAGTTGTCATTATGCAGGAATTCTTGGAAATGCGTGTAAAATTCTTGCAAGTGGTTTCTTGGGTCACTCCTTCCTTTGTATTTATCAAATTTTGGAATTTCAAAGTGCTTAGGGAAGGGGGCAAGTGAGATGGAGGGATCAAACGGATAAGGGAAAATATCCTCAAATTTGAAGGACTTATTGGATGTTCTCGCTTGCAAGTCTTTTAGTACAACTTTCATATCTTCTCACTCCTTATTAATCAGTACTAAGGAGGAAGGACCTGTTGGATTGGACTGATTGTATGGGATATGTTGTTGATGTGATGGAGGTAGAAGAAGAATGGACTGATCATATGATGGTGGTGGTGGATATGAAGGGATTTGTTGGTATTGATTAGGATACATGGATTGAGGATTGGCATAGGTTTGTTGGTACGATTGCGGGGCTTGATAGTATGATGAAGAGGCACCCTATTGATATGATGGTGGCTGCTTAGAGTAAAATGGATTGGATTGGTAGTTGTATGTAGCTTGTTGTTGGGAAGCATATGGAGGCTATTGTGGATTGGATTGCTGATAGTAGGTGTTTGGCTATGATTGTTAGGGATTAGCGTATGATGGCGGTTGTTGGGATTGTGGTGGATTATAATAATAATTGGTATTGGGATTGGATGTAGGGGGTGCTAATAATAAGTGCTTTGAGGATGGTATAGGTATTGGGAAGTAGGGTTTCCTAGAATTTACTAAGAGGATTGCTGTGATTGCGATGAAATTTGAGTATGATGTGGGGGTTGTGATGGGATTTGGGATTGGTGAGGGGATTGTTGATGGGGAAGTGGCTATTGTTGTGGGGTGACTTGTGACTGATAAGGAGGTTGCGAGGGATTACCCTGAGATTGGTGTTGTGGTTGGTAAGATTGGGATGGTATTTGGGTTTGAGGCGGAGGCTCTTGATGGGGTGATTGCAGTAGTGTTTGTTGTGGATTACCTTGAAGTTGATGTGAGGGTGGTTGTTGAGGCTGTGATGGGGTTTGAGTCTGATGAGGAGGTTGCGATGGAATTTGCTACAACAGTTGTTGATAAGGTGGTTGTGATAGCACTTGCTACGATGGTAGATTCCCTTAGGGTGGATGTTGAGATGTGAATGGATAAGGAGGAAAGTTTGACATGTGTGTTGAGTTAGGAGGTATGTGAGGAGGTTGAGTAGTGAAGGGATTGGCCCAAATATTCCCTAGCAACTAGTTCATTTGATGCGACAGAAGTGGCAGTGTAGATGATATGGGGATGGGAGTGTAGATGATATGGGGATGGGACCTTGTAGAATGTTCATACCTTGTGGGTTAACAGGACCAGGCCCTTGAGGGTTGTTTGGATCTTGATGACTGGTAAAGGCTTGAGGGATATAACGACCAGGACCTTGCGGATTGTTGGGATCAAGCACTGCACCCATTACTAAAATCCGAACCAGAGGGGGTTGAATTTGATAACAGATGTCATTGCCAAATCTAGGTTGGTGCTAGGTGTCATGTGGCAAAAATGGGGGGATTTGTGGGACAAATGAGTTGGATTAACCTAGGAATTTTGTGGATCTTGTGATTGAGGAGGTGTGATGTTAATATACATATCAAATCCTGGTAGTGGCCTAATACCCCTCATGAGTAATGAGGCTAGGATTTTATCACCACGCTCATCAAGAAGATGATCCATTATTTTCACATTAGTGGGGTTGCTAAGATATTCATCGATGGTGAGCTCGGGTTGGTTAACCATGCATTCAGACAGATTGTGTGTGAACTTCAGTGTTGGATTGCGACGAACCACCATTAGTGGGGGATTCAGGGGATATTGAGGCTGACTACCTTGAGACTGTTGTTCTTCCATGAGTTTTCTTTCCTGTGATAGGGTGGTAATGGGCATGAAAGTGTGAATCACTAGGAGGCTAAAATGACACTACCCTAAGATGCACTAAAGTATTAATGATCTAGATGATGACTAAAAGGATTGCTAATATGACAAACCAATTGATTGGATGATTGCTAGGATAATGATAGATTGATGATTGGTTCGATTAATTGATTGGATAGTATGATTGATTGGATAGGATGATTTATTGGATTGGATCAATAGGATTAACTCCAAACTAGGTTCAAGATCTTGATTAGATGATAAAAGATGATAATGATTGGATCGATTCGCAAGGATGATGACTACAGTGAAAAATCTACCTCAAGATGGAAATATATTGATTAGGCCGTGAAAGATTACTAACTCAGGATAGATGAAAATCCTAAGTAAGCGTGGATGATAATGATTGGGGCTAGTTACTTAACCCAATTGGATAAAAGAGCTCTAAAATGATGTCTAAGGAAATTAGATCGATGAATCAATGATGGATATGCAGTCTAAGGATGTCCTAAAATGCACCTATGTGATTTGGTTGAGGATTCGATGACTTTTGAAAAACGTAGATGGACTAAAATTATGATTATGGGAAAATGGATGGTGATAAAAAATTTTTGATCATAGGAATGGAATCAAGAAACAATATGCTTTCAATAGTCTAAAGGATTAATTCTTAGGCTTTTTGTATGGGACACAAATACACCTCTACATTTAATGGATTCACCCTTCCAGGTAACAGGATCACCTATCTAAGGGATAATAGGATCACCTCTGTGTATCATAAGCTTGCCTCTCCTATTCAAGAGTTTTCCTCTGTCTTGGACTGTACAAACAAGATTGACAAGATCGCCAAACTAGGAAATAGGTTCGCCTATCTAGGATTTGGTATTGATAGACAGACATAGACTTTCCTATCTAGATAACAACTTTTCCTATTTCCTTGGATGTACATATTGGATGCAAAAATGCCTATGCAGACGTAAGAATTTCCTTTTTCTTAAGGTGTACGAATGAAGGTGATACTGACTAGATAGAGGATTGCCCCTATGGACAACAAGTTTTCCTATCTAGGGGATGTAGAAATGGGGGTGGTATGGACTTAAAACGAGATTGACCTTGCAGACAACAAGATAGCCAATTCCACAAGATGTACAAATTGACGAATGGGAGACTTGGATATAAAATCGCCTATGAGGACGACGAGATCACCTATCCGAAGAATGGGTGAACACGGGGTCACCTATCTAGGAGACCCACAAGAAAATTCACCCTTGACAAGAGTGAGTTTGTTGAAAGGATGATCTAACTGGACCAAGACATGAAATCACCCCTTCCAGGGCAGGATTTCATGTCCACAATGCAAGTTCGCCCCTATGTGAAGAAAACTCACCACTGAGGGCAGGGGAAGACTATGGAAAAGGATTGAAAACATGACAAACAACAAGCACTAGGTTGGACTGACTTACCTTGATGACAAGAACTAGTATATCACAAGAAAACACTCCAGGCAGCACAAGCCTAGAATTAGTAGTAAGGGTTTGCTAACTTACTGTAGGCCCACCACCTTGAGGGGACACCCCAAGGTTGATACTCCGTGATACTGAGGTGGTTCTCTAGATCACCCTTTCTTGCAAAGGAGGATAGCTAGAGATCCAATGGCACAAGGTCGTCAACAGACACCACGGGCTCACCTTCTCTCTCTCCTTGGGAACTATCATAGTTCACCATGGGGATTTATACCTCAACCTAAGGGACCACATGGTGAGTAACTTTAGGGTATGATTCACATACCGTGCACTACACCAAGCCACAACTGAACACATGTCTCTATCTAGGCTATATAGGCTCTCTCGTGGGTCCTTGAAACACCATGAGAGTGTGTGAGGCACAACCATGAACACCATCCCATCACGAGAATGGATCGAGAGCCCCAGTGAGGTGTTGGAAACTCAGACCAACCCTGCACATCTTATCTAGGTACCACCCTAGCTTCAACATTTCAACGTGATTGGATTGGGGTACAAATTTATTTCATCCCCCTTTATATATCCCACTGGTAACATGTGGTTGAGATCATCCCCCGAGTGATGAAATCCCAAGTAGGTCTCTTATAGGGAAGGAAATACTAGATGTTTTTGCTGGTCCCTAGGCTCAAACATAGTGCAAGGGGAGAGCGTACATGTACTAGTACTCCCTAGGTGGAATCAACTTGACTAGAACGAGTTGTGCTTTTTGGTCACCTAGGATCACCTTACGGTGCAAGGGGAGTGCATAAATCAACAATACACTCCCAAAAACAACAAATAAGTTAATTGACCCTTCAATTAAGTCTACATGTGCCTAAATTAGTATGAAAAAGATAACAAACAAAGCTAACTAAAGGCTTTGATTGCTCATCCTGCAACACACGTGTTAGTAATTTTGACCTCCGATCTTTGTCAAACATGAGACGAGATGCACAAATCGTTAGTGAAATCCCACAATCATAGACAAACAATTTAGATAATTAGCATCCAAAATTGAAATCAAATGAAGGCTCAAATCAAAAATTTTAAGACTCTGGATTACCTCAAATTCGCCCCTGTGTTGAGCGAATTTTCCTTTCTCTGATCTCAGGATCTCCTTTTTGGGAGATGGGCATGAGTACAATCACTTGTTGAGTGAAGAGGCGGGAACATATTCACCTCTGAGGTCAAAGAAGGATTGCCACTTCTTCCAATAGGTTTTCTCGTTCAAGTCAACCGATTGTGTTCACCTCTTAAAATATCGATTTGGACTAGTAGTAGCAAATTCTCCTTTATGGGAGAAAGGCGTATGCATGTTCACCTATACTTAATATAGGTCCACCCCTATGTTAGGCATACTTGCTAATCTAGGCAGATTAGCCTCTACATCTAAAATTTGAACCTGCAGAATTTGAAACAACACAAAGAGGTGAAAGTAGACCCATGACATGGGTCCCATCGGGCATGCCAGAAATGGGTACAAGTGAAATTCCCTATTCTAAGAATGCAAACAAAAAGGAATGCAAAACAAGAAATACACTACAACATCTCAAGATTGGTCTAGGTTGAATCCAAACAAAATACAAGAAGATACCTTTTACCTTGCTTGAATTGTTGAGTTGGTTGGCCCTTTTGATGCTTGATTTGTGTACTCCTTGCTTGGTAAAATGGCTCAAATCCTAGTGCAAAATGAATCTAAGATAATGGAGATAGCAATGGTGGATATGGGTATTGGATTGGATGAAATATGGTGGCTCTAAATTTTTGTAATAATGGAGGTATGCTAGGTTGTGTGTGAGTGCATGAAAATTTTCTATGTGCTAGCTTGGTTGAGTTCTTGCTTAGTGATGGTAAAATGAGGGAAAATCCACTATTTTTAGGGAAAGTGCCTCTAAACTAATGAAGGGTTGATATGCATACAAGGTGGAGGAGATCAATGGCGAGGGTGAGTTGAGAATTCACAATCCGTCTCATGCTGATATGTGTCAGATGAGGTGGAAAAAAGGGGATGAGATGGAGGTGATGTGGAGGTATTATGAAGTACCTTGGGAATGGACAAGATCTCATAAAGGAGGTCTTTATCCACATGTAATTTGAGAGGACAAGTGAGAAATTAAAAATTTCTCACAATCCTCATGGGGATGAGAGAAGGAATTAAAAATTCTTTAAAATGCATGAAGGGAATAAATGTGAATTTTAAATTCACATGGGAAAGGAGGTGACTTCTCCAAAAGGAGAAAGTATTTATGAAGGTTGACTAGGGGTACATGCCATAAATGGCATTAGGTTAGGTTAGGGAATAATCCATGATTAAGGTTGTGCAAATGTGGGATTAGGAAAACTAATGAAGGATTCGAGGCAAGTGGAAAATTGTGGAGGATGTGACCCTAATGATTATTAGGGATGTGCACACCCTAATCACAGATCAATTAGATTATTCTGGATTAAAAGGGGATTATGGAGGATGTTGACATGAGGAGAGAGAAGAAGATGAATTGAAAATTGATTTAATTCATTTAGATAAAGTGACTAAATTAAATAAATTAACCCTTTATTTAATTTAGAGAAGAAATACCTTAGGAGGACATTAGGCTGAGATGGAATATTAACCAAATAACAAATTATTTAATTAATATGGCATAGTGATGTGGGATAGAGGAATGCAAGGGAGAATTTGACCATATGGGAGTGGTCAAATTCAGGTGTCTACAAATAGATCCTTGGATATGGATTTGATAGAAGATAGAGAAAAATCTATTCAAGTTTTTCCTATGGTGAATTTGTAGGAGAGACAAATGGAAATAAATGTTCCCTTCAACTATTGGATGTTTCAATTATAGGGGAGTCTATGGTCCTGAAGGGTGGTGGTCCCTTGGTGAATCTTGTTCCCTCTTAGGTGAAAAAGTCTTTGGACTCTGAGAAAAATAGTGGGGTTGTGCACGCCTTGGGTCTACAACAAAAGACCCTCAAAAATGGGCCTCTAGAGAAATCTTCCAAGGTGGGACACATGAAATATCAAGACAAGGTGAAATTGATTGGTGAGACATTGGTGGATTCGGGGTAGGTGAAGCCCTTAGACTCCCATTTATCACAATCTAACAAATGATTGTTATTTCATGGAATGTGAGGGGTATGAATAGAATCCCTAGATAAAAGGCTATTTGTGAGATGAGTAGAATACACTCTCTTGATATTATCTTTCTTTAGGAGACTAAATTGATAGTGGATGGTATGTTGAATAGAGATCCTAGAGTCAAAACTTGTGGCTTATGTCAATGTGCTGGGGCCCTTGGTAGTTCTAGTGGGGTAGCTTGTTTGTGGGATCCAAGGAAGGTTGCTCCTATGCAGTGCATCTCGAGTCACTCCTCTATTTCTATGATTGCTACTAGTTTAGAATTAGGTGAGATCTGTTTGTTCACTAATATTTATACACCTATTGATCTTAGGGGAAGGTATTAGCTCTGGGCTCATGTTAGGTATGTTCGATCTCTTACTACTCTTCTTGCTTGGATAGTGGTAGGTGACTTTAATGTTGCTTCTTGTTTGGAGGAAAAAATATAAGGAAGCTAATGTAATGAAACAACTTCCTACACTAATCTTGAGAGGATGCTAATGAAATTTTTTTACAAATCTTTAATAGTTACAAAAGCTTAAACATAAATAAACATAAATATCATGCATACCACAACACAACGATTTACGTGGGGAAAACCCTTTTGAGAGAAAAACCCCACACTACAAAAGCCACCCTACATATTATTCAAAAATCACAAAGATTACAATATACTTGCAGAGCAAGATTCTCACAGGAGTATCACCAACCAAAGATCTAGAGGCAACATAGTTGTTATTAGACTCTTAGAATACCTCACAATACATAGTTTTGTTACAATACCCTCATAAAATAGGGTTGCCTTCTAGGGAAAGTTAAGTCAAATATGGTCCATATTTACAATAATAAAATTTATAAATAAAATTTTCCTTTCGATGGTGTTTCCCTCGAGCCTCCATCGGGGTGCGTTTCCCCCAAACCCCGAATTGAGGGGATGATCACTCTAGAATCCTCATGGGGGGGGACCCCCACCCCTTGCCGCCAATGTATCAATAGTACCTTATGTAATTGCAAGGTTGAGACACATTTTACCAACAAAAGAGAGGTGGCATAGCTAGGCTTGACCCTTCTACTAACCTCCTAAGGGATAATATTTCCTTGTTAAATTTAATTGATGTGAAACCAAATAATGGCACCTATACTTGGAATAAAAAAAGATGTGGAGAAGATGCCATCTTTGAGAGGCTTGATAGATTTCTTGTCTCCTATTTTTGGGTTGGTGCTAGGTGGTCTACCAAATCTGAGATCTTGGATTGGAGAGGGTTAGATCATTGGTCTTTTAAAATATTAGCTACTCTTTTCAGGGCTCCTCAGAGCCCCTCTTTCAATTTTTAACTCATGTGATTGCATGATCCATCTCTTCAAGAGTTAATGTTCGATTGGTGACTCAAAGGGAGGCTTTCTTTCAGTAGGGCCATGTATTCCTTTGCTAAAAGGCTACAGTTTGTAAAATATAGACTTACGAAGTGAAATAGGTCTAATTCGACAACCTTCACTATAATAAAATGGTAGCTCAATCCCATTTTGATTCTATCATTCATTAGATTCAGAATCATGGTTATTTTGTTGATTTGAGTAGGGAGGAGACAATAGTGGCTAAGGATTTTGAGGAATGAGAGTTGTGCGGGGAGATATTTTGAAAGAAAAAGTCTCACATTGATTTTCTTCATGAAGGGGATAGAAATACCGCCTTCTTCCATAACTCTATTGCAACTAGGAGGAATGAAAATCTTATCTCCTCCTCATGTATTCAGAGGGGACTCAAATTTATTCTTTGGGGGTGATCTCTTGGGAGGCTTCTCAGTTATTCTCATCTCTATTCACTAAGGATTCACCCCCTATGTGGGAGGAGGAGAATTTTATTTGATCTTGCATCCCTTCTTTAGTGTCCAATGAGATGAATGAGGTGTTGTTTCGACCCATCTCACTTCAGGAATTGGAGACTATGGTGTTTCAAATGAAAAAAGGGAAGGCCTCAGGTCCTGATGGTTTTCCAATTCAATTTTTTAGGAGTTTTGTAGATCATCAAAGTGGACCTATTGGAAGCGGTTCAGGAGTCACAAAGGAATAAACAAATGCTAAAAGCCTTGAATTCCACTTTTCTTTCTCTTGTTCCTAAAAAGGAAGGTGCTAATTCTTTGGACCATTTTAGACCCATTGCTCTGTGCGATGTGGTTTACAAAATTATTACTAAACTAATTGCAAAAAGGCTTAAGCCTTGGATTAACTTTTTTATTTTTAAAGATTAGGGTGGATTTGTTATTGGCATAATTTTTTGGATGAGATTGTGATTGTCACTAAGGCTATTCACTCTATGACGAATTCTAAGGAGAAGTCCATGTTCAATAAATCAGACATGGAAAAATATTATGGTAGGGTCAAATGGGCCTTTTTGAAAAAAAATATCTTGGCCTTTGGATTTGGTAGTGAATGGCTTAATTGGATCATGAGTTGTATAACTTCTACCTCATTTTAAATTCTTATCAATGGCGAGTCTTTAGAGTTATTTAGTTCATCTCATGGCCTTCATCAAGGGGACCCTCTATCTCCTTATCTGTTTATTATCATGGATGAGGGGTTGATAATATTTATCAAGTTGCATGTTAGACAAGGGCTAATTCAAGGTTGGAACTAGGGTAACAGTTTACTTCCTTGCTCTCATCTTCAATTTTTTGTTGATACAAATTTGATGGGAATGGCTAGAATAAATGTAGTAATAAATTTGAGGAAAACTTTGGATATCTACTTGGTTTCCTTGGGTCAAAAGATTAATAAGGGTAAGTCTTATATTTTCTTCTTTAACACTCCTCAACTCATTTAGAATAGGATTGCTAGGATTCTATGATTCCAAGTTGGTTTTCTTCCTCTTGTCTATCTAGGGATTCCCCTTTATGTGGGATCTCCTTCTAGGATCATTTGGAAAAATTTCTTGGATAATTTTTGTAGGAGGGTAAGCCATTGGACTTGCAAATGGCTCTATTCTTTTGAAATCAGTGATTCAAGCTTTTCCTATTTATAGATACTTTGTGCAGGTGGCCCTTGTAAGGTTTGTGAAGGAGTTTAATGCCCTCACTTGTCAATTTCTCTAGGTAGGAAATCTACTCTCCTCAAAGTGGAGTCTGGTTAAGTGGGAATTTGTCTACAGGTTGAAGCAGGAGGGAGGTCTTGGGCTTAAGCTGGCATGTCATAATGGTCAAGTCTTAGCCACCAAATTATATTAGTGGTGGTGTACTTTTTAGGATCAAGATTTGGTTATAATCCTTACTCATAAGTACCTCCGTGGGATGGATTCTTGTGATGTGCCTGAGTGTTTTCTATTGGGGAAGGGGTCTATGATTTGTGATACCCTTAAAAGAGGGATGAAGCTAATTAATGAGGGTATTTTCTAGATTTTAAATAAGGTTTTTGAGGCTCTTTTTTGGTATGATTACTGGGATGGGTATCCCCTATCATATCAGTTATTCCTCATTTACAACCTCTCTGTGATAGTTTTCTTGAAGAAAGTTGGAGTAAGGTGAATGACTACAAATCTATTCAGGTTTTGGAACAGATGGAGGTGGCTCGTTGGAAGGAGCCCTAGGAGTGGCCACTTGGTGGTACTATGGAGATTCAGTAGGAGCTAGCTAAGATTTTTGTTGGTGGAATGCGCATCTCCATTCAGGGGAGAGATACCCTAGCTTGGGGCCCCAACCCTAAGGATAAATTTTTGGTGGCCTCGGGGTACTTGGAGATGGATAGAAAGTTGTATGGGAAGGTTGGTGTCCCATGGTGGAAGTAGGTTTGGAACAAATCTTCTTGTCCCAAAAGTAACTTCTTATTACATTGGCTGGTTGTTTAAAATAGATGCCTTACTTGGGAGAATCTACGGAAGCGTGGATTCCACAACCCTTCTATCTATGTGCTTTGTAATAATAGTGAGGAGAGTGCTTCACACCTTGTCTTTTAGTGTCCTTATTCTAGGGAAATTTGGAACCTCTAGTGGGGAGTTTGGAATCATGTATGTTTACATGCCACTTCTTTATAAAAGTTCTTGTAAATATTGGGTAAACCTCTAGTTAAGACATCTTTTCTTGAGATAGCTTGGGTTATTGGCCCTTATTTTATTATTTGGTGCATCTTTGGCTTGAAAGGAATCATAGTATTTTTTAAGATGTGAAATGGGTGAGGGACCATTTATGGGGAATGATTATGAATAGAATCCAAGAGACTATCTCAGCAAAATATGACCTTTAGTTACTGTGGATCCTAGTGACCTATCCATTGTCAAGAATTTGAACTTAGCAAACAATGGCTTTGTTTACTCTATTGGTAAAGGCCCTCACCAAGTCAAGAAGAAGGTTTGTCGGGAGGGTAAATGACATCCTCCCCCTCAAGGAATTCTGAAGGTTAATACAAATGGCTCTTCCACAGAGAATCTTAGGCATGCAAGGATTGGTGATATGGGCAAAGATAATAAGGGTGATGCAATTTTTTTCTTTTCTATTTATAAGGGCCAACATTCTAATAACCTTATGGAGGCTCTGGTGTTTCTTCATGAATTTGATTCTGGTTACTCCCTAGGATGGAGAGGGATTATTTGTGAATTAGATTCTCATATTGTGGTGGATATGCTAAATGAGGGAAGATTGGATGGGGCCAATTGGTAGCTGGCCAATGTGGCTAAACAAGTTTTGAATCTGTACAGTAGTTTGTAATTTATTTCCCTTTCTCATATTCCAAGGGAATGGAATAGAGTGAAAAATCTATTGGTGAAGTGGGCTTCAAAGCATGTGGAGGGGTGGGATATTAGTGATTTGGGATCCCTATCCCCAGAGTGTTCTTTGGCCTTAAAGAAGTTAGTTATGGACGAAAAGAATTTATAGCTAATTTATTTTGTTGGGTTCCTTTAGGGACTACTTTTTTGTTTGGTTGTCTTTTGGTGGGCCTGTGGTCTTTTTCTTTGTAAGGTTTCTTTGATTTCAATAAATTTTTACCCCCTTTTTTTAAAAAAATCTATGTTTTTCGTAAATGAAATGTTAGGAATTTAAATGTTTTCTATAGTGATTATTAAAATATTTTTCATGCTTCATTAAAGGGAAAAAATAGAAATGATGTTAAGTGTTATATGATTAATTATGAAATTTAGTGTGTTGAAAATTCTTGTTTGGATTCAATTTAATTGTATTTGATTGATGATTGTAAATGTTTTAATAAGGAATGCCGTATTTATGTTCAAAATGATTCAAATGTGAGCCATTGAAATATTTATATGTTTTGGAAAAAACATGAGAAAATGGAATAAAATAAAATATAAGTTAGTATTTAGTTTAATTGTGAATATTTGATAGGGTTGGGGTATGTTTATGCTCAATTTAATCATATGGATTTAAGTGAATTCAAAACATTGAATGTGATTGGAAAATTTTGAAAAATAAATTAAATAAGAAATAGAGAAATAGGAAAAATAAAAAAAGGGTAAATAGGAAAAAAAGGGCATTCTTTTAATTTTTTATATTTTTTTGAAGAAAATGGGTGTGCAAAAACCCTCTCTCTTTTGAATTCTTGTGTTGGTGATTGGGAATACATTTGTGGGTGGATTTGAGTGAGAATCGAAGTAGTGGAATAGGAATTGGGAAGGAAATATGCTTTTGATTGGATTTGTGCTTCCCTGTGGTGTGCTATGAGTACTCTTTAGTTGTTCATTTTGAAAAATTTGAGGCAAGTTCTTCATTTCTCTTCCATTGTTCATCATTTTTTATTTCAAATAGATCGTAGGTAATTATTGGAGTATTAAACACTCTCAATGCTCATTCAAATTCAAAATTAGAGTGAAAACTCTATTTTGTACCCTCCTTTTGGAAAAAAATTCCTAAAATAACATAAATGTGAATTTGAGCTAAAAAGTGTGTTGTTGGGCATATTTAGAACCAAAGGGTATTTTCTGATTTTTGAAATTGGAAAAATAAAATTTGAAGAAAATTTAATGGAGTTTTGAGAAAATTTCTTGGCTTTTAGTGTATTGCAAAATGATAAAAATTGAATTTTTAAATAAAACATGATGAATTTGAATGTTTGAATGAAATTGTACTTTGTGAATTTTTGAAATAGTACTTGTGGAATCATGTTAGGAAATTTGGATGAAAATGAATTTTGTGTATTATTTTATGTGCCACACTTGTTAGTGAGTGTGAAGAGCCGAGGAATAAGGCACTAGAGAAGGTATGGGAGTGGCTACCAATGTGCCCCAACCTAAAGTGGCAAGTAGGTTGATCACGGGTGGGGAGTCATCTAATCAAGTGATCATTAATGAAACACAAGTAATTAATTAACTAAGATAATGAACGCCCCTCTCATGCATTGAGTGCTTGTAAAGGATAAGGATGTTTGGGAAGACATGCTAGCTTAGGGATCTTGGGTCTTGTGAGGTCAAGTACTGTCATCTATATGAGAGAGATACTAGATTCCACACGTGCCATGTTGGTGAGCACTATGATGACACTCCCTACTAGTTTTATAGCATCTTACCCTAGTGTCTTATGTGTTTATGATCTGCCATTGGTGAGGTGGCCCATTGATGATCCTTGTGGTATCCTAGTGGTGATTTACCCCATAATGTTTATATGATGTGATATTGATGAGTTTTCCCAATATGGAAACATGATATTCCATTTGATCCATATTGTGATTTTGGATGAGTTTTATATGATGTGTATGTTGAGTGCATGCTTTATTTATGCCATGTTTGTAAGCCAGCTCTCAATGCATTTGGTGTGAGTGTTGTGATTTTGGCCCATGTGACTAACTCCTAGCAATGTGGGAGTGGCTATTTTGACTCCATGAGGTTAGGTGGCATGAAAACCACCACTGGGGATCAAAGGTTTGTGGATTGAGATGCATCATGGTACCATGTTCAACTAAGTTTAATTTATGAAATTAGTTACTTTCCTTTATTCAAAATGTAATAATGTTTTTATTGGACCTCCCATTGAGATGAATTATTATATTTGATAATGGAAACGAGTATTAGATTAGTTACATGTCTCAGTGTTGGAATCAAGCATGATTGTATTATGGTTTTCATAATTGTAATATGAAAATGTTAAAATGAACTTAGGAATATTTAATTTGGCATTTAAAATGAATTTATATACTTTATTTCCTAGTTGGGCGACCTAGTATTGTACCTAGGTGGCCTTGTTTCACCCAAAATTGACTCAGAGTGCCCATAAACTGACTAAGTCTACTTGGAGCATAGTGGAGTGGCCTGGTCATCACTAGGGTGACCTAGTTTTGTAGGTTTAAAAGTCAAAAATTTGGTTAACTCTGTTGGGGAAACCTTGTCTTGTACTTGGGTAGCCTCGTTCCCCATAAAAAAAAATAGAATGTTAACCCTCTCCACCATAATTAGATAGTGGTTTTCCTAGCCTAATGCCATTGATGAATTATTTTTATCCTATCTTTCTCATTCTAATCATATGCCCTTAATATTAGAGTACATTAGGTTATGAATAGTCAACTTGTGGCTATCTTGACTCCTAATTAAGTCATATTATCATTGTTATATTGTTATTTAGTTAATTAGGTCAACTTGGGGCTTATATAGGGTTATCTAAGTCGGCCTGGGTGATATCCTAGGAATAAATAAGGTATATATAAGAGGTTGTGAGTCTTATTTCACCATTAGATTGTGAATTGTGTTCTCATTAGAGATATTTGGAGGCTCACCCCCTCAAAGTGGCTTGTTATTCTCAATTCTTATCAAGTAATTACAACATATTTCTATCATACTCCTCTATTGTTAAATTTATTTCATTACAAGTGATATCAGAGCATGGTCTTGGCACCATTACGACAAGACATTTTTTCAATTTTGGAGGTCATTTTGTGAAACCCATATCTCACACATTTTTACTATTTTATGTCTAATTTTTAAAGGGTTCTTGAAGGACATATTCAAGAAGCTATACTATAAATTTCAAAGGCATTAGAGTAGAATTAAGATATTTATTATAGAATTAGGGTTTCTTCTCAGTTTATTTGGAAAGTGCATATCTACCAGATATTCTAGAATTGGTTCCTAATTTTTGGTAGGTTTTGGAAGAAGTAATTGAGGAGCCTACAATCCAAATTGGAGAGATTTGAATAAAAATAAGTGATTTATTTCAAAATAATGGTTTCCAACAATTTCGCTCTCAAGGTTACAAAAAACCAGATTTTGGGGATTTTTTTTGGGAGAGTATATGCTAGGCCCTGGTAACTTACAAAAAAAAATTCAGATAATTTTTAATTTATTTGTGTTATTTATTACAAGTAAAATTATATTCTACCATCATGATGGGGCCTACAACAAGTGACAAAAATAATTCTAACATGTCGGGGAAATATTTAGATAAGGATGAGGTATAAAATGAGGATATTAACCCTTATGATGAGATCAACAAGGTCAAGGGTGAAATTTACTCAATTAGGAATGACATAAATGAATTTTCTAATAATTTGGACATGATTATTCAAGGGATGAAGTGTAAGGGAAAAGATTCACCTAGTAAGGTTGAGGATTCACCTAGTAAGGTGGAAGATAATACATTCTTTGGACATGAATTCCTTAGGCTTGACTCCAATTTCAAGAAGGATCCTTCCTTTAATAATCCTATGCCAAGGAAATTCATACCCAAGTTGGATATGAGGAAGCTTGATGGCAAGGATCCAACAAATTAACTTATCCCAAATGGAGCAATTTCTTGATCTTCATCATGTTCCTAGTCAACAAAAGGTGGCTATGGCATCATTGTACTTGGAACTAGATCAATTTATTTGGTAGCATTGGTTATGTGATGAGAATAGAAAGAAGGGTTGTGTGGTCACATGGTCAATTTTTCAAGAGGAACTTGCTACCCATTATGGAGAAAATTTTATGGATAGCTACTTCTACCAACTCACTAATCTAAAGCAAACAAGCATGGTCAAGGATTATGTTCAACAATTTCAAACCATTTCTCTAAGAGTGGAGAATGTGACAAAATAAAATTTGAAGAAACTATTTCTAGGTGGTTTAAAGGATCCCATAAAATATGAAGTATAGTTTTTCCAACCACACTCCTTATTGTAAGTAATTTAGTAAATACAAGACAATTTGAGGGGAAGTTTTTGGATAGTAGGTGACAAGGGATTGTAAATGACAGTGAAAGGAGATCTCCTACACATTCATTATCGTAACCTACTCGGTTGACTCCACAAAATTGATATGAAGAGAGAAAAAGGGTTATGTTTCAATTGTGACAACAAACATAGTTGAGGACATAAATTCAATGAAAATAAATTATTCTATATTGAAGGTTCGAGTGAGGAAGAAGAGGAGGAACCCATATTAGAGGGTGATAGGGAGTTAGATGATGAATCACATGATCCCCAACCAATCATTTCTTGTCATGCACTCTCTGGTTTTAATGCTCCATAAACTCTCAAGGTAGTGGGTTTCTTAAAGAAGGAGAAAGTAATAGTGTTGATCAACTCGGGCAATACTCATAATTTCATCAACAAAAAAGTTGGCTACTCGTCAAGATTATTTTATATATCTAGCTCCAAAGTTTCAAGTTTTGATTATAGATGGTGGTACTGTTAGTTGTTCTAGAAATTCCATAGCATTAAATTACCTATGGGAGATTATCACCTTGATAGCCCAATGTATGCTATCTCCATCAGTGTAGCATATATTGTTTTGGGAGTACAATGGATTACTACTTTGGGAACAATTGAGATGAACTTCAAAGAATTATTCATGAGATTTCAATTAGAAGGAAAGACAATAGAGTTAAGAGGGCTGAAGGTAAAGTTCCCACAAATGGTAATCTCTCATAAAATGTAGAATTTTCTTAAGAAAGGAGTTAATGGATTTGTGGCCTAATTATATTCATTAGAATTATCTCAATCTAATGCTCCTACCCATCCAAATTGACAAGAAATAATTGATTGTCACTCAGTGGTTTTTGGAGATATTCCTAAAGGACTTCCTCCTAAGAGGGATCATGATAATGCCATAGAAATAGTTCTAAGGATCCAACCATCCAACATCAGGCCTTAAAGGTGCCCACATATACATAAAAGTGAGATAGAAATGATCATTGATGAGATGTTAGAGGAAAGAATTAGGCATAGCCAAATTTCTTATTCTTAGCTTGTGGTCATGGTGCAGAAGAAGGATGAGACTTGGCACATGTGCCCTAACTATAGAGTGCTCAACATGTACACCATCAAAGATAAGTTTCCTATTCTAGTCATTGATGATTTTATAGATGAATTGAATGAAGCTATGCAATTTATAGAGCTAGATCTTAGATTAGGTTACCACCAAATCTGAATTAAGGAAGAAGATATTTGTAAGAAAACATTTAGGAATCATGAGGGTGATTATGATTTTTTGGTGATGCACCATCTACATTTCAAAGTTTGATGAATTCCATCTTTAAGAAAATTTTGAGGAAGTTTGTATTAGTGTTATTTGATGAAATATTGATTTATAGAAAGATGTGTGAAGAACACTTCCAACATGTTGATCAAGCATTACAAGTTATTGAAAATCATAAGCTCTATGCTAAGCCATTCAAGTGTACTTTTAGTCTCAATGAGGTGGAGTATTTGAGACATATAGTTTCACATGAAGGAGTAAAGGTGGATCCTCACAAAATTAAGGCTATCATGGAATAGCCTATTACCAAAACCATTAAGAAATTGAGGGGTTTCTTGGGATTTATTGGATACTATAGAAGATTTGTAAAGAATTATAGCTATATAGCAGCAACCCTCACAACTTTATTGAAGGACTCTTTTAACTAGAATGAATCTGCTTATGCATCATTTGAAATGTTGAAGGAATCTATATGTACAACTCCAGTGCTTTCCACTCCATATTTCACCAAGGATTTGATTGTGGAATGTGATGCTCTAGGAAATGGTATAGGTGCAGTTCTAATGTAGGAGGGTCAACCCATTGCTTTTGAGAGTCATCAATTAAAGGGAAAGAATCAACTCAAACCTATTTATGAGAAGGAAATGGTAGCTATTCTTCATGCAATAAAATAATGGAGGCCTTATCTAATGGGTAGATACTTCAAGGTTAAGAAAAATCATGATAGCCTAAAATATTTTTTGGAACAAAGATTATCTTCTGAAGAACAACAAAAATGGGTTACTAAGATGTTAAGATAGGATTTTGAGATTGTTTATAAGAAAGGGAAGGAAAATGTTATGGCAGATGTGCTATCGAGGAAGGATGAGAAGAATGAAGCTTTATTGTGTTCCCTTAGAATATTACAAGAATATTGGGTAGTAGAATCCAAAGCAAAGTGGCAGAATGATGTTGCTACAAGTTATCTCATTCAACAATTATAGAGAGATCATAGTATTTTAGATAAGTTTTGTTGGAAGGAAGATACTTTGGGGTATAAAGAGAAATCGTATCTTTGTGAGAATTCCTCTCTCAAACAAAATATTCTTACTGAGCTTTATGAGTCTCCAATGGGTGGTCGAAATTCTGGATTTTTGAAGACATATCATAGGGTAAAGAAAGACTTCTTTTGGTAAGGGATAAAAGGGGATGTTCAAAAATTTGTGGTAGAATGTTTGTTTTATCAAAGAAATGAAGGGGAGACAATTAAGACACCTAGTCTCTTGCAACCCTTAGTTATTCCTAGCCAACATTGGGAAGAGGTCTCCATGGACTTCATCATAGGGATTCCAAGATCTAATGGTAATATGTCATCATGGCAGTAGTGGATCACCTCACTAAATATACATATTTAATTGCATTATCACATCATTTTACAAGTACAATGGAAAAATAATTTTTGGAGAATATTCAAAAGCTACATGGTATACCTAATTTTATTGTTAGTGATCATATCCTATCTTTACTAGTAACTTTTGGACATATTTATTCAAATATTTGAGTACTCAATTGCCTCATAGTTCTTCATACCATCCTCAATGTGATGAGAAAATAAAGGTTGTTAATAAGTGGTTGGAAGGATATCTACGTTGTTTCACTTTAGATAAACAATCTCAAAGGGTAGATTGGCCACGACTAGAAAAATGATGGTATACCACTTCCTTGCATAGTTCATAAAAAAATGTCTCCATTTTTGACATTGTATGGATATCATCCTCTTTCTATCACATCATCATTGAAGGTGTCACCAAGTGTTCAAGTTGTGGAGGACCACATGCTTCATTAACAACAAGTACTTTCAAGACTTAAAGAGAATCTATCCATGACACAAAGCAAATGAAGCATTAAACAAACCAAAACTGTAGTGAAAGAAGTTTTTAATTTGGGGATTGGGTTTTCTTGAGATTGCAACCTTACAAGAAAATGTCACTGAAGTAATAGTCAAAGAATAACAAGTTGTCTCCAAAATATTATGGCCCATATCAAATCATGTAGAAGATAGGTAGTGTTTCCTACAATATTGAATTGGCATCAACAACAAAGATACATCCGGATTTTCATGTTTTTTGTTTGAAGAAGGTAAGTGGAAATAATTTCCCTATTCAAACAATATTACTAAAGCTTGATGAAGGGAGAATAATATTAGAACAAAAGTTTATTCTTTAGAAATGAACAAGGAAGCTAAGGAGCATAATACTCACTCAGTATCTCATCTAATGGAAGAATTTTCCAATCGAATATTCCACATGGGAGGACAAGGAGTTCATTTAGAAGCATCCAAAATTATTTAGTATTGAGGACAACACTTCTCTGAAGAAGGGGGCATGCTACACCCTTAATATTAGAGTACATTGGGTTATGAATAGTCAACTTATGGCTGTATTAACTCTTAATTAAGTCATATTATTATTTTTATATTGTTATTTATTTAATTAGGTCAGCCTAAGAGATATCCTAGGCATAAATAAGGTATATATAAGAGGTAAGTCTTATTTCATCATCAGATTGTGAATAGTATTCTCATTGGAGATATTTGGAGGTTTTCCCCCTCAAAGTGGCTTGTCATTCTCAATTATTATCAAGTATTTGCAAAATATTTTCTACCATATTCCTCTATTGTGCAAGTTATTTCATTACACTGTTGAGGCGACCTTGTCCTGTACTTGGGAAACATCATTCACCATACAAAAAATAGAATGTTAACCCTATCTACCATAGCTAACATGTGGTTTTCCTAGCCCAATGACATTGATGAATAAATTTATTCCTCCTATCTTTCCCATTCTGACTATTTTAGTCCTTTGAACCTTTAAAACCTAATCAAAACATTTCTATCTTAGATCTTGACCATTCCTCTAGGTTTCAGGGCTTTGTATGGGAAAACCATGTAAACAAAATTTGTTCCCCATGGTCCTAGGAGTCTAGTGGTATTCTGAGCTAGTACTTATATGTTTTCATTGGGGATTTGTGGTATATCTTGCATCATTTTATGTGCATTCTTACAAAGTTATTGGTTGTCAAACCTAGGATTAGGGAGATTGTATACCTAGTCTTATGAAGACTTGGGAAGGTTCTAATCCTTGATGGTTGGAAATTTTTGCATCCTAAAAAAATCTTCATAGTTTAAGGGGTGTAGTTTGGTATTATTCTTCCACTTATGTGATATCATGTTGCAACAAGATGTCTTCAAAATAATTTGGTTGTTTGGAAGTGACCCATTGTCATTCCAATTAGTGGAGAGTTTGTGCCTCTTGGTTAGGAAAATTCTTGTGAAGGTTGACCTTGGTGTTTTGGGTTGTTTATTGTATTTGAGTGTGAATTAGAGGTTGATAATTTCCTCAGACTATCTTGGTGTGGTTTTGTAAGAGAACACGATCATGGTTTAGTAATCGATCATCATGTAGGTATTATCCTTGTTCTCTCTTGTATGTTCATCATGGTGGATTTATCCCACATTTGGTTAGTATTTCATTTTTCCACCTTGCTTATGCAATGGTGAGATTATCTTGTTATATTTTCATTGTGTTTATGTGACACTTTTTTGTACATTGTTTTTGATAAGGTAAGCAAGGTTTTGAAAGGACCAAGAACCTTTTATAGAGCTAAGAAAAGGAAACTTTCAAATAGTAAAGCATCAAAATTTTCCAACACAATAGAGAAATAACACTAGTGGAAACACCACAAATACACAACAAAATAACAAACAACACCTAGTCACTACATGAACAAGAGAGATAGAATACCTATAACCAACAACAATCCTAAGTCAAAGATAGACTAACAACCCATTCCTACCAAAGCCAGAAGCAACATAACACATAGGAAAAATAACCTGCAACAGTTGGATTGCAACAAACCTTGTGCTCAAATTTCCACAAACCACCTACAACAACTGGACTATAGCAAACCATCTGCTCAGAATAGAAAAATTGAGCCTAACATATTCTCACCAAAAGAAGGGTAAGAATCAACTCTTGCAACAGAGATATGTTCTTCAAGATGCACCAACCAACTAGACACCAACCTTGAAACCACCACAAAAGGATGGGCTTCCCCTTTATAGGAGAGGAAGAAGTGGAGACTAGAACTACCAAAGAAACCTCCCTCCAAAGAAAGCACACTCCACCTCAATAGGAACCATCAAAGGAGATAAGAACTTCCCACCATTCCTACAACCTCTAGCTCCACCTTGATAGGAGCAATATTCACCTCTATTGAATACAACATTTGTAGAAAAAGGTAGCAATTAAGAACTCCAGTAGAATAGGAAAACACCTCCTCCCAAGGCATCCAGATAGAAGAAACAATAGGAAGGACAAAAAAAACCTCCTAGCCCACAACATAAACAACCCAAAACACCATATAACCATCAACTCATTCCACAGATGAAGCACCATCCATCATAAGGGGAAACCAACAAACCAGGGGAATCCCCACAAATAAAAAACCCACAAGCATCCAAAAAGGAATAAAGCATCTCCAAGTGACACCACGATAGTAGGTACTAGAGAGAGAGACAAGCAAAACCAAAACAGGGTAGAGCCCCTCCCCCAACTAAAAATAGGCACTAAAACAACCACTTCTATCAACCTGGAAGTCTTTTTGAAGCACAAAATCTGCCACAACAAAACAAGGCAAGGTCTCCATAACCACCAAAGGAACAATAGAGCTTTTAGGATAGTTCCCACGAAACACCTCTACATAAGGAGGTCAACAACCTACAACTTCACATAGCTAGAGATCCAACTCCTTAAGGGAGCATCAGTAACAATCCTAAAAGTATCCAATGCAACCCTCACTTTCGAAAAATTAGCCCAATAAAACAACAAACACCAAACCACCAAGGCTAAGGTAGAAACCATGTTAGAAACTCCTTCAAAAACAAAAAGCTCCAAAGAAATTATAAAGACCAATCTCAGAATCACCACAGTGTATGTGGAATCCAAGGGGACTTGAAAGAACAACTCCAAGACCCATAGGTAGTGGAGCAGCTCACATAAAGCAAGCAAAAACTAGAGCCAACCCAAAACAACCATCACCATGATTCTAGAGGCCATAAAATAAGGACAAAGGAAATGAGGGGCATGAACAAGACTTCTGCAAAGAAAAGCAACACAGATGTCCCCAACAAAGAAGAAATGATGACAAAATAAAATCACACCATCGCCACAAACCCACAGGGGCTTGTGAGGGAACAAAACAACCCCTAGCCGTGCAACAAGGGAAATAATAGGGGGTTGAGCAACAACAAACCAACCAAAACCCAACCAATAGAAGGGTGAGCGACCAGAGCTCTACCAATGATTCACTTGGAAGGAGAGCCCAAACACAAGGCACACAGAACAAGAGCCAAGCTAACAACAAAGGGCAAAATAACACCCCCAATGAGATAAAAAACCCATTGGCCAATAGGTAATCGAGCAACAAAAATGACCAGTGGCCATTGAAACCCACAAAGGCCATCACCATCGTCATCAGACTCAACATCGCTGTCCTCTACATCCTTTGAGGAATTCAAAATTCCACATCCATTACTTCTCCCGCTCGTAGCCATTTTCTAACGATATGATTACTTTTTTGTACATTATTGCGCAAGTGTGACATGTCATTTTATTGATGTTGTTGTCATTATTTCTAAAAAAAAATGTTCCATTAGGTTTTGTTTTGAGTGTGTTGGCTTGGGGAATTACATGAACAACACCTTATATGTAGGGTGTACCCTATATACAAAGTATCAATTTTATATAGGATCATAACCCTAAACAAATAGGAAATTTTTATTTCATTCCAAAGTTTATTTTTTTAATGTTTTATTTTAATTTTTATATATAGTTGCTAATATAAAGTAATGAATAAAAATTATGTAAAAATAATTATACATTAAATATGGGCTATGAGACCACTCCCTTGTATATAAAATATTTTTTTAAAAGAAATTATGAGCATCAACTCTTGAACATGGCTACTTTGAAAGTTATAGGTTCAACCAAAAACCATCCTTGTTGAAATCCATAACTATTGTTACACATTGAGAACTTTCACTATGTTTGTAATTAACTCATTGAACGGAAATTAAGAATAGTTGTCTAGAAAAAATAATGGTTACATAGTACTTGAGGACTATTATGCAACAATTGAAGACCTTAGAAAACTACTACAACTCTTCCTTGCCATCAACATCTTAAGAATAGGCTTGATTTTCAATTATTATTGAATCATCATAATTTTTATTGTTCTAATAAAATGACTAAACCTTAATTTGAGAATAAAATAAAGAGGTATTAGGCTAGGGGATACATCTTTTTCCTTTAGGAGAGAGGAGCCTCCATAGTGCATTGAGATCCCTATGCAATTCATTCCTTGGTTTCTAAATAAATATGTTCATTGATAGAATTTTTTTTCCAAAATCCAAGGTTTAATATTTTGTTATATGTAGTAAACTTTGATGTGATGCAATAAAAAGGGAGAACTTATAGATGTACAATAAGTATAAAGTAAATTATAATAAATTATATATTCATATATATACATCCATAAATTAATAAATTAATATAATTCAATGTCTTATACATGTATTATAATTAATTCATCATGCTTTACTCTCACTTATCATCTTCCTTATTCTCACATATATGTGATTCATATGATTCCATATTTATATCCCACTTTTCCCTCCTTTATATAACCTCTTAAATTAATTTTCATAATACCTTTCCATCATATCATTTCATAATAACACTTAATTATCTTATTCCCATGAATTTACCATTTCCTTTATGATATTTTACATTTTCTAGCTTGTTTAGGAATATTAGAAGCATTTTAAGGCTATTCAAGTGGTATATAATGGATATATAGGTCTATAAATGACATAAATTATATTTGGAGTGTCTCACAACCCTTAATATCTTACCAAAAATGCTCTACTTCTATTTATTTACCTCTTTAATTTTTAGTTGAGATAGAGAGAGTATCTAGAGATGGGAGGGGGAACCAACACCTTTCACAACTACAAAGATTTCTTTAATGAAGAATATTCATGACAAATATCACCATCCTTTAATCCATCATCCTTATTCAAACCCCTTTCTTTTAGAAACCTATTTGTAAAAATATAATTTCTAAAATTAACTTCCTATGTTGTTTTTATTAGACTTAGAATTATGCCCACACTTTTCTTTCAAACCATAATTTTCTTTTGTCATAAGCCTCTTTGATTGAAAGATATGATTATTTCTTTAGATAGTAGTTCATATTCAAAATAATTAAAATCAAGTGAGACTAAATTTGAATCCTCTAGATCCTCCCCACTTGAGAAGAAATTCCAATATACATCCTTATAATCTAAAACATCCCTCTTGTGTTAGCCTCAATAGTGGCTATTAGAGATAGGGCGTCTATTTATTGAGCCACCATAAATTGACAAGGATTTATTCAAATGAAATCATAATCTAGTTTTCTATTTTTTTGATCTATTTTTGAAATCAAAAGGTCTTAGGGGAAGAATTCCTAAGAGAGTTGATCTCATGCTTGAAATGTACCATATGATGGTAACGCGAGACAATGACATTTTAGTAAATTTTATTATCTATTTATATATTAAACATAATATATACACATATTTGTATATGTATAAATAATATAATTATATATACACACATATTTATATATATGTATAAATAATATAATAATAATATTTATTTATATGTAGAATATATGTAAATAGATATAACCAAATAATGCTAGTATGCAATCATTCGTGTGTGTATGTGTGTGTGACCATATGTATTTAGAAGATATTTACAAATTGAGAGTTTGAAATCACAAGTGAGCTACATTAAATCTATGATATTAAATATGAAACTTGATCAAATGCTAATTGGTGTTAGATGATTTAATTAATTAGAATAATCATGTTGGAAGAAAGTGATGATGAATTTTTTAATCTTTGGGATTATTAATTATAGACTCAAAGTAAATATTTCACATTGATTGGAGATCTATAATGCATATATTAAAATTATTATACTTTCCTTATTTAATAGAATTCTATGATAAATAAAATGTATACATGATTAATATCTATGTCAAAACAATGTGCAGTGATGCTTATGGAAATTAAAATATCTTTGATATATATAATATTAATGAATTACATTTTTGGAAGTGGAGCTTATCAATGAAATTTCCAAAATTAAAACTAATTGGATCTTAACTACCATCCTTGGGATGTTGGAGCCTCTATAAATCACTTTTATTTGTTACATTTTGTAACAAGAAAATGATAAAAATACTTAATGCTTAAAAATTAGCTACACACTATTCCAACATAAATACTATGAGAATCAAATAGGCAAAATAATGAGTGTCAAAACTTAAAGAGGATGAGTGGATTTATAAGAAGTGAAAGGGGGAGAAGGTGGATGCAATATCAAATAGGAAGTGTGTCTCCCAAATCTTCCAAAAATGGAAAGAGTAACTCCTATGGAAGAGAGTGACACATTAGACCCCACGAACCATCCTTTGACTTACCTAAAAAAGTTAAACTAGGTAGAGGAAAATAAATAATAAAGTAAATAAAATGAAAATATCCTACACAAACACCTCCCATAAGTGCAAATTATGTGTGTGGATATTGATTAAAAAAAAAGTGTATCCATGATAGCACCCATGTACAAAAATTCCCTAAAACAAGAGAAAATCCCCCAAAAAGAGAGAGGAGAGAGGGGACTAGGTTATCCCCCAAAGGATAGCCTCCCAAACCTTGGTAAATTTTGTAAATGAAGATACTTTATTTCTATAAAGGGTTTGGTGAATATTTTTACAAATTTCTTTTAAGTATAGGGTAAGTGCACCAAGATGGTACACAAAAAGGGGGTCAAAAGTGGTCACTTTTTTCTTCTGAAATTAACTAAACCTAAACTTGGAGGAGTAATTTGAGATTCATGTACTCAAAATTTGAAGATATAGAAAGAACAAGAATTGTAATACTCTAAATCTAGTTTCTAAAATACTATTTTTTTCAAAAATAGATAATATTAAGAGGATCAAATGCTTCATGCACACAAAAGTGTTCCTATTTTTTTAGAAAAATATAAAATAGTGTCTAGCGTGCACCCCTCAATTTTTTTAGTTGCATTTAGTATTTAAAAAAACCCATTGGAAAACCCATTGGTAGAAATATAGATATGAGTGAGCACTAGAAGTTGTATATTTTTTGTAATTTTTTATTGAGAATTTTTTTTAATGATTTTTCAAAGTTGATGCATCCTAAAAATCACATCATCAAGCGTACATGTCACATAACTTGCACCAAAATAATCGAAAATGATTTTTTTTTCTAATGTGTAAATAATGAAGTGTATAACAATGTTATAATTTTTTTTCAAATTTGGACAAGTAGGTTATAAGTTATCTAAAATATCGAGCTTAAAAGATACATAGTTTAAACCAAAAGCACTCAATATTCTTACTGATGGATTGTGGAAAACTCATACTGACTAGGTTATAAGTTATTAGAAAAAGTCAATAAATATGTCTGACAACTATGGAAACATTAGTGAAAGAAATAAAAAATAAATATGTTAATGTAGTTCAGATCTAAAAGAAATTATATGGTTACAAAGCTTAGAAGACATGTGAAATTATGGTGGTAATTTTACTAAGATTTAATTTATAATGTGTAAAACTGATGATGGGCAAGTTGAAAAATGAGAATGGAGGAAAAAATCGTGTGAAAATGAGGCAAATGAACAATCCAAGCGTAAGGCTTGTCATCCAAGCCTAAGTACAAGCCAAAATGCGTACGTGTTTTATGAAATCCAAAATTTATATGTGTTTTGTGCAAGCCAAAACATGTACATGTTTTGTAAAATCCAAAAAATGCTCGTGTTTTGGCATGCACTAAAAAAATCATGTTATTGAATCTAACTATCTAGCTCTCTCTCCCTCCACCCCAGTCTCTAACTCTCTCTACATCTCTCTATCAATATTCCTCTCTTTGTGCCTCCATCCCTCCCCCCAAAATCTTTGTATCCATCTCTCCCTCCAAATCTATGTATCTCTTCCTCCTCCCCTTTGTACTCTTTTTCTCAAATCTCTTTCTATCTTCCTCTCTCTCTCTCTCTCCCTATTTCCCTCCTTCCTTTTCTACTCATTTTCTCCCATGTATCTCTTTGCATCTTTGTACCTAATGTTGGAAATTGGATTGCATCAAATGGTTTTCATTGATGTCAACACAATACCAAATGTATGAGGCGTTTACCAGAAGCTATTCCCTATCAAAGATATTCCTTATCTGTGAACCAGTGTGTTGGTTTTTGGGTCTAGATTCTACTGCAAGACAAGCTATGAATTTGATATCTTAATTATGTCATTATGATTCACTCAAACAACTATATTCGGGATCTGGAGAAGTTTTGTGTTGGGAGCAGTAAGTTATCAATGACATAGTTTAACTCTATACACTACTATTGTTTCTTTGTTTGATACAGTTGTTTTTTGTTTGGGTCCCAGTCTTGGCCGACCTAACACAAGTTATGTATTAAGAATATTGAATCTACCTTGGGGGTGTTTTGTATAGATCTTAGTTGACTTAATAAGATGTACTACATGAATCATATATAAGATGTTTGAAGCGAATGGTTATGTGAGTGAAAGAGAGAAGTGTGAGTGCAAAAGGATTAAGGGTTATGTGAAGAATTGAGCCTAAATGCTTTATCAGTTGTGGATTATTGAGAAAATGCAGGGAGAAGTAGTACTACTTATACTAAGCTTCATTTGGAATTGAATTCTACACATTGAAGGTGTATTTCATCAGTTCATACTTTTGGCAGTGAGCCATAACTTTTGTACTTTGGCAGAAATCCATCCTTTGTATCTCTGTGGCAATGAGCCCTATTAGACAGTGAGTCCTAATTTCAGGTAGTGAGCCTTTTTGTAATCGGTTTTGATATTCTCTATAGTGTGAGTTAATCCTCGTGGTGGTTTTTCCCTCATTGGGTTTTTCACGTAAATATGGTGTTACTGTGTTTATGTGTTGGATTTGAGTTTCTGCATTGGCATTTGATGATTAATCATTTAAGTAGTATTAAGTATTAGTTTCGGTGATTAAATTAAAGGTTTAATTCTATGAAAATTGATTCACCCCCCCTCTTAGTTTTCCTATTCAACAATTGGTATCAGAGATTGGTCCATTAGAATGAGTTTAACAACTCAAAGGAGATCTTGGTAGGTTGAACAAAATGGTGAAGGAATCTGACTTGGGTGAATAATTAAGAACAAAGATTACTGAGTCTGAAAGTGAAGATCTTAAAGAAAATGTCAAGCAAGTAGATGAATGCATTCAGAAACTAAGGAATTAGATTCGGAAGTTCAAATTGAAACATAACGAAGTTAACCAAGAACTAAAGGAAGCAAATGAGACTATTGAGAATCTAATTATGAAACTTGAAGAAAGCGACAAGATGGAAGAGAATATGAAATTGGCCATTGAACAAAGCAAGATAAAGGAAGGAAGCTTAAAAGAGATTATCAATTAGAAGAAAAAAAATGTGATAAGCTTGAACAAGAAATAGTAACCCTGAAAGATGATTTCGAAAAAGCAAAAGCTCATGAAGAAAGGTTCAAGACAAGTTCTACAATGCTTGATGATTTGATTTCATCTCAGAAATCTGCAAAGGATAAAGGTGGTCTAGGACATGAAGAAGGGAAAAGCTCAAAGACAAAACTGGTTTTCAACGAAGTGGACAATCAAAGGAAATTTCAAGGCAATACTTATCAAAACAAGAACCAAAGGAACAATACTGGAAGGATTCCCATTTGACAACCTAATGCTTAAAGGTACCCATATTTTAATGGCTTTTTTTTTTCTAATGCAATAAGTTCAAACATAGAGCAATAGAATGCAAAAATAGAATGAACCAGAAAAGAGTGAATCAGAATGTTGGATTCTTTATTGGACAATGTCATGTTTGCAACAAGTCTAGACATAGAGCTACCGAATGTAGAAGCCAAATGATGATGAATAAGTTCAATACTAGTAGAATAATTCAATATTTTCAAGGATACTGTTACACATGATCTTCAGACACAAGGCTAATCAGTGCAGAACAAGGATGAATGCAAATTTGTTTGATTGAGGATATGTTGCGTGCTACACTTTCAACAAACTAGAGCATATCTCAAAATTTTGTACGAGAAAAGTTGGGAAGAAAACTAATCTAGAACATAAGATCAAACCTATGAACAAGGTAGATCCCAAAGAAGTAAGGAGAGATGGAAAAAATTTGGAGGAAGAAGGAAGAACCCAAGAACAAAGATGAATCTAATAATCCTGTATTTGCATCTGGTGCATATACCTCTTCCAAGAACTGAACCTAGTAGTGGTTTCAGGGGGAACAGTCATAGAAAAATCTAACAAGCCCCTGATATATGAGGTGTCATGGGATGACACAAGGATAAGTGTTGAGAACCTTTATTTTGAAGGAATTGGAGAAAATTTTGGCAGAAAAGAAGCAATTCAGGAAAATTGTGGAGCTTCTCTTGGCTTACAGTAAAGTAGTTGGCATCTTAAAGGCTGAAAAGCAATGAATGCAAAATTAGGGAAAAATTAGATGAATTCAAGAAAAGCACCATGACTTGGAGATGGTGGAAATAATTCTATTGTACCAAGTTCTGGTACAATGGCTTTGTCATCCAAATTGAGCTGGCAAGCTTCAACTGAAAGGAAGGTACTAATAGAGTAAAGTACTAATGATGATGTCATAAGTGATAAATTACTTTTTGCAATGAAACCCTAAAAGTGACAAGTTAATAAGGAAGTTGAGTGGTCATTCTTTTTTGCATTGAAAGTTGAATGAGCTAAGGAGTAAAGTGCAACTAATAAATAAGGAGTTAGGGTTATTGACAAGCAAAACTACGAAGAGCAAAGCTGAAACAATGGAGTCAAAGGAAATGTTGGTATTTGATCCATGCAATGACGAATTGCAGAAATTAAGTTACAAATTGATGAATTTAATCATGAAAATATTTGAAATTTCGAAGGTTCTCTTTCAGTTGAACAAATAAAAAAGGTCAAGAGTCTAGGGCACAAGGGTTTAGAAATTTGGAGGAAATTTCCACACTTTTTTGATGTAGACACTATTCAGTTTGTTCTAAGCAGAATTCAAGGTGATCAGATGATCTTTGACAAACCCTATGGGATTACAAAGGAAGCAATTACAAAAAATGTAGGGTTATGTAATAATGGACTCGTTCCAATGAAGAATTCAATGAAGAACAAAGAGGTCAAAGCCCTAACTGGAGTGACAAGAGACCAAAGCACACTTCAAATTCATACTATAGTGGACCCTGTGATAAGGTATGTGGCATATGGCATTTCATATAAGATTTATTTTAGAAATAGGGAAGGCTCTACTTCAGTGATTGTTGCTTACATTGTGCATCAAATGGTTGAAAAGAATGAGGATTTCAAATTGTGTGAGTTATTGAGGAATCAATTAATGGAGAATATTACTATGACAAAAAATAATAATTACCCTTTCCATTTTGGATCTCTGGTTATATGTTTGATGATGTATTTTATGAAGTTGTTACCATTGAAAGAGATTTTTTTGTGGAAGTCAGTTGTACCGGTTGGTAAGCAGGTCTACTGGTACTTGGAATGTCTAGCAAAGAAGGAAAATATTTGTAAAGAATACTTTGCAAACAAAATAAATGCATGGAGCTCTGGTATGATTTTTAGTCCTATTGGGACATCTGAGGTAGGATCATCCTCTGAAAAGAAAACAAGAAGAATCATTTCAAATTTCCCTTCGGAAATAAAGAAGCTAAAGACAAAGGAGAAGAAAGAATAAAAGGAAGTAAATATTACAAAGGAAATCGATTTAGTAACAATAGATGATGATGATGAAGATTTTACTAAAGAGAAGGTGTTGAAGATTCTTGTATGATCTAATGGATTGAAGAAGATTGGAGATGTTTGGTTGTCTCGACCAACATATGAACATGATGAGATTGCAGACGCCTTGGCTGTTTATATAATTCATAATGATATTTATTTGAGTGAGTTGACAAATATTTTACCAGAAGTATTAATTGATGAAATTGAAGACAAACTAAAGGCACTGTCACCTAGGGAAACAAAAGAAAAAGATGAGATTTAATTGGCTATGGAAGAAAGATGTAGAAATGCATAGAAGAAATTGACTGAGAGAATAAATGAATTGAAGACATGCATCAAAATCATAAAAAATGTGTATAGGTATTATCTTCAGTGGCCTATTTCTATTAGAAACTACAAAGCAAAAATTGATGATATTAAGCTTGAGTTGGATTCTATTGAAAAACATATAATATCCTTAATGAAAGGGATGGAGCATAGAAGAAAAGGATCAATTCCTTACAGTTTGAACTTGCAGAAATTCTAGTACAGAGGGATAGTATTGTGAATACTTTTTGGAAATTCAAAGAGATAATTGAGTTGAGATTGGAACAACTTTTTGATCTATTGGTGGAAGCTGAGAAAAATGAACTAAATATCACTATCCCAGATACTCTTTTGGAAACAATTGATTCGATAGTGATGAAAAATAATATTTGTGCAAACATTAGAATGGAAATGGATTCTTGGAAGACATTTCTTCTAAAATTAAAAGAAAAATACAAATAGATATTTTACGAGTAGAAACATCGAGGTAAAGAACCATTTTTTACATCACTTTTTTTTTAAGTCTATTTTTATAAGAAAATTTTGGAATAAGGGGGAGATAAAACTTTCTTTACAGAGAACATGTGAAAAATGAAAATCATTATAGCTCAGTAAAAGGAGAAAACTTCAAAGGATGTTGTTGTTGGCTTTTCACATCTTGTGTTGCCATCAGTGACAAAGGGGGAGATTGTTGGAAATTGGATTACATCAAATAGTTTTCATTGATGTCAACATAGTACCAAATGTATGAGGCATTTAATGGAAGCTATTTCCTATCAAAGATATTCCTTATTTGTGAATCGGTGTGTTGGTTTTAGGGTTCAGATTCTACCGTAAGACAAGCTATGACTCTTATATCTTAACTATTTCATTATGATTCACTCAAACAACTATATTTGAGATCTTGAGAAGTTTTGTGTTGGGAGTAGTAAATTATCAATGACAGAGTTTAACTCTGTACACTATAGTTGTTTCTCTATTCGGTACAATTATTTTTTGTTTGGGTCTTAGTCTTGGCCGACCTAACACAAGTTATGTATTAAGAAGATTGAATCTACCTTGGGGGTGTTTTTTCTAGATCTTAGTTGACTTAATATGATGTACTACATGAATCATATATAAGATGTTTTGAAGCAAATGGTTATGTGAGTGAAAGAGAGAAGTGTGAGTGCGAAAAGGATTAAGGGGTATGTGAAGACTTGAGCCTAAATGCTTTATTAGTTGTGAATTATTGAGCGAATATAGGGAGAAGCAATACTACTTATACTAAGCTTCATCTGGAGCTGAGTTCTACACAGTGAAGGTGTATTTCATCAGTTCATATTGAAGGAACACAAAGATCTCAGAAGCTAAAACACCTGTTACAAGGGAGATGCAAAAGAAAACAACACAACAAATAATGTTAAGAAAATATAGAGCCCAATATTGCCAATGTAAAAGAGTTAATTTACAAAAGAAAGATTACAACCTTATATAGGTAAAAAGCCTAAAAGGAAAACCCTAGGCTTGCACATTAATAATTAATAAAATAATTAATTATTATGCACCTAAAGTTAGCTTAAGTGAAAAAGAGATAAAAGGTAACTTAATTAATTAACCAAATATTGCTTAATTAATCAAGTAAATAACCAATTACTCTAACACCCCCCCTTAAGCTAGACTTAGGGAGAAGCTAAAACCTAGAAGAAGCTACTGAAAGCAAAGAACAATGGGTCCCGGAAACAAGGCTAGATTAGGTACCCAAGTACAAGGAAATCTCTATGAAATGGAGAAAAAGGAGAAAACCCAATGGGAAAAAACTCCTCTCCAAAAAGAGATAGAAGAACATGCTGAAAGAAACATGAAAGAAGGAAGGCCTCATGAAGACCCCCCAAGGACAACTTCCTTCACCCCAAGCATAGAGCGCAATTGAAGATAGCGCGGAGAAGCAAAAGGCTTAGTGAAGATGTCTACAACCTGCTTAGTAGTGGGAATATACTCAAAGATGAGAGAACCATCCTGAATCAACTGTCTGATGAAATGCATATGAAGCTCAATGTGCTTCATCCGCTGATGCTCCACTGGGTTGCGGGAAATGTGTATAGCACTTTGATTGTCACACCAAAGAAGATTGGGACTATCAGGAGGAAAATCAAACTCAGTCATCAACTATTGAAGCCATAAAATCTCCTGACTAGCGAGCACAATAGCTCGATACTCAGCCTCTATAGATGATAATGCATGAGCAGTCTGCTTCTTGCAAGACCATGTAATAGGACCAGATCCAAGACAAAAAACAAAGCCAGAAGTAGACTTCTAATCATTGACATCACCAGCCTAATTTGAGTCAGTGTAGCCAACAATGTGAGGATCCCCTGATGTGTAGTGAATGCCATAAGAAAGGGTGCCTTGAATGTACCTCAAAATACATTTGGCAGCTTGCCAGTGACTCTCAGGATCACGGGAGAATCAAGAGACAAGGCCAACCACAAAGGAAAGATCAGGATGAGTGTGAGTCAGGTACAACAAACTGAAAAACCAACTATTGGTAAAGTGTAGAATCTACGGAAGGAGTGGGGCAAGTAGTAGTCAAAACAATCCCTGATTGAAAAGGTGTGGGGGAAGGCTTGCAATCAAGCATGCCAAAGCACTGAAGCATATCAAGAGCATACTTCTGCTAGTGAAGGGGGATCCCATCAGAAGACTGAACCACCTGAAGACCAAGAAAATAGTGCAGAAGACCAATATCTATCATTTCAAACTTCTCCATCAAAGCTCGTTGTGCATGATGAATCATAGAGGATGAGCTACCTGTGATGAGGAGATCATCAACATATAGCACAAGAATCAGGATCTCACCCTCAAGATTCTGAATATAGATAGTAGGATCAGAATGATAGCGTGTGAAACCAATAGAGAGCAAAAAAGAGTCCATCTTCTCATACCAAGCCCGAGGGGCCTGTTTGAGACCATATAATGAACGTCGAAGTTTGCAAACCAAAGAAGCATCCTAAACAAATCCCTGAGGCTGCTCCATATAGATCTCCTCCTGTAGGTCACCATGCAAGAACGCACTCTTCACATCCATCTGATAAATGGACTAGACCCTGGAAGCTACAAGTGAGACTATAAAGCGAATAGAATTCATCTTGGCGATAGGGGCAAATGTCTCAGAGTAATCAATACCCTCAACCTGCGAGAAACCCTTCGCAACAAGACGTGCTTTGTACTTATCAATAGAACCATCAGCATCATACTTGGTACGATACAACCATCTGCACCAAAGCATCTTTTTGCCCTTAGGAAAAGGACAGAGATCCCAAGTACTATTCCTCATCAAAGAAGAATACTCCTCCTCCATAGCACTATCCCACTCAGGGTGACCTGTCACCTCTGAAAACTTCTGAGGATCCTCTGAAAGAGCATGACTCAAAAGACTAGAACCCGCAGTATAAGAATGGGTGTGACGAGTATCTGAAGGATCACCTGCCATAGATCCTACTGCCTCAACTGTAAAGCGAGCCCATTTGGGCATCTGAGGTGGAGCAAATGGAGGTGGAGAGGGTGGATCATCAGTATCCTCATCAGAATCATCCTCAACATAATCCTGAAGAGTTGCAGTGTGAGGAGTAGGTAGGGAAGTAGACACTGGAGACAGGGTATCCACTGTGGGAAGGCGCTCATCAAACTAGACATCCCGTCGAAATAGGACCTCTCGGGAATCAGGATCAAACAACTTGTACGCCTTAACATCCTCACAGTAGCCGAAAAAAATGAGGGGTCAAATCTTCCGCTCCATGGCTCTCCTCTGAGAATCAGGAATAAAGGCCCATGCCTCACTACCAAATACCCGAAATGATGAAACATCAGGCTTGTCATGAGACCAAGCTTCCTCAGGAGTCATATGTCGAATCGCCTTGTGAGGCATCTGATTCTAAATATAATTGGCACAATTAACTACCTCAGCCCAAAAAGATGGATCCATGGACCTGGATTGAATCATACAATTCGCCATCTCCCGTAAAGTCTTGTTCTTTCTCTCAGCGATACCATTTTGCTGAGGGGTGTAGGGAATAGTAAACTAATGTTGCAAACCATGCTTAGTGCAAAAATCTCTGAAAGCTTGATTCACATACTGCCCCCCATTATCTATACGTATCCGCCGAATAGAAAGGCCAGACTGCTTCTCTACAAATGTCTTGAAGATTCGAAAGGAATCAAAGACATCAGACTTGTACTTAAGAAAGTACACCCATGTGCATTTGGAGAAGTCATCAATGAATGTGAGTACATACTTGGCCCCAGAAAAAAGAGTGGGAAATGACATGAGGTCACTATGAATCAACTCCAAGGGTGCCAAAGCACGAGTGGCGCTTCCCTTCGGAAAGGGATCCTTGTGTTGCTTGTCAAGCACACAACCATGACAAACATCGTCTATGCAGGAAATTTGTGGAAGACCAAGAACAAGTGCCTGTGTACTCATCTGCTGAAGATATCTGTAATCTGCATGTGCTATAAGAGATGAACTTGTACCCTCAAAAGGCTCAAATCCATCAAATCTATAAAGCCGAGATGCAGTATCAACATACCCATTAGCCACAACCAAATCAGAGTCATGGAGGTCCCGAAGAACCACATGATGTGGTGAGAACTCAACTGTCTTACCAGAGCCATAATGGAAAATCTAATAAATGGACAAGAGGTTCATCAAGATGTCAAGAACAACCAGAACATCCTGTAGAGTACCCCCATCCAAAGTGATAGAACCTGAACCCAAGACTGAAAGTTGTGTAGAGTCACCCACTGCAATCTGTGAAGTACCACAAGAGGCAAGAGAAGTGACCAACTGCTGAGTGTGAGTCATATGGTGAGAAGCACCAGAATCTAAAATCCAAGTGGACCCATAGGTTGATGCTCAAGCAATGAGAGCATGACCTTTCCCTATGGAAGGAGAAGACGACTGAGGTGAGGAGATGCGATGCTACTGCAAGGCTTCCTCTAAAGCCTCTAATCATTTCCAACATTGGGAAACTAGATGTCCTTCCTTTCCACAGAAGCTACAAGTGTCTCCTGATTTCTTCTTAGTCTTGGAGGAAGACTCACCAGACTTCAAAGATTTCCCCTATTTCGGATTAAGTGGTGGTTTGGAATCAAACTCAGGAGGTGGTTTGGAGGAATGCTCACTGCCTACAAAATCTTTCTTGGGCTTCAGTTTCTGCTTCAGTTTCTCCTTAGATGATTGAGCAACCAATGCTTTGTTCTTTGATCCTCAGAGCATATCAATCTGAGAAAGGTGTGACTACTCACGAGATAGACACTCACAAAACACATCAAAGGTAGGCATGGTAAAATGAGCACCCAAACCATCCATGGTGGAATAGAATGAAGAAGAAAATATCTGAAATGGACCACAAAGCTTCGAAAGGATCAAGTAAATGCACTCTGTGTCTGACTTATTCTTGCCACAACCCTGTAAAATAGTGCGGATTGTTTTGAACTTGGTAAAAAAATCCTCAATAGTGGGAAATGATTCAGGTAACAATGAAGTCAGCTCTGCCTCAATCTGTAATGCTCAGAACTCATTAATGGTCCCAAAAAGTTTCTCAAACTTCAAACAAATGGCTCGAGGAGTGAGCAAAGCATCAAGGTGAAATAAAAGGCTGTCTGAAATGTGCAGAGATAGCAAACCCATAGCTTCATCCATCTTGTTCCTGTGCTGAAGAATCTCAAAAAGACGTTGCAACTGAGGCTGAACCTCATCTAGAAAGGACCACAACCCTTGTGACCTGAGAAGCCTCGTCATGCGAGACTTCCAGGTGTGATAGTTGTGTGATGTGAGTAACTCAACTGAGGAGTCTGCCATGAAACCCTGCACCTGTACCTGTACTTGTACATGTACCTGCTGGTGTTTTTTATTATTATGTGATCTTTCAGAATAGAAAAAAGATGCATAAGGGTTTGATTGTTTTGAGAGTTTTGGTGTTCTAGTTTTCTGATGTAAATGACAGAAAGTGAGAAAAAAAGACCCCCCACAAAAGATAAACCCAAACCCTAGTACAAACTGAGAAAGAGGAAGCAATGCATAAGAAAAAAAGATTCAAAACAAATTCTTGTGTACCTGAAGAAAATTATGAGAAAAAGGATCACATAGCTGAATAGAGCAGGCTGAGAGCTTTCCAACGCCTATTCGTTTTTGACAAACGGAGTCCGTTTGCACCTTTTATGGCCCCAAAAGTGTAGAAAGAAGACCCCACTTTGACTAGAAAAATATAGTCAACCAGAAAATCTGGAAAAAAATATTAGTACCATGCCATCTGGCACAAAATTATCTTTCCAACGGTATCTCGTTTGAAAAAAACAGAGACCGTATGCCCATTTTATACCCGATTTCGTGAAGCCTCCTAAAAAAGCACAATTCTGCCTCCTTTGAGCCCTGGAGGCTAAAAAAATAGGCCCCTAGTCCACTGAGTGACCAAGGGGTTGGAATCAGGTCCGATGAGCTAGGTGAGCTGAGCGAGCTCGGCGACAGCTGGAGCTCGGGCGGCGGTCGGGAGCTCGGCGAGGGCGGTGGCGGCCGGGGAAAGAGGGCGTTAGAGGTCTGCAGACGACCAGGAGCACGGCGAGCTGGGCGGCGGTGAGTTGGGCGGCGGTGGGAGCTCAGGCGGAGGTGGAAACGATGGGAGCTTGGGCAGCGGTAGTGACTGTGGGAGCTCGGGCAGCGGCCAGAGAAACCTGGCGACGGTGGGACACGGCAGTGGCAGTGGCGACGGACAGCTGGAGAAACTAGGGTCTGCGGACGATGGGCAACTGGAGAAACTAGGGAGCAGTTGCCAAAGAAACTAGGGAGGTTGGTGGTGGTCAAAAAAACTAGGGGCGCGACGGCTAGAGAAACCAAGGAGTGGCGGTGGCCTATGAAACCAGGGGCGCGATGGCCAGAGAAACCAGGGAGTGGCGGTCGAAGAAACTAGGGAGGTCGTCGATTGACGAACAGATGGAAAACTAGGGCGCCGAAAAGCAAGATGAGTACTGCCACCTACAGTACTTGCAGGTCTGGTGGTACCGTGCGTACCAGGGTGCAAACCAAAAAAAAATCAATTTTTTTTTAAAAAGAATCCTTTGTATTTTTTTGCCTGGTTTTAAAAAAAAAAAACAAACCCAGCTTCTAATGCAAGATCTCAAAAACCAAAATAGGGAGCTTTAGACCTGTGCTCTGATACCATGAAGAAACACAAAGATCTCATAAGCTAAAACACCTGTTACAAGGGAGATGGAAAAGAAAACAACACAACAAATAATGCTCAGAAAATATAGAGCCCAATATTGCCAATGTAAAAGAGTTAATTTACAAAAGAAAGATTACAACCTTATATAGGTAAAAAGCATAAAAGGAAAACCCAAGGCTTGCACATTAATAATTAATAAAATAATTAATTATTATGCACCTAAAGTTAGCTTAAGTGAAAAGAGAGATAAAAGGTAACTTAATTAATTAACCAAATATTGTTTAATTAATCAAGTAAATAACCAATTACTCTAACACATACTTTTGGAAATGAGCCATAACTTTTGTATTCTAGCAAAAATCCATCCTTTGTATCTCTGTGGTAGTGAGCCCTCTGGGTTGTAGCCCTGTTGGATAGTGAGTCCTTGTTATGGACAGTGAGTCGTAATTTTAGGTAGTGAGTGTTTTTTTAATTGGTTTTGATATTCTCTATAGTGTGAGTTAATCCTCACTGTGGTTTTTCCCTCATTGGTTTTTCCATGTAAATCTGGTGCTATTGTGCTTATGTGTTGGATTTGAGTTTCTACATTGTAATTTGATTATTAATCATTTAAGAAGTATTAAGTATTAGTTCCAGTGATTGAATTAAAGGTTTAATTATGTGACAAATGATTCACCCCCCTCAGTTTTCATATTCAACACCTAACTCTCCCTATCTCTAATTCTTCTTTCTCCCTATCTACATCTTTCCCTCCCTCTCTCCCTATCTCTAATTCTTCTTTCTCCATATCCAATTCTCTCCCTCCCTCTCTCCCCAACTCTCTCTACCTCTCTATCTCTCTCAATAAGTTTGTATCTAGGTTATAATTCACTCATGTTTCTAAGAATAAAATGTCTCCCCCATGCTCAAAAAGTCATCTTAATAGGAGCAAGTGTGTTATAATGTGCTCATGTTCCTATGAAGAAAAAAATCCTCTTTGTATCTCTATCCATATTTCTTTCCCTCCTCTTTGTCTCTCCCTACCTCCCTCTAACTCCTCCATTTGTCTCTCTCTATGTGCTCTCATTTCTATGAAGAATTTAGAGTTGAGGGTTTAGGGTTGATGGTTGAGAGTATATTTTTTTAGGGTTGAGGGTATAGGTTTTAGTGTTAATTATTAATGTGAATATTTAGGGTTTAGTATATAGGGTTCAAGGTGCATGTCCTAGTGTTTGTGGTTTAGGGCGTAGGGTCTATGATAGATGATAGAGGGTTGAGGGTCTACCTACCTCTTTATATATCATCTTACATCTCCCCCATCTCTACTCTCCTCCCCATATTTATAGTTATCTATCTCACTTCTCTCTCCACTATCTACCTCTCTATCTAAACTTTCTATCTATCTCCCCTTCCTACCTCTCCCCTCATCCCTCATTATCTACCTCTCCCTCCCTCCCTATGTAGATCTCTCTTCTCTCTGTTTCTTTTCCTCTCTTCTTTCTATCTCACCTCTATCTCTCTCCCATCTATCTCTCTCTCCTCTCTCCCTTTAATATATCTAAATTTTTCATTCTTTAGGGTGTAGGGCCTTTGGGTTTAGGGTTGATGGTTTATGATGGAGAGTTGAGAGTTGAGGGTTTAGGATTAAATTTAATTATGTAGGTTTTATCACATTAAATTATTAATGTTGGGTTTTAGGGTTTAACATATATATTATAAGGTTTATGTATTAGGGTTTAGTTTGTAGGTTGTAGGGTTTACGATTGACGATATAGGGTATAGGGTTTAGGGTTGAGTGTATAATATTGAGTTATAAGGTTTAGGTTTGAGGGTGTAGGAACCTTGAGGGTTGAAGGTATAAGGTTAGGATAGAGTAGATAGGTTTTACAACCTAGGGTTGAGTGTAGGGTTTAGATTTGAGGGTATATGATATAGTGTATAGGGTTGAGGGTTCATCCAATAGGCTTTAGGGCCTAGGGTTGAGGTGTATTATATATAGTTTGGGGTTGAGTGTATATGGTTGAGGGTCTATAATAGGCCTTAGGGTCCAATGTTGAGGGATATGGTTTAGGGTTTAATCTATTGGCTTTAGTTCCTAGGGTTGAGGGATAAGGTTTAGGGAACTAACAATATAGGGTATATGGTTTGGGGTTATAGGTATATATTTTAGGGTTGAATTTCACATAACCCCCTCTCTACTCTCCTCTCGATCTCTATTGTTATCTATATCACTTCTCTCTCCCCTAGATCTAACTCTCTCTATCTAACCTCTCTCTCTCCACTATCTAACTAGATTTCACTATCTCAACTTTCTATCTATCTCCCCTTCCTACCTCTCCCCCCATCCCTCCTAATCTACCTCTCCCTCCCTCCCTATGTAGATCTATCTTCTCTCTATCTCACATATCTCTATTTCTCTATCTCTCTTCTCTCTATCTCAGCTCTCTCTATCTCTCTCCCATCTCTCTCTCCTCTCCCTTTAATACCTCTAAAAAATATTCATTATTTATGGTGTAGGGCCTATGGTTTATGGTTAATGGTTTATGATGGAGAGTTGGGAGTTGAGGGTTTAGCAATTAAATTTAATTATGTAGGTTTTAACACGTTAAATTATTAATGTTGGGTTTTAGGGTTTAACATATAAGGTATATTTTTTATGTATTAGGGTTTATGTTGTAGGGTGTAGGGTTTACAATTGATGATATAGGGTATAGGGTTTAGGCTTGAGAGTATAATATTGAGTTATAAGCTTTAGGTTTGAGGGTATAGGAACCTTGAGGGTTGAAGGTATAAGGTTTAGGGTAGAGTGTATAGGTTTTACAACCTAGGGCCGACTGTATGGTTTAGAGTTGAGGGTATAAGATTGAGTGATAAGGTTTAGGTTTAAGGGTATAGGAACCTTGAGGGTTGAAGGTATAAGGTCTAGGGTAGAGTGTATGGGATTTATGGCCTTGGGCTAAGTGTATGTGATTTATCAATGGCTTATGTTAATGATGATTATGATATCAATGTACTAATAATGATGTTTGCAAGGTGTGCGTGATTTATGATATTTTTAGGTGAATGTTAATGCATATATGTATATGGTTTAAAATGAATCTAGAATGTATCTAATGAAGAATGTATATGTAGTGGATATGAAATGTAATAAACACATAAGATGAGAAGATGATTAGAATAGAAAATCTAAACACATAAGATGAAAAATAAATGATGATAAGATGCTTAGAATAACAAATCTAAACACTTAAGATAAAAATGAAATGATGATAATCAAAAATCGAAATACTTAAGATAAAATGCAATGATGATAAGATGCTTCAAATAACAAATATAAACACTTAGATGAAAATGCAGTAATGATAAGATGCTTATAATAACAAATATAAACACTTAAGATGAAAATGCAATGATGAGAAGATGCTTAGAATAACAAATCTAAAGATTAAGACGAAAATGCAATGATGAGATGAGTTGGATGGAGATGAAGACCAAAGGACCATCTTAATACATTGAGTGTAGAGAAATATGAAAGAAATAGAGAATGAATGTGAAAATACAATCCATGATTAGAAAAGAGAAAAATTATGATCATAAGAAATAAGGGATGGGATGGTATTATGTGTATTTGGAATGCAATAGTTGAACTGCAATGTACATAGCACTTAAATTGATAATGCATACGATACTATTCACTAAGGTATGAGGAACCAAGGTGATTGTGTATCACATGCATAGGACTGACATGACAAATACACAATTTGTTCCAACATCCTAAAAAGCACGAATGGATTTGGAGGGGCCAATGTTGTAAAACCATAATCACAAGAGGATGACCTAGTGTAACACAAGATCATAATGAATCTTGGTGGGTACAACACTAGACAACCACGAAAAAAATGATCACCAAAATACAAGACATGCCCCTATTTCTACCATTCAAATCACACCATGATATGATGGATCTAGGAAAGCTCAAGTAAGTAGAGTAGGAAGCTCAAAAACAAATGATGCAGCCAAGAACACATTCAATAAAATTTAATCATTACTGAATTAAGAAATCTAGGAAATTCAAGATGAATTCAAAATTAAACTTCTTCTATTATCCAACTGTGTTGCTATAGTGAAAGAAACACCCTTATATCTAAAAAATTGGAAAAACAAAAAACCCAAAAATTACATTTTTTGGCAGTTTTTGATAATTGTCAGCTTTTTGCCATTTTAGGCAATTTCACATACATATCCCTTTGAACCCGGATTTTTCCTAAAAATTTCATAAAAATAAGGTGACATGAATTTTCAACTTACATTCAAAATTAGAAACATGATTTCCAAGTTATTAAAGAAAACAAATTTCTAAAAACCCAAAAAAAACATAAAAAGTTGATTTTGAGGGCCAAGATGAAAGAATTTGGCCTCAAAAAATGTTGAGATGGCCCCCAATTGAGTTGGGCTCAGTTGGAAATCCCATCAACATCTCATAACAAAGCCGCCTATAAAATTTCAGCCCAAACAGACATCTAAGTCAAAAGTTGACCGTTGGAAGTGCCTCCATTGCAAAAAATTGAAAGCACCTCAAAAATAATAAGAGATCTCAAATATCCTTTTCCATAAGGATAATAGGTAGGTTGATGTGGTCTAATATGAGGAAAAATATATCCTATGAAGACCAAATATAGATGGGATAGATCCTATGCTTCCTATGACAAAGGATAGCCAAGATACTTGGAATTTTATGGAGCTAAATTTTTTTGTAGGCACCAACTTGGTGACACAGGAACACAAGAATGAGAACCTAATGAACCAAAATATAAAAGGTATAGGCACCTTGAGGGTTGAAGGTATAAGGTTTAGGGTAGAGTGTATTGGCTTTACAACCTAGGGTTGAGTGTAGGGTTTAGGTTTGAGGGTATATGATATAAGGTATAGGGTTGAGGGCATAACATTTAAGATTGAGTGTATGGGAGATCAAGGGTTCATCCTATAGGCTTTAGAGCTTAGGGTTGAGGGCATATGATATAAGGTTTATGGATGAGTGTATATGATCGAGGGTTTATTATATAGGCCTTAGGGACCAATGTTGATGGATAGGGTTTAGGGTCAAGAGGGTATATAGTATAGGGTTGAGGGTTTAGCCTATAGGTTTTAGGGCTTAGGGTTGAGGTTATAGGGTACATACGGTTTAGGATTGAACTTGTATAGGGTATAGGTTTAGGGTTGAGGGTATAGGGTATAGGGTTGAGGATATGGTTAAGGGTTTAACTTATTGGCTTTAGTTCCTAAGATTGAGGGATAAGGTTTAGGGTATAGGGTATAGGGTTGAGTATATTGTTAAGTGTTTAACCTATTGATTGTAGATCCTAGGGTTGAGGGATAAGGTTTAGGGTATATGGTATAGGGTTGAGTATATGGTTAAGGGTTTAACTTATTGTTTTTAGTTCCTAGGGTTGAGGTATAAGGTTTAGGGTATAGGGTATAGGCTTTAGTTCCCTAGATCTACCTCTCTCTCTACACTATCTACCTTTCTCTCTATCTTAACTTTCTATATATCTCCCCTTCCTACCCCCCATCCCTCCTTATCTACCTCTCCCTCCCTCTCTATGTATAAATCTCCTCTCTCTATAGGATTTAGGGTTGAGAGTATAGGATTGAGTGATAAGGTTTAGGTTTAGGGGTATAGGAACCTTGAGGGTTGAAGGTATAAGGTCTAGGGTAGAGTGTATAGGCTTTACAACCTAGGGCTAAGTGTAGGGTTTAGATTTGAGGGATATGGTTTAGGGTTGATGGTATAAGGTATCTAGGGTTTAGGGTTATGGGAATAAAGTTTAGAGTTAAGTGTAAATGTGTTAGGGTTAAGTGCATAGGGTTTTGGTAAGTTAAATCCATCGTAAGACCAAAAATAAGAAAAAAAAACATGTTTTATTAAGTTGAAATCATGTACATGTTTTGTAAAGGTAGATCGACCATTAAAATCCAAAACTAAGAAAAACACGTACGTATTTTGTCAAGTTAAAATCATGTACATTTTTTGTAAAGGTAAATCCATTGTTCAAACCCAAAACTAAGCAAAACACATATGTGTTTTGTAAAGTTAAAAGTACATATATGTGTTTTTGAAATTATAGGCATTTCTAAGTGGAGGCCAAAGTGCAAACACTTAAGTTTAGGATGTTGAGTAAATGGGGAGATATAATGGAAGTACATCCAAGGTGGAGTGTACATCATTCGTAGCCCAATTACTATTTTGTTGAGGGTTTGAAGTGGAGAGCTACACTATGTATTTGATATGTAGTATACGTGTATTCTTAAGGTCTTATTTATCATTAAATGGTTATAATTTTAAGTGGAGGATGCTATACTATGTATTTGGTATGTAGTAGGAATGAGAGAAGAATAATATGTGTATTCTTAAGGTCTTGTTTATTATTAAATGGTTATATTTTGTTTGGTTATTTTTCTTCCACATTAATCTATGTTTGGTTACAATACTTGATGAATGATAGTACCATTAATATACTATTAATATTAAAATTATTATACTATTCTTATTATTTTAATATTATATTATTAATATTAGAATTATTATATTATTCTTATTATTATTATTTTTTTTTTTTGGGGAAAACTACTACCAAAGAGGGTAGCACTCTTTATATTAAGTGGAAAAATATTTACATAAACTTATAGAACCATATTTTGCTTTATCAAGGCATGCTAGTGTACGAAGTGATCAGGCCCATGTCCAATTCCGTTAATCTACCCACTTGTGCATCACTAAAAAACATTTTGTTTTCTATCACATGATTTAAGAAGGGTTTCAAATCATTCTTAAAGAAACAATTCCCTATTTATTCACAACAACCTTATATTTTCTCTCTTTCTTCACCTTACCTACTTCCATCAAATCACAGATGAGCCCATGGTATGAGTTCTTGTCAGAGGTTGATATCACTTTAATGGCTTCAACAACAAATTTTTCTTTCAAGTATTGAGTCATTAGCTTAGCAATCATCTTCCTGCACTATGATGGATAAGAAATATCCTATCAGCATGTTGTCATGAATGTGACCCCCCACCCTTTGCTCACTAATGATGGCCTTTATCACACCCTTTATTTCTAGAGTTATCACTTTAAACAAGCATTTGATCTGAGCATCACCCTCCTCGAATTGGCACCTACAAACAATAACTTAACAATTACATTTTGCTTTGTCCAAACCATTATGGATGTAAGTATTTATACAAGAGCTACTTCTAGAAACCTCCTCCTTTCTTACCATATTGAACCCATGAGTTTAATTACGATAGAAACTTCTTGAGTAGTCGTATATATTTACAAGATTCAGTCTTATCTTCACCCCTTTTTAGAAATCTACAATTCAATTGTTGATCAGACCGAGTACCGTAGAAATTGAAATTCAATCTTCTTTGACATATTTGTTGTCGTTCGATGGCAGTGCCTCGGCTTTGATGACTGGGCCAATTCCAAGCAACTCCTTAATACAGAACCACTTCCTTTTACAACAGTTGTCAACTTCATATGGTGCTGATTCTACAGCACTTTCGACCACTTCACTCGTAAAACAATAGAAATCCAAGATCTTCTATGTTAACCATGTTGTTGATAGGATATGAATTTACAACAACTAAAACGTAGATAATAGAAAGTTGTAGCTCTATTTTCTTTGTTATCTCCATAAAATGTGTACACATTTTGTCTCCATAAAATGCGTATATGTTTTTCTTTCATAAAAATGTGTGTGCATTTTGTGTTCAAATAATATGTTCATGTTATGGTTCAGAAAATCCAAGTCTTAAAATGAGTGCGTTATTTGAATTTCTTCAAAACACAAACATATTTTGCTTGCTTTTGGGTATTTAGCCACTTTTTTGTGCCCCATCTTGGGGTACATGCCCTATAATTGTATTGAAGATAAGAAATATGCCCCAAGATTAATTTTTGACACAATACATATGGACTTGAATGTGTTTGATCCATTGATGGTGGACTAGGTTCCTTGAGATCTAGATTTCACTATATTTATCAAAATAAATGACAAAAGATCATTGAAAGAGAATGTCAAACTTGATAAGTATGTGTTGAAGTTAGATGACCTTTGTGATGGCATTCATAGTTACATGATACTCAACCTCAATAGAAGATAAGGCAACATTATAGTGATTCTTACTAAACTAAAAAAGATGACCAAAACCAAGATGGAAGTTGTAACCAAATATGGACATGTCATCCTTAGAATCACCTACATAATCATAATATGTATATCTAATTAAATCTATAATCTATGCCTATACTATAGTTAATCTTGTTCTTATGAGTGTCTTAAACATAGTGAAGTATCTATTTGGAACCTTTTTAGTGAAACTAATATGACTTTGTGTAAAGTGAGATACCATGAATTCATTGAGTATTAAATATCTAGATGAATTTGGGTCAAGTAGTTGAGGATACTATAACATACTCAAATATCTAGCCATTTTTTTAATTTAGTAATAATTTAACACATATCACATACTATTCATGTCATAATCTATGAGAATTAATAATTCATCAATAAAATATGTAAATCTTATAAGTACATATTAAGTATCAATAATGAAGATAATATTATTCATAATTTCAAATGTACAAAGGGGTCAAAACTACAACCCTCATAATGATAGTACGATAATAGGTCGTAAGCCAACACCACATATACAAAGTGGCCATTTATTACATTAAAATTTGAGGGATTTCAAGCTCAACTCTCTGTAAGATATTTCCTCCAAGAATTTTCCACCAATGGGGAAAGTTTGAACCCACCATGAGGATGTCCCTTTCCTCCCCAACCATCAATCCATCAATAAAGCATCCAATCAATGATCCAAAAGTGTGGAAATTTACATACAATAATAATTATTATTTAATATTTCATTCCATCCTATATATTTCCAAACACAAAACCATATTAAACACATACATGATCACAACATCAAATACGAAATTCATGAACTTACACACTCATAGAATATAATCATTCATAATATGACACTCAAGAATACAAAATACATAAAAATAAAAGTAAATCATCTAATACAAGGAATACAATAACTAAGACACTAAAATAAAACAAAAATAACATACAAATTTAACAACATAGAAATAAAGTTCCAAAACCCCATATAGATACATCTCACAACTATATAGTGTACCCAAGTACCACTACCTCAGATAAGCTAAGAAGGTTTTAATCATACCAACCACAAAACAACCTAATCAATGGTAGAACATCGATATGCATACCAATAAATAGGACACATAGGTTATTTCAAATATCACTTAGCTAGTAGTTATGGATGACACAATAGATGCATAAACAACCTTTGTGGACCACTCTAGCTTAACCATGATGTGGTGCCTATAGAAAGATGGACAAGCTCATAATTAACCAAATTTCTTAAGGAGAGATGCCTATATGTTTTGGGATGAAGTAGAGAAGATGATGTCAAGATGTATCCATACAAGACAAGGACATCCAACCACTCTTACTCCTTTGACCCTGTTACTTCCAATGGAAATCAAGGTATCTATCATCCTAACCCATAGGACACATTAAAAGTAATAAACTTTGGTAATTTCCATAAGCACTACTTATGACTACCTTTATGCTTTTATAAGCAGGAATATGACACAAAGGAGTCTAATAAATTCTAATTTTTATATTTTCAATTCAAATAGGAAATCACTAAATTATTAATATCTCATTATTTATAATATGTATATATAAATTTTTAATTTGATTTTAAAAATATATTTATGCATCATTTTGCAAATTGTTAGAAAAATCGAGTTCACAAAACAAAATTTATAATCAACAGTGTAAATTGGTTTTTCTCATGTTAGTTAAACTAATTTTGCAAACAAAACACAATTGAGTTGTTTTAATCATAAAACACAAAATATAATATATTTAAGTATAAATTTTGGTGAAAAATATTTACCAAATAGTTTAAAACCACCTACATAAAAATAAAAAATACCCAAATCCTTGTTTAATATGTCCTTAATTTTTTTTCACATAAATAATCAAATAACATAATTTGTACAAACAATCTATATTGATTAATAATCGAAATTAATCATTTTCTTTTCTTTTTTTGAAAATAACCCTATCTCAACCTTGTAGAAATTTATATATAAAATGAAGAATCCAAATAATCTAATAGAAACAAAAGTCTTTCACTTCATCCAAAAAAAAAAACCTTCAAATTCTTTAATCTTCATACTTGTTTCCTTTCATTCTCCCTTTTGCATAATAAAAAGTTGATAATAAGGAGGAGGAGGAGGAGAATAATAAGAAAAAGAAACATGAGTTAGGTCTTTCTTTCCCTTCTCAACACTCAACTAAAACTTAGAAATAAAACAAAATAAAAAATTATCTTCTTAACAAAATAGAGAAAATATTGAAAAATAGATTTATTTTTTTAAAAGCACATTCAATAATATTAAAAATTATATATTTGATTATTTTTAATAAAAAAAATATTTTTTAAATTTTATATTAGAAACTATATTTTCTAATTCACTAATAATATAAAATTAAACTCTTTTTTTTTTGTTTAAAAGAAATGAAATGGTATAATAATAAATAAAAGGAATGATATTATTCACTCATAATTACCCAACAATATTTATTTTTAATTAATTAATTATTCTTGTATTTATTAATTAGCATGTTTTCATACACTTGGATTAAAAAGTGAAATATTTCAATCCCAAAACTTAGTTCACCTTCCTCGTCACTTGCACCTATTGTTGGCAAAACAAGGATAAAAAACTGAGAGGGGGGTGAATCAATTGTCATAGAATATTTAAACTCTTTTTCAAACTTAACTTAATCTCAGATATGATGAATGAATAGTAAACCATGAACAAACAACGCATCAGAAGCATAGAGAACACCAAGATTTTTTATGTGGAAACCCTGTTAGGGGAAAAACCACGGTGGATGTTAGTCCACAATATTATACCCTATTAAAAGTATAAGAAAAATAATGGGAATGCACATGCATTCAGGCACACTGCCTAGAGCTTACTGCTCAAATACAAGAGGGATCATTGTCCAACAATACACAACAATATGAATTAGATCCGCACGGTATGAACTAAGGAAATAGCTTCTTCACAAGCCCGATTACAGTTCCAGTTAAGCACAAAAACCTTCTTCACACTTCACTCAAACTTCTTCTCACTCTGCTTTGCAATCAAATGATTTGGACACTACTCACACATCTACACTTTCTCTGGCATATATTTTCTCTTATGCACACACTAACTTCGCTCAAACAATCGTTCTTATATATCCGCAACATGGAATTACATCAACAACCTTGTTGGCCAAAATATAAGACATATTTTCAATGTCGGCCCAAATTTACAAATAAATTTTCAATGTGGATCAAACACTATCGGCTAATATCATGATGCAACCCAAAAAAATATCCTCGAGTTCGCCAAACATTCAAAATTAAATCTACAAGGATCTGTAACACGTCACAACCACCATGTCGGCCAAGAACATGAAAACCCGAACATATCAAGAAATATCTTCAACCATGAGCACACCGATCAACGTGGACATGCAACAAAGATAGAGCACGATCTAGAAACATCCACGAGCACCAAGAAACAATAGAGAAACATCCACAACAACTAGAATTACTAGAATCACACCAACTTTAATCAAGAGCACTGACAGAGACCGCAAAAACACTGTCAGAACACAAATCTTTATAACTTGAACAAATCTTCACGCGTACCTCTAAAACTTCCAGAGGATGGACTAGATACACTTAGTAATAAACCCTTTAGTCCAAAACAAATGATCTTCAATGTATAAAACAAGACACCTTCATGACCTTCACAATTCCACTGGGAACCTGGAACTCTTTCTTTAACAATTTTCTCAATATCCTCAACATATACAACTTTCAATACAATAATGATAATAGTGTTGACATCAATGACAACCACAGATCAGTAACACAACCACAACATCCAAAAATCTCCCCCTTTGGCATTGATGGCAACACATGATGTGAAAAACACCATCAACCCAACTCTCAATCAACACTTACTCCTTAGATTTTGACTCTTCTTCCTTGACTTCTTCTGCATGATCTTCTCCCCACAAGACTCTTTACTCCAAATAAGCAGCAGTTTTTCACATGACTCTTCTCCCCCTTTGACATCAATGGCAAAGATAAGCATTATCTTCCCACATACAAGCTCTAAACCACATATCTACACATCTGACTACTCTCCCTGAGTAGCAATCACTGAAACATCAATCCAGATCAGGAAATATCTATGAAGCACACAAATTGATGCAAGTAAATGCATATTTAGTTCATATCAGGAGGGGTAATCACCCCTAGCATCCCTTGAGATACTCAAAAGTATCCTTTGGAAATGACTTAGTGAAAATGTCTGCAATATGTTCTTTTGTAGGCACATACTCCAGTCTGACTTCTTTCTCACTCACTTTTTCTCTTAAGAAGTGAAACTTGATTGACATATGCTTGGTCTTAGAGTGTAGCACCATATTATTTGATATGTTAATTTCACTTGAGGTGTCACAGTATATGGCAATAGGTTCATCATATACTACTCTGATATCTTTCAGCATCTATTTCATCCACATCACTTGAGTACAGTTATTTGTAGCAGCAATATACTTTTCCTCAGTGGTAGATAGAGAAATGGAATTATGCTTTTTGCTCAACCAAGCCACCAGCTTCTTCCCTAGGAAGAAGGCACCACAACTAGTACTCTTCTTGTCATCTACATCTCCTGCCCAATCCGCATCAGTATATGCATTCAAAGTAAGATCATCATCTTTAGGATACCAAAGCCCAAAATCAACTGTTCCTTTTAGATACCTGAAGATTCTCTTAACAACAGTCACATGAGACTCTTTTGGATCAGCCTAAAATCTAGTAACCATACATACAACATTCATAATGTCTGGTCTAGTCTGAGTTAAATAGAGAAATCCACCAATCATTGACCTGTATCTTGTTTGATTTGCCTTAGGAAAATCATCATTCTGTGTCAACTTACATCTAGTTACCATGGGAGTACCAATAGGTTTTGAGTCATCCATGCTAAACTTCTTTAGCAATTCTCTCACATATTTGGATTGAGATATGAAGATCCCCTTGTCTAACTAAGTAACTTGCAATCCCAGAAAGAACTTCATCTCTCCAATCATACTCATCTCAAATTCACTCTTCATTTCATCAGCAAACTTCATACATAAATTGTCATCTCCTCCAAAAATAATGTCATCAACAAATACCTCAATAATTAACTCTTTGTCATGATCCAATTTGAAATAAAAGTTGTTGTCAGTAGTACCTTTATTGAATCCAAGCTTCAGTAAATATTTGTCCAGTCTAGCATACCAGGTTCTAGGTGCTTGCTTGAGTCCATATAGATCTTTCTTCAATTGAAAAACCACGTTTTCCTTATCAGTCAATTGAAATCCATCTGGTTGTTCAATGTATACTTCTTCTAACTCACCATTCAGAAAAGCTGACTTCACATCCATTTGATAGACTTTATAATTTTTATATGCAGCATAAGCAAGAAATAATCTTACAGCTTCAATTTTGGCAACAAGGGCAAAGGTTTCTTCAAAATCAATACCTTCCATTTGTGAATACCCTTTACATACCAATCTTTCTTTATTCTAGACCACTTCACCTTGTTCATTCAGCTTATTTCGAAAGACCCATTTGGTACCAATCACATTCTTATCTTTAGGTCTGGGAACAAGTATCCATGATCATTCTTTTCAATATGCATAAGTTCTTCCTTCATAACTTCCATCTAGTGTTCATCATTGCAAGCTTCATTGACATCTTTAGGCTCAATCTTGGAAATCAGGAAATACTCTTCTGCAATCTTTCTTCTAGTTTGCACTCCTTTAGTCTTGTCTCCTATAATTTGATTTTCAGAATGATTTAGCTTAATCTTAACTTTTGATTCTTTTGTTCTTTCTTCTGCACTTGCAGTTGTCTCTACTTCCTGACTATCTTGATTTATTGGAACAAATTGAAGCTATCTTATTGGGACAAATGGCACAATTTGAAGTTGATTTTGTGTCCGAACATTCTTCCCTTGGTTTGTATTGTCTTCATCTGGATCATATCCACAATATCTGGATGGTCTAGTAGAATCCTCATCAACTCTAACATTTGCACTCTCAACCTCTCAGTCTTCTATTATAGCACCGGTAGGCCTTGCTTCTAGTAGAGTAACCTAGAAAGATTCCTTCATCGCTTCTTGCATCAAACTTTCCTATATCGTCATCTCTTTTGATGTAACACTTTCTTCCAAATATCTTGAAGTATTTAACAGTAGGCTTATAACCAAACCATAGTTCAAAAGGAATCTTACTAGAATTACCATTTACATTTACCTGGTTCAAAGTGTACACAACAGTGCTTATAGCTTCACTCCAGTAGATGTGAGGCACATTTCCTTCAATCATCATTATTCTAGCAGCATCCAGAATTGTTATGTTCTTCCTCTCTGCAACTCCATTTTGTTGAGGGGTTCGGGGAGCAGATAACTGTCTTTTGATTCCATGCTCTTCATAGAAAGAATTAAACTCCCTGGAGTCGAATTCACCACCTCGGTTTGACCTTAGGTATTTTATTTTCAGACCTTTCTCATTTTCTACCATAGCTTTGAAACTTTTTAACTTTTCTAATGCTTCACATTTTTCTCTTAAGAAGGAAACCCATATCATTCTAGAATAATCATCAATAAGCAGCATAAAGTACCTTCCACCATGGAAACTTCTAACTCTGGAAGGACCACATAGATCAGTATGCACCAATTCCAGTAATCCATTTGAATGATGTTGTTTGCTCTGAAAAGAGACTCTAGTTTGTTTTCCCATCTGACACTCCTTGCAAATTGTGTTAGCAAGCTTTACTAGCTTAGGTAGATCTCTTACTACTTGAGTGGAACTTACTTTGACTATTTTATCAAAATTCACATGACACAACCTTCTATGCCATAACCAGCTTTCATCTACTTGAGCAATTAAACAACTTTCACTTTTAGCATTTAAGTGAAAAACATTACCTTTTTTTCTGTTTACCTGAAGCAATTATATTTCCAAAACTTCCATATATCCTGCATCTTCCATCTTTGAACTGAAGATCATAACCCTTGTCCACCATCTGTCCAACACTCAACAGGTTGTGCTTCAAGCCTTCAACATAAAGAACATCATCAGTGTTATGCTTACCACCAAGACAAATAGATCCTTTGCCACGAATCACACAAGCATTGTTATCTCCAAATCTTACAATCCCACTATCATACTTCTCTAGACTTACAAATTTTCTTTTGCCACTAGTCATATGATGTTAGCATCTGCTATCAATGACCCACTCATCCTTTTCTTCAATTCGGGTTGCAAGAGCTTTCTCAACTTTACCAGATTCAATAGCCACAAGACTATTTTCCTTGATAGCAATGAAAACCCAATCATCTTCATTTCTATTTTCTTTATTAGACTCTTCATCAGTCACACCTTTAGCAAAGTATCATTTCTTTTGGAATCTAGATTTGTAAGGCTTAGATATAGGAACTCTTTTAGGACACCTTGATGTAAAATGACCTATTTTACTACAAGAAAAACATTTGATTGGCAACTTTCCTTTATACTTACCTTGTCCTCTACCTTCTTTCTTCACAATCAATGCTTCCAACTCTTCCACCTCTCTTTCTTCATCTTCAAGCTATTTCATTTCTTTCTCATATTTAAATGTCTTTCTAGAACTCTCTCCTAGATCATATCTTTGCTTGTTTCTTTTGGATATAGTAGCCTTGAATGCAATTTCATTCTTAGGAGAAGATTCACCAAATTCACTCAACTCAAAGGCAACAAGTTTACCAATCAGTGTATCTCTTGTCACATTCGTCAATGATTTGGTTTCTTCAATATTATGAGCCTTCGCTTTGCAAGAGGGAGGCAATGATTTGAGCACTTTAGCCATAATTTCTTCTTCTTCTAGGGTACCATCGACACATCTAATATCCATCACTATTTCATTTACTCTTTGCATAAAAGAAGAAATATTTCCATCTTCACCCATCTTCAAATTTTCATACATGCCTTTCAAACTCTGTATCTTAGCCATCTTCACATGTACATCTCCATAAAAAGTTTCCAACTTCATCCACATCTCATGAGTTGTCTTCAGACCTATCACATTTGACATTCCTGAATCTGTTAGAGCACTCAACAAAGCTTCCATAGCCCTAACATTATTCTCATCTTCTTTAATCTCATCAGCAGTGGAAGGACCATTCCGAGGAATAACATATCTTTTCTTTATAATCTTCTAGAAGGGTTCACCATTACACCTCAAATCACACTCCATCCTAGTTTTCCACAATGAGTAGTTTATTCCATCAAATCTAGGACTGTCCTTCTATGATTCCATCTCAAATCACCTCAAGCTTTCAAACTTCTTCAGAGGAACCTGCTCTAATACCAATTGTTGGAAAAACAAGGATAAACAACTGAGAGGGGGGGTGAATCAGTTGTTACAGAATATTTAAACTCTTTTTCAAACTTAACTTAATCTCAAATCTAATGAATGAACAGTAAACCATGAACAAACAACACATCAGAAGCACAAAGAACACCAAGATTTTTTACGTGGAAACCCTGTTAGGGGAAAAACCATGGTGGATGTTAGTGTTGATGTGTTTTTTATGCACTTCTCAACACAGACAGTGCGTAGGTGCACTAACTCTCTTGAAATACAATCTTCCACAATCAGATTGCAGAACACTATCCCAAGGTCTCTAATGTCAGGTCTTGACAGTGCTTGGAATATCTCAGTTGATTTATGTGATTTACTGAAATCACAAGGTGGACTTATGGATGAGTTACAAAGCATGGGAAGTTGGGTCTTGAAATGGAGTTCCTAAGATGGGGAAGTTGTTGTGCATTTTCTATAGGTTCAAACAACAGTCTTGAACTCCATTTTTATCATTGGATTTATCTTTACAATGTGCAATGAACCTTTCCATAGGTCACTCATTAAAAAAAAGGAAAAAGGGCAGGGAAGACAAAAGATTCCTAGACCTGAAACTACAAATGAACAATGATCATGGAGCCTGCTACAGTAGACAGATTTTCTAAATTGGGTTTTGTTTGACCAAGAGAAACCTACAGCTACACAAAACCAGTGCAATCTCCTAAGGTCTACTAATTTTCAGATTGCACATGCACATCATGAACATGCAATTGAACTAAGTTGCAGCATTGGAATAAAGAAGCCCAGGCTAACTTTGCACAGCAGCTTGTCATCAACAAGTGTTAAAAGTATGGGTTGAAAGCTCATCAAATACCAAAACAACAATTTCCATTATCACCTCCATTCAAGAATCTACAACTAAAACTACTATGGAAGTTGAACCATGCATACATAGAGAGAAAACTCAAAAGGAACACCCATAAATCATGCAATGTTGTTTTCTATTACTGCAAAATGTTTTTACATCAATTCTCCAACCCTTACAAATGAGGGGCAAGCCCCTATTTATAGTTTTCCAAAGCCCAAATCAATGGCTAGGATCAATTTGCAATGAATGGCCCAGATTCAATTACATTAGGGTTTCACCTACCCCACAACATCCAACAATTTTAAAATAGATCTTTTTCTTTTCTCTGTTTTGTCATCTAGTGCCCAGGTGTTGTAGCAATTTCGTTATTTAGCCGATTTCCCTTTTACTGTAGCTGAAACTGCCTGAAATTTGTCTTCTTACTTGATGTGTTTGCGGTGTTATTCCTTGGATCAAATGATTCCATCAACGATTGGCATCAATAGATTGCTTTCCCTTGATTCGAGCGGATAGCTCCCTTATGCTTTCTTCAAGGCTGCCCCTTGCATTTTTGTCCTTGACTTCCTTGGCACACACCTTCTTCTAACATTGACCCTGTTGGTGGGTGCTAGGGGGAGAGATGAACATGAAATGAATGGTGACAGGAGCTATGCGCATTCCTTGTTCAGCTTTCTCGATGGGTCTCTTGGCGGACCTGCAGTAGGCTCCTTGAATCCTATGTACATGAAGTGTTGTAAGTGCTTTCATACACAAATCAAGGAAAATGTTAGTCAAATCTTGCAAAATCATTGTTAGATCCATCCATGCATCATCAAAAGATGATAATATTCATATTTGGAGCTCATTTGGACCATAAACATTAATCCGGGCCACTGGGGCTCCACGGATGTTCCAAAATAGTGAAAGGGGGGCAAAGCTCCAAAACCACTGAAACTTAATGGAACGTTGACGAAACTTTGGCAATTCATTTAGGCACCTCAAACACATCCCACATCCACCAAAAAGTTTCCCCCAAAGTCAAAAATGTGGAAACCGGACCGACGGGGGTCCACAGATGTTTCCAAAACAGCCAAAGAGGGACGAAGGTCCGGAACCAGTGAAACTTAACAGAACGTTGACGAAACTTTGGAAGTTCACTTAGGCACCAAAAACACATCCCAGATCCACCAAAAAGTTGGCCCCAAAGTCAAAAAAATTGAAACTAGACCGGCAGGGGTCCACAGATGTTTCCAAAACAACCAAAACCACCGAAACTTAATGGAACGTTGACGAAACCTTGGCAGTTCATTTAAGCACCCCAAACACATCCCAAATCCACCAAAAAATTTCCCCCAAAGTCAAAAATGTGGAAAAAAGCGAATCGAGTGATCAAGGACCAAGTTAGCAAAAACAAGACAATGGGTAGAAAAGGGACGGGGGACTTCATTTTTTTGCAGATTTGAATACAATAAGTAGGTGAATTTGGTAAGGAGAATTTGATCATTTGAAGGCACATGACCAATTTGGGCTTGGAAAATGGGGCACGCAAAACAAGACAAGAGCAAAGCAGCCTGTCGAGAACGAAAAAAGGGGGGTCCCTGCCTATAGTGGGGTGTGTGTGCAAAACATGCACAACAAATGGTGACTTGCTGGGGAAATGCTCTAGAGCATTTTGATGACAAACTGGAATCACGAACCCAAAATCTTTGGTTCCGACCTTCACGCTAGGGCAAACAAACCAGGTGCCCAACCAAAGGATCAAAACCACTAGCCAACCCAACCTTCTGTATGCTAAAAATCCAAGTGTGTGCAATTGCGTTAATTCCCATCCTTCAGTTGCTACAAGAACCCAAGCTCTGTCAAGTTAAGCTACGTAGTTTATTCTAACTCCAAAAGCATCTGAGACATTGCCTCGCTGCTAGTCAGGCGTCCATAGTCCCGACGAGGTTGTCGCTATGATTCTCCCGAACATTGCTCTACTATTGGCCAGGCATCCATAGCCTCGGTAGAGTTGTTCAAATACCCCTAAAAAGTTGAATTTTCTCTTTCTTTTAATTTTCAATATTTTCTTTCTTTCTTTCTTTTCTCTTTTCAGCTCTTTTATTTCAACCCACAAGCATTGAAGGTCATGCTCAGGGCTGAGAATCACAGTGGCGCTAGAGTAGAATTTTAGATTTTTCACTTAACTAGACTTCACAAAAGGCCCTACAGTGACTGTCGGATTCTTAAGATGTGTAAGAGCTATAAGATTTCAGAATACGTCAAAGTCGGACTAAACCAACAACTTATCCTCTTTGAATCAAATACCCAGATCACTTGACACTAACAAAAGACCTTCACCATCCACTCTAAAGACTTGATTGGAGTTTGACAAAGAAATACATGGAACAACCCTAGGTGATAAGTATGGTTGTTGTGCGCACAGATGTACCCAGCTAAAAGTAGATGGACCTCGAGCAAAGCAGCATCAAAGCAAAAGAAAACAAAAAGAAAACAACCTACAAAGTGAGCAACCTACATCAAACCAACTAACCTAAGGAAAGAAGGAGAGTAGAGTATTTATAGGAAACCTATACTACTCAAAACAAGCTATGTACAAAGATATTTACAAAGCACTATGTTCAGGCAGGGCAAGCCAACATTAACGTTTATTAGATTTCGTAATGCATGCATAAGAAAATAGGCGATCGTTATCATTCTTAACCATGCAAACTTATCTTTATATTCAGAAAAAGGAAGTTCAACATTGCAACACTCAAGTTCAATCACGTCATCATAAAAAATCAGCAATTGAGGAGGCTCGCTGAACCAATGGTTAATCCATAAACATGTTCGTTTTCCCTCATTCCCATAATCAAAATAATAAGTGCAATTATGAGAAATAATAGGGGCAAGGAAGGATAGAACCTGGATGTCATCATATGGAGGTGGAAGCGTTGGACAGTCGAGAGCAAGCACATCATCGTTGATCGTTGCATTGGTAGCCTCGAGCGGGCTTGGTAGAGGGTGCAACACTTCAGACATTGAGCTTGCATAAGGCTGGGAGGATGGGGAAGCAAACAACTCTTCCAATCTACCAATGGGACCTACAGCCCTGATTGGCAATTCTTCAAAAAGAAATACTTCTCCACATTGATCATCTGCAAACTTGGGATCCACTTGGTTGTTGTCCTTAAGGGGCAGCATGTTGTCTCATTTCCTTCCCCAAGGGTTGTCCTTATTTATGTGGTGTTCAGTGTCATGGGATGATTACATACGCGAATCTATCCTATTGCAGCCATCTGAATATGAGGGAGGATCAGTAACGATCAAGGCAGAAGAACCACCAGTTAAATCATGTAATTCACCGAGAATTTCATGTTCATTGGCAGCCATCAAAACACCCCCACCTTTGTCTTCTTCCCTTTGTTGTTCACACATCTCCTCATGATGTTCACTCATTTCCTCTTGCTCACTATTTTTGTAAATGGAGAAGGAGCTCCTCTCCCAATCTGGAAACTCTAGTGCATCACTATTCAGGGGCTCAAGGAGTATGTATTCATCACTACCGTCTTTTGGGATGTGCTCTTCCTCGACATGAGCATACCTCTGTAGTGCAACTCCCAATGGAAAGAATTCATCAATTGATGGCACCTCATCGAGCGGACCAAATTCTACTGCACAATTTCCCTCCAAAGACTCGCCAAAAAACCCATCATCCATGGTACACAACTGCTCTTCAAGAGGAAGAACTTCTTGGTGACTGGTGGACAACACTCCCACTTGATCTACTTCATCACTCAGAAGTCTGAGACTGTATTGTTGTCCTTCTTCTATTTCTGTCCCAACATCCTCTTGAGGTCTGCCTTCAATTGAGCCATCACTTGATTCAGGCTTTTGGTCTTCTTCTTCGATATGGGCAGCAAGTAGAGGAGGTCGGGTACTTGGCTGCCTCACTTGTCCTTTGAATTGCTTAATGGCTTCTTTGCATAGCTTGCATGCAAACTCAGAGTGTGAGGAATCATGAAGTCTGCACCAATTTGGCAATAGTAGCACCTCCAAATCCACTTGGTATTTCAGCTCCGACCAATCCTTTTCCAACCTGGAGACGAGCTGGTCATATCTCTCTATGATTGGGTCCTCATCATCACTTGAAAAAGAAGCTTGATGGTAGACAATCGTGGTGAGTGGTTGCTCCCACTCCTCCAAATCTGCATTTTCAGATCCTCGATCACTGTCATTGGTGAAGGGGAGGCTTTCTAATCTAATTTCACTTATACCTTCATCATCATTTTCTACTGCTTCAATGTTGTCAACCTTTTCTTCTTCTTGTTCTTTAGCATCTTCATTGGTTTTTCTAACATCCATGGTTGCAGACTTCATTGGTTCATCATCACCTACCAATTTCTCTTCTTCTGGAGTGGAGGACTACCTTTGATTGGTGGAGGGAAGACCTTCTAAATTAGTTTCAATCATATTTTCACCAAGGCACCTTGCTGTCCTAGTGAAATTTGCCTCTTCCTCCTGGTTTTCAACTTCGATGTCTGCTGCTCCAACATCAACTTGTATCGAATTTCTTGGTTCATCTTCAATGTGTTGTCCTTTGAATGCTGACAACTCTTCTGCCTCGTTGGATAACTTCTCCTCATTGGGAGTTGGCTGCTCCAACTTGTCCAAACAACCCTTGGCTTGAGCGATGATGTTGTCACATGATGGACACATAAATTTTGAATGTGGTACATTATGAAATCTACACCAACTTGCCATTATTACTTCCTCCAATCTTGGTCCATCCTTGCTGCTCAAATGTTCTTGAATCAGCTCCTTGAATGCCTTGGCTGTCATGCTTGTCAATTCTTCCTTCGAGTTTGCAAGGGCTAAAGTCAGATAGATTTTGCAAAAGGGGATTTCTCCTTGCAAGACTTTTTCAAATTTGTTCAAAAAAGCCAGACACCCCAACTCATTGTGCCTACGAGTGCAATGGATCTGACATCTATCCGCCAATGCAAACTGCTGCAATGGCTTCTTCAGTCTCTTATTCAAATCTCCTTGCAGATGAGTGATGTCGATTTGTACATGCTGCTCCATTTCGACTTAGCTTATACTTGCCTTCAATTTTTTTTTTTTTAGCATTAAAAGAGATCTCCCTATCTCAGATTTCTTCTTGAAAGTGCTCTCTTCGATTTCCAATTTTAAGCTTTGTAGCCTCAACATGTCATGCCCTCCTTCTAGTGCTAGTTCTGTTGATGGCGTTAGGAGGAGGAGGGCATAAAATGAATCACTTCCAACCTCCAACTTTGTATTCCCAACGTGTCAGCCCTCCATCTAGCGCTAGTTCTGTTGATGTGTTTTTTATGCACTTCTCAACATAGGCAGTGCGTAGGTACACTACCTCTCTTGAAAGACAATCTTTCACAATCAAATTGCAAAACACTATCCCAAGGTCTCTAATGCCAGGTCTTGACAGTGCTTGGAATATCTCAGTTGATTTATGTGATTTACTAGAATCACAAGGTGGACTTACGGATGAGTTACAAAGCATGGGAAGTTGGGTCTTGAAATGGAGTTCCTAAGATGGGTAAGTTGTGCATTTGCTGTAGGTTCAAACAACAGTCTTGAACTCCATTTTTATAATTGGATTTAGCTTTACAATGTGCAATAAACCTTTCCATAGGTCACTCATTAAAAAAAAAGGAAAAAGGGCAGGGAAGAGAGAAGATTCCTAGACCTGAAACTACAAATGAACAATGATCATGGAGGCTGCTACAGTAGACAGACTTTCTAAACTGGTTTGCTTGAGCAAGAGAAACCTACAGCTACACAAAACTAGTGCAATCTCCTAAGGTCTGCTGATTTTCAGATTGCACATGCACATCATGAACATGCAATTGAACTAAGTTGCAGCATTGGAATAAAGAAGCCCAGGCTAACTTTGCACAATAGCTTGTCATCAACAAGTGCTAAAAGTATGGGCTAAAAGCTCATCAAATACCAAAACAACAATTTCCATTATCACCTCCATTCAAGAATCTACAACTAAAACTACTATGGAAGTTGAACCATGCATACATAAAGAGCAAACTCAAAAGGAACACCCATAAATCATGCAATGTTGCTTTCTATTGCTGCAGAATGTTTTTACATCAGTTCTCCAACCCTTACAAATGAGGGGCAAACCCCTATTTATAGTTTTCCAAAGCCAAAATCAATGGCTAGGATCAATTTGCAATGAATAGCCCAGATTCAATTACATTAGGGTTTCACCTACCCCACATTATCCAACAATTTTAAAATAGATCTTTGTCTTTTCTCTATTTTGTCATCTAGTGCCCAGGTGTTGTAGCAATTTCATCATTTAGCCAATTTCCCTTTTACTGTAGCCGAAACTGCCTGAAATTTGTCTTCTTACTTGATGTGTTTGCAGTGTTCTTCCTTGGATCAAATGAGCCCGTCGATGATTGGCATCAATAGATTGGTTTCCCCTGATTCGAGTGGATAGCTCCCTTATGCTTTCTTCAAGGCCGCCCTTTGCATTTTTGTCCCTAACTTCCTTGGCACACGCCTTCTTCTAATGTTGATCCTGTCGGTGGGTGCTAGGGGGAGAGGTGAACATGAAATGAATGGTGACAGGAGCTATGCGCATTCCTTGTTCAGCTTTCTCGATGGGTCTCCTGGCGAACCTGCAGTGGGCTCCTTGAATCTTGCATACATGAAGTGTTGTAAGTGCTTTCATACATAAATCAAGGAAAATTTTTGTCAAATCTTGCAAAATCCTTGTTAGATCCATCCATGCATCATCAAAAGATCATAATATTCATATTTGGAGCTCATTTGGACCATAAACATTAATTCGGGTTGCTAGGGCTCCACGGATGTGCTCCAAAACCACTGAAACTTAATGGAATGTTGACGAAACTTTGGCAGTTCATTTAAGCACCTCAAACACATCCCAGATCCACCAAAAAATTGCCCCTAAAGTCAAAAATGTGGAAACTGGACCGACGAGGGTCCACGAATGTTTCCAAAATAGCCAAAGAGGGATGAAGCTCTGGAACCACTGAAACTTAACATAACATTGATGAAAATTTGGCAGTTCACTTAGGCACCACAAAAACATCCCAGATCCACCAAAAAGTTGGCCCCAAAGTCAAAAATGTGGAAACTAGACCAACAGGGGTCCACAGATGTTTCCAAAACAGCCAAAGAGGGACGGAGTCCCGGAGCTTGGCTGGAGGGGCCAGGCTCCGGAGGCCGGGTCACCAGGGCTCCATGGATGTTCAAAATGGCCAAAGAGGGATGAAGTCCTAGAAACGGCCGCGGAGGGGCCGGGCTTTGGAGGTCAGGCAGTCGGGGCTCCACAGATGTTCAAAACGGCCAAAGAGGGATGAAGTCCCGGAAACGGCCACGAAGGGGCCGAGCTTCGGAGGCTAAGCCGCTGGGGCTCCACAGATGTTCAAAATGGCCAAAAAGGGATGGAATCCCAGAAACGGCCATGGAGGGGCCGGGCTCCGGAGGCCGGACCACCGGGGCTCCACGGATGTTCCAAAACAGCCAAAGGGGGATGAAGCTCTGAAACCACCGAAACTTAACGGAACATTGACGAAACCTTGGAAGTTCATTTAAGCACCCCAAACACATCCAAAATCCACCAAAAAGTTGTCCCAAAAATTAAAAAATGTGGAAACTGGAGCGACGGGGATCCATAGATGTTTCCAAATAGCCAAAGAGGAAGGGAATTCTGGAGGGAAAGTTTTGAAACCACCGAAACTTAATGAAACATTGATGAAACCTTGGCAGTTCATTTAAGCAACCCAAACACATCCCAAATCCACCAAAAAGTTGCCCCCAAAGTCAAAAATGTGGAAACCAGACCGGCAAGGGTCCATGGATGTTTCCAAAACAGCCAAAGAGGGACGAAGCTCCGAAACCACCAAAACTTAATGGAATGTTGACGAAACCTTGGCAATTCATTTAAGCACCCCAAACACATCCCAAATCCACCAAAAATTTCCCTCCAAAGTAAAAAATGTGGAAAAAATCAAATTGAGTGATCAAGGACCAAGTTAGCAAAAAAAGACAATGGGCAGAAAAGGGACGAGGGACTTCATTTTTCTACAGATTTGAATACACTAAGTAGGTGAATTTGGTAAGGGGAATTTGATCGTTTGAAGGCACATGACCAATTTGGGCTTGGAAAATGGGGCATGCAAAACAAGACAAGAGCAAAGCAGCCTGTCAGGAGCGAAAAAAGGGGGTCCTTTCCTACAGTGGGGCGTGTGTGCAAAACATGCACAACAGTTAGTCCACAATATTATACCTTGTTAAAAGTATAAGAAAAATAATGGGAATGCACATGCATTCATACACACTGCCTAGAGCTCACTGCCCAACAATACACAACAATACAAATTAGATCCATAGGGTATGAACTAAGGAAATAGCTTCTTCACAAGCTTGATTATAGTTCTAGTTAAGCACAAAAAACCTTCTTCACACTTCACTCAAACTTCTTCTCACTCTACTCTTTAATCGAATGATATGGACACTATTCACACATTTGCACTTTCTCTGGCATACATTTTCTCTTATGCACACACTAACTTCACTCAAACAATCGCTCTTATATATCCGCAACATGGAATTACATCAACAACCTTGTTGACCAAAATATAAGACATATTTTTAATGTCGGCCCAAATTTACAAATAAATTTTCAATGTAGATCAAACACCATCGGCTAATATCATGATGTGACCCAAAACAATATCCTCGAGCATGCCAAACATTCAAAATTAAATCTACAAGGATCCACAACACGCCACAACCACCATGTCAGCCAAGAACATGAAAACCCAAACATACCGAGAAATATCTTCAACCATGAGCACACCGATCAATGTGGATGTGCAACAAAGATAGAGGATGATCTAGAAACATCCACAAGCACCAAGAAACAATAGAGAAACATCTGTAGTAACTAGAATTACCAGAATCACACTAACTTTAATCAAGAACATTGACAGAGACCACATAAACACTATCAAAACACAGATCTCTATAACTCGAACAAATATTCATGCGGACCTCTGAAACTTCCAATTGATGGACTAGATACACTCATCAATAAACCCTTTAGTCCACAACAACTGATCTTCAATGTACAAAACAATACACCTTCATGACCTTCAAAGTTCCACTGGGAACCTGGAACTCCTTTAACAATTTTCTCAATATCCTCGACATATACAACTTTCAATACAATAATGCTAATAGTGTTGACATCAACAATAACCACATATCAGCAACACAACCACAACATCCAACACCTATTACACAACATATCTTGTAACACAAAACTTTAGTAGCATTTTTTATATATTATGATAATAATAACTTAATTTGCAATTTAATCATTGCTTATGTCATTACCACATAACATTGACCAATGAAGTTGATAATATATAATGAAATAATAATAGTAGAATATCATTGAAATATCCAAAAGAAGATGGATGTTACAACTACCAATAAGTTATCAATAGAGAAGCATCAACCAAAGTGTAGAGAAATGAGCCTTAAGTTTAACTCTAAAAGGAAGTTAAAATAGGTTCACAATTAGCCATATAGAATCATAAGATTAAATCAAGTGCATACCTAAGAAAGTATTGCAACAAGACAAAGTCAGTCATAGATTGCATGTCCTATAGAACATATTTCACTATGCTAATAGTGGATGATGAGCTACCTTCGATGATCAAGTTATCAACATGCAAAGTTATGATTAGGAATGCATCATCATAGAAACATATAAATATTTACATTAGAACAACATCAAGAGAATATAACTATCCTAAGGAAATATTCTATCTTGGCATACTATGCATGAGGGGCTTGTTTGATACCATGGATAGAGTTTTCAAGTCTATAGACCATAAAGGAATCCAAAACAAATACTCATTGTTGCTCCATGTAAATATCCTCCTAAATATACCCATGAAGAAAGTAATTCTTCATGCTCATTCGATAAATATCCTAACAATGTGCAATACTAATGGTAAGTGTTAGGTAAATGGAGTTAATCTTAGTGTAACCAAGATTATAGAGTATATAAAAGAAATATAAAACATAATAATAGAAATCAAACTCTAAAATATGTGAACCTTCAATTGATAGTTTTCTCTTTTGAGAAGAAGATTTTAGATCATGCTTATGAATGTGGTTAGTCACATGATTGTGCAAGATATTTGTAGTGTATAACTCTAATGTGATATGATACTTGAAAGGATAAAAAAATCCCATTATTATTCAAAATATTTAGAGATGATTCAAATTGTGAAAGAAGATCTATATAGTTTTCTTTTTTTCTTTCTTATTTAAAATTGATTTGATTTCATCTTAAAATTATTTGTGTGACTTTTGCTTTATTTAATTTAGGAATGTACAAGCATAAATCAAAGAATTGACAATTTGCAAGACTTCATGAGTGGAAGAGATTGGTTTTTGAAAGTGAGTTAATTATATGAAATGATGAGATGATAATTATTTATTTATTTATATAATTAAATAATTATGTGTGCATAAATTTAGTTAGGAATTGATTAATTAATTAATACTAATAAATTAATTAATTATGAAGTGATGTTAGACGATTAAAATGAGATTAATTAATTATCATAGTGTAATTGATTAAATTACATGTATTTAATCAATAATTAATTAACTAATTAGGAAAATCAATTAGCTAATGAAATGTGATGAGATAAATGTTGCAATTAATTAATTAATTGGATTAATTAATCATAATAGTGATGTTCAAGTAAATTAGCTAGGGTGAATTAATGTGTAGGATTAATGATAGAGGGAGGTGCAATTAGGGTAATGAAATATAGGTGTCTATATTTGTCACTCTTTAAAGGGAATTATGATTAAAAGAACTTGTGTCTTTTCAAATAAATTAAAGGAAGAAGGTGAAGAATAGATGTAGAAGGATGAATTCAATGGTATGATGGTTAGGAAGATTCCCCGTGAGAGTGCATGCAAGAATGGAATATACAAATGTGTGATCAAAATAAGAAGAGGGATATGGAATGGATAAAATTGGGTGAGAATGGATGGGTTAAAATAGAAGGGTAGGTAAGATTGAGAATGAAGTGTTAGTGATAGATATTTAACAATAACAATTTATAAGAAAAAAATAAGCATGAGTGAGGTGATGATGAATGCTATGAATATTGCATGAATTTAAACATGTTTATGCAATGTGATGTTTACTATAGCATATGCCATGATGCATCATGATATAGAAACCCGTGATGACATTATTTCCATGTGCTATAGAATTTAAACACCCAAGTAGATGTATATCATAGGATGCTCCATAATATGGAATATCCATGATGACATTACAATAAAATACCCCAAGTACTAACAAATATGTAAAATAAAATAAGAAAACATACACGTAAGAAAGTAGATAAAAGCCAAAAAAATAAGAAAGATTTTACTTTGGTCAAGTTAATAACTAAAGATTGATTGGTAATGATAATAAAATTATTGATTTGAGAATGATATAACCTAAGAAAAATGTAAGGATTGAGAATGATATATTTGATAAAGATGTGAGGATTGGTTTTTAAAACTAAAAAAGGATTATAATAAGGTCAAAGGAAAAACCTATAGATGATTTTAGATTTGTGTTAGAATAATTGACTATATTTGTTTATATTTTCTTCCTTGATGTTATGTTTGCATTGTGAGGAGCTTTGTATTTTTTCTTCATAGGAAAGTAATTCTATTAATATTCAGAAAAGGATTACATTAATTGTTACAGATAAGAACATGCCCAATGCTCTCATTCCCAACATTCCAAAGAAGGAGGCCGAACCAACTTATAGAAATACCTCTCTGACTATTCTACAAAAAACCACTTACAATATTGACTTACTAGACCCTAAGCTAATCATTGAAAAAAAAACCAAAATTTGAAAACATGAGTTCATACCACCCCATTCTCTTGGAGATAGTTTATAAACTCTCTAACCCATGTGAAATCCTGGACTGGCCAGATGCAACCACTTCTTTATGATGTAGGGAATTTAACACTACCCTCACACAAATTCATTCAACACCAATAACAACAAGCAAGATGGAAATATTTGCAACAAAAAATTTAATCTTCCCTATTAAATTTGCAACAAGGTTTCACAATTTCAATAAAATATGATTACAAAAGTTTGTGCAACTATATAGGCTAAAAGAAATCATTACCAAAATAGATATAAAACTGATATGTGATAGAAAACAACATCCACAACAATCTACAAGTTCTTCTCCTTCAAAACACCTCCCTGCACTATGAACTTCACTCTCAAATCCGCACTCTTCAATCACCCACTTGTTGTCCTTCAACCATGGATTCCAAAATCCATTTTCTACTACAACACTCCTTCCAAACCTACAACAACAATGTTTGCAACCTCTTCCCAATAAAATCCACTCCCACCTTCTCACACCCAAAAATTTGGAAAATGAAAATCAAACAGTTTTTTTTTCATAGCGCCTCCTTGCAACCACTATCTCCATTAAATTTGTAACTCCTCTACACCCCAATCCTAGAAAAGAAAATTAAATTCATAAAATATATTTTTTAAACTCTCCAATGCATGTATAATTTACCTCCAAGAAGAATAATCGTCATTAGTCGGTCATTGATTCACCTCTCCTCACAATAGGAGTCCAATTTCAAAAAAAAATTGCCTCCACAAAATGTGTGTCCCATTTTTCCAGCACTAATGGGGAGTAATGAAATTTCATGCCACAATTTCAAACTCTAGAAAAATCCCACACCCTAGATTGATTTTTTCCAAATAAATATTTAAAATACATTTTCCAAAATATTTTTCCCATACAACTTCCAACCAAAAAATTTCCAATTATTTAAATTATTATTTTTTTAGACAAAGATAAAAAAATTATTATATAAAAAATTATTCAACCATGTCAAACCAAAATTTTATCTTTTTGGTTGATGCAAGATTGCTAGTACCCCTAGATGCTCCTGCATCACTTTAAGAACCTCACCCCCTCTAAATCCCATGTATGATGTGACAACATATCATCACTTTTGGAATCCAACAGGAAAGGTTATAACCTAACCATCACAATCAAAGCATTGAGCAAGCCCATATCGAGTGGTCTTGAAATGCCATCACCTAGCTAAGTGGTGCCCACCGTCTCCTGAAGACCATCCAACAACCCAGGCTTCATCACCTTGTAATTTGTAGGACTTCATTCTTTAGTAGTTGAAGGTTTAGAATCCCTTCCACAAACCTAGAATTGATGTTTGTGTCTACCTTGTATCCTTCCTCCGACAATAAAAACACATGCCCTAGAATCAACTTCACTGCACCAAGTGCCAAGAAATCACTCTCAAGCAATATCCTTCTCAACCTTAACTATGAAACTTCCCCCAGAAATCCATTTTCCTTCAAGAGCTTACCAATCTTATTGTTGTGTCCATTCCTCTACCCACACATAACACCAAAATAATCTGACTGATCGGCGATCGAGTTCCACTTTTAAAGAATAGTTCACTTGTGCTAGAGCTTATCAATTAAAGCTTGCCTAGATTACAATATTTCTATGCGACATTTCTGTAGTATGAAATCCTCCCTCCAACTTCTCGCATGGATGAGATCTAGACTTAATTATTTCCATGACATAACACCCCGAGCTAGCCCATGTGTTAGGATGCTTAAACTAGCTTGATTAGCGTGACTTTCTAATTAATCCATCACCCCTATCAAATCAACACAAATGATGGAGATATTTTTTAATATCAACATTAAATTTGGGTTGTAGTATAGAGAACCCCCAAACCTGGAAAACTCATCAACTTGTTCTAGGATTCCACCCATCACACCACTACTCCTCCTTACAAAAAGCTTAAAACAAAAATAAAAAGTAGCACTAAGGTGCCAGTTGTCTACCGAACACATCCTCCCCCATCAAAAAATAAGCATAACACCTGAGGTTTGGATGGTTTCTATGTGTATCTAAACACCAAGGGTCTATAATAGTCAAGCACACCACTTGTTAACCCAACACAACTCATCTCAACAAGGTTTAGGCTTAGCACCAAAATGATCACTCAAACGCCACCTATCAATGTAACACACCACATCACAACAATGCATGTGTGTTTTACACCAAAGCAAGCACGTAGACACCACATGTCAACCTAACACACCTCACCTTGATTATGCCTATGCTTTACACCAAAAACAAGTGAGCAAGTGCCATGAATACTAGGGATTCAAGCTAAAACCCAATTTCCACCCGAATTGCACCAAAATTTCAAAAGTACCAAAGGTCCCCAACCACCAACTTAGGCCATGTATCCTTAGCAGCTACCTCCAAACCCTTCCGACAACTATATTCACCTCCTGGATCCATAAACATCAACAACTAAACCCTTTGGGAGTAGAGAAAATATTGTTTCTTGGCTACCTCGTCTGTGCCAAGATTCGTTATTTTTTCACCTCCACATTAGCTTCTTTGTATGTGTGAATAACCACAAAGTGCTCAAACTTCCTCAATAGACCTATAACCCTCTCCACCATCCCCTATAATTTCTAATTTAAAATCTTATCTAACCTAAGAGCACTTATCACTAGAGTTGAATCTCCTTCAACCTCGACATTTTTTCACTTAAGCTCTAGGAAGAACTCGAGCCCCTGAATCATTGCTTGAAGTTTTGTTGCATTGTTCATCCCATTCGAAAGAGGGGCAGATAGTTACCCCATGAAATCCTCTTTCCAATTTTAGATTATGGATCATGCCCCCAATCTTCCAGGGTTCCCTCTTGATGCCCCATCAAAATTTAGTTATGACTACTCAGGTGGCCTTCAAACTACCTTGTCTCGAGGTTCTTGTTATCCAACAACTCCTTGAGGGTAAACCCAAAAAACTAGTTTACAATTCTATTGAGGAAGGAAAAATGCATTTTAAGATGGAAAACACTTTAGGGGGTTTGCTAGAACCCCCTAAAGGGTTTACTAGAACCCCCCCTCTAGTGAATCCCCCTTTAATGGGTTTTAATTTTTAATTGCATTTAAAGGGGGGTTCGCTAGAAGGGGGGTTCTAGCGAACCCTGGTTTGCTAGAACCCCCCTTTTTCCCCCTTCTCCCCCTCTTTTACCAAATCTTTTCAAAAAAATTCACTTCGAAGCTCGGGTTGAGGATGAAAATGGAGGAGACTTCACAGACCCAACTAGATGATGGTAGTCCTCAGAACGAGTTATCCATTGAATATAATTTTAATATGTTTTGGTTTCATTATGTATTCTTTTTACTTTGATTAAACATAGGTTTTTCACCGAAAATCAAGCTCTTTGTTCTACACATATGGAAAATAGCAGATTATAAAAAAAAAAATTGAAAAATATCAATGCACTAGATATTGATGTCTCTGATCCGACAAAAAAAAATTGAATTTTGATACATACAAAAAAAGTTATGCTTTAGCTAGTGAATCATGTCTAAATTGTAACTGGTTTGACTTTGAAACTTAATTAAGAAAAAAATATTCATTGAAATGCTATGAAACCAATTCCATGCACTAGATATCATAGTTATGAATCTAAATTTGGAAAAAATAGAATTTTATCCTTCATAGAAAACAAGTTATGTGTTAGCCAATAATGCCACTCTTTAAAAATGGTGTTTACTATTAAAAAATAGTTTTTGAAAAAGATGAAAAAAGAAGTGCAATCTGATTCCAAAAATTTCAAAAAAATTAAAATTAAAATCTATAGACAAAATGTCACAAATCACTAGTTTGCATCATCTTCAAATTCCTAACGGATTAGCCACTATAGGTGCCCGAAAGTGAATATTTAGTTAAAAAAAATAGTTCAATGTCCACTTTGGCCAAAATATGTAAACCAATATTGTGGGATCACCCTTTATTCCCAAATTCTAGGATCTTGAGACTAAACCATCCAATTCTCAAATTCATATCCCAATCTGTGAATTCTAGTTTCTAAGGACCCAATCTTGAAACTCTATTGTTCACAATCTTTGCTATGACTTCCTCCACCTTGTTTTGAAAGGATGATGTATTCATCTCTTTTCCTTGGAACATCCTCTTGTTCCACTCTTTCCAAATCTCCCAGATCAGAATGGATGGGCTTATTAGCCATATGCATGAATGCATCACTCTCCTTCTTAATAAGGGCCGTGATTTGAAAAGGGACAAAATGTCATTTAGAAGAGCACCAACCCAACCTAGTTTCGCACATAGCCACCTCCAACACTCCTAAGCAAAGGGGCATCCAAGAAACAGATGATTATCATCTTCCTCACTTGATTTTCACATCACACACTACAACAGACAATGATATCCTATTCTACTAAACCTATCCACAGTCAAAATCCTCCCATAGATTGCAGTCCAAACAAAGGCCCCAACTTTTTGAAGGCATTTGTTATCCGTCGAACATAATTTCCATGGAAGTGAAGTTACCCCATCCTACCTCCCCAGCATCAAAAAATCATCCTTAGTGTTGTACTAACATGAACTAGAGGTAGTCTAAACCAACTTATCTTTACCTTATCTGATCATTATGATTCTATCTTTCAGAATAAATTACAGTTGCATGATTTTAGCAATAGGAAGATTTAGCTTGTTGAAGTCCTTCCATTTCCAACTATTGAGCCCTTCAACACAATTGATCACCAAGTAATCTCTTGTAGTCATTCCCCAAAGTTGTGTTAGAATACCTTTCAACTATTGTAAGTTTTCCAAAATATCTATTGATGGGTACTCCCCATGAGTCTTCCCAAAATAGTGTTGTATTGTCATCATGAATGTCCCAAGATAAGAATTCTATGATTAGTGGCCTACATTCTAACATGAAATTCCAAGCTCTTGATCCTTTAAGAAGAGTTTTTGAAGTGAGCATGTTGCACTCGTTGTCATCCCCAATGTATTTATTTTGGAGAATTTGGGCCCATTTCGACTTGCTTTCTATATACATCTTCTAAATCAAATTAGCCCCCAAAGCTATGTTTTGTCTCAAAAGATCTCGCAAACCTATTCCTCCCACCTCCTTCACCTCACAAATCCTATCCCATGTGATTATCACACACTTTTTATTCTCTCCATTACCTTTCTAGAAGAAGTTCCTCATGCTTTGGTTTAATGCTTTATATGTCCCCTTGAGCAGTGCCATACATGAAATTAAATAAATTGGGAGCACCGAAATAACTGTCTTTAGATTCACTAACCTACCAGCCCAAGATAACCATAGCCCCCTCCATGAAGACATTTGACTATTTACCTTATTTATCAAAGGATCCCATAACTTACCACAACCCACTCCCTTTGATAAAGGAAAGCCCAGGTATGTGCATGACAGTTGTCCTTTCCTAAATCTTAGGACTCTTAGAATCTCTTGCTCTTTACATGGAGGAGTATGAAAAAAAAAGAATTTTGATTTCACCTCACTTACCTCTTAACCTGAAGCCTCAATATAAAGCTCTAGAATATCCTTTAGCTTGCGAGCCTCACAACATTTCACAACCCCAAAAATCATAGTGTTGTCTATGAGTTGTTGATGGGTCACAATCGACATGATTCTCATTACCTAAATTCCCTCTAGCTTCCCAACACTTAGTTGTGACGCTAAAAAACCTTCCTAATGCCTCAACCATGATAATAAATAAAAAGGGGGATAGAGGATCTCCTTGTCTAATCCCCCTCAATGCTTCAAAGAAACCCTCTGGTGTGCCATTCATAATGGTTGAAAATATGGGGCTGGAAATACAATTTAACACCCAATTTACCCACTTACTATCAAAACCAAAGGCCTACAATACCTTGCACATAAACCTGAAATTCACTCAATCATATGTTTTTTTGATATCCAATTTCAACATCCTATGCTTCTTGGTTTTTTGAATAGAGTGTATGGCTTCCTATACAATAATGACTCCTAGAATTGACCTCCCAGGCACAAACCCTATTTTCTCCTCCGAAATTATTTGTAGTAGAATTTTTTAAGTCTATTTTCCACTAATTTTGTCATGATTTTGTACAATGTATTACAAAGAGATATGGGTCTGAACTCATCTAAAGATGACAAATTCTCATTTTTACGGATCAAAGTAATGAAGGTGTTGTTCAATTCCCTCAAGATCATTCCCAAGCTCCTTGAGTCTTCTATGATTGCAACCAATCACTTCCCGCTATGCTTCTTGAAAAAATCACACCGAAAACCCATCTAATCTAGGTGCTTTATCTAGATGAAGCTGCAAAGTTGTAACCTTAATTTCCTTTTCCATGAATTCCCTCATCAACGTCTTGTTATTCCCTTCATTGACCAAATTTGGGATCAACTCCAAATGTTGATTTTGTGGTACAAGCCTTGAACCTTCTTTTTTATTTAATTTTTTTTCAAAATAGGTGGTTGCTTCCCTGGCAATGTCCCTAGGAGACTCGACACTTATGCTACTAGCTCCTCAAATACTTGCAATTCTATTGACTTCTCTATGGGCCTTAGTGCTATTATGGAAGTATTTTTTATTCTTATCCCCCTCCACCATCGAGATCTCCCTATATTTCTTCCACCAAGGAGCTTTGGATTTTAAATTGGCTACATGGAATAGATTTAGATTGGATTATATTATTTGTTAGATCGTGATCTTGATAAAAAAAGTATCTAGGATTTAGTATTTTTTATATGTATTTGGATTTACTTGGAATTGGTTTGGATTGTGGTGATTTCTTATAATCATTGACATGGTAAAATCAAGTCTAGTGATAGGGATGAAGGGAACATTAGATCAAATTATTGAGGGATTATAGATAGTGGATAGAATAGAAGTGGAGTTCACAATTAATGGTCAAAGGATATGAGATGGAATGGATGGATGAATTGATGAAGGGACTCAAGATTTAATCTCTAGGTATTATGTCATATAGGAATATTATGCCTATATGTGTCATTAATGCTCCTATGTTAAAATTCTTGTTGACATTAAGATGTAGTTGAATTTCTTGTAAAATTTATTCCATAACATTTGATAGTATACTAGAATACATCAATTGTGATAGAATCCTAGAGTTCTCACTAGATTTTTGACATATTAAGAAATTTCCAGAGCATATTTCAACACTTTTACTTTGTCCTTTTCAAGGTTAAAAATGGGTGAAAGAGGATGGCTATGATGGGATGGATAGGTAAGATGGAATGAATAAGTGTGATAAAATTAATAGGTCCAATGGAATGGAACTTATCTCGAGTGTAAAGTAAATATAGGAGATCAATTTACTCATGATACCAAAGAACGAGTTTTCATCATGGTCCTTGGACAAGGTGCCATAAGAATTGTTTTGGATATTTGGATTTGGATTTTATATTTCTAGATTTAGGATTTTTGGATATCCTAATTTGGGATGTTGGGTGTTTGGATTTGGATTTAGGATGGGATTTTGATCAAGACCAAAAATCATACACACCATGTTGAATCTTATAACCTCATATGCTAGAGACAATAATGGTTGGAAAGATGGTGAATTTTTTGTATGAAAAGTACTTATTTTGATTATTTATCACATTTTAATTTATTTGCTTTATATTGATGTTTATTTTCATGTATATCTTTTCTTCATTTTGATCTTTTTCTTTATCTAGGTCATTTTTTATTTATTTTTATTTGTAGCTTCATGTTGGTGCTTTACTTTTTGGTGATTCTTGGATTCTTTTGGATTCTTTGATTCATACAATAATATGATCAAGATTAATTTTAAGGCCTTTGGGATGATCCCTTGGCAGCATGTTATCTTGAAGTCCCATGATATTTCTTATTTCTTTGTCACTTTGGAATATCAAATGATTAATATATTTTTGGTCTCAATTCATGGGTTTAGGATACTAGAGGTCAAGGTTGATGGTATAGACACAATATTGTTTAAAGGATTAATAACAATAATATTGTTGGAGGGCTATGGATGGCCTCTATTTTGATGTATATATTAAATAAATTTATCGAAGAGATTGTTAGGGTGTCACCAACATCATTAGATTTCTTATTAGAAGAATTATATTTGATTCCATGATATTCATGACTTACATAAAATAATATAGGTTCTAGGATTCCTTGCTCATGATGACCCAAATATTTTTATTTATAGTTCATTACTTGATACATTTTCTTTATGATATGATACTTGTTTCTCTAGAAACACAATGCTAGCCCATCAATGTACAACTATGAACCATTAGAATTTTTAATTTTCCTATCTAAAAGGAAAATATATTCGATAAATATTGTTGGATTGATTTGATGGGATATTTTTTCATGCTCCTTGTTTATAATTGTTGTAACTTCATTATCGTATGGTAAATTTTTTCAATTATGACGTGCTTATCCATATGTTCAGTGTGATCAATAGTAACTTTCTTTCCTATAGGCTTGATGTGATCAATATTCTCATCATGGGAAGAGGATGTTGTGATAAGATAGATGAGATCATCTTGGAAAATTTGAACTTGACTTGGTTGTGCACAAGGTTGATCATGATTTTGAATGATCTCTTGACATATCCGAAACCAATTCTTTAACAAGATGATGTACACCATTTTATTTCAATACCCCTTTGTATTAGTAAGATATTGGATATAATTATTTAATCTCTTGCTTTTATTAATGGAATTTATTTGGTTCTTATAGATCATAGGGATCTTGGATCTTATGGATTTTATGGATTTGATGAAATGTGTTTATTTAGATTCCCACATGGGCTGATTTGTGTAAATTTTTGTTCTAGGAGGGGCTTGGACAACCTAAATATGGTTCAATGGGGTAGCTACATTTCAAAATATATGATTTTACTTTCTAAAGGATGATGATACCTAAAAAGTGGTATAAAAACTCTTCAAATGTATTCCATTGATGTTTATTCTTTTCTAATAGCCATAGGAGAAAATCCCTTAGAGATTGTTTGGATAAGGGAGGCTTATATGTTGATTGGATAGTTGATAGGATTTTTTATTGGTTTATGAAGATTTGTATGATGAAGGACTTTCATAGGAGGATAAGGCTTTTATTTTTTCTTTAAGAATTAAAAATTTAGAGAAGTGGTGCAAATTATTTTATGCTAAAATGGTGTTGTCATTGCCAAGGTTGGCATGAAGATGACTAATAGATGATTGATTTTATCCTAGGGGATAGCCATTTTCTAATTTGATCTTGGATTGTAAGGATTTTTATGGTTTTTAGATTGGATCCTAGGAAAATATTGTCTCCATTTTCTATGGTGTGCATAATGAGGTCATCTAGATTGTGGGGTAGGAATAAATCAACTTGGATATGACCAAGTTTAGCTCTAAATAAATTAAAGTTGTAATTGATATTTTTTCTTGATTAGATAAGGTTATCATTGTAATTTTCCTTAAAATTATCTCTACCTTGACTTGGATAAAGGTTCTCATCAAATTGAAATGAACTCATGACCTTTTTTTGCCTTGTTTTCAATTTTTTGCACTAGTTTCACACAAAGGTGAAGACAAAGAATACACAACAATATACTATGTCATTCAAGTGAGTGTGTTCATCATGTGAGATCAATAATATACCTCAAATATATGAGTAAGGGTTAACCATTTACCAATGTATCGTATGTTACAAATGATCAATGGTTTAAAACAATATTAACTAAGGGATTCCTTGATATAAATTAAGGTACACAAGGTCCAAATTTATGAAAAGAGAGTACTATCTAAGGTATTTGAGGATGAGATAAAATACCCTCTCATTTCACTCCATTCCCTTTGAATAGAGTTTCACCAAAAATGATAATTCCAACTCAAAAGAGTAATGCCTAAGGCCTAGGTATTGGTGGATAAAACCACCTCACTTCATAGTACATTTAAAACATGTAATTTCTTAGCCAAAAATGATAGTTTTAACCTTGAATTTGTGTTACCCACTAGAACATGGGGTTTTTCCAATGCATGGTGATGAATACCAAGTTACTAGACCCTTAAAAAATAGAAAATAAAAAAGGAAGTCACTTTTAATTATAAAAATCACATTAAGCACAAGTGTAGATAACACACATACTACCCTTTTGATATGTAAGTGAAATGATCAATTTTTATCCTAAAGATAGCAGTAAGGCATAAGAGGAGAGCATACACACTCAAATCACATAAGTAGATACAAACAAGAAATAAAATTAATTTTTAGCTTGTTTATTTTTTGATGTATTTATTTAGCATGCTACACAAAATAAATAGTACTTTTTGAAACTAATATCTTCATTTTATATAATTGAAGCATGTAGATAAATATTAGAAACAATAAAAAATAATCTTGCAAATTTAGAAGAATTATCAAGAATCACAACATCATGATTATGTTTTCCAACTTATGAAAATTCAATTATTGAATATATCTTAGTGAATGGGAATGTACCTCTTAGTGTAAATTGGAATGTAATATAAGTTATTCAAGTGAGAAAATTTATTGATATTTTTTTAGGAACTTTTAGAAAGCAATTGATATGTTCACATGTGAGTGATTGGATTGAAATGATAAAATAAGATAGAAATATTTGAATGCAAAAGAAAATATTAATTGGTTTTGAATTATTTACTCGAATTATAAAATAGTTTATTTAATATCATATGCATTTAGCAACATAAATATATTCATAATAGTTATAGGTTCTAAAGTATATAAACAATAAATAAAATGTGAATATAAAGATTCCCATTTTCAAAATAGTTATGAAATCATTAGACAATACCTTAGATTCTTTTCTAAAGCATTAAAATCAATATACCAAAATATTCAAGAATTAAAATTAAAATATTTTTGAACCATATATTGGTAGCATGACCACAATGTGTAGTTGGTCTCTAATGATATGGTTGAAAATCGAAATACTTTTGATCTTTTACATTAATTGATACTAGATATCACTTTAGTTTTTGTTTCCTTTTAATTTTTAGATTTTAAGTTGAGTTAATTGATGGTTTTATAACATATTTGAACATGAAGTGTTTACAACTCACTATGTGAGGAAATAATGAAAATATGAAGATGGAGTGATGATTTTGGACACAATATTGAAGAAACGTCTTTTTTTAGGATTTTCTACTAAAGAAACATTGGATAATATTTTTTAGTTATGAACTACTATGAGAAATCTTTTCCCAACATAAAATATGTTAGTCAATTCAACATACTAATATAAAATTAATATCAAATGAAATATCATATTACATCAAGTTCACCACAATGTATAAAATTAAATATGTTATTAATGAATCTAGACTCTAGAATAAGAAATCAATTGAATAAAGTGACTAAAAAGATTGATTCAAATCATATCAGATGCCTCATTTAGGGAACACAATTTTCAACACCAGCACTAGGATAGAAAGATCCACATAAAAGAATCTATTAAGTAATAATAACAACCTAATTCAAACTAAAATGCCACACTTCTCCATAGAAATAATTTTTTTAATTAATTTATCATGAACCCCTAATTTGTACACATTGAGAACATGATCTTGAAGCTCTCTAGAATTTTCTTTAAGAGATTAATATACTTAAATACTTTCTAGGTAATTACCATTTTCCTCTCCATATCTTGATTCTTGAATAACTTAAATAACTTATAATTGATAAGTGATAAATTTACAATTGTAACAGAATAAATAAAAATCTTGTTTCTTGGCATAATGTTTCACTCACACATGATAGAAAATAGTAGCAAATTGGGGATTGTAGCCTCAACCTTGTACCTTTTATGCTTGCAACTTCTATCACCACTATCCCTAATAACTTTTCTAACAAGAAATAAAAATAAAGATAATTGATGTGTTGCTATTAGAAACAAACATTATATGGGCATTTTCTACAGAAGGATAACATACAGTTGAATAATTAATCACTTATCTCTTAGTAGAATTAGTTTTTTTGGATAACTAGGGTCAAGGGAGTTGTATAAGTACTAGAAAAGAAGCTTGCATTCTATTGTCATCACAATGATAGTCATTGTAGATGAGATCCTTCAACCATGGCTATGACAATAAAAAAAATGATCCTTTTTGCTTCCACTTTTTTGAACTAATTGTAGTGTAGGAAATTGTATACCTTTACAATTTCACACTATGCTTCCCCCCCCCCCCCTAAATTATTGAGCTTAATTGACCCCATAAGTACCTAAAATTATGCATTATATATCCCATTTGTCTCATTTTTCAATAAGCATCAAGCATTAAATAAATGCATACAACTCATTTGTTGCCCCTAGAACTGTGTGTCTTGGATATATGGGCCAAGACACATTTTCCCAAGGGCGAATAGGCCCCTTTATGAGCGAGGACACATTTTTGGATATTCTTTTGGAGGTAATTTAACATTCAAAATTCAACTTGCAAATTCTAGCTAAGGGGATCTATTTTTTGTGAAATTAAATAAATGCCTATAAATACCTAGTCATTTTGTCATTTGAAATCTAAGTGAAAATAATCTATCAAGAGAAGAACATTAAGAGCATCCAAGATCAATTAAAGAGCAACATTATCAGAATCTATTCCAACAATTCAAGATCCAAGCATCATGTCAAAGTGTTTGTGAGTTTATGCTATCATGTTGTCATTATTTTGTGAAGGTAACATTTTTTTGTAGGTCTCTAAAGCATTCAAGTATTCAAGCAAGCAAGATCCAAATCCTTGAGGAGATGTGTATGACTTCAATCCTTCAAGGAAGCCACTAAAAGGTGGTGAGTTGCAGCACATTGTGATTTCAACATTCCTTCCTTTAAGTTATCCATTTATCATCAACATTACCATTATGGAAGTGGAAACACTTACATGGGGTTTGACTGAGGCAAGCCCCTAAAATGGCCCAATATTTCCTCTCTTCAAGCGAATGTGTAGATCTCAGGTTGAAAAGGATTGAAAAAGGATTGAAGGAAAATTTTCCATTGTTGACTTTACTATCATACATCTTGTGAAGCCACAAAACTAAGTTGTAGAATTAATTTCCGACATTCTAACATATTTGCAGGTGAAAATAGAAGCTCAGATCCACCACTCGAGGACCCATAAAGTTGATCAATACCCCCTTTCAAAGACACTTTCACCATTGGGTGAATGATTCCTTGTAGGCACATAAAAATCAATTTTTCTGAGTAGGTTTCTCATCATCTATACTTCCCAAATCCACTTGCAAACTGATGTTTCTACCTGTTAGTTTTTGAGATCTTACATTTTATGTATTAGGGCATATAGGATCATTAGTCTAATAATTCTAAAATATTTCCAATCCATTCTAATCCCCCCTTTAGATGTAGATCTAAGTCTGATTGGCTCACCTTTGAGGCTGAAAGTCAATATTTTGCACCTTGTGATCTACATCCTAATGAAATTTGGAAAAAGGCCGACCATTGAATCCTAGGTTCTTTGTATTTAGGACCTAGGATCCCTTTTCCTATGTTTCATTTTGGTGAACTTGATGTGAATATCATTTTTATGGGTACACACCTAGTGCATGTCATTTTTTTTGGTACCAATGAGACATTTTCTATGCTACCAAAATGAAATGGTGGGGAAAGGGTGATCATAAGTCCTTAATGAAAAAAGCCTAGGACTCAAGGGGCCTATCCCCAAATTTCATTAGAATGCACACCAACAAGACCAAGAGATTGATTTTCAACCTTACTTAGACCTAGGTTGGTGGGATTCTTTAGGGTCTTAGGATAATTAAGGATGATTTAAAATGATTAAACTAATGAAACTATATGACCTAATATGTAAAATGAATATTCCAAAAGATGATCATACTATAACAACACTTTGCAGGAAAATCAGGGAGATATTAGAGGGCATGTACATATCACCAAAAGTTCATTCTGGAATGTGTAGGAATCATTCGCCCATAGGTGAATGGGTCCTTGTTAGGGCTTCCAAAAGTACTTTTCACAGTCCTCTAGTGTTGGATCTAAGATGTTGTTTTCCACCTGCAAACTTGTTGGAATGTCAAATATGAATTTTACAACTTAGTTTATGTGGCTTAACAAGAATGATGACAACAAATGCAACAATGGAGAATTTTATCTTCAAAATCCTTTCAATCCTCTTCAACCCGAGATCTACACATTCACAAAGAGGAGAAATGTTGGGCCATTTTAGGGGCTTTCCTCAGTAAAACCTTGTGAATAGTGTTTCCACTTTCAAAATGGTAATGTCAATGATAAAAACCTTAATGGAAATGAAGGAAATGATGAATGAATAATTTTTGCAACTCACCACCCTTCAATTGCTTCCTTGAAAGATTGAAGTCATACACATCACTTCAATGTAATTAGATCTTGCTTGCTTGATTTTCTTGAATGTTTGAATACATGAAGACCTACAACACTTGCTAGCCTTCACAAGACAACATGAGCACACATAAACTTTGACATGATGTTAGGATACTGATTTTTGTTGATAATGAAAGATAATGTTGCTCTTGAATGCTCTTGACAATAATACTTGCTCAATAGTATTTCTTCATAAGTGTGTTATTGCTTTTTATATCTCAAATGATAAACTAACTAAGTATGTATAGGTGTTTATCCAATTTCTCGATTCCAAAATCTAACACTTACAATTTGAATTTTAATCATTAAAATTGTAGGATTTTATGGTGAACTCCTCAAACACCCCAGAATCACCTGCAAGACAAAATAACTTCCACAAGAGAGAAATGATAGAAATATTATGCTATCATTAAGATGCAAGAATGGAAAATTGAATATGGAAAAGCACATATGAAGCCTTGCTTATATAGGAAAGGTGGTGAAAATACATCCAAGAGGTGCATTAACTACTACTACCCATAAAAGGTGGGAGGTTATCACCTACTTGGTAAATGACAAAACATGTGGCATAGCCTCCTTAGGTGAAGACAAAAAGGAGGTGGCACATAAATCCAAAAGAGGGTAAGAAACCCAACTACCCAATAAACTACTTAGGTAAATACAAAATAGTGGTTATGAGAGGTGGCACAACAAGCCAAAAGAGGATGTGTAACTCAACTACCCATGTGTGGGGAGAGAGTGACACATGTAGATGTTGTATTTCGCCATGTGTCCTCATATTAACCACTCTAAATACACCTAAGCAAGCTTAAATACTATGTGTAGGAAAAATAAATATCCCCTAACATAAGGAAATTAAAAAACCTACACTAACAAAAATGTCGACAAAATTTTATTTAGAATGGCTCCTAGCTCATAAAGGGGACCTATTCGCCCATGGGTGAATGGGTCTTGGCCTATATCTCCAAGACACACATGATCCAAGGCAATTTAATTATTAAATGCATTTATTTAATATTGGTTCTCCTTTCAAAAAATGGTAAGAATAAGTCTTTGGAATGCATAATTGCAAAAATTAGAAGCTTAATTAAGTACAATAAATTAAGGGACAAAAACATAGTGTGAAATTGTAAAGGTATACAATTTTCTACACTATATTTAGCCCCCACTTTAGTGAGAGTATGAACTCACACTCAGACTCACACTAAAGTAGAGAAATATATGTCAAGGGAGGTCCAATTGTACAAATGTTGGAAAGATAAGATGACAAAGGATCAAGGAGAGTGATCAAATCCCCAAGATCTATGATCTCATGGAAAACCAACATACGCACAAAAGAACACACATGTGTATAGCTGCAATACAAGGTACACAAACATTCAATGTCAAAGATAATACAAAAAGGAAAAAAGGATGGACTAGAAAGTTGTGTTATGCTATACATCCATAAAATATACTCACAAGGGCTAGTGAACTCCAATATTCACTAGCTGAGCCCCAAGGCCAAGATGAGAAACACATAAGGTCTAGTGAAGTCTGATATTCACTAGGTGTGTACCCATAAAATGACCATTGCTTCACAAGGCTAGAAAATTGTGTTATGCTAGACACTCATGGAATAAAATTGCTTCACAAGGCTAGAAATCTCTATTATGCTAGACACTTATGGAATAAAAATGATAAGGTAAAAAAAAGAAATCAAAGGGGATTTGCATAATGCATGGAAGGTCACACCTTAGGGAACATCACACTTGAAATCACCACTAACAGAGGACTATTAGAGGAATAAAAGATTCACACATTAGGGAAAGAACCATAGCATTATTACCAAGAGGAATGCCATATTCCAAGAAAGGTCACACTCTTATGGTACAATAAGCCTAACATTACCACAAAAATGATACTTCTTATAAATTGAGAAAGCCACACTTTGATTAATATGGTCACACTTCGTAGGAGATGTATGCCATCATCACTAAGAAGGGAACATGAAAACAATAAATGGGGGACTATGTGCCCCCCTTAAAATGTTAGTGTACCTACTACACTAACATTTTAAGGCTATAGATAGGGATCTCAATAAGAAATACACCTAGGAAAAGGCTACCTAACCCCTTGCCCCAATTTCGGGATAAAGATGAGCCAATATATAATATTATATGCTACTCCTTGCAATATAAAAGATAATTATGAATAAATTTTGATACATGTGGTAGTGAGCATGCTATAATTCTAAAACTATCACATGGAAAAGAGGAAAGTAAACAATTGTTATTCGATTATACAATCATCTTGACATGTAAAAGGATAAAAATCCTTTAATACCTTCTTTAAAGCATGGAATTCATCAGTAAGATGACCAAGTGTTCTATGATATGCATAGTAAGAAATGTTTGTACTTTTGTACATGATGTTGCTTCTTCTTGACCTAAATGTAGCATAGAAAATTATAATCCCTTATATGTGATAGTACAATTTCATGCTTAGTTTGGACCTATTTTAGTGACCTTACATTTATGCATTTTAACCCTTCCTAAATAGGCCCTAATTCCCTTTATTATACATCCCAAGGCCTATTTTTATCATTTTCTGACATTGAAACAAGTATTGAACAAATGCAACCTATCATTAAATTTCCCCGAAACAAGTGCGTCCTGGGAGTTTGGGCTAGGACCCATTCGCCCATGGGTGAATGGGTCTCCTTAGCTAGGACCCAAAATTTAATAGATTCTTGGCGGTATTTTAACATTCAAAATTCAAATTGTAATTGTTAGCTATTGGGATCTAATCTTTGGGAAATTAGAGAAATTCCTATAAAAGCCTAGTATTTTCATCAATTCAAAACTAGAACATAAGGAGTATTCAAGCAAGAAAAATTTAGAGTCTTAGAGAAGCATTACTTGATATTGCAAGTCTTCAAGTCCATTATATTTGATCAATCATTTTCACATGATTGAAGGTTGATCCCTATAGAAGAACATGAAGGATTCTAGGATTGGGGGATGCATTTGGTCACTTCCCTCTACCTAATGACTTGTTTCCTAGTCTTCTCATCTTCAAGCTTCATTCTACTAGCAGCTTGCAACAAGGTATCATTGGGGTGTTTTGACTTCTCCCTAAGAGGATCTTGTCATTGTCATATAGGAATCATACTCTAATGCACTTGATTAGGGTTTCTTTACATCTTAGCTTATAACAACCTTAACACACATAAGTTTGGATCTCACACACTATCTTTTAATACATATTTTTCATTTTATCAAGGTTTAATTAACAAATTTGGGTTTTGACCGAGGCAAACCCCCATACAAGCAAACAAACAATTTCTTTTGCAGATTTATTGCAGGCACAGATTTGAAGATGAAGATTTACAAGTACAAGAATGGAGTGTAGATAGGGGACTACAACATCATATTTTGAAGTTTTAGAAAGGATCACAAAGACCCATTTTCCTATGGGTGAATCCTACACATGCCGAAATGTATGTACCATACGTGAGATGGATCAACATTAGACATGTTATACATGGGGATGGAGCATGCTTACTCACCTTCATTATGATCTTGGTTGGTTCATTATTGAGAGCTTCATAGCATAGTACATTGTACACTTCTTCAAGTGTGTGCCTTCAAGCATATTACATGTGCTGGGATGACTAGATATCCCACTATAGCAACTATCAACTATCCACGAGCTTACAATTATACTTTGAGACAAGATTGGTAGTGCAAAGATATATTACACTAGAGAGTCAAGTTTTATTATCTTGAGGAGGATGACATAGTATGGAGACCATATAGGACTCTACCACAGTGATCATATCATAAACGAATCTAACCAAGATGTAGTAGAATAGATTGTTTGTTGGATGACATGAGTACAAATGTGATGTCATTCTATTATGATTGGGTCATGTGTTAGTTTGGATAGATTCATATAGCACCTAGTCCATGACCTAACTTCTTGAGAGCTACATGCAACAATGTGAGGCCAGGAGACATTCATCGTTGTACCATCAATGACATCATTTCTAGTGACTTAGATAATGAGGAATAGGATGCATCCCCAACATTTTATTTAGATGATGTAGGCACCACTATAGCCTATGAGTGATGGTGGGAGAGAGAACGACCTCCACACATCTTCCTTGATGATCATCTCGCAAGTGATGATGGACCGCTACCATTTTGAGGGGATGAGAGAGAGGAAAAGAATTTCAATGGAGATACTAGTGATGACAATTTTTCAATAGAGGATATAGGGGAGGAGCATCAGAAATTGATAGGAAAGGATCTTGATGAGCCATTAGAGGTTGTGGATGCCCCCAAGAAGATACTGACATCTCGTCCTCATGTCACCTGAGCACATATAGCAACTACAACAAGTACCTCATCCCATGAGCATGCAAAGTGCAATAGCACCAGACCTACCACCCTTCCTACCCATGAGAGAAGTCCTGATAGGGCACTTATTGTATCCTATCAAGATCCTGATTGGTGGGATAGCAATCTAGGTGATGATATGCTATTTATATTTTATGTTTTAATTATGCATTACTTGTTATATCATATCTTGACTTATATTTATGTTTTCCTTCTTGTAGTTGGTACACAAGAGTGGCTAGACTTCTTTAGGAAAATCACCTCTAATATGGCACCTCCTATGCCCCACAACAGGTGACATAGGTAGAGCACAAGCCACCACCTAGCATGGGGTGCCATGATGACCTATTTGATCCCTTATCCAGATGGATTTTATCCTATGATGATGCTACGAGTATTGTTGATTTCTCTAGAGCCGAGATTGAGGAGGTTAGAGCCACATACGAGGAGCTTAGGACTGCCTACAAGGAGCTTGAGACTACATATGAGGAGCTTCAAGCCACTTGGGTTCCATCTAAGAGTGAGAGACAAACTTTCTTATAGTTATAACTCAATGGGGTGTAGGCGGAGCTCACTAGAGTGCAGACAGACAGGGATCAAATAGATTAGGAACACATTGTAGCACTCGTATGTGAGGGGATGGCTAGCAGTGAGGTACAAGGCCTTCAAGATCATATGAGCTCTATGATATTCTCTTGCTCCACTGTCTCTCGATGAGCACTAGCACTAGGCCTTGAGGAGTCTAGTATCCATAGGCCTCACTAAATGTATTATGTTATATCACACCACATTTTGTTATCATGGTGATCATGTATATAAACTTTATGATCTATATATATGAGCATGTCTTATGAGCTTATTTTGATTAGATGTTAATGTGACTGATTAAACAATATTGGTAAGATTATTTAATAAATTTCTCCATGATTTAATTTATGTGGCCTAATTAAACATTGTTATTTACTTAGATACAACATTTTGATTAAGTGTGATATATTAAGCTAGATGTCATAATGATCTAATTTGAAAATTAAATGCATGTAATAATCTAATATGACATAACACACATATGATTGAGTAGTATGTAAAAGAAAGTAATAATTCAAGTAAATAAAAATTTACTCTAATAATTCAAGACACACTAAAAATGCTTGTCAAGAATGAAGAAATGTGAGATTAAATGGAAAACCATCTACCCAATCTAACAACATGCTCTAACATACATACTATTCAAAAGGATTGTTAAGTGTAGTACCTATGCAAATGCACAACATTGGTAGGTTCTTTGATAGGTTTTCCATCCATAGCTTTTAGTGTATATGCTCCAAACCCATAGCTTTCTTCAATGATATAAGGGTTAATCAATTCAGGCTAAATTTTTCTTTTGCTTTCGAAGTGGCATTAACATTGCGCTAATTTTCATATAATACTAAATCCCCTTTGTTAAATGAACAAGGAATAACATTATCGTTATAACTACATTGCATTCATTTGGAATAATCTTGGAGATGTTCAAGAGCATTTATACATTGTTCATCGAGCATTTCAAGTTGTTGTAACTATTTCTCTTTATACAGTGTGGTCATCAATAATGCCCCTGAGAGATATTCTTAAAGAGGGAATTTCTAACTCTAAAGGAATTATTGCATCAACACCATAAAAAAGATTATAGGGCATATTTCGTATGGATGTTTTAATATTCATGCAATAAGCCCACAATGCATAAGATAGTTGGGTATGTCAATCTTGTTATGTTTATTTATCATTTTTCTCAAGATTTTCTCAAGTGTTTTGTTTGTTGCTTCTGCTTAACCATTGGATTGTGGGTAATAAGTTGTTGAAAAGTGATGTTGAATGTGAAATGTTTCCAAAAAATTCTTCACTTCATTGTTTTTAAATGGGTGTTGTTATCTAAAACTAATGCAGAAGGAAGAAAAAATTGAATGAATGTTTTACAAGATGATGAAACAAAATATAACGTCAACAATTGTAGAGAAAAGAGGGATTTCCTCTACCCATTTCATGAAGTAATCTATAGCTGCAATTATAAATGTATTTCTAGAGGAAGGAGGGGAAATTTTTCCAATGAGATCTAAACCCCATAACGAAAATGGCCAAATATGAACTTGGGCACGAAGTTTGGAAGGAGTGTGAATCAAACTATTATGCTCTTGACATTTATGAAATTTTTTAACATGATTGAAACAATATTTTTCCATGTTTCTCTAATAGTATCTTATGTGGTTTAACTTTTGAACTAACAATCTTCCCCCAAAATCGCCCCCATAAGCACCTACATGAGCTTCTTTGAGGGCTATAGGAATTTTAGATTTTTTAAGGCATCTTAGAAAAGACCATCGAAGGATAGTCTATATAAGACATCCACTAGGATTATATATCTAGTTGCAATTTTCCAAATCTGAGTTCTAGTGTTCTTAGTAGTTGGTTCAGGAAAGGTACCTTCTTTTAAATAATTAAATATTGGTGCATACCATTCACTAGAGACTTCAATATTGGTAACTAAAACTTCTTTCATAGTTTCATTTATTGACGGTTTTGTGAGAGTGAATAATAAATGGGAAATCTATGGATGAATCTTTAAGAGAAACAAGGGAAGTTGCACTTCAAATTGCATCTATATGTCGATTATCATTTTGTGGAACATTGTCAATGGTGTAAGATTCAAAACATTCTAGAAATGTCATTGTGATATTTTTATATTGGGATAATTTGTCATGTTTTTCCTGATAAGACCCATTAATCTACTTAATGACTAATTGGGAATCACCTAATATACAAATGTGTTGAACACCTAAGGATAAGGTTGCATGTATTCCAACAATAATGGCCTCATATTTTGTAGTTTTGTTTGTACATCGGAAGTTTAGACTGTAGGATAAGGGAATTGGATTTCCTAAAGGTGGAATCAATATAACCTCTGCTCTAGAGCTAGTTCAACACTTAGATCCATCAAAATAAAGCTCCCATGTTTCATTTTCATCTATTTTAAACACATTCTCATCCGAGAATGAGTCATGACTAGGCAATGCTAATGGGGAAGGAGTGTTAGCTAAATGATCGGTCAATGCTTGACCTTTAATGGATTTTTGAGAAATAAATTTAAGGTCAAATTCAATTAACAACATAACCCATTCAGCCAAGCATCTTGGTAAGTCTGTTTTAGTAAAAATATGTTTTAAAGGATCAAATTTCATGATAATATGCACTTCCACGTTTAATAAATAATGTCTCAATTTGTTAATAGCAAACACAATAGCCAAAAAAAAAATTTATATTGTTTTGTATCGAGTTTCATAATCAATCAATGTTCGACTAATGTACTAAACATGATGTTCTTTTCCATTCTCATCTTGTTGGGCTAATAACGTAGACATAGCATGGGTTGATGCTGATATGTAAAGGATGAAGGGTTTTTCTTGGACAACGGGTTGGGAGATGGGAGGATTAGCTAGATATTGTTTCAAACTTTCAAAATATTTTGACAATCCTTATTCCATCTAAATTTTGATTCCTTCTTAAGGAGCTAGGTAAAAGGAAGATTTTGATCTGCCAATGATGCAACAAATCAATGAATAGCCTGAATCTTGCCTTGTAAGCTACGCAATTGAGAAATTTTCCTAGGAGGTGTCATATTTATTATCACATCAATGTTTCTTTGTTTCCACCTCAATCCCTCTATGTGACACTATAAAACCTAAATGTTTTCCACTATCCACATCAAAAACACATTTCTTTGGATTTAACCTCATATTATACTTACAAATTCTTTCAAAGATTTTCCAAAGGATTTTGATATGGTCTTGACGAGTTATAGATTTTTCCAGAATATCATCAATATAGTCTTCAAAGAGATTACGTATGAAGTCATGAAATATTAATGTCATAGATCTTTAATATGTTGCTCCAACATTTTTCAATCCAAAAGGAATAACAACCCAACAAAATGTTCCCCAAGGTGTAGTAAAAGATGTCTTGTATTGATCTTTTGGATTAATAAAGATTTGATTATATCCTGAAAAACCATCCATGAATGATAATAAGGCATTTCCCACAGTTGAATCCACTATGATGTGACCAATATTAGGAAGGGGAAAATAAGCTTTTAAAGATGATTTATTAAGATCACAAAAATTTGTACACATCCTAATATGATTATCGAGTTTTTCCACTGCTACAATGTTGGATATCCAAGGTGAATAATCAATAGAGAAGATGAATCTTGAGTCTAAGAGCTTTTCAATTTCATCCATAACCAATAAAGCTATCTTAGGATTCATCCTGTTTATCTTTTGTCTTATTGGTTTAGCATCATTTTCAAGGATATTGTTGTGTATAACTATCTTAGGATCAATACCTAGCATATCTGAATAAGTACAAGAAAAAATCTTAGGAAAGTCATGTAATAACATTGCATGATCTTCTTATTCATCATCATCAAGACACTTTCCTATTTGAATCACTTTCTCTTAATTATATTTATTCATTGGTATGTTTATAGTATCTCCCACAAGTAATGCACTTTGATTTGGAACCTTAGGGATTTGTTGATGTTCATCTTGTTTAGTATCACTTGATTTGACTTCTTCAAAGTATCCCTTAGTATTTAAACAATAGGTAAATATTTTATTGTGATGGTAACCTAGTAAAACATCCTAAACTCCTAAAAATTCTACCAAACACTCATCATTTTGAAAGTTATCCATTGACATGTCATTACTTGTGGTATCTATTAATTTAGGATGCATAATTTGAGGGTTGTCTTAGAAGAATCTTGCATGATAACATTGATATTAAGTGAAGGCTATTTTTATGCTTTCATTATCTTTGAAGGATAGTATCCAAGACCTCTTGTTGTCTCTTGTATGTTAGGCTCAATGGGAACTCTAATTCCTTGCTCTTTCACTCCACATCCTTTTCCATTATAACTAGATTGTTTCAATAAATGATATCCTTTTCCATGAAGAGCTTCCATTTCTTTAGAATATGGAGGTTTCTCGTGATCTATCTCATCATAAGTATACGTGTAAGTTGTATCCTCTTCTTTACTAGAAGTTATGGACTCAAATGCTTTTGATGACTCTGTTATAGATTGTGTTGATATCTCAATTGTTTATTTTCCTTCTTCAGATGTCATTGTTGTGATTTTGTATTCACCCATAGAGGTAGGTTTGAAATTCAATGAACCCAATCATCTTCTAACAATTTTGATACCGATGAAAGCCACTCATCCTTATCTTCTTCTTACAAAGGTTCCACTTTTGAAGTTGGTATTAGTTCCTTCAAAGGACCTCCCATGCCTTTGTCAATTTGTAAACAGTATTCTGATTTTATATCATCTTGTATTGTGTAATCCTTATTATTATAAACTTATTTTAGCATATGGTGTAGCATTGAAGGTACTATATTCATTTCATGAATCCATAGTCTACCCAAGAGGAGGTTATATGAAATACCATGGGGCATGACATGGATAGTGGTTTATAAAGTAACCTTACCAACATTGACAGGTACTATTATCACACCAAGCGATTATTTTCCCACATTATCAAAACCATAGATAGACAAATAATGTGGTTGAATCTTATTCTTGTCCATTCCTACTTTATCCAATAGATTGACACTACCAACATTGAGAATTGAACCATTATCCATAAGAGTACACTTAATCCCACACTTTTTAATGATAGTCATCATCACCAGGGCATCATTTTATTTTTGTGTTTCCAATGGAGGTAGCTCACTTTGATGAAAAACAATATCCACATTGACTGATTCCATACTTTGAACTAGGGCTACTACATCATTTGGTTGTACACTAGGGGGAACCACAAATTTTTGCAAAGCATTTTGAAGCATGCCATGATAAGTGGATGATGTTTGAATGAGAACCCATATATAAATCTTAGTAGGATTATTTCATAGTTTTTCCACAAGATCATACTCATTTCCACTTATATGAAGGTAAGCAAGGGGCACTAGGAAAGATTGGTTGTGGAAGCGATATTGACATAGGGATGGCTTGAGTTTGTCTTGGTTTCTTATTATTTCTTGTTTTATATGTATGAGAAATGGTGTTATAAATTGGTTGTGCAACACATGGTTACTAGTGAGTTGTTTTGTGAAACTTAAGATATGTCCTTGAGGCTTTGGTTTGTTTTGAGGTGGACCTATGATAAGCACATATTTGGTTTGGACTTGGGGTTGTTGTGAAGGTGGGTAAATAATCAATTGAGGTGTAAATGCATTGACCATTTATTGTTGTGTTGTGTTATTACAAGCCTTAGTGGATGATTTTGATGAGATGACATCCTCAATGGCTTCATCTAACATATCAAATTTGTCACTACAAAAGGGTTTGAGGGATGTATGAACTTGTAGAAAGAGATTTGACATGATCAAATGACTATGTTTTCTCCAAGTTTAATCATTAATCTATAATGTAGGATTTAATGTTGGTTTGTTAAATGTGTTGGAATACTCTAAGGTTTTGAATGCTTGCAAAATGAAAGATAATCTATCCAAGCTATGCAAGGATTCAAAGAATATAAACAATGCTTCTATAGATCTAAAAATTTCAAGCACTGAAAAGGAAAATATTGTCAATCTAAGCAAAAGAACAACTTTTTTTAACATGCAAAGACACTATCTCAGAATTTCCAAAATAAAGATTTACCAACAGAAATAGAGTTTAGATACATAGAGAAAAATGTGTGCAAAAATTTATTTGGACATATGTACAAGGACAGGGTCACCCAAGGGCGAATGAGACCTTGTACAAGGTTTTGAAAAATCAAAGATTGAGTGTCTAAGTTATTGTTTATGATTACTATTCATGTTTGCAAAATGATTCTACAGTGACCGTTTTCCAAATTTTTTTTATGAAATGCAAGTACAAATGTATGACAATGTGTAAACAAAAATGACAATTTTGAGTGCAATTTTGAATGAAATTGTGGTCTAAATGATTGAAACACGCACTAATACAAACTATGATGTAAAATGTATGTAATATTTTTGGATTTTTATGAGTTTTTTAATTATACAATTACGCAATATGCAACCCTAAATGAAGAATGAAAAATACAAAGATGTAAAATATAGATCTAGGGTTTGAAAGACTACCAAATCAAAAATTTATGATGTAAGAATTTTAGTTTAACCAAAATGAAATGGTGGGGAAAGGGTGATCTTAGGTACTTAATGCAAAGAACCTAGGATTCAAAGGGCCTCTCTCCAAATTTCATTAGACACACCAACAAGGCCAAGAGAATGAATTTCAACCTTACTCAAACCTGGGTTGTGTTATGCCTTACATAACCACCCCACTTTGATCTGGATCAAAATGGGTCCCCCCTTTCTCTTTTGGTTTCTTTGCTTCTATTATTTGCCTTGCTTTTGGGAGTTCTTTTGTTTCTCCATGTTTTATCTTTTGTTCTGTCTGATCTAATTTTTGTTTCTGCCTCAGTTGGAATTCAGGTTTTCTCCTGAGTTCAGGATTTTCCACCCCATCCGGATTTTCCTGGATCTCATTCGAGCTCTGGTTGAACGTTGTTGTTTAGGGATTGTTGGTCTTCACAGAATTCTGTGTGGACCGGATTTTCCCTAAATCCCCGAGGCCTCCGAGGAGATATACCTTCTTTGCGGATTTCTTTCTCCTCTGGATTTTCCTGAAATCTGTTGTTCCCTGTTTGTTCCAGGTTTTCCGAAATGTCTTCTCCTTCGCGAAATTTTGTCCCGTGCAGATTTCCCCAAAATCTGGTGGAATGTGAAGTATGGAGTAACAAGAAGTTAATATGATTCGTTTCAATGATGATTTTGATTATTTAACTTCTGTTTGTGTGATTTTCATTATAGTTTTCTCTATTGAATGCAGGATTAAATCACATACAGGATGATATTTGTCAGGGGAGCTTAGTTGGGGTGCATGCTTCAGTCCAGTTGGTCGTGGAAATCTGCTAAGGAAAAGGTCAGAAAGATTTTCTAGGCTCTTACCGACTGGTGGCTTGGCTCTGACTATTCAAACTCCAAAGAATCATAATACTCCCCATTGTGCATCTCCATCAGCGTAGGGTTATCATGGTCTCCCCGACCCATGGTTCATTTGGTTCAAATCTGTGTTTATGTTGCCTATCGGCAAGACCCCAGAGATGTCACAGCGATCAGAAATCATATGCAGGATCTATCGGCAAGACAAGGGTCATCATCCCAGTGACATGAATTTCCTATCCACATGAGGGGTTTCCTTTAGAGAGAAGTCTCAGTGAGATCTTCGGGTCTCATCGACCGGTGGCAAAAGGCATACACTGTCAGCAGAATGTTCTCCCCGCCAAGATGTTTCGGCGAGTTCATGAAGTCTCACCGACTAAACAAAAGGTGTCTTCGGGGAGAGTGTGGGCATTCGGCGCAATGTCTCCCCGATGAGATATAGTCATGACAACAAAAGTGGAATCATGCAGAGACTTTCACCGAGATATCGAGTATCTATAGGACATCTCCCCAACAAGGAAGGTTACAGCGATGCATGTGGAACAAGTAAGACATTTCGCTATGACCATAGAAGAAGTCTTGGTGACAACAAAATTTGGCAAGAAGCAAGGAGTCGGTGGAAGGTCTCGCCGAACAGTGGATGTCTCACTGAAACATGATGGGCATCGACATAGCAGTTGGAGCTCGCTAAGAGGTCTCGGTGGGATGGATGGTCACACTAACACAACGCGAGGGAGAGTCTATCAAGGTCTTCGGTGAGAGAACTGAGATGTCATCACGACAAAAGGGTGAACTAGTAAAGCTTTCACCAAGATATTGGGTATCTATAGGACGTCTTCCTGACAAAGGGATGTTACAGTGAAGTGCATGCAATGACGAAACCCATCTTGGCGTGACTACATCAGATGTCTCCCAAAATGGAAAATCTTCTAAGGGTGATACTTTCAGCAAGAGGTCTACCCGAAATGAAAGGTCTTACGGAAGGATCAATCTTCGGTATGACATAGGGAGCTCGCTAAGAAGTCTCAGCGTAGAAAGTAGGTCTCACCGACATAGGGCGAAGTGGCATCGGCAAAGGGTCATGCTTTCGCCACAGGGTCTTGGCGAAGAATGAGGGTCACATCGAAATAGAAAGGCTCTGGCTTGAGGAGAATAGGAAAAGGTCGAGAAGACTTTGAGCGAATGAAAGACTTCGTTGTGGGGTCAAAACAACTATGAAGGTCACGCCGACAGGATGTCCCTTCGGGGAGAGGAAAGGTATGCACCAAGAGTTCTGGCCGACGGTAAAAAGTCTTGCCGACGACAAGTGGGGCTCGGTAAGAGAATAGGAGTTCGGGATAATGTCTCCCTGACCCAGCGGAGTCTCACTAACACAAGGAAGCTCGCCCAGAGATTTGGCTTTCGATGAAATATCTCACCGACTTACCAGTGTCACACCAAAAGAATGAAGTCAGCCCACCACAAGATAAGGAGGATGTCGGGGAGACTCCAAAGGAAAATGAGGACTTCACCATGTGGTCTTGTCGATATGCTAAGGTCTTGCCAATAGCGGTAGGTTCACAAATGAAAAGTAGATATTGGTATAACCATGGGGGATCGCCATGACCTTGGGCCGATTAAGGGGTCTTGCCAAAAGGAAAACACACTATAAGCCAGAGCGGGGGATACCATTGCTATGACATCCTGCCGACAAAATGAGGTCTCAGCGATAGGAAAATGAGCTCGATGTGACTTCTGAGCCTGCCGAGACATCTCACCGATTGACTCGTGCTATGCCGATGCCTATTGTAAGACGAAATCGCATTAGGGAGACACCGATGGTGTCTCACTGACCTATGATTTAGGTCAGACCACTCTTGACTGCTCAGAATCTAGCGTGGCAGCTGATCGTCCAATCAGAGGGACCTTTGATTGATTGACCACCCCTTTGGAGGGGACTAACAGAGTGCGCTCAGATGGATTCTTTCTGAGAATAGTTTACGATGAATCTATTCAGGCGATGGTGTTCAAATCTGCAGGGAGGCTCAACGGCGCTTCCAGAAGACAGTCAACACGAGTAGAGGACTCCAGAACAGAAAGGAAGCTGAGTGACATAAGAAACCATGACTCAAAGGGGCACTTGTGGTGACCACTGCTGACAGAGGTAGTTAGTATTAATGGCAGGATATCTTGAAGCATTCAAGGCGACTCTGCGAGGGATTTCAAAGGTGGACAGTTAATGCTGCAGTTGTCAAAAGATCTAAAAAGGCTTATCCTGCGAGAAGAAATCCTTCATCAGCATGGACAACGAGGATTCACATTGAATGCGCAACTGACTTTCTTCAAAATATCTGAGAGCCGACTCTCCTACAGGATGCAGATATTTTGTAAGCCCTAGTGCAGGGGACAGCGCACCCTTTCTTGTACATTCTGTATATAAGGCATTCTTGCCTCTTTGTAAAGGTTAGAACTTTTAGTGTTATCACTTCTAGACAGTGAGGGATTAGAGCTTCTAGATTTAGAGAACTTGTAGACTGAGAACTTTTTAGAGTTAGAATTGTTAAGAGTTAGTTAGTTAATAGAAGGAGAGAGTTGCATCTTGATTCTGAGTAATAATAGCTTCTCTTTGTCTTCTTGGTTAGCAGTAAGATTTTAGTACAGACTATAATGTATTTTCTAAATTCTCTTAGTGTAGTCGGAAGCAATCTAGATCCTCAGATTCTCTGTACACTGGTGACTGTGCCAGCTTTATAAATATTGTTTATCTATTTTAATAATAGTAGAAGCAATCAGAGTTTAATCTACTTCATTTTGTGTTCTTGAATGATATTTGTCTTAATTTGATCATCTGATTTGTGAAGTCTTCAAGGAATGAAAGGCCATTTGTGTTTTATTTAATGATAGCTAAAAATCTGTTATTCAAATTAGCATTGTGAATGAAAGAGGTTGTGTGTCAATCACAAGTTTATCTTGTTCTGCAGTTTTAGTTTATAATTCCTTGAAGTTAGCAAGTATGGTTAAGATTGGATGAACTATTGTTCTTTTTTGTTTCAAAACCCTGATCTATCTTTTGTTGTTTCTTTAAAACCCTAGTTAAAGTAGGTTTTATTTCATGTTTGATCTTAGAACAATCCAGAAGCCCAATACCAACAGGCCCCTTGAATATTACTGTTTCATTGACCACTGAGTAACATCAGCACAGTTGAGAACCAACTACAAATACCTTGGGAGCTAAGGCATCCATTTGTTGCCTTTCTCTTTTAGGAGAAACAAAATAGCAATATTTTGTTTGCATGTTGCTGTGCCAAAATCACCGTCAACAGGTTGGTGGTATTCTTTAGGGTCTTAGGATAATTAAGGATGATTTAGAATTATTAAACTAATGAACCTATATGACCTAATATGTAAAATGAAAATTCCTAAAAATAATTAGACTGTAACAACACTTTGCAGGCAGATCTGGGAGATATCAAAGGGCACGTACCTTTCACCAAATTTTCATTTTCACATGTAAGAGGATTCATTTGTCCCTAAGAAAATGGTTCTTTGTGATCCTTTCCAATACTTCAAAATCTAATGATGTATTTATTGTCCTTTGATAATTAATTGTATAAGAAATCATGAAATACATAGAAATACAAGTCTTTTTCACCATCTAAAAGAACTAGAAATTTGGATTGACAATTCAACATCATAAAAAGAAGTCAAGAGAAGAATTAGTAGAGTTTACAACACTTATTATCAGTCGAGATTCATAATTGTAATGCATTAAGTTTACATCTGAGTTTATTCATGTTTTATGTTCATTTATTTTGTGAGTACTAACACTTGCAAAACCTTCAATTAAGCATCCAATTCTCCTTGAAGGTGATGATTACAATGAATTTAGTCCATCAAGGAAGGTAGATCTAAGTGGTAAGTTGCAACACTTTTCAATTTATCATTTTTTTATTGATTTTGTTTTTGCTCAACTAAGGGTAAGCACTCTTTACATCATCTTAGTCATTGTGGAGGTGGAAACACAAAATTGGGGGTTGACTTAGGAAAACCCCTATACAACACAACCCTTTCCTCCCTCTCTTATGTATAGGTGATAGATTTGAAGTGAATTTGGAAAGGATTGAAGACCTAATTGCAAGATCAAGCATTCAAGCCTTCTATGTCAACAAATTAGGGAAAGTGGAATTAAATATCGACGGATGAATTTTTGAAGCTAAGTCCAAAAAGAAAGAACTCACAGATAGTGACCATCTAAGATTTGATTTCTAATTCTAAAGATCTAAATTTCTAGGTCTAGGGTGCTAGTTCCCCTATCCACCCAGTTTGAGCTCAGATTTATATGCCAGGTTCCTCTATCTCTGCACTTCATTGTTCTATGATCCTTTCTTGTGTTACACTTATGTACTTTTCCGAAATCATAACCATTTTTTGTAGTTGCATATTTAATCTAGGTACAATTTTGCATTATAAAATTAATTCAATCATTAATTGATCAATCAACCCCCTAAAAGAACCAAAACCATGATCCACCATTCTGGCTCTTCCATAGTGGTTAATATCCAAGTGGGTGTTTATGATCATTTTTGGTTCATTTTAATATGATGTAGGAGAAAGTGTGATTTAGACCCTAGATCCATTTTTCTCGCATCATATTAGTGTGCATTCATGACTGTGTAAATAGTGAAATCAACCCTTGTGTGATAGTTCATGATAGAATTATGAATCTCTATGAGAGGGCTAGTCAACAATCAATAAACGCAAAAAGATGGTTATCATGATGGAGAGGCCTTATATTATGCCTCGAGGAGGCAAAATTTAGTTTAAGCTCATTGAAAACACCTATCCTATTTGTTTGTAAACTAATTTTGAGGAAGTAAAGGGAATTTGAATGGGATTAATATCAGTTTAGGGAAATTACGAAAACACTATGAGTAGTTGGATCTTTTTGCAAGCATCTAGGTGGTTGAAGAGCATATATAAGAGAAAAGAAAGTTGAAAGAGGCTTAAAAAATGAGATCATCATTCTTCATCACCACCTTGGAGCCTTCAAAGTAGTCAAAAAAGAGAGTTTTCTAGTGCCCAAGTGGAGGATGGTCACGTGTCTAAGTCAAAGTAAATCATTAATTGTCTTTAAGTCATGTCTTATATTCTCTCATAATGTTCGATTGAGAAAAGAGGATTCCTAGGGTTAGTTAGTTTGGTTCTTTTTAGTTTTTGAAAAAACAAAGTATTGTAAATCAACCTTCAACAATAGAAACTTTAAAAAGTCTTATTTTTTAAGAAATATAACATCTCAAATTTGTACTCATTTTTGGTGCATTTTGGTCAATAAAATAAAGTTATCTTAATTTCTTAGGAGCTTTTTACTATATAATTTTTTTAAAATTGTCGATGTAATCTTGTGGTGATATCATTTTGTCAATCCCATTTTTGTTGTCTTTATGTAGAAAAATGTGTACTTTACAGGTCATAACTTGTGTTTAACTAGTTAAGAAAATATATAGTTGTGAGAACATTTCCAGCTCCTAAATACTATTTTAGCTTTTAAAGAAAAACATTTTTATGAAATATTGATGCAAAAACATATCAAAACTTTAGTTATGTATGTTTTAGTCAACTTATTGGTCATATTGTGTATCTTCTAGAAAAGTATAAATCATAAAAAATCTAGTGAATCACCTCCCATTAAGATTTAGAGTTCTTCTTATGTCATTTTCTACCCCTTTTCCTTGAGAGCAATAGTAGGATAGATTAGTTTAGGTAAAACACTAAGGGAACCAACCATCTCTGGAGATTAAATCCAATCTACATGTAACCCACGACATTGGAGTATTTCCATGGTATCAACTAAAGAGAGACTTAATCTTTTACTCTCAATGGATTCAAACGAACAAGTTAATGAGCAAGGTTTTCAAAGGGATGATGAAATAACAATCATGAAAATAGTGAAGAGCCTTCCCCATAAAATTTAGTGGATATTTTCCAAATCATCTTATTAATGTGGAGGAGGTGATGTCAGAGAAATAATCAAAGGAACATAATATACTAGCCATTTTTATTAAGAAGAAACCTGAGAAAGTAAAAGATCAAATATGAATATCAAAATTTGATGGATATAATTCCAAACAAGGTTGGGTTGTTGGTACTTGCACTAATAATATAGTTAAAAATGAAATACTCATTTATGGGTTGTTTCTTGCTCATAGGAAGAAATTAAAGTAGTTATTAGGCCTTTATAGATTCAAAATAGTAATCAAGTTAGGAAATAGAATGTGTTCAATGATAAAAAGTTGTCCAAATATTACAATAGGGTTTAGTACTTAATCAAATATTTTAATGCTTTTAACCTTCAATCTATTGTTTGAATAAAGAACTATGTAATTGATACTTTGGCTATGGTAGCAAGTTCCCTAGAATAAGTTACAAGATCAAAATAGAAGATTTTTTCAATTGATTTGTTTCCCATTCCTATTACTCTAGACAATGTCTCTATTTTTTTTTTATGCATAAGCAAGGATTTATATTGATTTATAAAAAGAAAGTTTTACATGGATAGTCCCCTGGGCGATATTTACTGTATTTCCATACCCATACCAGAGAGAAGACCAACTGGCATTTTAGACCAAAGCATCCAAATGAGACTAACAAAAAATGACCACCCTTAAGATACTGAGTTTCCAAAATGTCCACACAGGGACATAGACCTTTCCTTGTTTAACTAAAAACTACCTAAACATGGCTACAACTAAACATAGAGAATATACTATAATTTATATCATCTATTCCCAAATACATACCATAGAGCCACTGAAAGAGACCAAAATTGAACCCTTAACTAGACACATCCCCTAACCAAACCAACACACCAAACCTGTCTACATCTACAAAAACCGTTCATGCAAGAAAAGGCACTAAATTCTAGGACCCAACACCCATGTTATGATGGAGGAAGCTTTAGAACCCATAGTAGATAATTCATACCAACCACCACCACCTCCCTGTGAGCAACCAATGCCATCCCCTTCAAATCCAAGGGGAAGGGGTAATACTTTATTACCTCTCCCAACGCATAGAGCAGTCTCATATCCCGTGGCCTTGGGATTCCCATTCCAAGGGAAGCCACATACAATGTTACCTCCAGTCCCACCAACAAGACCACCTAGAAAATCCTTTTTACTAGTTCCTCAACCTAACGTTTACCCATCCTTATTTCTAAAATTGATGCCAAGAACCGTGAGGTTATATCAATGTCGACCCTATATGACTCATCGTCCTCTAGAAATTTCTTCCCCAATATCATCTTCACCATGACTAGAATGAGAGTATCATACTTCTTAAGAATTCTCTTGAGGAGTTGGTCAGTGATCAACCCACAGAATGTCATTTTCCTTCCAACACTCTGTAGGCAAATTGGAGTGATGGATCTTATACTCATTAAGGTTTCAAAAGACATTCCAACCACAAATTTTGATCTCTCCTCCATGATTCCCCAATGAAACAGAATGGCCCAACGTCAAACCTTCACCTCACAAATTCACAAATTTTTGCAATGATGAAATGAAATGAAAACCCCAACAAACTATAAATAATGTGTGGTATGTCACCATCTTTTCAAGCCATTATGAACTGGGATGTATTAACCATGTCATCCAAGGATCCAACCTGTCACCACTACAAAAACACCATCTTACACGTATAAATCAATTTAACAAGTCCCAATAGAGGCTATGACATGATAGCCCAATCTCCCAAATGCAAAATTTGTATATCACCTATTGCATTCATCATTACACTAAAGTTACAGAAAGATTTGAAAACTAACCTTTGTATTCCTCATCGATTTAGCCAACCCCACACTACCACATCTAGTTGGAAATCCCTTGGAAATTTTCCATCACCGAGGTGGCAAGTATGATGTGCCACCTAGAATTTCCAAATGTAACAGCCACCCCTTTTGATTACTTTTCCATTACCTAAAGAAGCCCTAGCCTTTCCACAACAGGATGTGTGGAAAGGCGCCCTCCCATCCACCCACTGAGTCCTCATAGAGAATTTAAATCTCCAATTCTTTTATTGTGTTGTTGTCTTCCCCCATATTGGACAACATATTTTCCTCAGAGTTAGCTTCGTGAAGGATATGATTCACTGACACCAAATTGAAACTATCCATCAAAATCCAGAGCCACTTCCAACCTAGCTGCCAACTTCCACTTAATCATCTTGCACAATCTAAGAGAGTTGACTATTGTTGATGTATACCTTATGCCACCCTTGGATGCACATCATTTAATATCTGATCAAATAGATCCTATGTGTGTGTCATGTTGAAACTCATGTTTATTTTGATAAATTTGGGTCTTTGAGGTTTTGAAACTCCTCAATTGTGTCTGATTAGGGTTATGAATTACATGTAGGGTTTAAACCTTCCTAAAACCCTAGTGATTAAATTCCTTGTCACTTTTTGTTTTGTTTTCTCATTGAATTTTTGTACCCGATCTCTGATTGGATAAGTTACAACTTATGCCTTAGGTGGTCATGTTTTTACTGGCCTCTTTACTTGTTTCTTTTGGTATTCTTTCCTAAGTCTTATTTACCTAGGCACAACTCCTTTTTAAGTTATAACATCAAGGAATGTGCCTTATACCCTTTTAAGTTGTGCAGATGGTGGGCCCTTTGATCAATGGTGAGCGATGGTGGTTGAAGATCCAATGGTCATCGCATGCATCATTCACATCATTGTTGTGATTGATGTCACCTAGGTGCTTTTCGTGATGGTCTTGTTTTCCACATCGGGTGATAGGGAACTTTTGAAGAGATAGTCTCAGGGGTCTCTCTGACACGCCAATGTTGTTTCAGTTAACGATTCAAATTTGAAAGCAAAGATCCAATAGTCATTGTGGGTGTTATATGCATCGCGATTATGATCCAAAGTAATGAAAGCCTTTGTACTATGAGCAATGTAAGGGAAGGGGGAAAATATTCTCTACCAAGTGTCATCATATCACTATCCTCCTTCACATCATGTTTATGTTTTTGAGCTGAGAGGTCCTTCGCGTGATGAGCGATGATAAAGCGACTAAGGGCCTAGATTTAAAGATGGTGATCGGATGGTCATCGCTAGCTTCTAATGCATTGCGGTTATAAACATAAGATTTGAAGACCGTTACACGATGAGAAATGGAAAATTGTATGAAATTAGCATGGAAAATGGATAGCGGGTAGGTGACAAGTGTCTTGGTGGACCTAAGGTTTTATTTTTCTTTGTATGGTTTCAATGGCTCAGATTCAATGGAGAAGATCTACCAGCCATCACATGCATCATTCACATCGTTGTTGTGACTGATGCCACCCAACTGGTTTTTGTGATGTGCGATGGGAAAGGATGAGGGTTATGTTGTTCCTCTGTGCATCATTGTTTCATGTTGAAAGGATCAAGTCAAATGCGCGATGCACAACAAATGGCCCTAATTTGAAGGAAAGCATCTAACGGTCATCACGAGGGTTATTCACATCGTGGTTTGGAAACATAAAGCATGGAGTATTTCTATGATGAGTGATGAAGGTATAAAGAAAGTAATATCCAGAGGACATGTGGCAAGATATCGTGTGCATCATTCACATTGTTGTTGTGAATGATGTCTCCTAAGTGCTTCTTGTGATGTATGACAGAGCGATAGTGTGACACGTGTCATAAGCAATAGGTGGCAGATTTTCATTGCATCGTTGTGTTAGCTCTCAAAAACATAGGTTTGAACCACGAAAGGTTGCCAAGCTTTCACAACATTTTAGGGTAACAGAACAAGGCTTGAAACAATCAAACCTCCTACTCTTCAGGTGCTGCTAGACCTAGGCGGGTGTACCTAACTGAATGAAGCAGACTTGACTTATGATTATCTCTCTGAAATGCTTTGTCCACAATGGCAAGTGGAAGTGAACAAAATGAAATCAAATTTGATAGCAATCTTCTTGATCTAAATCCTAAAATGCTTAATTAACAGATGTAAAGAGATTAAGTGAATTCAAAATGATGAAATGCAGAGACCAGTGCCTTGTTGGGTATGCGGAGTCCAATGAAATAGAAGCAAGCAACTTATTCTGGCAGAAAATTGAATTGCAGGCATATGATCTGTTCATAACTTATATGAACAATGCAAGATTATGACCACTGAGCTCTACTTTAAGAAACCAGATGAATCTCCCTGATTACTATGACCAACGAAAAGGATTTAATCTCTACTTGAGAGAACCAATTAATTAATCACACAAATACAACAAATGTGCACTGATAAACCAAAAGTAAACTTGTTACATCACTTTAAACAACCAGAAAGAATCAAATTGGAGATATCTTCAGCAATAAATTTCAATAAACTCAACATACAATTGACACCAGAAATAACATGCCACACCAGCTGATTCACATTGAATTCGCCATTTTAAAACATGCACATAGTCTCTGATAAGAGAAATCTATTTTACTGTAGCCATCTGACTACCTATTGCTTCTAATCTAAAATCTGATGATGTTCAATTACAATCTGGGTGCATATTTATACACCAGCATTTAGGAAACAAATTGCTTCGAAATCCATGTCGGCCACTAAAGAAATCAGGCTCAGAATCATGTCGGCCTCCAATGGCATTTAGAATTTCACATATGTCGACCCACAGCATTAGAATTTCTATATTAAACATTCGCTGAGATATCCCCGCAAGTATGTCGGAGGAAATTCAATCATATATCGCTGACCACCCGCGTTCCCTATGCTTCGCAGTGACCAAATGCTCGCTACGCCGAAGTCAAGATGTATCCATTTGTCCTCTTTATGTTTCGCTATAGCTCTTCACCATCGGTGAGAAGTCATACAGATTTGATTATGTTTTTCCGATACATACTTTTCCTTACATGCTTTCCTGTCACTGAGAGACGAGCAAATCTCTCACTGATGAACCCTTTTCCTCATTTACTATCGCTGTGAGATTCTGATATCGGCAAGACCTCTCGCAGAGTATGCTAAATCATACTGAAAGCCCTTGTGATAATTTTTGTTCACCAAGACAACATTATTTTCATACCAACAAAGATCCAGTGATCAAGCATGTCGCTGTGACATAAGCTCCCTCTCGCCGAAAATCCTATATGTATATCGCTATAGCTTCCATCCCTTGGTGAGACGTCTTATAGATATCATTTTGCTTCACCAAAAATTCATTGCATTTTCAGGTCGCTGAGACAAAGAAACACCTACACCGAAAGAGTCCACCCATCGCCATAACATGCAATCCTCGGTGAGACATTATGTAGAGTAAATTGTTATATCGAAAGCCCCGAGCATGTTATGTCGCTGAGAGAAGGGAAAACTCTCACCGAAAGCCAATTAAAATACCCGTCGGCAAGACCCGACGGGCTCGTCAGGACCATATACCACAGCACATAAGTCACACCGAAGTATATATCATTGTTGTAGATCGGAACGACAAGGAGACATCGTTATGACCCCCTGCCGCAAATCAAAAAATATGCTGAAGAGCCCCCCCACGGTCGCCGAAACAACAGAAACATCTTGCCGATAGGCAATAGATGTTTGTCAACAGAAAACGGACCGAGGAGACCCAACTACAGTCACACCAATACACCTGAAACATAAAATATTAGCAAAAAAATACAGTGGGTCGGGGAGACAATGGGAGACCTATGCCGATATGAACCAGAATGAAAAATATGCATGACCCAACGGATTCAATGGGACAATAAGGAAAAAATGGGTGGAATATGCATACGATAGGACCAAATCTAGAAATTTATGAGTGAAAATATATGTAAAACATCAAATTTTTACAGTCCCAATAGTGGCTCCGTCTGGGGATGAATGATTACGAGATCATTGCAAGGATCCAAATCTTTGGGTGAGGAGACCAGACACAAAATGATGAACCAGTGAGAAGAAATGGAAAAGGACCATAAGCAAGATGGAATGAATGTGAAATGAATGCAAAATGGGGGTGAACCAGAACCCTAAACTACTGTGCATGGAAAATAATTTTAAAGAGGATAAGCAAGAGTTGTCCACGCACTGGCAACCCTTAATCCTGTGTGTTTTAATTTCTCCTATTCTGATCTGTTACAATCTAAAACTCCAACCATGCTTTCCCCTATCAAAAACTTGGTTTTCTCTTGAGTTCAACAGATTCCTCTTGAAGGCACATATGCAATTCCTCCTATCACCGTTATTGCAAGTTCTCAGAGTATCATTATGCTTGGTTTGGTCCAAAATCCCTACACCATTCTGTAATTTGAATTTTTCATCATCATGGGACAAACCCCTGTTAATCTTAACATTCAAAATGCATACATATGAAATACAACATTCCTCATTATCTCCCTCACTGTTATGTATTCTGAAACACTCTCCCAGCTGTATAAAAATTTCACAATCAAAGTGCTTCACTTGAGAAACAAAATGTTTTGTTATGTCAACATTGTCTGAAACACACAAATCTGAAACCTTTTGCACCTCTTTAGTATCATTATTTGGAATCAACATTAGATTATAACTCACATCTCCAGTATCTAGCATATATGAATCAATCAAATCTAGAATTTTTCCAACCTTGGCATGCAAATAAACATTTTTTCCACATGAGTTAGAAATTCCAGAATCACATACCTCATCCTGAATGGAAGCAAACTTCTGATTAATACCAAAAGTATCACCATCACTCCAAGAAATACACAGGGAGTCATAAGAATCTTTACACAAAGATTTTTCATTGTCAAAACAAATGTAAGTTGGACACAAAACTTCAAGATCACCTTCATGTGCACATCCCTGGCATTCAGGAGTTAACAAATATGCAATCTGTTCACTGACAAGTGAACAAGTCTCAACATTTTCATCACTACAATTATACTCCTCACTTTTGTCATCATCAAAAAGAAATCCAATACCATCAGAGAATGGGAAATTAGAAACATCATCAGTGCAGTTATTTATTCCATCATTTTGCTTGTCTAAAACTGTTTCCTCCTTTTCATAAAATGGATTTGAAAATATCTGAAACTTACTCATTGACACACCTTGGCAAAAAATCATTTTATCTTCATTTAACTTTTCATCATACAATGAGTTTGAAAAAGTTTGGAAATTATTTTCAAATGTACAAACCTCATCATGATCAAATGTATCTTCATAACTTTCAACTACAGCCAGAGGTATTGTATACTTACTATCTGATGAATCATTATCTCCTATTGCCACTTCATCCTGATCTTCATAAGAGGTAAAAGAATCCATTGACTGTAGATAAAAATCCTTAGGTTCATCATCATAAGCTAAATATTCACTGGATTCCTCACAACATGCATTGCTTTCATTGTGACAATTTGTTGTGCAAGAGAAATTCCTTGCACCTTCACCTTTCTCATGCAGGCAATCATATGAGTCACTCTAACTTGCACATGTCTTATCTTCTATTGGATGCATCATCTAATCAACTTCTCTATACTCATCAGAAATACAACAATTGGATTCAACATTGATAGTATTCTCATACCTTATTCCCTGGGATAACACTCGAATGAATTCAAGAGAGGAGCCCTTTGCCTTAATCCTTTTCTTCTACTCCAATGTTTCTCCTTTGTTTCCTTCCTTCTTATCAGCAATAGTTAGTCTCTCTATCTCTTCCTCAATAAATTTCTTCATACTGTATTGGGCAGGGACCTCAACAGAATGTGGCACTGTATAATATTCTTCATAATCAGAAAGGACTTGTTGTTAAGCCATATGAACATTGTATCTCTGATTTGAAACACCATGCTGATAACCTTCATCCTCCAAAGGTGAGTTCCTTTCCACAACATGGTGAAAGGTATTTGAAGTCAAATAAACTTTGTGATCCTCTTCATTGTTTTCCATCAGCATTCCCTCCTCCTGTATTCTTTGGGCTACAACACAATGATCTGGGGAATGTGGCTTATCACAAAAATCACAAAGTAATTGTTACTTACCATATAGGTTCCTTTCTTGCTCAATGGATTAGGAGCTCCCTCACTTCCAGGCCTAGCTGTTATAGGTTTTTTGTCCTTCCAGTCTGTATTATAAGGCATGCCATGCAACCTCGGCCTTTCGTTCCTGTATGTGTTGCTTTGCTAAGAAACCCGAGGAACATCTCTTTTACTGATTATCCTAGCAGCCTTCCTATTGTTTTCAATTGTTTGTGCCATCTTCTGTGCTTCAGCCAAATCTCTTGGGAATTTATTTCTCAGCTCATACCCTATCTTAGGTTCAAATGCATTCAAATAAATACTCAGTGCTACAGAATCTGGCAACTTTGATCTAGGAGGTATCCTATTCTACAACTTATTGAATCTCTGATTGAAATCATAAATTGTATCACTTTGATCTTTCTGAATGTGCAATAATTCATAAAGAGCATAATCTAGTGCACCTAGATTCCCAAACTGCTCGAGGAATTGATCTTGAAATCCTTGGAGAGAATTGATTGAGACAGCTGGTAAGCTGTTGAACCAATCCCTAGCATCTTCAACCAGTGATATCATAAATAGCCTCATGCGTAAATCCTCATAGGGCACATCCAAATATTGGATAAAAGCATCAAAACTTCTTAAATGATCTTCAGCAGTGATTGCATCACACCTTGTAAACCTTGGAACCATACCCCTCCAACTACCATCCATTGGATAAGGGGATAATGGAATCCCTGATAAATCAAATTGTCTGATCATTGTTGTATGCTGATAAGGGGGAGCATTATGTGGGTACTGATACTGGTACATCATACCATAATGCATATACTACTGACCATGAGGAGCTCCAGCATGACCTTCCCAGAACTAAAATCCTCCTCCATTCATGTTTAAAAAACTGTAAAAATTCTTTCAAAGTCGCCACCTACTTTTCCAAAAGTAAGAAAATCATTATTTCTGATCTTTTTCCTAGCGGAATCACTCTTCCTAAAATTTTCTCAAATTACAACTTTTCCTCCAATGACTCTATAATGTGGTCTTTAACCGAATTTTCTGATATAATCCCCAGCAAAGTCGCCAATTTGTTAGCTCTCAAAAACGCAAGTTTGAACCATGAAAGGTTGCCAAGCTTTCACAACGTTTTAGGGTAACAAAACAAGGCTTGAAACAATCAAACCTCCTACTCTTCAAGTGCTGCTAGACCTAGGCGGGTGTACCTAATTGAATGGAGCAGACTTGACTTATGATTATCTCTCTGAAATGCTTTGTCCACAATGGCAAGTGGAAGTGAACAAAATGAAATCAAATTTGATAGCAATCTTCTTGATCTAAATCCTAAAATGCTTAATTAATAGATGTAAAGAGATTAAGTGAATTCAAAATGATGAAATGCAGAGACCAGTGCCTTGTTGGGTATGCGGAGTCCAATGAAATAGAAGCGGGCAACTTATTCTGGCAGAAAATTGAATTGCAGGCATATGATCTGTCATAACTTGTATGAACAATGCAAGATTATGACCACTGAGCTCTACTTTAAGAAACCAGATGAATCTCCCTGATTACTATGACCAACAAAAAGGATTTAATCTCTACTTGAGAGAACCAATTAATTAATCACACAAATACAGCAAATGTGCACTAATAAACTGAAAGTAAACTTATTACATCAATTTAAACAACCAAAAAGAATCAAATTGGAGACAGCTTCAGCAATACTTTTCAATAAACTCAACATACAATTGACACCAGAAATAGCCTGCCACACTAGCTGATTCACATTGAATTCACCATTTTAAAACATGCACATAGTCTCTGATAAGAGAAATCTATTCTACTATAGCCATCTGACTACCTATTGCTTCTAATCTAAAATTTGATGATGTTCAATTACAATCCAGGTGCATATTTATACACCAGCATTCAGGAAACAAATCGCTTCAAAATCTATGTCGGCCACCGAAGAAATTGGGCTCATAATCATGTCAGCCTCCAACGGCATTTAGAATTTCACATATGTCGGCCCACAACATTAGAATTTATGTATTAAACATTCACTGAGATATCCCCGCAAGTATGCTGGAGGCAATTCAATCGTATATTGTTGATCGCCCGTGTTCCCTACGCTTCACAATGACCAACTGCTCGCTACACCGAAGTCAAGATATATCCATTTGTCCTCTTTATGTTTCGCTATAGCTCTTCGTCGTCGGTGAGAATTCATACAGATTTGATTATGTTTTGCCGATACATACTTTTCCTTGCATGCTTTCCTGTCGCTGAGAGATGAGCAAATCTCTCACCGATGAACCCTTTGCCTCGTTTACTATCACTGTGAGATTCTGATATCGGAAAGACCTCTCGCAGAGTATACTAAATCATACTGAAAGCCCTTGTGATGATTTAGGTTTGCCAAGACAACACTATTTTCATACCGACAAAGATCCAGTGATCAAGCATGTCGATGTGACATAAGCTCCCTCTCGCTGACAAGCCTATATGTATATCACTATAGCTTCCATCCCTCGGCGAGATGTCTTATAGATATCATTTTGCTTCACCAAAAATTCATCGCATATTCAGGTCGTCGAGACAAAGCAACACCTACACCGAAAGAGTCCACCCGTCGCCATAACCTGCAATCCTCAGTGAGACATTACGTAGAGTAAATGGTTATACCGAAAGCCCCGAGCATGTTATGTCGCCGAGAGAAGGGAAAAATCTCGCCGAAAGCCACTTAAAATACCTGTTGGAAAGACCCGACGGGCTCATCAGGACCATATACCACAGCACATAAGTCACACTGAAGTATATATCATTGTTGTAGATCGGCAAGACATGGAGACATCGCTATGACCCCCTGCCGCAAATCGAAACATATGCCGAAGAGCCCCCCCTACGGTTGCTGAAACAACGGAAACATCTTGCCGATAGGCAACAGATGTTTTTCAACAGAAAACAGACTGGGGAGAACCAACTACAGTCACGCCGATACACCTGAAATAGAAAATATTAGCAGAAAAATACAGTGGGTCGGGGAGACAATGGGAGACCTATGCCGATATGAACTAGAATGAAAAATATGCATGACCCAACGGATTCAATGGGACAATAAGGCAAAAATGGGTGGAATATGCATACGGTAGGACCAAATCTGGAAATTTATGAGTGAAAATATATGTAAAACATCAAATTTTTACAGTCCCAACACGTTGGCCTCCAATGCATCATGGATTGATGTATTTTTCTCTTGAAGGAATGAGTGATGTATTGAAGGTACATATATAGCCATTGATCATGATTCTCATGTGATCAATGATCGCGTTTTAAATTTTCATTAAGAATCTAATCTTAGTCGTCCATCACCAATCCAAAAACTAGCATTCAAACTTCAACGGTCAATTGCTCCTATTCATGAAAGATTTGAAAAATTTATTATTCAGTGACATTCCCAACTACCAGATCAAATTTGATCGACTATTTCAATTCTGCTTTATAGAATTGGATGATTTCATTACTCCTTGATGTGTTTCAATGGCCACATCTCTCCTATCAGGGTATGTTGGTCTAATATTTTGTTGTAGAATTCACGGGCATCCATCCCTACATTCATGTGAGTCATCATTCTAGGGCTTGTTCAAGTCGTCAGAGCCTTTATGGCTAGTTACATTGCTCTGTAATGGGAGCAATTCAAATCATTTTTAATCTGATCGAATTCATCTTCCTCCAAACCCTAGTTAAGTTAGGGTTAGGGTTTTGAATTCAATCATCAGTTATGCCTGAACTATAAAGGAAATGTTTTTATATTTTTGAAGGATTATTCCTCTAGCTTCTCTAGGGTTTTTCTATTGTAGACACTGCATTTTTTGCATTTTGCCATTGTAAAGATTGCTTCTAAGCTTTTATGTTAATAATTTTCAACTATTATCACTATTACCTCTTGCATGTTTGAGTAAAATTATTTTTACCTTAGTGTCTAAGTATGTGTTTAACTGATTCATTGATGTATTAGGTTGTTTAGAAGTAGGAAGAAACACATTTCTATCTTGGTGCATCACCTTCCTTTCATTTCATGTTCTCCTTCTATCCCTTTTTCTCTATGATTTATTAGATTAGAGTAGTGATAGGTTTTCATTGTGTTGGGTTAAACCAACACAATTGCACTTAGTTTAGAAGAGGAATTCATCCTTCTCTAGAGACTTGACCTCAATTTACAAGGTCCCACACCTTGAGGTCATTTCCATTATGTCATTAGAACATTGAACTCTTGTTCAATAGGGTGTAGTTTTATGTGACAACAATTTTTTGGCACACCCGGTGGGACTAGCAAGAAATTTCATCTCATTTTGTTGAGAGAGTGGTGCTACTCTCAACATTCCAGCCTTGAAGAGGCTCTCAAACAAGTACCTAGTGACTCTACAATCAGTGGAGGACTCCATATACGAATTGGGGACCCTACTGCTACCTAGAATTCTTGGTTCAATATCAGACCCGCCAATTCATGCCAAGAATCCAAATGAGATCATCTTCTAGAGGTAACTTTCAATACATCCAGCTCTCATTTTCTACTTCTAGAAGAAGAAATAGAAAATCCTTGTCGCCTATAAGAAGAAATAGGAGTATAATTCCATCTCCTAGAGCTCAATCTACACCACCTATGGGTAGGTTTTTCAAACTAGAACACTTGTTGCTCATACAAACATGAATTTATTCCATATGGATTTACCCAAAAATCAACCTTTTGTATCTTTTACTAGTGGAAGCCCCTTGATTCTAGCCCAAAAAGATGATATACCAGTCAATACCCTCAAGAGTATTCCCCATTTTACTGGTGAAACATCTACAACTCTAGCAGAGCACATCATAGATGTGGTAAACATATGCTCAGTGCATGATGTAATAGAAGACAACGTGGCTGTTAGATTACTTGTCGCTTCATTAAAAGGTAAAGCACTCTAGTGGTATAGAGGATTTCCACCCAACTCCATTCACAATTAGGGTAAGTTAGGAGAGAAATTATACAAACATTTTGAAGATAAGAGTGACTATTTGTCCCTAGTAGAACAATTAACCACAATTAAAAGAGAACCTCATGAATTCATGAGTGATTTCAACTACAGATTTCAAAAGACTTGGGAGAGAATCTCTACCTTGGTCAAACCTTCTCCTGAGCATGCTTTCCTATACTTCCTAAGAAATCTTAATAGTGATATAGTTGTTATGGTATAGCTATTATAAATGCATATTTTGTTGCCATAAGGGAAAAAAATTATTTAATTCAAGTTGGGAAGATAGCTCTTAGGCCACCAATACATTTATTTATAGAGCTTCCTTCACAACCAATGGTGGCTCCTATCCCATTGGCTCCTAATCAAGTGGTTTACGCAAGCTAACCTTCTACTTCTGCTACACTTCTAGAAGATTTATAGACCTTGCTCTGAAGCATGAATAATGAGCTAGTGCCAATAAAGAGGAAATAAGCTCAAAATAATAGGCCCTATCAGCCTCAAGGTCAAGGTTATCAGCAAAATAGGCCACCTTATCAAGAACAAAATCAGTAGAATCATACTAAGCCCATGAATAGCATGCACACAACTACTACCAACACTTCTAAGGATATGGTCCTAGTGAAAAATGATCTAGCACAAGAGAAAGAGTGGTGTTACCCTTGTGAGCAAGCTCATAATCAAAATGCTTGTCAAAATGGAGAGTTTGTTCAAACTTTGGTAGCTCAAAATGAAACCTCTACTTCAGAGTAGTAGATTGGCACAAGCCAAACAACTTCTAGTAATAAAAATCATACACGAGAGGACTCCTCATTTTTCATTTGGGGTCAAGAGTATTTTTGTGGTGTAAATCAAGCAGATACTGATGCAATAGCCCATAATACAATATCAAAGAAAAGTGCAATAGAGGGTGGTGCGTCTTCCATGGTTGGGTAGGCATCAATCTCTCAACAACCTCAACCAAGTGCAAATGCTAGACTGACATGTAGGACAGTAGAGGTTCCAGAATCAAATCAGCTCGTTAATAGGCCTAAACATGTGGTGGAGCAGCCTAAGATCACACAAGCAACGAGAATAGACCTTGTTCCAAAGGATCCTTCTAAAGCTAGTCAACTTCCTTTCAACATAGTCGAGAAAATGAAGAAAACCAATCTGAATGTTACTATGTGGGAAGCTCTATCTATTCCATCACAAAGGGATTTGCTACAACAAGCTTTCAAAGAACATAAACAAACAGATGATGTACAAGAAAAAGAGCATACTACCCCTTCAATCATTTTGGTCCAACCCAAAGAGGAAGGGAATTCAAGCAAAATTAGTAAGCCACCTCCCTTCTACTTTCTCTAATTACTGGAAATCATATAGTGCATAATTGTATGATAGACTATGGGGCTAGTAGTTCTGTTATGCCTAAGGGGATTACTGACATGCTTGGTATCAAGTATGAATCGATGGCTAGAAAGGTTTTACAACTGGATGGAACTATTTTCAATACAGTGGGAGTAATTAAATACCCAAATTTTTCCTTACATGCATGTCCCAATTGTGATGTATTGCAAGACATTTCAGGCATAGACCTCCCTACTCATTTTCCATTCTCTTATCTAGAGATTTCACTACTAAGATAGGTGGGTACTTATCTATTGATTGGTCCCACATACTATTTAGAGCTAGATATGCCACTAAAGCAACCATCAAATTTCATCCCATAGAAAAGGGTCATTTTGAACCTTACACTCCTAGTCCAATAAACATGAACTGCACATTGCATGATCAAAAGGAAGAGTGTTATATTCATGAACCTGCCAATCCTATAGAGGAGGTACCTGATTGTTTGTTAGATGAATGGGGAAATGCTTTACTTTTTGACCCATTAGCTATTTTTGAAGTGGAGGAGACTGGTTTGGGAACCTACTGCATTCATGAAGAGAATGCTACTATCCCCAATCTCATAAAAACTCAACAAGACTTAGGGGGATTGTGGCAGATTTTTTTTATGGTTTCAGAAATAGGAATGGAATTGGTGTTGGTGTAATGCTAGTATCTCTGAGCAAGGAGAAATATTAATTTTATTTCAGGCTTCAATTTGGTTGCACTAACAATGTGGTTGAGTAAGAAGCACTCATCCAAGGTCTCCAACTTGCACAACAAAGGAACATCAAATTGTTACAAGTTGTTGGTGATAGTGAATTGGCTGTCCATCAAGTAAGAACTTAAAGCTCAACCAAGAACAATCTACTCAAATCCTACAAGCATAGGGTTTGAGATTTAATTGAGGGTTTTGAGGGTTTTAACATCCAAACAACTCCAAGAAATCAAAATAAACATGTTGATAGACTTGCAACAGTTGGTGCTTAGTTTGACATACTAGCACATATTACAAGCAAAAGGGAGCAGCATATCATACTTGTGGTGAGCCCTGTTGTTCCGAATAATCAAGATCACTGGAAAGTCTTTGAAAGTGACCAACAAATAGTGAATTTTTTGCAAGACGAGGTGGAATTTTCTAAAATAAATTAGTCCAAGGTGCAAAATCAGTATGGTGATCAGATTGTGCAGCTGAGTAGCAACAAGCTATCAAATGGTCTTATCACCCCTGAAGGTATTTTCAACCTTGATAATAAGTTAAAGTAGAAAAGGATGAACTTAGCTACAAAGAAGGGTGACTTTAATCCAATTGAAATTTCAGAGGGCAAGTCTCTAAACTTGGGAAAGGTATGAAAACCTAAAGGGTTTTGACCCAAGCCTTTCCCAACATAGTATTGAATTAGATCTTGATGCCAAACCTGTAAGGAAAAAATAAAGGCCTATAAATCCTAAGATTGAGCCTTTGATCAAAAAGGAGTTTTCCAAATTGATTGAGGCTAGAATAATTTTTCCCATCAAGCACTCTTCATGGGTTGCAAATCTTGTTCCTATCAAGAAAAAGAATTGGGAAAGAAGACTTTGTGTAGATTTTAGGGATCTAAATAGAGCCTCCCTAAAATATCATTACCCTCTTCCCTCCATGGATCAGATTTTACAAAGATTCAATGAGTCGGAAAGGTTTTCTTTCTTGGATGGTTACTCAAGCTATAGCCAAATTTTGGTCCAAGAATTTGATGAACATAAGACAACATTTACTACAAAGTGGGGCACCTATGCTTATTGCAAAATGCCTTTTGGTCTAACCAATGCAAGTGCCACTTTTCAGAGAGTCATGGATATGGAATTTCAAGGTGTGTTTAGACAGTTTGTTTTGGTCTACTTGAATGATATTGCAGTGTTTTCAAAGCATGCAAGTGACCATTTTAGTCACCTTGAGCAAGTATTTCAGAAATGTAGGGAATATGATATTTCCCTAAATCCAAATAAATGTGTCTTTGTCACTAATCAGGGCAAGCTTCTTGGGCACATTGTTTCAAAGGATGGCTTGGTCATTGATCCCACAAGAGTAAAATCTATCTTGGCCATCCCACTTCCCAGTCACAAGAAAGGATTACAAAGTTTCTTAGGCACAATTAAATTTGTGAGGAGGTTCATTCAAAACCTTGCTGCTTTGGTAAAGCTTCATACTTCTATTCTTAAGAAAAATATGGTCTTCAAGTGGACCAAAGAAGGTAAAGCTAGCTTTGAGGCTATCAAACAGGAAATTGCTCAAGCTCCTACCCTTGTCAATCCTAACTATGACAAGGATTTTATTCTTTATACCTTTGGAGGTGAAACAAGTATATCAGTTGTTCTAACTCAACTAAATAAAGAAAATTTGGAGCAGCCCATTGCTTTCTTTAGTGAAGGGCTTAAAGATTATGAGTTCAAGTATAGCTATATGTTGAAAAGAAAGCTCTTGTTGTTGTTAGAGCATTGAAAACATTTAGACATATGTTGTCTAATAACAAGATACAACTAATGGTTCCCCATGTTAGCATTAAATAGTTCTTATTGAGCAGAGATATCAATGAAAAAAGGGCTAGATGATCACCAAGGTGATGAAGTATGATGTTGACATCAAGATCACCAAGTTAGTGAGAGGAAAAGGGTTGTGTGAACAACTTACCTCAACATTTGAGACCCCTACAGAGGTATCCCTTGTGATACAGGAACAACAAGCACCAAATGCAGACATACAAGGTAGTTGGGTGCATGATATGACTACCTTTTTATAGGAAGGTAGATATCCTTTGGATCTAAATAGGAACAAAAGGAGGACATTTCAGACTATAGTCCATCCCCTATATCATAGTGGATGGCAAACTCTTCAGAGAGGATTTCAATGGAGTCCTATTAATATGCATAGAAGTAGACTAGGTCAGTAGAATGCTAAATGAATTCCATGATGGCTCTTTAGGTGGCCATTTCTCTGCAAGGACTATTGTTGCAAAGATTATGAGGGTTGGTTATTATTGGCCAACTCTATTCAATGACGCTCACAAATGGGTGAGAAATTGTAAAAAGTGTGCTTTCTTTTTTGGAAAGCAAAGGTTGGTCGTCCTCCCTCTTCACCCCATTCAAGTTGATCAACCACTTACACAGTGGGGCTTGGATTTTATTGGCATGATAAATCCACCATCAAGTGCTAGTCATAAGTGGATTTTAACAGCCACAAATTACTTTACAAGGTGGATAGAGGAAGTTGCTTTGAAAGATCCCACTAATGCTTCAATTTTAGAATTACTTGATGGAATTATTACCAGATTTGGTACTCCTTCCACCATCATTTTAGATGATGACAAGGCATTTACTAGTGCTCAAATCCTTGATTGGGAAATGAGGCATGGAATTTACTTGAAGACCTCATCTAATTATTATCCTTAGGGTAATGGCTTGGTTGAGTCTTCAAATAAAAATCTCATCAAGATTATCAAAAGGACCATTGAGGACAACCAAAGGGTATGGCATAGCAAGTTGAAGATAGCCCTTTGGGTTGATAGAATTACTCCTAAAAGAGCAATTGGTAATTATCCTTTCATGGTAGTTTATGGAAGGGAAGCAAGGTTACCATTATCATTGGAGTTTCCTTCCCTTGAGTTAACACATCAATTGGAGTTAGAAGAAAATGATGCTATGACAGTAAGATTGGTTGAACTCTTGAAACTAAAGGAGACAAGGAACAAATCTATGCAAGTCATAGAAACACATCAAGCATGGGTCAAAATAAATTTTGACAAAAGGCGGTTCATACAGTGTTCCAAGAGGGAGATCTAGTGCTAAAATGGGATGTAGATAGAAATAAATCTCGAAGACATTCCAAGTTTTATGCCATTTGGAGTGGTCCATATGTCATCACTAGCTGCAAGGCGACCAATGCATTCCATCTTTCTAGGTTTGATGGTGAGATTCTCCCAATCTTAGTAAATGGGATTCATCTCAAACCTTGGATGCACATCATTTATATCCAATTAGAGAGATCCTATGTGTCTTTCATGTTGAAACCCATGTTTATTTTGATGAATCCGGGTCTTTGAGGTTTTGAAACTCCTCAATTGTGTTTGATTAGGGTTTTGAATTGCATGTAGGGTTTAAACCCTCCTAAAACCCTAGTGCTTTTTCCTTGTCACTTTTTGTTCTATTCACTCATTGACTTTTTGTACCCAGTCTCTGGTTGGCTAAGTTACAACTTATGTCTTAGGTGGTCATGTTTTTATCGGCCTCTTTACCTGTGTCTTCTGGTATTCTTGCCTAAGTCTTATTTAACTAGACACGTCTCATTTTGAAGTTATAACATTAAGGCACGTGCCTTATACCCTTTTAAGTTGTGCAGATGGTGGGCGCTTTGATCAACGATGAGTGATGGGGGTTGAAGATCCAACGGTCATCACGTACATCATTCACATCATTGTTGTGATTGATTCCGCCTAGGTGATTTTTACAATTTTCTTGTTTGCCACATCAAGTGACGGGGAATTTTCAAAGAGACGGTCTTAGGGATCTCTCCAACACGCCGATGTCATTTCATTCAACAGTTCAAATTTGAAGGAAAAGATCCAATGATCATTGTAGGTGTTCTATGCATCGTGGTTATGATCCAAAGGTAATTAAATCCTTTACACAATGAGTGATGTAAGGGAAGGGGTAGAATATTCTCTGTCAGGTGTCATCATATCGCTATCCTCCTTCGCATCACATTTATGTTTTTGAGTTGAGAGGTCCTTAAGTGTGATGAGCGATGATCAAGCAACTAAGGGCCCAGATTTAAAGATGGTGATCGAATGGTCATTGCTATCTTCTAATGCATCACAATTATAAACATAAGAGTTGAAGACCTTTGCACGATGGGAAATGGAAAAGTGTATAACATCAATGTGGACAAGGGACAGCGGGTAGGTGACAGGTGTCTTGGTGGGCCCAAGGTTTCTTTTCCTTTGTATGGTTTCAATGGCTCAGATTCAATGGAGAAGATCTAATAGCCATCGTGTGTATCATTCACATCGTTGTTTGATTGATGCCGCCAAAGTGGTTTGCACAATGTGTGATGGGTGAGGATGAGAGTTATGTTGTTCCTTGGTGCATTGTTGTTTCATGTTGAAAGGCTCAAGTCAGATACATGATGTGCGACGAACGACCTTGATTCAAAGGAAATCATTCGAAAATCATCACGAGGGTTCTTCACATCGTGGTTTGGAAACTAAAGCATGGATCCTTTATGTGATGAGTAATAAAGGTATAAATAAAGGAATATTCAGAGGACGTGTGGCAGGATATCACATGCATCATTCAAATCACTGTTGTGAATGATGCCGCATAGGTGCTTCTGGCAATAGTGTGAAACACATCCTAAGTAATAGGTGGTAGATTTCCATTGCATCACTAGCCTCAAAAATAAAACATGGATCGATGTCTTGTTCTCTTGAAGGAATGAGCAATGTATTGAAGGTACATGATATTCGTTGATCATGATTCTCATGCGATCAATGGTTGCATTTTAAAGTTTCATTAGGAATCTGATCTCAACCATCCATCTCCAATCCAATGGTCAGCATTCAAACTTCAACAGTCAATCGCTCCTATTCACAGAAGATTTGCAGAAGTTATTGTTCGGCGACATTCCCAGCTACCAAATCAAATTTGATCAACTATGGCTTAATTTTTATGCCTTTTCAATGCTACTTTTCAGAATTGGACAGTGCCATTACTCCTTGATGTGTTGTAGTGGCAAAATCTCTCCTATTAGGGTATGTTGGTTTGATATTTTGTTGCAGAATTCATAGGAACCCATCCCTGCATTCATGTGAGTCATCATTTTGTGGCTTGTTCAAGTTGTCATAGCCTTTATGGCTAGTTACATTGCTCTATAATGGGAGAAATTCAGATAATTTTTTATCTGATCGAATTCATCTTCCTACAAACCCTAGTTAGGTTAGGGTTAGGGTTTTGAATTCAATCCTTAGTTATGCATAAACTATAAAGGCAATGTTTGTATCTTTTTTAAGGATTCATCCTTTGGCTTCTCTAGGGTTTTTTTGTTGCAAACACTACCTTTTTTGCATTATTCCATTGTAAAGTTTGCTTCTAATCTTTTATGTTAATAATTTTCAACTATTATCACTGTTACCTCTTACATGTTTGAGTAAAATTCTTTTTACCTTTGTGTCTGAGTATGTTTTTAGCTGATTTATTGATGTATTAGGTTGTTTAGAAGTAGGAAGAAACACATTTCTATCTTGGCCCAACACCTTCATTTCATTTCATGTTCTCCTTCTATCCCTTTTCCTTCGTGATTTGTTATATTACAGTAGTGATAGGTTTTCATTGTGATGGGTTAAACCAACATAATTGCACTTAGTTTAGAAGAGGAAGTCAACCTTCTCTGGAGACTTGACCTCAATTTACAAGGTCCCACACCTTGAGTTCATTTCGATTGTGTCATTAGAACACTGAACTCTTGTTTAGTAGGGTGCAATTTTATGTGACAACAACTATCAATGAGGAATCTCCTTTGATGACTACATTCTTTATCTTTAGATCCTGGCACAACTTCAAGCCAAGAATTACAACTTGCATTTTTTCCATATTAAATGTTCCTTTCGGGAGAGGCACAACCAGTTTTCTCATGACCCTACTATTCTCGTCTCTGACAATATATCCAGCACTTGAAATTGCCAGGTTTCCTTAGGAAGCCCCGTCGAAGTTGAGCTTATGCCAACCCATCTCCGAGGGAGACCATTGAATGTTTTTGCTCATTTCTTGTGTTTTTAAGCCTCCTTCACCAATGAAAGAAGGAACCACCAAACTGTGCAGACTGCAACAAATCCTTACATCCTATTCAGAAAATGTACTCTTCCTAGAATCTGCATCCCTTATCCTAGAGTTGACTAGCTCTACTAAGCATGCTTCAATCTTATTCTGTAGAGATTGTGGGGGCATCTCTTTATTCTAAAAAATGTGCTTATTCCTTTCTTTCCACACTTCCCAAATAAGCATTGAGGGACTAGCAATCCATAAACCACTATACAACACTTGTTTGTGAAAAATTGGCCATCTCATGAGTACATCCAGAAGCTTGTTCGGCAAAGCAGTCTGCCAATGCAATTTAGTGATCAATCATTGCCAACAACTTTGAGTGTAGGGGAAGTTCAAAAAGAGGTGATCACTAGTATCCTCATCTTGTTTACATAAACTACATCTAGAGGGGCCCTGAAACCCCATTTTGACAAACCCATCCACTGTGAGCACCCGCCCCTGGGATGCAACCCAAGTGAAGATCTTGGCCTTTGGCAAACACATCTTGTTCCAACAGAGGTTGCTAGGGAGCTTCACTTCCCCATAGTGTTGTGCAGAGAGTATTTTGTATCCTTATTTCACATTGTATTCTCCATTTGGAGAGGCACTCCACCTTAAGATGTCTTGACCCTCCCTCAAACAAATACTACGATCAGCCAGCATACCTTCATAAGCTTCTTCTTCGCCAGGCTCAAGCCTGAGTCCTCTCACACTTTTCCACTGATACTTGGTACTGTCCTCCTCTGATGTGACTACCATGTAGTCACTTACCTTATCCCCCCATACCCACTTAGTTACAGTCCTTACATTGCCTAGCTCAACTTTGTCCACCAATTTGGGGAATCCTTCCCATGAGTCTTCCCAAAAGGAAGCAACGCTGCCCTCCCTGATTTCCCAAGTCAAATAATCTGCCACCAGATCCCTACAACTATAGATGAAGTTCCAAATTTTGGACCCATGGGGAAGAAATATAGAGGTGAAAATGCTATTCTCTTCCACATCCAAATATTTTTCCCTTAGGATATTTTCCCATTTGAGATAATTTTTGGTGTGGAGATCCCAAACCAACTTTTCTGCCAACATTTTGTCTTGGTAGAGTAAGTTCTTTAAACCAGCCCCATGTCTCTCTTTGCCTTCACAAACCTTCTCCCATTTAACCAGGGAATATTTGTGTTGATCCAAATTTCCTTGCCAAAAAAAAAATAATCATTTTTCTGTTTAATTCTTTGCTCGCCCCCTTTGACAGAGGAAGACACGATGATAAATAGGTCGGCAAAGTAGATATCACTGATTTAATTTTTGTGAGATTCCCAATCCAAGACAACCATCTACATTTCCAGGAGGCCATCTTATCTACTACCTTCTCCACAATGGTATCCAAGAGTTTTCTTGATTGCACCCCTTTGGAAAAAGGGATCCCAAGGTACTTGCAAGGAAGTTTACCTCTTTTGAATTTTAGGATTCTCGGGATCTAATTCTCCCTCCAGGAAGGGGTAGCAAAGAAGAATACTTTGTATTTCTCTAAGCTAACCACTTGACCAAGAGCTAAAGAGTATTTTTCCAAAATTTACTTAAAGCACCTAACCTCCCTCTCCTAAGCATTACCGAACAGCATAGTGTCATCAACAAACTATTGATGTGTGACAACATGCATCCCACTTGTGAGTTGCACCCCATTCACCTTTCCACTATGCCATGCTCTTGAAATAAATCTACCAAAAGCCTCTGCCATTATAATGAACAAAAAGGGGGAAATGGGGTCCCCTTGTCATAGCCCTTGTGAGACATTGAAGAAACCCTCGGGAGATCCATTCAGAAGTATAGAGAATTTTGGGCATGGTATCCACCCAAAAATCCAGTTCAACCATTCCTTTTTAAAATGAAAGGCTTCCAGAATCTTAAAAAGAAATTGTCAATTAACCTTGTCATATGCCTTTCAAATGTCAAGCTTAATTAGCACGACTTGCTTTTTCATTGTTTGTATGGAGTGAATTGCTTCCTAAGTAATAATCACTCCATCAAGGATTGATCTACTGGGCACGAAACCAATTTTTTCTTCTGAAATGATGTCTGGTAAGATTTTCTTTATCATGTTTGCCACTACTTTGGCAAGGATCTTATAAATAGTATTGCACAAGGTGATTCTCCTATATTCTTCGAGAGACTGAGGCTTTTCCTTTTTTGGGATTAAAGCTATGAAAATTTTGTTAATATCTTTAAGCACCATGCCCGAACTTGTAGAATCTTCAATTACCTCTTGCATCCTTGCCCACAATGCCCCAACACTTCTAGAAAAATCTTGCAGGGAAACCATCTGGGCTAGAAGCCTTGTTTGGGTGAAGTTCGAAGATAGCCTCTTTGACTTCTTGCTCTGAAAATTTGTTGTTCAACATAATGTTTTGTGCTTGCATGACCATTTTAGGGATGCATTCTAAAATTTTCTGTTGCGCTCCAAGGTTAGACCTGGACCGGTCAGTCAAAAGATTATTGTAGAATTCAATCATGGCAATCTTCACATCCTTGATTTTGTCTAGAACCCTTCCATCACTAGCTTTAGTGCTTGTTATTCTATTGATCTCCCTACAAATCTTGGTCGAGTTATGGAAGAATTTTGTATTCTTGTCTCTTGCAATGAGACATAATTCTCTATATTTTTGTCTCCAAAAAATTTCTTCTTTTTCCAAGACTTCATTCATTTTTTGTAACAAATCCTTCTCTTCCATGAAGTGGTGATTGTCCATCCCGGTTTTTATAACATTTTTTGATAATTCCACAAGAGCCTCCTCTATTTTTCTTTTTTCCTCAAATATATTTTTGAAGCATACTTTATTCCAATGTCTCATATTTTGTTTTATTACTTTTAGTTTGGTGACAATGTTAAACATCTTTGAACCCTCGGGTTTGCGTTCCTCCCACTAGCACTTTATGAGATGAAAAAAGTTTGGATCCCTATACCACATGTTTTCAAACTTGAATGGACATATTGTTGAGCCCCTCTCTACAATTTCCAAGGCAATAAGGAAGTGGTCTAACCCCAAACCTAAGAGGATCTTTCTCTCCAAGGTGAATGGAAAGAGACTTGGATCACCTTTGAACAAGAATCTGTCTTTTTTTCTTGCTATGCTACATAAACCACTCCTATTTGTCCAAGTGTACTAGTCATTTCCTATTTGCACATCTATCAGCATATTTCTTTCTACAAAGAGTTTAAAATCTATCTGAGACTGTAGCTTTCTTGTCACACCTTTTTTTTTATATTTTTAAAACTGTATTGAATTCCCCAGCCAACACGTAGTAATCAAAGGTTGGGTTTCCACAAATATTACCCAATTCATTCCAGACTTGCCTCTTTTGAATGCAATTATTATGCCCCTATACATTAACCAGTAGAAAATTTAGATTAGATGCAAAACTTCTTACCTTACAAGTGATCCAAAATATGCTTGCAACAACCTCCTCAACAAGGACATTTTGTGGTTTCCAAAGGATCAAAATCCCACCTACAGGCCCCTCCACATTGCCCCCCACTGATCTCCATAGTTTATCTTCTTGCCAAAGTTATTCATTTCCTGTTCTCCAAACTTGGTTTCTTGCAACAGGAAAATGTCCACCTACATTGATTCCACCTTATGCCTTATTAGGCATCATTTGTTAGGGGCATTTAAGCCCCTAATATTAAAAAGTCATGATTTTCATGGTTGTTCAAGAAGGGCATCGCCCTTCCCTACTTTCAACATCTCATTTATCTTCAATTGTCTATTTGCTTCTCTATCCCATTTGAGCTTTTACTGGTTAAGGATTCTCCCCTGCCTCTTACATTCACCATAGTCAAGAGAAAATTTAAGAGTATCCTTCTAGCCAATTCCTAAATTCCCATGCTCCCCCCGCTCCCGCAGCGATGCTCTTTGCCTCTTGCATGATTTATGAGCCAAGACCACTTCCTCTTGATTAGAACTGGCATTATCAAGAGACGGCCCATTGATCCAATCCTCAAACAAATCATCATCACCAATGTTGAGTGATCCACTCTTGGCAGCCTTGGCCAATTCAACCAGTTTTGTTCCCACCTCCATAAGAGAGTTGAGGTCCTCTTCTCTAACCTTGTTTCCTAGGAATTCAATGGCTTCTGCCACTTTCTACTCAATCTCCCACTTTTGATCTTCTAGCACCCCTTGTTTCTCTAGCATTCTCCCAACCTGATAACATCTTTTGGCTCTACCGCTCTTTCTTCAGGTACCAAAATTGACGGCCCCTTCATTGTTGGCTCCTCTGGGATGCCATCCATGCCACCTTGATTCTAGACAGGGGATGTGGGTTCCTAATTTCCTGTTAAGGGTTGTTGGCACCAACCTAGAGCCCTTACCAAAGCATTGTTGGGATATGGATCCAATGTCAACATTTGCACCCAAATCCCCCACTCCATGAAGATTTCAATTTCCCACCAAGTTTGACTATTTGGTTTGCTCTCTACATAAATTCTCATGTAGGTACTAATACCATCTGAATCTAACCATTCATCTGTGCACACATATTTTCCCAATTGATTTCCAATATCTTCCACGATTCTCGGGGCCCAAAATTCCAAAGGGAGATTTGGAAATTTATACCAGTCCTAGATCCTATCCATTCTGCGATGGCATGGGTCAAAGCCTATCCTCCATCTGCATATATAAAAACCACAAGCATCCATGATCCAAATTTTGTTTTCAATTTCCTCCCTGATGCTCTCCGTGGGGCAGATTACCACAAAATAGCCCTACATCAAGGCTTTAAACTCCAAATCATCCCCCCACTTTTTGCGCCACCACCTCATGAAGCTATCCCAATTGAGTCTCATTCCATGCCACCTGACTAAAAGCCCCAATCTCTCTATCCAATCCTTCTTCGCCTAGATTTTAATTGAGCTCATTACCATGGTTCTCCTTCGACCATTGTTTGGCCTACTGCCAGTTCCACCAATGCTCCTGGATTCCTCCGACCGCATTCTGCTTGTCGGAGGGCAAGCATTTTGCACTTTACCCCTGCCCCCTGGATCCATTTCATGGTGATGATCTCCTTTGAAATTTTGCATAGTGGGTCTTGTCCCCATGTTTGTGTTGGTCCTTCTGTTATCTCCACGCTGATGCCCATGATTCCTGAATTTGTTCTGCCATTGCTACCCCCGTCTGCCATTCCACCCATTGGAGCAATGCCGAAAATTTGAATTCCACCAACCATTATGTTGGTTTCAAGGTTCTTGTGTGCACGATTTCTTAGATGTTCTAGGGTAACTTCCTTTTCTGCCTCATACGCCCAATTGATCTGATTGTTGCTTTCACCCTTCGCCTCTTCATGTGACTTCTTAGTCACCTCCTAACCTTCATGACCTTCGCTAAGGATCTCCAGACCTGCCAATTTTCACTCCCGCTCTACTTCCACTCATGCCATCCCTTAAGGACTATTAGACAATGTCTCTAATTTATATGTATTTGATACTGATAAATATATTTTAGAATTTATTAAAAAAATTGGTATTTTTGAGGTATCAATTATAGATGAAGATGACAGAGAAGATATTGAGTTAGATGAAGAAGGAACTATAAATTTAAAAAAATGGGATACCTAAAGGGATGATAGCATTAGAAAGAATTTTTTATTTGGATAAGATTGGTAAAGAAAAGGTTGTTCTAAATTTTAAATGTGGGGATTATGAACCTTTCAATTTGGGGACATAAAGTGAAGTTAGAAATATTTTATTAAAGAAGACTTGTATGGTAAGAGAAAATAAATGGATAGCTAAAGCCCTCAAATATTATTTATATTATTTTATGGAGTTATGAAAAAAAGAAAATGACACATCGACCATGACTCGTACTATCCCATTAAAACCTAACACCAAACCTTTTATATAAAAACAAACACCTATCAACCCCTTACTAGAATCATTAATATTGAAAGAAGTGTAGAAAATAATTTCTACTTATAGCATTTTTTAGTAAGGCATTCAACGTGAGTAGCCAATTTGATCCCTTTGTGTAATAAAAATGGTGAAATAAAATTATGTGTTGATTTCAAGAATTTGAATAGGGATTTAGAAAAGGATAATTATCCTTTAAAAAATATTGATGAAGTATTATATATAGTGAATGGGTCCCAAATGATTTCCTTCTTAGATGGATACATAGGATACAATTAGGTACTTGTGAAATATGATAATATAATTTAAATTGCTTTCACCATTAATCGGGGACATTTTATTACAAAAGGATGCCCTTTGGTTTAACCAACATTAGGGAAAAGTTTAGCTAGCTATGTATATTTCCTTCAAAGAATTTATTGGTAAATGCATAATCATTTATGTGGATGATATGACATTTTTCTCAAAGAAAAGAGGAGACCATATTTGCAATTTAAGGAAAGTGTTAAAGAAGTGCAAGGATTATAGAATCTCCTTGAACCTAAAGGAGTTCATTTTTGGGGGGTGATAGAAAATAATATTATAGGCCCTATCATTTCAAAGAAGGGTATAACCATTAATATATAAAGAACAAATGTTATTTTAAAAAATTCCACTACTTGCTAGCAAGAAGGAATTGAAGTTATTTTTGGTAAGATGAATGTTGTTCGTAAATTTATTATTGGATTTACAAAAATTATTAGATCTCTAAATGATCTACATAAAAAATAATCTAATACTGATTAGATCTCAGAGGCTTAGGTAGAATTCAACATAATTAAAGAGTCAATTTTTAATTCCCCTATGTTAACCAACCCAAATTATTCATGACCTTTTTATATTTATTCCTTCACTTACGAATATTCATGTGTTGTCGTGTCAACATAGAAAGCGGAAGGAAATATGAAAAAATAACTTATTTTATGGGTGAACACTTAAAATATGTATAATTAAAGTACTCATACAATGAAAAATATGCTTATACACTAGAAAAAGCACTTAAGAAGTTTAAACATTATACCTTGAGGAGCAAGGTGTTTTCCATAGTGCTTAATCAAATAGTGAAGATAGAGTTGATACAAAATGAGGGGAAAAATAAAAGGTAAAAGGATGACCACTTTGCAAGAGTTTGACTTATATGTTTAACCAATGAAGTTATCCAAAGGATAGGGATTGAGTAAATCTATAGTGGAGGTGGATTAATAGACAGTCTACCAAAAATATATAGTTAATACATTCACAAATGATGAGTGGTATGTAGACTTGGTATATTATCTTCTACACATGTGTCTTAATCATTTGGATTCCACCCAAAGAAGAACCTTGTGTCTAAATGAAAATCAAGTCATGAATAAATCAAGTGTTAGGAAAAGAATCTGAAAGGGATATATCTAAGGTGCTTGAATAAGGATGAATCAAGTTAAGTTTTGACAACATTTTATGGGAAGTTTTATAATAGTAATGGTTCTAGGGTGCTATAGAAAATCATATTATTAATCCTAGATATTATTGGACACATGTTTTCAAAGATGTACATGCACATGTCAAAAAGTACCACATATATCAAACCATCTCATAGAGAAACAAATTTCACTGTCCCTAAAACCAATAATTAAAGTTTGTCCATTTTCTTAATGGAGCATTGATTTTATCGGTACAATTAACCTGAGTTCTTCTATAGGTCACATGTTCAAACTTATAGAAATAAACTACTAAATGCAATGGATGGAGGCTCAAGAATTCAAGAATTATAGCATAGACATTATCATCAAGTTCCTTGAGGAGCACCCCATAGCTAGGTTTGGAATGCCTATGGTCCTAGAATGTGACAAACACCTACATTTTCTTCTTTCCAACTTACTAAATGGGTGTATGATCACAAGGTAATACTCAAGTATTTTTTTTCAAGTATTATCATCAAAGAAATTGGGTATTTGAATCTACAAATAGGAATTTGATTGATGTTATTAATAAAATGTTGGATACAAGTCCTAGGGATTGGCACACGACTAAAATTTTCTTTATGGGTTGATAGGATTAGAATCAAGACTACCTATTAAACCTTAGGACCCTAACTCTACAATGTAAAAAATGCTATGTGAATATTGATGATAATATAGAGGCTAAACTTATTACAACTAGAAGGAAAGAGAATTGCAGCCCTAGAAAACTTCATCAAACACAAGGGTGAAAAATCTAAGGTTTGGGATTTTTAAGTTATTGATTTAGTCCTAATGTGGGATAAAGCTCATGAAAATAAAGGATGAAATGCTAAATTTGATATATTATGGTTAAGCCCTTTCCATATTTTTGATATTATTGGAGAGAAATACTTTTGGGTTGTGCACCCTAAATAGTGAGGTTGTCCCATTGGCCATCAATGGGCAATTCCTTGAGCATTAATTTTTATCCTAGAGGAGTAAAATACCCTGCTCCCCATTTTATGTATATATATTTATTCCTTCTTCTTTTTTTACTATTTATCTCTAATTTTTTTGTGTGACTAAGTTTTTATTTTTCTTTCTTGAGTTTGTCTTGTCCTTTCGTTAGTTTTTTTGTCCTTTTTGTTGGGACTTAGCCTAATAGGGTAATTTGTTTCTTAATTCCCACCTCTTATGTGTGTTTTGACCCATCTACCTATTATTGATAACCAATATAATAAATTGGGCTAGTTGGATCCCCTATGTTGAAAGTTTTCTAAGGGAATTTATTTAAAGTGTTTTGATATTGAAATCCTTAGTAACATTGTTTGGGGTACTTGTGGTCAATTCCTTTGTAATATGGCCCTTATCTAGGTGATTTTAGGCCCTTTAATTTTTTTAGACATTTTAGGGACATTACAACCTACCCCTAGTTTCTTGGTTCCTTTGATCCCTCAAATCCTTGAAAAAGTCTAACATGTTTCAACTTGTGTTTAATGTTTCTAGGGGTCATATTATGAATTTTTAGTTTAATTTATTCATTATGGGGGTGGTTTTGTTGGAAGTTTTGGTTTATGCATGTGTGTTTTGTGTTTGGAAGGATCTTTGTCTCTCTCTCCCTAGGGTTTCAAGTTTTGAGAAACTTTGGCACCTTCAAACTTGGTGTTATAGTTCATATTCCCTATGGAAACCTTTGTCTCTCTCCCTATGTCTTATCCCCTTAATTCCAATTTTTTGACTATTGTGAAACCCCAAAACCCTCGAACCCTTTTGTCTCATTATCCCTAAGTTTTTACCCCCCATATAACTAAAATCCTTAGTACCTCCATGTCCTCATTCTCTCCCCTTTCCTTGATCCCTTTCCTAGACCCTAAATTTTTGGGGGTTCTAGGAACATTTTCACTTTGTGCAAAGGTTCAAGCTTACCCCAAAACCCTTTTCTCCCAATTCCTATTCCTTTCCTAGCTTGGAGCCCTGATTTCCATCCCATTTGGACTTTAGGATTTCAAGGGAACTTGTCACCCTTGCACATCCTACATTATTTTGAACTCCCTATATGGCCTTCTCTTGAACCTTTTAGTTCCCAACCCCAAGTCGTTCTTGGCCCTGATTCCCCAACAATCTTTCCTTCCTCAAACTTTAAATTTTTTGGGGAACCTTGCACATTTTCACTTCATCCATTGTTCCATACCCAACCTCCAAACCCCACTAATATCCTATACTTTTACTAGTAGAATTTGGCAAATAAATGACTACATGACAACTAAAAATGACTAAATTTTACTCATTTTTTTGCAACATAGCTATAAATGACTAAATAAATGACTAGTTTTTTGCATCAAACTTTGTTTTTTGAGAGAAAATATTCCTAGCCATCAATTTAGGCTTTAGTTGACACCTATGCATACACACACACACACACACACACACACATATATATATATGTATGTATGTATGTATATATATATATATGTATGTATGTATGTATGTATATATATGTGTGTGTGTGTATATATATATATACACATATACATATATATATATATATGTATATATATGTGTGTGTGTGTATATACACACATATATATTGAGATATTGAGTAGTAATCAAAGGGCTTTCCCAGTGGAGGAATCTCCTGCCAACAGTGCTTCAAGGTATGTGTCTAGAATGTGGCCAAATCTATCCTTCTATTAAACAGCTCCCCACCTGGAAGTATGTCTTGACGATTTTGAGCTTTTTGTTGTGGATCATCTCAGAGGTAAGCAAACCATTCTTAATTTTATTAGGGCATTTGAAAATTTTGATGTTGGGTGTTTTCGTGAAGTACTATTTGGCTATTTGAATTTTATGATGTTGGTTGTTATGTTACTAGATATCTAGGTATGTTTAAAAATGGATGCTCAGTATTTTTTTCTTGACCGTTTGGGTATTTCGATGCTAGGTTTTCACTTTAAATGGGTATTTTAAAAAATAGTACTAGATATTTTTCACTATTAAGATAATGTTTTTTTCTGAGAAACAAATGAAGTCTCAACCTTTTCTAGTATTACACACAGCTTTCTAAGTTTTGATTTTATTATCATTTTTCCCGGGCATTAAAAAAAATTGTTCGGTGAATCCTTCGTTATTGAGTATCTTGGTATTTAAAAAAAGGACGTTGGGCATTTTCTTTAAATGGGTATTTAAAAAAACCGATATTAGGTATTTTTTTGTTGTTGAGTTAGGATTTGTGTTTCTACGGAGGCCTAGGGTTTGTACCATATTCATGCTCTTAACAATGCTTCTATTGGTATTAAAAAATAACTTTAAATGTTGGGTCAGAAAATTAGTTGTCTTGACAGGGTGCAGTATGATCTTGGATTGTATCCTAGAGTGTGTGGGAAGCTTGTGTTTAATCATTAAGGTATGTAACCTGATCAGGGAAATGTATCCTATATAGCATGGGTCTTGCTTTAATACTTCCCATAATGGTTATTAGCAAATCACATTATTATAGCTTGTGGTAACCCAAGATTGCATTCAAGTATGTAACAAACTTGGTCTATAGTTTAAGTTGTACACTTTTAAGTAACATTCATAAGGTTTAGAAACTCTTGATCACTCTCTAGAATAGCCCTTTAAACATGGGTTGTGCTTGAATACACTACATAATTGATATAACACAACCACTTTGCATATCAGCTAGAGTTATAGTCTGTTTATTACAGCAAGAGGTAATCACTCTTGGATCATGCCATCATTACATTATAGCCTGTTAAACTTGAGTCAACCTAAATGCACCCAATGATGATTGACACCTAATTGTGATGACAGTGATTAATTTGTACATGAATTGTGCTCATATGAGTTCCTCCATTTCTATCACAACATAGCCACATTAAACTTGGGTCACACATGAATGCATCATGTATTTGTTATAGCACAATTGTGCCACATGACCAATAGAGTTATGGATCACATAATTGCAGTCACAAGAATTTGTTCCTCGATTGTGCTCTTATGGTGATTCCATTATCGTTACAACATAACCCTTTGGACTTATATTGCCCAAATCCTTACATTGCTTATTTTCTCTTTGGATGGATGGTAATTCAATGACAGGGATTTGTATGCAGGTCATGCTCATATAAGTGCCTTCATCACCATTACACAATAGTACATTGGAATTTCCCTTCTTGAACTTTTACTTCATTTTTATTATTAGGGTTTCTTAGTGATTATTCCATTTCCACGTGGCATATTGATTAAAGAAACCAAGAAAAAAATCATTCTATTTTTAGTTAACTCCTGCTAACATACTTTTGGAATAAATGTTTGGCTGCATTACTTCAAGTGTGAAGAATTTTGTTTTCTACTTATAATGCATTCATTGAGAGCTATAGTAGAAAGCTTCTTATGCTAAAACCCATCCTGTAAACTTGCTTTAAGCTACATTTGGGAGGCTTCATGGATTTTTTGTGATTTATGCAACTTTTATTTTGATAGTAAATGACATTAGATTCTTTCTAAAACTGAAATAATTTATTAATTATGGTTTTATGATGACTAAATGTTTTACTTAGAAGGGATTAATATGTGGCATTTTTATCTGCAAGAAGAATAGATTGTGATGCAAAATTTGGGTACGGACGGTTCAAGAAAACTTGGATTGCTATCAGTGACATAACTAGGTTGGAGAGTACCTTGAGCCAATTTGAAACACTTCTGGGTGTTTTCGTTCAAAAGCAGAACCTGAGTATAGGAATACAAATGTCAGTGAACTGAAACATTAGTTTCCACCTGATTACATCTTAAGATTCATTTGATTACTCTGGATTCCCAGTTGATCACTCTGAATATCCGACAAAGAAAGTTTATATTTTCTAAAGATAAAATCATAAATCTGTTGGTCCAATTTTAGATCCAATTTGAGGTTGTGAATATTAGACAAAGGAATTTCCTACATTCTAAAGATAAAATCATAAATCTGTTGGTCCAATTTGAGATCCAATTTGAGGTTGTGAAGCTCCGACAGAGAAATTTCCTACATTCTAAAGTTAAAATCATAAATCTGCTTGGTCCAATTTGAGGTCCAATTGTAAGAATTTTTCTTTTTAATTATACTTTCTAGCATTTGGCTTGATACAAATTGTTACTTCAAAATTATGGTATTTCTTTTCTTCTAATGTTGTCAACCCTCATTTTAGGGAAGAGCTCTGAAGATGGTTCCTTCAAATGGAGACTACACTTTTCCGCTATAGGTTTCATCTAGAAACACCAAAAGCTCAGGTACTACCATACTCAGAGCAAAACTAGGAGTCATGCAATAATGAGATAACCATTTTTGGAGCTTTGGTTAAGAACTTAAAATGTTTGGCTATGTGCATAGAGAATGTTCATGGAGTGCAAACTTCCTTACAAAGCAATTACCACAACAAAGTTTGAGGTGAATTGCACTTGCTATTTTATGTTGATATGGATATGTTCTAACCTATAGTTAATTATTGTAGCATAACAGATAGGCTAAATAGTTGTTCAGATACCATTATTTCTAATTCAAAATTGGTATACCTTATTCTAGGAGCAAATCATAGGGGGAGTCTATACATAAGACACCATTGTTTCAAATTCAAAATTGTTGGTTCTTTCACAATTTTTTGCTTCATTTATTTGATCTAAGATAGCCTGTTGTATAGAAGATGCTCTCAAAATCACAGTAAAATCATTTATTCTAGGAAGACTATTCAAAATCTTCCCATCATAACAATGAATAAAAGCATTAGTCATTAACCTGAACTTTGCAAGATTTTCATCAAATTTTACTTTTCCACTCTCTTTTCCATTCTAAATTTTATTCCCAATTTCATCCATGAAGAACTTCCTCAACCTGTAGATCTTGTTGTTAGCCATAACTTTACCAGGTGTCAAGGATAGCTTTGATTTTTTACCCAAGCAACAATTGACAAAATTCAGCCTTACTAGATAGAATGTGTTGAAAAGCTCTTTGAAGTTATTCTGGAAAAGACTTCCTGAGAGTTTAACACTTTTGCATGAATTTCATATCTTTGATCGGCTATTTCGAGCTTGATGACCTTCATCAAGAACGAGAAAACCTGGGCTCTCTAAAATTAGTTTTTCAATATTCTTAGCCTCTTCAAGAAGGCTCACATTTGTCTCACAAGTGAGGTATACAAAAATATTGTAGCCAATAACAAGCACACTTTTTCTTCTATGCCACCCACTTGTGAGACAAATGTAAGCCTTCATGAAGAGGCTAAGCATATTGGAAAACTAGTTTTAAAGAGCATAGGTCTTCTCGTTCTTGATGAAGGTCATCAAGCTCGAAATAGCTGATCAAAGATATGGAATTCATGCAAAAAGGTTAATTCAAAACTGTGCATTATACTCTCAGGAACTCTTTTCCGGAATAACTTCAAAGAGCTCTTCAACACATTGTATCTAGTAAGGTTGAATTTTTTCAATTGTTGCTCGAGTAAAAACTCGAAGCTATCCTCGACACCAAGTAAATTTATGGCTAACAACAGGATCTATAGGCTAAGGAAGTTCTTCATGGATGAAATTGGGAATAAAATTCAGAATGGAAAAGAGAGTGGAAAAGTAGAATTTGATGAAACTCTTGCAAAGTTCAGGTTAACGAATGATGCTTTTTTCCATTGTTATGATGGGAATATTTTGAACAGTCTTCCCAGAGTAAAGGATTTTACTATGATTTTGAGAGCATCTTCTATATAGCAAGCTATCTTAGATCAAATAAATGAAGCAAACAATTATGAAGGAGCCAACAATTTTAAATTTGAAACAATGGTGTCTTATGTATAGACTACCCTTGTGATTTTCTCCTAGAATAAGGTATAGAAATTTTGAATTTAAAACAATGATAAATGAACAACTATTTAGCTTATTTGTTATGTTATAACAATTAACTACAAGTTAGAACATATCAATATTAGCATAAAATAGCAGGTGCAATTCACCTCAAACTCTGTTGTGGTAATTTCTTTGTAAGGAAGTTTGCACTCCATGAACATTGTCTGTGCACATCAATATTTTGGTTATTATCTTGATCTCCTTTGTGATCAAAAGAACAGTGAAGTTCATTGCATAACTCATGACCATTTTGTAGTGCTATGATCCAGTGCTCTTTTACTTCTTACTCACTATGTTCTCAATCACCATGTGCAAATGACTTAGAGGGCAGATCTTTGTCACCATTTGACAGTAACTTTCATTGTTTTTGGACTGTTTGTTATAATTCAATCACTGTTTGATAGTGTTCTTCCTTTCTTATTCCTATAGGACAAAGGACAATTCACAGTTTGTAACTCTCTAACAATGATATTCCTTTTAGTGATCTCAATCACCTAATTCAATGTGTTATCTTCTTCATTTCTCAGTGCTAACAATGCCTACATAGTGTTTTCTTAGTCACAATTACAATGCTCCTTCATTTGAAGATATTATGTTGCTTAGACAGTAATGTTTCAGTGAATTCATATTTTGTCTTGCAAACGTCTTGTTGCACTTGTAGAATTTTGTTGTGCATAATATGTAGTCAAGATGCCTTCAAATGGGGCTCTTTTGCAGAGGTAGTAGGATAACAATGTCAATAAAGTAACAGCGTTAGTGAGAGGTATGAAAGTAGATACACTGAGAATGGAAGGTATAATATTCTGACAGTAAAAGAATCATTTATCTGCTCAGATCTTGACATAAGTTTCCCTGGTACATAAGATAACATATAATGTACTCTACTCCACTGTATCCACCTAATTCCATACCACCCAGAGAATCAATGACTAAGAGTATATGTGCCCTATATTTTGCAACCCAAATGTGTTTTTATAATGGTTTTCCACAATTAGGAAGAAGGTATGTCATAAAATGTTTGTGCCCACCCAAAACTAAGCCTTATAAAGAATGTCTGCACCTATGAAAAACACCATAAGTTGCTTCAAAATACACAGTGGCATCTTTATGATTATATACACAACATCTTTTTTTCCACAGTTTCAAAATACACATTTATGATAATATTCACACAACAAGAACCTTGAAAGGCCGGAAACCTTGCTCTCATTCTTCCTAGGTCACTCCTCAAGAGCCCCCATCAGTATTTGTGGGCTCTTTACAATAGCTTATCCACTGATGAGAAGGCTCCCCTCATTTTCTAATGGAATAAATTGGCATATTCTCTGCTTGAATGTGTAATGTGATGTAGCACGTTAAATTTCATAAGGCGCAATTTGAGAGAAGAATTTTGAGACTTGATATCCATAGAATCCAACTTCTTGCAACACAAAATGCAGAAGCTCAGCATCCCAACCAAAGAAACTTAGCTTTAATATGCACCATAACCAATGTTTTCCCACATGAATGGTGGAATTGAACTAACTTTTGGGGGTCCCTTGAATAGGAAACATACACAAACACAAACTGTTGTGGTAGCTAGCAAGGAGAAAGAAAATGGATGATACATGGCTCCATGATAGCCTGTAATCCTTGATACTCTCTTGGAGGAAAATCTTGCACACTCACCACATTTTTGAGGAAGCTTAAGTATTGTTTGCTAAGACAAGTATGTATTTGAACCAGCTTCCTAAATTGCACTCGCATTCAAGGAAGGTGTTTTCAATATTGTTATTGCTAATTGAGCACTCATTCTATCTCCCAGTTTTCTTCCAACTAACCGGTTATATGAGTGATTATTTCTCATTAAGGCATAAGCATATTTGGAAGTGGATTTTTATCAAATATTGTAGTTGCAAGTTCCACTTTGGATCACCAAATCCTTCACAAAACCTTCTGCACAACCACCGCAACATCGCACAGCTTTTGTTGGGCCTTCGCGGTGATGCAAGGAGCATCACCGCGAAGGCCCAACAATAGTCGTGAGGTGTTGCGGTGGTTGTGCAGAAGGTTTTGTGAAGGCTTTGGTGATCCAAAGTGGAACTTGCAACTACAATATCTAATAAAAAACCACTTCCAAATATGCTTTTGATGGATGTTCATATCCTCATCCAAAGCTCCAATTCACACACAGGCGGGAAGGATGCTTTCAAAGGTTAAGGAGTTGGGATTTACACCCACTTGTTGTATTTTCTTAAAATTTTCTAAGGACTTTGCAGAAAAAACCCATTTTGAACATATCCTTCAATCACAACATTCCATGATATCATATTTCTTTGAGGCATTTTTTGAAACAATTCGCTTGCCTTGTCTATGCTTCCACATTTTCATGTATGTCTAGCAAGGCACTTGTAACTACAACATATAACAAAAAATCCCTATTGTTATGCTTTGATGGATGTCCCTTCATTATAACTGGATATCTGATGTAATGCACATTATTATAGTGCAAGCCTAATTTTCATATTGTTTCATTTAGCATCACCAATATTCTCCACAAGAACATTATCCATGTTTAAAATGATGGAAATGGTTCACATCTCTCAGAACAATTTCTCTTGCAACAATCTTGGAGATGAATTTAGATGCAGTGTGAAAAATAGAACATACTCAGGTTCTTAACAACTCTAATAGTTGTATCAGGGGCCATATTTAACAAACGAAATGCAATTGCTAACTTTTCACTATGGTGGCAGATAAATGATTCTTTTTGCTTTTATTCCACAGCATTAAGTAAAAGTCTTAAATTTGGAAATACTCTATTGCCTTCATTTTCCAAGCCAATTTCTCCAATTTTGCATAGCTCTCCCATGTTTGTGGATGTGATTTGTCTCCTACAATTTTTTAATTGATTTATCTTTCTAGTTTGTTTGGACTTACTTTTGTAAACCTACAATAGACAATGCACTTTTATTCTTTCTAAATTGAGACTAATAGTAATTTTGTTGGTTGTATTGAGGCACAGCTTCATTCATGGCAAAAAAGAAGCATCATGTTGCTCATATCAGATGGCACGTTGCATTTAAAGGAGGAAAGATTCTAGATGGGTTATTGTTGATTGTATTGAAGGAGAGAGCTTCATATATGGGACACGATCAACACTCTCCTTCTTCGATTCTACATGTTACAGCTTGCTCCAGGAAGATTTCCCACATTGTAGAAGTTTTAAGAGATAAAATGGGCATGTGCTCACATTGAAGGGCTCCAAACATGCATTTCCATCATTGTAGGAGTTTTTTGGAGAATTTTCTTTCTTGTCATTTTTGTGCATTGTAACTCAGATTTTTAGTCTTGTGACTGAAAATAAAATTGGTAATACTCTATTTCTAAACTATAACTAGAACACCTTTCTTTTATTAATAAAGTTCAGCAATTTTTCCTTCTCAATGGTTGTCTTATTGTGTGCAATTGATGATTGATGTGTATTTCTATGTTTTATTTTTAAATCCTCAAATATCAGTCAATTAAAATGACTAAATATACTACTAATTGACATCAATTAACAATTAAATTTACTAAATATACTACCAATTGATAGAAATCAGTGAACAGTGAATAAATATGACTAAATATATGACCTATGAAATAAAAATGACTAAATATACTACCAAATTGATCAAAATGATGATTAAAATTAATGACTAAATACACTACCAATGGTCAGAAATTAGTGAATAAAAATGACTAAATAAGTGACTAGATTGCAACAACCAATGACTAAATCAATGACTAAATATACCAGTGAATAAAAATTACTAAATAAGTGACCAGATTACAACAATCAATGACTAAATCAACGACTAAATATACTACCAAATTGATTAATCAAAACAACCAATAAATGACTAAAAATGGTTTAGTCATCAATCTGGTCGCATTATAAATGACTAGCAATAAACTATTAATGGTCACGTGACCATGTTCAATCATTTATGAGCATTTTTTAGTAGTTTTTCAGTCATATATTGTTGTTTATGTACTAGTGTTTCAAAAATTCTATTGACTACACCTTATTCTATTATCATGTTTCCCTCCAACTCCCACATATTCACCTTTTATTACTCCTCTCAAACTTTTAAATATTATGTGCACCTTAGTACATGTCTACGAGTGCAAAATAAACTTAAACTCCTTCCATTTTTCCAAATCAATAAAAACCCGTAATAACTTGGAATGCTTCTCCCACCTACTTTCTTGACCCATTAGATTCCTTAACAACTAGGATTAATGGTGTGTGCCCCCAACATGTCTCTTGGTTTTTCTTATTTAATTATGCCCTAACATGTCACAAAACTATATTTCTATTAGTGAGATAAATTTTTAGATTTAGTATGTGATCCCCCATGCTTCACATGGTACAAAAATATTTTAAGAAAGATTGTGAGCCCTAAGTCATGGAGAAAGGACAAGTGAGAGGTGTGGGAACCTATAAAGGTTCGCACAAAATTTGGCCTCCAAAGATCTTTTCTAGATTTATATTTTGGATTTTTAAGCATGTTTTACACCTTGAGACTTTGACTATAATTTTTGATAGGGGTATAAAATATCAAACTTATTTTTTCCAAGGGTTGGTCACTCCTTTTTATCACATGACCACAATGTTGATTGTATTCAAGGGTTTCAAAATGTACACATGCATTCACCATTTTGAAATTTCATTCTAGAAGTCACAGAGAAGTCATAGAGAGGTACTTGACTAAGGTATATATTTGTAATTAGGTGTCTCCTTGGCTAGTTACGAGAATTTTGGAAGGTTATTGAATAGAAAGGTGTGATAGGGTTTCCTCTACTTACAAATTTTACTCATCATATTTGTTGGTGTGATTGTGACTAGAATTTGATAAGTGTTATATCACTTTAATACACTTCAAATTTTTACTTGTAATGTTCTTTTTCTTGTATCATGAAAATCTCTAGAAATTTGGAGAAGGATTATTTTTTATTATATAAGCAGGGAAGGGCCCCAATCTCGTAGTAGCAAAATGAGTTGAAGCAGCAAAAGATGAGATAGATTAGGAAACAGCACCAACCACACCTAAAAAACAACTAGACTAAATACTAATAAGCAACAATATGGGGCTCGTAGGCCAATTTACTAGTATTTGCATCCACATGATCATTTTAGTTATAATAAAAAACATAAGCATACCACATACTATCCCAAAACATGGCACATAGGCCAAATAAAAGATTAACCACAGACCAGCAAGTTCTAAACCAAAGCATAGCTAACATAAAATAACAGTCCAGTACTAACATCCAGAGGAACCAAAGTTTTAAGACAATCATAAAACTAGATCAAAAAACAAAGCAAGATGACAAAGCCATTATTTGACATTAGCTATCAGCTCTCAGTTTTCACCAATATGAGAGACGAATTCCCTTCAGTCCAGGCTAGCTTCATTGATCAATTCCTTTGTTCCCTCATGCTTCCCAACCTTCTCTAACTACTTCCTAGTCTTTGATTGACCAAAAACCACTCCAACCATAGCACGCCACATCAAACCATCAGTGACCTTCATCAGAGTTATGATCACTTTCTCCATGTCCTCAACCTGAACCTGCCAAAAAGTGATTCTACTTTTCAAAAATTGAATGTTAGTGTCCCCAAGAAGAGTAACACCCAAGGCGATGTCCTCCACTTCACGGACCTCCTTCTCAATAACCTCAAGGTCCTCTTCCCCGCCAATTTCTTCCTCCTTTTCATCATCCTCCTCCATTTCTTCTTCATCCATCTCATAGTCACAGTCATCACAATCCATTCCTTCACTTTCCTCCTCCATTTGGGGTTCAAATTCTTCCAACGTCAGTTGTTCCTCTTCCTCTATTTCAATCTCCTTCTTTTTACTTTTTTGTCAGAAGAAGTGACCTTTGCCAATCTCATCGATCTTTAGCCACCACGCAACATGCCCACCTTCCCTTCATTCATTTCCTCCTTTTGAAGACCTTCAATTTCTTCAGTTATGGTAATGGCATTTCCTTGCTTCGGGATTTGATGGTCTTTTTTAAAACTCTTAACCCTGGGAGGTTCCAGAAGCAGAGGGAAGTGTTTCCTTTTTTTCAAGGTGGTTTTGAGCAATTCCAACTTGAGGGGATTCTCCACAGAGGCATGCTTAGACTTAGAGGTGGAGGAATTGGAGTTGGGGATAGCCAAAGGGGTAGCATTCAAGGGGCTACCTTCCTGAGGTTCAATATGAGGAGTTGGGGGCCTAGGGTTAGGCACATGGTTCGAAAGCACAACTGTCGATGGTAAACCAACATTCTCATCATTATTATGGTGGGGATTATCCTGTCAAGCAATCAACAGGTTGCCTTGGGGATTATTCACAAGGGAAAACTTGTAAAGAGACGGCATTAAACCTTGATGCAAAGGAGGTGGGCCCTATTTTCAATGTTTTGCTATAGGGAGGAAAGCAAGTAGAAGGGAAAATGTATCCTATCATTATGACGAATGTGATTCAAGATAGGGAAATGGTAGGCATGAACAGTCATGTACCTACCTTCTAAGATGAAGTAGTGCATCACAAACATGCTTACTAGGGAAAACGGCGGTGGGAGTTCAAGCTTGGCGTACCCATTCTAGAACCTCGTAAGCACCTCTCCTTCATGCAAAAATTTCTCCATGAACTTTTGGTAGTCAGCACCGCTTTTCTTCGCCACCTTTCTCCCTTCATTAGTTAGACCAGTAGCGTCGGCAATTAGTTGAGTCATGACTTCAAATTTCATCGCGCCAATAGAAACATGGCCTTTTTTCCAAGAGTTGGTGAACTTAATAGTTATACTTTCATTATACCCCCTCATAGCTTCAAAGAAAGAAGCCATATCAGCCCCTCTAAACATACACCGGAGATCAAGATTCTGTTTAAGGACAACACAATTAAGGGGTTCAGTTCTCTTCCTCGGCCCTCCCATTTTTAAAGTATGCAAACTTTTTGGGTTTTTCTTCTAGTTAATTCCTTTCTTCATACCACCCCAAAAACAATAGCTCTACCAACATAGATGCCAAATTTGCAGAGATAAGGAGCAAAGATAATGAAGCAAAGAAAGTAGTTTAAATTACTTAAATGAATTTTCTAGATGAAATGAGCCAGAAATGCAAGCCCCAAGACAAATTTGGAATGATTAAACTTTACCATAACAAATGTTTCCAGATTAACAAGATCAAGCTAAGCCTCGAAAATGAGGTGGGAAGAGACGTATGGCACGTTAATCATATTTGAAATGACCAAGGCTTTGTTATTGCAAACAAACATGTGATACAAAGGGTACTTGGAAATGATGAACTCATTAAATTTTTGGCTGATAAAAATCTCCTTAATATTTTCCATAATGTGAAACATACCAATCTTGCAATTATTAACCTTTATATCCATCCTATCACCAAGTCTAATAATCACACAGCCAAGACCCCTTATCCAATACTTATAAGAATTTTCATATTTTTCTTTTAAAATTCTATCTTTTATTGCCCTTGGCAACACACCATACTCCCAACAAGTCCAAGTGTTACACTTAAGAGCCTCATTAGCAACAATATCCACAAAGTAGTTCCCTTCCCTATAAACATGTTGAACTCTACAATAAGTGAAAAATTGCATGTGCAACTTGCAATTATCCATTATATCTCTTATTTCACAAGGTACAACACTCTCCCCTTTCAAAATATGAACAATGAGCTTAGAATCTCCTTCCAAGATGACTTTTTGGAAGCCTAAATCTTTCAATAGTTTAATACCTCCCCAAGCAACCATAGCCTCCACCTTGTTATTAGAGAAAACACCAATATTTTTCCCATATCCAGAAATACAGTCCCCATTATGATTCTTGATTAGGCCTCCAACCCCTGCCAGACCAGCGTTGCCTTTAGAGCAGCCATCAAAGTTGCATTTGACCCAGTCCCTCTCAAGGGGAGTCCAAACAGTAGTCTTCCTTGAAAGATAAGTAGACCAATTGATATTAGTGAGATCCTTTTTGAGGCCCTATAGTTGTTTGATTTGGATCTCCTTATAGGAAGGCATAACCTTAGAGTAGTTGTATCCCCCCACTTACACATTTTCCTGAATTTGAGTCTTAATGGAAAAACATAAATCATAGTTGTTTCTCTCAATTTCCCTGAATATCCTATTATTCCTCTCCTTCCAAATCCCCCAGGCTAAGAAGGGAGGGACTTGGTTCCAAAGATCCAAGATAACCTTGCGAGAGAAGGGGCAGAAGGACCAACTGTCAATGAAGAAGGATTGTTAAGTAGATTTTATTTTTTGATATCATACCTCTATTATTATTTTCTATTTTTGTTATTAAATGTGACTAGGTAACCCCCTATAAGGCACTGGTCCCAAAAAATTTACCCTTCATATGCTCAAAATGAGCAAAAATATTTAATCAATAGATGAAGAGTAGATAGTTTTATGTATTTCATCATTCATTGTATACCAAAGGAAACATCTGAAGCAAACCTTAAAAGTAATTATTTTAAGAGAATCGTGTCTTTCATACTTGTATCAAATCAATAATAGGTCATAGCAGTAGGTTAGTTTTGGTCTAGTGACAAGGTTTGGGATCAAAACCTACAATTGGACACTATTGCATTTTTTTATCATGTATATATTTAGTCGTAATGAAAAAACAAAAACAGTACAACTAGCGATAGCAAGTCAACACAAAAATAAAGTAGAAGGGTGTAGTGACAAACCAAACAACCATGCAAATGATTTTAAGGGGTTTTCATAGGGTTTAAAGGTTTTTGTACTCAAATATTTCTCAACACACATTGACAACATTATTCTTTTGGCATATCAATGGATGCTAACAGATAAATTGAAAGAAAAGAACCTAGGTTAATGTTAGCGTATTAAACACAAAACATCTAAATCTGGGGGTAGGTTATTTTTTTCTTTCACCTATCTTTGATGATTAGCCTAGTGATGAGCTTTATAATGAGTGTACTTCTATCACTAGTGATATTCCTTTTTCACCTTCACATGAGGTCATTATTCTCCCTGTATTTCACGATGATCCCTCTATACTATCTTCTAACCCATGGTCTATTGATGATATGTTTAGTGAAGAGCACAATGATACTTATTTATCTCCTTATGATGTGGTTGATGACTCTTCATTTCACAATAATGTGATTCATGGTGAACATCATCTTACCACCCTTATAATAGATACATTTAGTGGAATTGAAGATGCAAAGTACATGTTAGATAATTGGTATCTTCATATTATGATTTTCACATGATGGTGGCACTTTGATGCACACCTTTAGTGATACTTTAATTCATAGAGCTAAACAATGGTTTATTCATGTATTGTTTCTTATACATCTTTATATGCATTGTCATGTTCTTTCATAGATCGCTTTACTATGGGTCATAGACCATGTTTTACTCATGATTTTCATTATCTTCCTAATGTGCCTTCCTAATTGGATCCAATGGGTTTTTAATTCATCATGATGCTATACAATTTTTTTATGGATAAACACATTTGGATCCTCTCATGTTTTCTTTGGATCTTGTAATGTCATAAAATTGCACCGCATGCGATTTCACATACATTCTTGCATTTTCTTTAGTGTTCACTCCCTTAGAACTTGTGTAGACTCATTTTAGCCCTTGCATCAACCTTTTCCCCTCTCAGGATTCTCAAAAACCCCTTTTCAGCAACTACCTCCATGCGTCAGCTTTACATCAAACCTTGTGTTTTCCTGTTCTCGTCATTTTGTAGTGTGATGTGTTTGGACACTAGTGCGTCGTGTGGACGTATGTGCACCGCGCTAGAATTATGTGATGTTTCAACATTCAAACGACCACCTCTGAGAATTTTTTCTACTTGTCAGGAAGTTTTGTCGGTGGTAACGATCGGGGACACCCTGAAACGACTCAAGAAGCTTATTTTCCCTCTTTAAAAAGTTTTCTTTTCAATCCATTTGGTCTTCTAGCCTCTTCTCCTTCTTGGCTCCTCTCTCAAACATTCTCCCATCTTGCTCTTGCTTGCACAGCTCTCTTGTTTGTTACAACATCCTTAAGCTTTCACGGCTCACCACAACAACACTCTTGCATTCTCTCAAAACCCCCTACAACTCTCTTAGCTCTTGCATATATCTTTGTCTCCATCTTTGGCTTCCTTAAGCCTCTAAGCTAATATCTCTCTTGCCTTATGCTTGCGAGCATCTTGGGATTTCACACATCCCCTATCTATTGCATCTATATTTTGTGATACGGGTTCTCCTCCTCGAGCAAAGATTGTTTTTATCACCTACATTTTGTGATGCGGGTTCTGCTCCTCGAGCAGGGTTTTCTTTTATCACTCATCGCATACTTTATTTCTCTCTATCTATCTGGTTGTCTATGGAGGTGGGAACACCAAAATGAGGGTTTGACTAAGGTAAACCCCTATACAACCCCAACATTTTCTCTAGATCTTACATATGTAGGTATTGAAGACATTCATTTGTTGGATGCTTCATCACTTGGGTTGTTGTGAGAAGTTTTCTATCTCTTATTCTCTTACTTTATCATTTACTTTACTTTATTTAAGTTCTATTGTACTCTATTATTTTCCTACATTTTGGAAGTTCTCAGTAATTAGACTGTCAGTAGTTGCTTTGTTGTTTTCTATGATAAACAGGGTTTCTGGTTCGTACGAGACACCAGCGCACCTTTGGGACTCCAGCGCACCATGTTGTTGTCCTTTAGTCGAGAGCTCGCTAATTTTTCCAGAAAACCACTATGACCCACTCTTTTTTATTCTAGAACTCTCATTGTGTCCCTTGAGGTAGTTTAGGGTAGTTCACCCCTAGGGAATCTCTTGAGAATAAAGAGACTCATGAGTAGCGAATCCCCCTTCTCTACATTTTGGTGAGCCTGACGTGAACCATAGTATTTTTTCAAAAAACTAGGAATTTATTTACTCCAACTTGGTGGGGTCATAACTTTTGACTTGGTGCTTGAAATTTAGAGCTGAATTTTAGGGACTGACGCAAGTTTCGACCCCAAATTCCACTCCGAAGACCTTCAAAAATGAAAATTACTAGAACCTAGAAAATACCAAAAAAATCTGAAAAATCTGGATTTTTGGTTTTTCTCAATTCTGTCACCCCTGGATTGCTCTAGATCAACCGACATGTCTATATCTCTATTTCAAGATGTATTTTCTATCTTTCTTCTTTCTATCTCTTTCCAGCTTTGTTAAGAAGCTTCAAGAAGTTCTCTTACAAGCATGTGAAAGTGAGTTCTTGTCACCTTTCTAATTTTTCTTTGTTGATCCCTCTCCTGAGATTCCTTCTAAGGATATTTTGGCGCAGGAGGATGAAATCATTGATACCTTTCTTAGTGTTAGTCTACCTTCTTTGCATTCCAATGCACTCTCTTCTGGAGATGATGCATTGGTGAATGATGAATCTCTTCTCTATTCCAATGCACTCTCTTCTAGAGGCGTTGCATGTGTGAATGATGAATCTCATCCTTGTTATGATGCACTCTCTTCCAGAGATGATGCATTAGTGAATGATGAAGTTCCTTCCACATTTGATCCTCCCTCAATCAATGTTGAGAATATTTCTTTGAATAATTGTTCCACTAGCTGTGATGATTTTGTAAATGTAATCTATGTCTTTGCTACCCCTCAAAGGCCTAAGAGACCAGTCATTTATCTGACTTCAACTAATCCTTCTCCTAAAAGGATTTGTTCTATTGACGGTGTCCCATTTGATATTGATTCTCTTGATCTTTCTATGGCTCCCTCTTACAAAGCGATATCCCATACTTATAAGAATATAATGAATAAACAACCAAGCCTCCTTCAAGCTCCTAAACCTACGACTAAAGCACCCAATGATTACGATCTTGTTGAGCAACTTTGAGTTACTCCGGCTAAGATCTCACTGTGGGACTTGCTTCAGTTTGCTCTGGTTTACCAAGGTATGCTTTAGGAATCCTTGCAAAAGATCCTCTTGCCTGACTTTGCTAGGCCGACGGATTTTAATGCGTTGATAGCCCATATTCGTGCAGATTCACTGAATATCATGTTCTATCTACAAGAACTTCCATCCTCGGAAGTGTAGAAGCAAGCAGACTCTCTAATGATTATAGTCAACATTAATAATATCGGCATTAGACGTACTCTTGTTGACGTTGGTTCGACGCTCAATGTATGTAGCATTGATCTATTGCCTAAGATTACTATTGATTCATCTTTTTTTAATGCTTCTTTTGTTGATATTCGTGGGTTTGATAGTCTTGCCTTTGAGGTTGGGACTTGTTACTGTACCCACCCTTGTATATGTTATGTCAGAAAAATTACCATATAACCTTCTTCTTGGTAGACCGTGGATTCATGTTATGGGTGCAATCTCATCTACCTTGCATAAATCTATTAAATTCATTTGCAAAAATCGAGTAGTGACAGTCAGGGCTGACCTTGAGACTATGCACTTATGTGAAATGGTAGTTGTTGGTCAGGTTTTGGTTGTGCCTAATCTTATCCCTTCAGTGTCTTCCAATGTGTCAATGTTTACTCCAGTAGTGCTTACTACAAAGCATACTCCTAAGATAGATGTTCCTGAAGAAGATCCTTCTGAAGCAAGAAATCTTAAGTCTGCTCTTTCTACTTCTCAAAAGAATGCATGTCTTGGTGATGATTAGGGTTCTCAAGACTTGAATCCTTTGTTGGAGAGTGTAAAGTCGACCCGATCCACTTAGACCTTTTGATAACATCATCCAAACCCGCTATCAAAGATGATTATTCTTTTATATCATGGGATAATGTAAGCAATAATTGTACTGTTCTTAGTGTTGATCCTCCTTCTGAGGAAGATGATCACACTTCTATAAAAGAGGTTAATGTCAACAATCCTATAAAGAAGGTTGATGGTGGTCCTGTAGAGGAGCATAATCCCCATCAAGCTAGAATAATGCTCTCTATGAAGATCCTCCTTCTCAAGATTTACAAACACGTTATGGCCCTAGCTTTAAGCTTTCCTCTAAATATGGTTATGGGCATAAAGCTTGTGGGCGTAACGAGCAAGGCATTCAGGGCCCTATAGAATTTGTGCCTCGTAAGCGTAATTTGGGGCTTGATTGCTCGAATGAACAATCTAAATGGAAACCATGGTTAAATGACATGAATTTTGCTCAACCTCGTTCTCTTAGATTGATTTATCCTCCATTGTCTACTGTCTTCGTGTCTTCTTCTTGTGAGCAGTCAAACTTTTCTCCAAAGGGTTGCTTCTACTCATTCTTTTTCTAAGCAAGACCATATCTTGTTGAGGCTTCTAAAAGCCCACTTGATTACTCTTCCTCCTCCTACACATGAAATTTCATATACATGATAAAGAAAAACATTCTTTTTGTGCATACCATCGAGTGTCTGGCCATTCCACTAGTGAATGTAAGTCCTTGAAGGATAAAATACAACTTCGTGATTCAGGTACCATCACTCATTTATTTGTTGATGCACCTACCTCTTCTTCAAATAACAAGTGATATATAGGTCTACCTCTATCCTATATGTTCTAAGTATCTTCCATGGTTCTCCTCCCCTGTATATTGAGGGCAGTGATAACTTGTTTTGGAGATGTGTGTCCCCCTTAAAGGACCCCCTCTCTTCTCTATGTACTTCAAATGAAGCATCCCTTGAGTGGTCCCCTTGTTGTCTTGAAGGGTTCCCAAGAGACCCCCTTTGAATGTTTTTATCTCAAATAAATTCTATGGCATCTAGCTTGGGGGCAACTTGACTAGACCCTTCTTTATGTGATTGTCTTGTAACGTAGCTTGCAATAGCCATAGGTTCTTCTAATTAGTCTTGCTCAGTAGGACCAAGAACCTATAGAGCTCCTTTGCATCCAGCTTGCCTAACATGTTTAGTCTACGGATTAACATGTTGCTTACAGGTGTGCCTGTGAAGCTACTTTTCAAGCTTACCTTGCAAGACCAAACACATGTGAGGACCTAATCCGACTTTGTGGAGTCCCCCACATTGGGCTTCCTTCATGAGAGAGTACTTGGGGGAATGCCTTCTTTGTAGGTTTGAGGGCCTATGAAGCACTTGCATCTCGTGGGATCCGTTCACCGTTGGTCTGTGGGCCTTTAGTTGAGTTTGTTCAACTCTGTAGGAGAGTACCTATAGAGCCTTTTGTTCACCTTCCGTAGGTCTACGGATCTGCAGCGCATCTATTCAACTCTCAATGGGTCTGAGGACCTATGGAGCCATCTCTCTTGGAATTTTCTTTCATTTCTAGCTTCTCCATCTCTCTTAAATTCTCTTTCTTCTCAATTGTGTATACCGGATCGAAGATCTGCATCTTCTTCATCCTGAGTATATGCTCTTTCTCTCTTTGACATTGGTTGTTTCCCTGACTTTTGGGTGCATTCTTCTCTTGAAGCAATCAATCCTTACATTCTTCTCTTCGTTTAAGAATTCTTCTATGTGTTAATGTTTTTAATTTGGGGACAATGCATAGTACTGAGGCAACCTTTTACATTGAGGTCTCTTTCACTTTGTTGTTGCAAATCCTTTAGTTTTTTGTGTGCTTTTTTGTATGTGTTTTTATATGTTCTAACCCTACATTGTAATGGTTTTTTATGTCCTAACATTGTTGTCTTGTGTAGGTTTCTCTTGTCTAATGTGTTTGTTTTGTAGGTCTTCAACCTAGGGGCATGCTTCCTTGGTTTGAAGAGTTATCTACTTCCTCTACAGTATCATTTTGGCATCATGGTGTTATTTATGTTTAGTAGACTTCCTTTAGTGTGCATATTAGTGTAGATTCATATGCCTGCTAAAGTGGGGGGGAAATGCAATATCGTAAAATTGCACCCCATGCAATTTTGTATACATTCTTGCATCTGCTATAGTGTCCACTCCCTTAGAAATTGTGTAGGCTCATTTTAGCACTTGCATCAGCCTTTTCCCCTCTTAGGATGCTCAAAAACCCCTTTTTAGCAGCTACCTCTATGTGTTAGCTTTGCATCAAACCTTTGTTTTTCCCATTCTCGTCGTTTTGTAGTGTGATGTGTCTAGACACTAGCGTGTCACACAGATGTCTGTGTGTCGCGCTAGCATCTTGTGATGTTTAAACGTTCAAATGACCGCCTCTAAGCATGTTTTCCACTTTTTAGCAATTTTTGTCGAGGGGAACGGCTGGGGATGCCTTGAAACAACTCAAGAAGCTTATTTTCCCTCTTTAAAAAGTTGTATTTTCAATCCATTTGGTCTTCTAGCCTCTTCTCCTTCTTGGATCCTCTCCCAAACATTCTCCCATCTTGCTCTTGCTTGCATAGCTCTCTTTTTTGTTACAGCAACCTCAAGCTTTCATAGCTCACTACAACAGCACTCTTGCGTTCTCTCAAAACCCCCTACAACTCTCTTGGCTCTTGCATATATCTTTGTCTCCCTCTTTGGCTTCCTTAAGCCTCACAGCTAATATCTCTCTTGCCTTATGCTTGCGAGCATCTTGGGATTTCACACATCCCCTATCTATTGCATCTATATTTTGTGATACGGGTTATCCTCCTCGAGCGGGCATTGCTATTATCACCTACATTTTGTGATGTGGGTTCTCCTCCTCGAGTGGGGTTTGCTTTTATCACTCATCGCATACTTTATTTATCTCTATCTATATGGTTGTTCGTGGAGGTGGGAGCACCAAAACAGGGGTTTGACTAAGGCAAACCCCTATACAGCCCCAACATTTTCTCTAGATCTTACATATGCAGGTATTGAAGACATTCATTTATTGGAGGCTTCATTACTTGGGTTGTTGTGAGAAGTTTTCTATCTCTTATTCTCTTACTTTATCATTTACTTTACTTTATTTCAGTTCTATTGTACTGTATTATTTTCCTACATTCTAGAAGTTCTCAATAATTAGACTGTTAGTAGTCGCTTTGTTGTTTTCAGTGATAAACTAGGTTTCTGGTCCATACGAGACACCAGCGCGCCTCTGGGACTCTAGCGCACCACGTTGTCATTTTTATTCCACGCTGTCGTCCTTTGGCCGAGAGCTCACTAATTTGTCCATAAAATTGTTGTGACCCACTCTTTCTGATTCTAGAACTCTCGTGTCCCTTGAGGTAGTTTAGGGCAGTTTTCCCCTTGGGAATCTCTTGAGAATAAAGAGACTCATGAGTAGCGAATCACCCTTCTCTACAGATCTATTTTTGACTAATTGTGGAGTGCATTCTTTTACGCCCCCTATTGAATAATCATGTGATTTAGACATAATTAAGGGTAAAGAACAACATGATCTTTTAGAATTTTTACTTGGTATATGTAAGAATCCCATTAGTTTATTATACATCTTTCACATCCTCCACCAACACTACACATGACATAATGCACACATATGAATTTGGGACATTTTGAGCACTACATTTCACCTTATGTGAACTTCATCATCATATTGAAGTATTGCACTATCCCTTGGTACATGATAGTTTGAATTATCCTTCACCAAGTGGATTTGTGGCATCACATTTTACAAAGTATGATGGTAAAGGTGATCCATTATGATATTTATAATACTTCCAAGTAATGTGCCTCCCTTGTTTTCATGAAGACCAATTTCTCGTTAAGGTGTTCCCATCAAACTTAAGTGGTCATGCACTCACATATTTTTATTCATTATCTCATGTTTTTATCACTTCCATTAAGGTTTTGGCTAGTGCTTTCAAGATACATTTTACTTACAATATTGAGCCTAAGCCATTGATCACTCAACTCATGTAATGCAAACAAAAGGAAAAAAAGCCAATTAAGTATATTTTTAAATCTCAAGCTTTGGCTACTAATATTTTGTCTCCATTATGTGATGATGAGCCTCAAATTATATTTATGGATGCCTAACTTCCAATCTTTCAAAGCCAAGTGTATTACATGCCACATTCCTCGGTTTTAGAATTGTGTGCTATGTGTGTAAGTGTGAGTATGTCTTATTAGAATATCCATGTTTATATCAACATACTTATAGCAATTCCCCACTTTTTCCATGAGTAAACATAATTTTCACATTCAAAAAATGAGGGCAATGAGGATGACCTCAATGGTATTTTGATGATCATAATGCAATTTCTAAACCAAAGCAATTTAGAGAAATTACTACATTGAAAGAGACTCCACACATAGTATTAAAACAACTTTTGAAACACAATCACATTATCTTAACTCTTGTCAAATCAATGGGCAACTCTAAGCTTCTACTATGCAAGATTGTGTACTTTTTCTCCTATCATGACACACATAGCCATTCTATGGATAGATGCATGGAATTCAAACATGAAGTTAAAGATCTTATATATTGAGGGGAGATAAGCATTGAACATACTCATGATTTGATAACTCCCTCATTCATGAGATTGGTCATATAAAGTAAACTGATGTGTGTCAAGAGATTCGTCATGCTTGCCATAGTACATCCCATGTTGAGGTTACACACAAAACAAAAGAGAAGCCACTTAATATGCAACCAACTACTTGTGTGTTTGAAAAGGATTATCAACAAGAGACAAGTGATACAAGAAATAAATTATGAAGAAAATGCAAGAAATAATGAATATTATGGTGATAGATTTTGGAATGAAGAAGATGATGATGGTCCTCCTAGATTTGTTTTTGATAAGATAAGCCCACAGGGCCAAAAATAAGCTAATTCAAACGTGAACTAGGAGAAGAGCAAACAAGAGCCACTAGGGCCCGACGAAACAGCTGACAAATAGTTGTAGAATAGCAAACAAGGACTAGACAACCCCAGAACCAGAGGGGACTAATCTGACTCCCTAAACCCTAGGCCATGAAGAAGAGACAGATTTGGGGAGTCCCTTCTTCCTCAACACAATAGACCAGGAAGACTCGGAACCGAAATCCACCGAGAGAGGCGAGAGGAGCAAATCCTCACCAGCCACCCTGGGCAAGGAGCCACCACGCAACGAGGGAGCCAGAAGCATCGAAGAGGAAACATGAGCAATTAAAGGACTAGTAGAGTCGTTCAACGAGGGACAGGCAAGTTTCGCCTGAGAAACGACAATAGATTGAAGCAGCAAAGGTTCCACGGAAGGGATAGTTGGAAGAGGAGCCAGGCAAGACTCAGACACCACGGGAGCCAAGGGAGGGTCGCCCTCCTTAGAGGAACCATCCAAAGAGGGAGAACCAACCGTGAGATGGTCTGGGAGAGCATTCTTCCACCAAGTAGCAGCGCCCTTGCGACGAACAAGAGGGCAACCAGAGGTCAAATGACCAATGGAGAAACACCTCCTACACCAAAAGGGGAGACCCTCATAATCCAGCAGCTACCTCCAAGGTCTGTCCCCCACCATCAAGACCACATCACCATGGAGAGGTTTGGAGATGTCCAAATCAACTAAAATACGAGCCACTGTAGTGTGCTCTAGATCCTGAGTCGTAGAGTCCACCTTCAAAAAGTGTCCAATGGTGTTGCCAATAGCTTCATAACATGAATCTCCAAAACTAGAGAGGGAGATTCAGCAAACGGACCCAAACTGGTCTGGTATTCAGCGACTTAGTAAGAGAATTGAAAGTGCGAGACCAAGGCCTGATGGACAATGAATGAATACCCCATATCCATCCCCTGTCCAGCACACAGCCCCGTTCCACAAAGGAGGCAAAGGTAGCCAAGAAGAACCCCCTAACACTAGGATAGAGCTCAATCTTCCCAGAGACTAAAGGCTTCCAAGAACCAGTCCTCCTAGATTTGTTGGCTGCTACATGTGCACCTAATATACCTATATACATATATTTCTTGTTTTCATTATGTCCTTTTCCTTATTTCTTAGGATTTTTTTATCATGCCTTGTTTGTTGTGCTTTACACACCCAATTCACCTCTTGTATCTTGTTTATTGTATCACCTTCCCTCACTAAGGGGCATCTTCCTTCCCTTTTTGTTTGATATATTGACCCTTGTACTTTTTAGCATCTTCTTTGCTTATTCGTCTTGCATGCCTTATTGTGTGTTTTTTGTTGCTCATGTTTACCACATTGGCTTTTCTATTTTTCTTTGTTTCGTACTTTTATGATTTTTATGCCTCCTTGTGCTTGTCTTTTACCATACTAGTTTGTTCATGATTTTCAATCATATATGCTTATGATCCCAAGCCCTTATGATACCTATAGTTATCCAATTAGACTCAGGGGCACAAAACCTTCCTCGTTCCTTATTTAGCTTTTAATTGTCATATCTTGACATTGAGGACATCATGTCCTACCCTTATCATTTGTGTTTGCATTACTTTACCATGCTTCTAAAGCAATAATTTACATCATATCCACATGCTTAGTTTTGTATCTAGACCCATATTGCCTCTAGGGACTTACTATCTTATTGCAACCAGTGTGTGCTCATACTCTTGGATGCCACATTAGGGGCCTATATTCTTAGCCTAGTGCCTTATGTACCTAAACAAGTGTTTGTGGCCATTTAGGACCACATCACCATTTTCATTTGCCTGTAGTCATTTGCCTATACTAAGGGAAAAAACATAGTCCTTCAAACCTATCTCCAATCCATGGGTTTATCATGCTTATCATTTGAGATATCGTACCTAATTGTCACATGATATATTCAGGAGACAGATTTACTTTAAATGATTTACATTAATTTCTTGTAACATATGGATGCAACCAATTGAAGGGGGAACATATCACGTCGTTAACACTCCTTTTATTGAGATGTAGATAGTTATAGGTGCCTACATAGAAACTTAGTGCCATCTCCAAATGGACCATCGTCACATGGCACGATCATTCCTGATATATCATGTCATTCTATGGTCACTGCATAGTGTAGAGCACCACTTTACATATTGACATAATATCCTAACCATTACTTTTCAATTTCCTATATAGTTATCTGACTTTATATTATGTGCCTATTTCATTTGTGAAATAGATGTTACTCATTGCACATCTTTTCTCTATTTTGCAAGTTCCTGTGGAGCGTGCATATTAAGGATGATGAACACAAGAAGATATCTTCCAAGGTCTATTACATTACAAGGATTTGGTATCCTTTGTATGTCTAAGTGTATACTTTCATGCTTTCATACATGTTTGTGAGTGCTCATATTTTGAGATGTATGATCATTGTAGAATTCACCTACAATTAAAAGTGGAAGCAAACTACAATGATGAAATTTAAATACCCATGTCAATTCACATTTAATTTTGGGTCCATTTTGAGAAAATTTATTAATGCAATTACATATCAACAAATGGTGATCTTGTGCAAAGTTGGGCTCATTCATCAATCCTTTACATATCCCCACCTTTACTAATTTCTATGCTTCGACATTACCTTGTCCATTCTTACACTTTCTCATACATTTTACCTTTATTACATCATTTGTATCTATACATTCATTTCCCATATATAGGCATTACCTCTCCCTTGTCCCAAGTCAATCTTTTAAGTGAGACCAATCCCATACCCATAAATCTAACCCCTAAAATTAAAAATTTTAAATTCTAATTCTAACCAACTCTCGCCTATTTTTGTCCTATCTTGAGCTAACTTGGTACACATTTCACATGATTATTGCTATGTACTTGTACTTGAAGGCATTCAATTGCATTCATTTTACACATTAAGAACATTACATTTTCATTGACTATTCACTGGCATTCAAGGATCATTTTGAAGAACATTTTGATTGGTGCATTGAAAGGAATTGGAATTTGCATAAAATTCTAGAACATTTGCATATTTGCTTGTTGCACATCAATCTTTATAATCATAGTAATATTGGCCTCTCATAGGGGTTGACCTAGGAAAATTGTCACCTAATGATCTGACAATCTCCTTAAGGTATTTTTAAATACGACAAATCCTTGGCAACTAAAAAGACAAAGAATCAAGTAAATCAATGAACAAAAGTGCACAACAAGCAGATCAAATCCACACCCACAAAAATGATCCAGAGCCAAAAACTTCACCCAAAAAAGCCACAATACCAGACAAATTCTATGATAAAGGGTTGAACTAGATTATCTAATTTTTGTGTCTAAACACCAAATTTTAGCATCTACATCAAAGATATCCATCTTCATCATTCCTAGAGCTTTTTATCATTATCCATCACATTTAATTTCCTAACTTAACATTCAATTGATCAATTATCTAATCCTAATTGTTACATTAATTAATCTAGGTTGATTTGAGTTAATTACATTTCATTTAATTAACTTGGATGAAGCTTAGTAAATGTCATTTTCCTAAATTTGAGATTATTAATTTAACATTATGTAGAATTATTTTAGTTTAACATTTAAAATAAGTTTTTGTTTTAAATTTATAATTTATAATTTATAAATAAATAAATAAAATTATTTTAAATAGTTTTCATATATATTTTTTAATAAAATGTAATACTTTAACCCCTTCACATCTAAATTCATTTATTTTGTTTTATAAAATGTACAAACCTACCTTCTAATTTAAAAGTTTTTTCCTAATGAAGAAAATAAACCAAGTATAACTTATATCATCTTCCATTGAATTAGTGATTTTAATATTTGTTATATATATATATATATAAGGAAGCAAAAAAATGTTTATAAAGAAGAGAAACGCTGTATAAAACAGCAACAGTACACCTCAAAAGAGCAGCAAGATAACTGAGAAAGGGCAACAAAGGGACAGCTGGAAGGCTGTTACTTATCATGTTCTGCCATAAATAAAGGTATGGTAAGCCACATTCTCTGGCACTTGTTATTATTGCATTACAACCTGGCCACATGTCCAAAAGAGATATGGATGGTCTTATTATGGTAAAAGGAATTGAAGTAGAACACATTTTTATAAATGATCCCAACACCATTTCACCCACATCCCCAGATGTAATATATTATTCACACAATAGTTGTCTCTGATATATAATTTCAAAGGCCTGATTGATATTCTTCTAGCTTTGTCTAAAGAAAAAAATCTAGTTCAAGGATATTCTGCCCAACAATTCAAACAGTAATCAAACTGTAAGAATAAATACACAGATATTTATCTAGCAATGTGTATGAATGTATGTACATATTGTAGTACTACTATTGTGAAGACAATTAAATTTTATTTTTGTTGTCAGGGATGAAAGCTAAACTACTTGAATTAATTAATCAAAATTTATCTTAAGCAGTACAGAAAATATAGATGCAGGAAGAAATAATTAAATAACATGTAATTGAATCAAGTGTTAACTGGTATTCATTTTCAAAGAATTGTGAGATCCATAAAAAATACAAACATGATTGCAATCCAAGGACAATCTCTTCAGAGGGAAATTCTGAAACTGGGCTATTCTAAAACTCTCAACTTCAAAGTACAAAGCTCTTTGGAAAGGATTCTTAAACATACCCAAAATCACTCTAGGCTTTTGGATTCCCAAATCTCTAGTCCTACCTCATTTAGCAGGTGCAATGCTGAATTTGAACTCCTTTGTTTGCATGATAAAGAAGCTTCCAGAGAATTTATGGTGTTTAGAGGCACAAGTTTAATATCATAATCTTTAGTACAACACCTGGCTTGGCTGGTATGAAGCTATGCACATATAATCAATGATTTAAAACTTGGGGACCTGCAGCACAATGGGACAAGACAACAATGAAAAAAGATAGCTTCTAAAGACTTCCGAATAAACCTTCCAAGCCCAGCCAAGTTCATCTGTAGGTTATATATATATTAGTTGAAAGGACAATGTTTTACAAGGAATATCTGGCACTCGGCACATGAAAATGCTGCTTCTCGTAAAAGGGAGCTCAAGAAACTGAGGTGCTTCGCCGATGTCTAGACCTCCTTGGAGTCTCTACATTTCCACCATCTGGGTTCTGAATAGCGAGAACAGTCCTTTCTTGAGAATCACAAACTTGTGTCCTGAATTTGCACCCAAACTTTGATATGATATTCCGGGCTTTGCTACTTACTGCTACCTTGGGTTTTTCAATCTTATGTATTGCTTGTCTTATGGTGAAACACTCTCTTTCCAGGTTGGTCACTTTTGACTTGATTGTGTTCATATCCATCCTGAGGACCTGATTCTCTCTGAGAACTCCATTCCATCCTTCTCCACCTAGCATAGCAGGGCCCAAGATTCCAAAATCCGATGGTGGGTTGAATCTGGAGGTGCGTGCTGGATCAGCAGTATCTGCTGCAATATATGATCCTGCAATGGCATTCCTCAGTTGGAGCTGTTCAAAGAATAGGACTTGTACAACCACCCTCAAGGGCAAGCGCTCATTCTGAGCTGCATGAGTACAAGCTTCAAGAGTAAGTTTCTGACAGTCAAGGCTTGTGCAAAGCCTCTCTCGCTCAGACTCTGTAAGCCAAGGATGTGCCTGAGACCATGAAAAGGACATTGGTTACTAGATCTGTCAATCAAAAACAAAACAGCACATCAAGGCAATGTGGTGTGATGGACATAGAAATAGAATTTATGAGAAACAAGATTGAAAGGATCAAACATGGCTTGTCAAGGAGTGGTTTTCCATACTTAGAGAAATAGAGATAAAGTTATTTCTTGTTCAGACCATCACAAAACTTGGGTTGCAAAAATGAGGCACCTCACCTAAGAGATTCCAATTCATATTAATGTAAACGAGGAGTCCATCTAAACATTACACCTCAAAGGCTGCTATCTCACTGGCAAAGTTAGATACCATTGCCTCATATAAATTGATCAACCCTTGCACCTTATCCAGTTGAGATAAAACACCATGAAGAAGATTGTATCAACTTCGAACACAATGCCTTGCCTTGACAGGTTGCATTCCATAGAACTGCTTTTGAAAGTTTTGGGGAAATGAACTCCAACTTCCAACTAATATTTTCTGTAAATGAAATTCTGCTTAATGATGTTCATGATCTAACTTGATTCAGAATACGTCCATTGCAATCTTTACTGATCCAAATAAAAATATTGTGTTAATTTGTTTTAGAACCATCACCAAGAATCTTCTAAGAGATAGTTTGGTACGTATTCTTCATTTTTGGACACGCTTCTGGACATATTAGCAAATGCCTTTTAAGAAAATCCTTGTAACTTACAAATTTTGAATAGTGGAAGGAGATCTTAATAAATTGCTGTGATTTTCCACACTGACAATCTCTATGTCATCGGTGAAGAGACAAGATAATATCTTTTGAGCTATGACTCTCAACTGGAGTGATATCCTTATGCTTAATATCAATTGCTATAGTTACACTTATATTTTGTGTTTTCTTCTGTTCAATTGTCTATGAATCTTATATTAAACCACAGAACAAAGAAGCTATGCTACTCGAGAAACAGTGTTACTTGGAAAATGTTACGTAAAAGCTAAAAGAAACTAGCAGGTGCCTTTTCTCAAGAAACAGAGAATCTACATCTTTACAGATGCATGCAATTATAACTTTATCATACATTTCCAGGTCTAGTTTAAAAACATTCAACTCTCCTAAGTGGAGATTTAATTTCACAAAAGGTTACTTTGCATCTTCAGCTTTCCATAGAAAGACAATGGAAAACAACCATGTTACATGCCACAATTTTCCCAACTATCTCTGATCATTTCAGTACCCCCTAAAAGAGTTCTTGTTACTCCAATTCATGCAATAGCAGAGGCATGTCTCACTCAATCATACAAGTCTTTAGTACCATAGCTATCCAAAGAGTTCTTGTTACTCCAATTCAACTTCCTACAATAAGGACTTGACCCTAGAACTTGCAACTTGAAAAGACATCATTCAAAAATCCTTTTATATGTCGATTTGTCTGCACTGCTTTCTTTTGACCTTAATTAAATCTCACCACATGTGCCATTGTTGCAACTGTTGATTCAAAATTTTACCCAACAAAACAACCATTTCCTTGCCAATCTTTTAATGAAAATAAAAGGTACAAGGCCAGGTTGGCAACGTCGGGAGGAATCTCTATACAGGAATGAATGCTAAATCCTTTACATTGGTGATCCCTCAGAAAGGTGGTGAAGATGGTCAATTATGGATTGCTAGGGAGCAAAATTCTCTTGTATATTACTGATCCTTTCGGTAGTTAGAATTTTGTGGAAAGTAACATTTGTAAAGGAGATTCCCATCCATTAGCAAGGACCATGCCTTGGTCTCTAATATTTAGGATGTGTTTATCTATTCATAACATGGAAGAGTGCAAGAGGACCACTCTATCAATGGAATCTTTCACCCCACTTGCTTGCTCCCTATAAAGCTTCCAAACACAATCTCTACTCTTTTATTATTGGGAAGAGCAAAGGCAAGAAGAATAGTAGATATGCCCTTCTGCTAGGATGTAGCTGCAATCGTGCTTTCCTGGCTAGTAGGAGATCACCAATATTCCAAGATGGAGCTATTTCAAAATTTCAACATTATCCATTGTCATTGGTTAGCTATTGAGAGCTGAATACCAAAAAGGATTAATGAACAAGGAGGTTCATCTTGGCAACCATGTCCAAGCAAGACATTCATTTTTTTCCTCATTCACAACTGCCTCAGAAGATTCAGTAAACATCTCCAAGAAAAGCATAGGACTTGACTGATTGTCAATTTGTTTTAGGAGCTAAAACTGTATCACCAACAAAAAATACATTGACTCCCTCGTGGTAAGATTACTTATTTTTTCCTTGTGCTCTAACAGCCTCAAGCATACACCCAAGAGCATCTGCTGCAATTGAATAAAGGTAAGGTGCTCAGGGGAAATCTTATCTGATGAACATTTTTTCCAATCAAAATGAATTCCACCCAGAGTAACCCTCATAGAAGCTTGTCTGAAGAGAGTTGCTATAGCCTGCACCTTTCCATCACAACTTTTTATACACAGTTCAACTGACTTATGACTCCATTCAATAAACAACACACTATATAGAAATTCTCTCCACTTTTATTATTAGTGGTTTGCTTCCAACATTTAGATGATACCTTTTGCAAATAATAACAATTCACAAATTTGACATGTAAATTTGACACATTGAATAATAACAATTCACAAATTTGACACATCACACAACTGCATCCTGTTGATCTCTCAAACATATTCTTTTTACAGATAAGAAATCTAACCTGCAGCTATCAAACATCACACAACTGCACCCTGTTGATCTCTCAAACATATTCTTTTTACAGATAAGAAATCTAACCTGCAGCTATCAAACACTAATGATGTGTTACTGAAAACATGTAAATTTTCAAATGTAGGCAAAAAAAATTATTTCATGATGATGTAATAGTATGCTTCCTTTATCACTCTCAATTAGTGAGCCTCAACTCTTGTGGTTTTTATTAGACAGTTCTTCTCCCACCTCTGTTACTTACTAGAGGTCATGTAATTGCTGACTGAGTTGAAATATTTTAATACATTCTTGACCTTGAAACCTCGTTAAAGTTTAAATACATTCTTCTTGATTGAAGACACTTTGGATAAATATATCTTTACATCTTTAACTCTTTGCATGCCATTGTCTTTCATGATTATGGCTAAATGCTTATATGTCTCCCAAAGAAAACTTAGCTATTCAACTTGGCAGGCTGATGACTGATAGAAAGCCACTAAAACTAAAAATATGCATGCCACATGTTGGCTGCAAATAAACATTAGATACTCCCAATAAATCTTAGTATCTTACCCACTGAATTGTCAACAGCTTACTAGTGGCCACATACACTACATAGATCACAGGTACACAGTGCTTATCCTTAATTCCTTCAAGTTCCCTTGCCTCCAGGATCCACAAATAGCATAGGCTCTTCTCTAACCCCCTAGCTAGAATTGTTTCATTGAGTTCTAGTTTCGTTATTCTCCTCATACCTCTCAATCAAGATTAAATCTACATACATGTCCAGAAATTCAATTATGCATATAACCATGCACATATGTATATGGGTTTCTCATATGCAGGGGCTAACGAAGATATTCTTGACCACATTGACACCATCTAGGGAAGACTTATGTGACTAACATGGACCATTTAAATTGGTTTATAGCCTGTAAAAAAATACACATCCTTTGACATCTCCATTTTATTCAATCATTTGACCAGTCATGCTTACAGTGCATTGTGTAATCATCGTTATAAGATGAACCAGCTGTGCCTTGTACATATAAAAATAAAAAAACAACGCTTCTCCTATCATATTCATTCCACTGATCACATAATCATAAAGGAAGGCCACTATAACATCATGATCATCATACATCCAATGGTAAGGTCATGGGCAATTTTAAGAAACTAAAGGTTACAGATTATAGCCAGGGTAGCATTTGCAATAATCCAACCAATAGACTACAATTGCATCCACTGGAATTTTGTGAAGTATGTGCAGTAATTTCATTTGATATGTTATCATGGCTGGGATTGGCACAAAGCTTATATATAAGATGACTTGAGATACTCCAACAAGCTTTGATAAAAGTTTTAGCCAAATGTACACTTTTGAGTCTGTCTAATTTTCAAATATTGATACACCAATAATGCCTGCTATCACGTTCCCTTGTCATAACAACAATGCTCTTGAATTTCTGGTTGAAGCAGAAAAGGTGTTATGAAAAGTTGTAGATATTCTCATCTTGCAGATGATGCATTAGTTATGTGAGATGTCCAGCTTGGAAAAATCAAATGCCAATCTATGTCATGATATGTATTAAAAAAAAAATTAATTTGGAAAACCCCAAGTTGTAAAGTCATCAATCATAAAACAGCTTTTTGCCTTATTAGAATGGAATCATGAATGATATACCTAATTAGATCAATCACATGCAAAATTGGAAATAGAATAAATCCTGGTGAAATATGTCACAACCTCAGAGGAAGACAAGTGAGAAATGAATTGGGTTCTCAACTTCTCATCAAGGTTGAGAATGAGTTGAATTTGGCATGCATGGAGATTATCATTGGGAAGTCATCTTAAAAAAGTTGACCAGGACTGGCAGCCTCCTTGCCTTGGTTTTCCTCTTAATCTAGTTATGTCAAATAAATCAAGATGGTTTCTATACTTCAATGATTCCTAGAATTTGGTAATGCACAAAAGGGTTCAATTGGCTTAGTGACCCAACCTAAAGATTATGATTGTTTTGATATCTATAACCCAAACAGAAGATAAAATCTAACTACAGAAAAGAGAATTCCATTTGTCAAGGGCATGAGTCGTGGATGATTTGGTCAAATCCAGGAAGCTTCAGGCATTAAGTGGATTTGTTATTTAAGCTCACTGTAAAGCGTCCTTTGTTTAAGACTACAAATGATTCAGTGATAATTAATACACATCATGTGCAATCAATGGGTGTTTCAAAATATGTTCCAAAGGATGAAAAGTGGCAATCAATAGAACTTGAACAGTTCATGCAATGCAACTAAGTTTCTGTCTGAGAATATCTAGGGAAAAAAGCCACAGAATGGAGTGGTGAAGATTTACTTGAAACATGTGGGAGTACATTTGCGATTTTGCACCATTCCATATAGTGCATTTTCACTTGTAGATGGTACCATCCATGGTTATAACACTTACTACCAGAAATATGAGTAAGTCTTACATTTATATTATCTTGTAAATGATATGTGTTACCACTTCAACTAGAAAAACACAAGTAACAAAAAGGTGGCCAGATATCGTAGTAAATGGAAGCGAAAAATAGTAATAACAAGCAGACTACTAAGCCAAAAAAAAGGATAGACAATTCTATATCATATTTGCATATATTTAGGTCAGTAATCAGGGGAGAGTTCAGTACATACCTTCAAGAAAACATCTATGGCTCTGTACAAACCATCATCATAAAGTCTTGCATAATTCGGCAGTGCTTCTGCTAGTGACTGAAATTTATCAGGCTTGAGATTCACATCTGGAGCCACCTCTGCAAGAAAGGCATCTACTAGTTTACCAACTTTAGTTAAGGGAGTGAGAGAGGGTGAACCAATGAAAGCCCCCTCCTCATATCCCTGGTGGACAGATTCGGGAGCTTGCTGATCAAAAAATATGCAATGTTGTACGATCCGTTGGACACATTCAATATCATATAGGGTTTCCACACTATAGGAGTAGCTAGGAATCAGGAGATCATCCAAAGTGACATTTTCAAGCTGCATTCCAATTCTCCTCTCAAGGTTGCTCCGACATGATTCAGAAGCATTGAGGATGATGGCAGTTCTGAGAAGCCCAAAAAGGAATTTTGAAGAAACAACATTCTTCTGCACCGGAAGAAGGCTTTCAACAGTCTCTAGGATCTCTCTCTGAGTAGCTTCATAGGGAGCAGATCCAAAGGACAGGCCTCCAACTGCACTTCCTGCCTGTCTCTTTGTGAGCCCTGGGATTGATTTCTTGGAATAATGTACAACAGCACCAGCAATTATTTCTGCTCTAACGTCCTTATCCTCCATTGCAGAGATTACAAGCTTGTACAAGGGCAGGCTAAGGGCTGCAATGTCTTCATACCACCAATCTGGTTGAGGTTGTACATGTCTAGCCCCCGTGCTAATACCATTCCAGAGAATGCTTCCTCCTGGACTCTGTAGCCCCTCGTGTTCTTGCCTAGGCCATCCAACAAGACCAGGATCGGTACAGACCTTCATTGCAATAGAATCCACACATTTCTTCACTATTTGCAGCCTTTCTGCTTGTGGAATGAATCTTTCACAGCTCTGCAAAGTTAGCACAGAATCCTTCCAGCTCCGAAGCACGACTTGGATGAGAAATCCTTCAGATTTTGTTAAAAGATTTCCTTCTCCAAATTCCTCTGTCATTTCCAAGTAATCTGCAATGCAGTGCAAGGAACCTACATTGAGGGGTGTGATCTCTAGCTTCATGCCATAGCAAAATTTGGCTGCAAGTTCAAATGCCTCAGGGCCTCCAGGAACATCTGATAAAGATAGGCAGCAGATTTCTTCTTCATTTAACTCTGTGATAAGCCTTGTAAGATTCCCACTCCGCGACATCAAAGGGAACTGGAAGTACAATTATGATTCACAAGCCAAATTTCACAGATATTTAACAAGCTTTGATGCAAGAACATGATAAATTATAAAACAGAAAATGAGCATCCTTGAATTGATAGACATATGTTAGTACCACAGAACATTGTCTAAAATGAAGGTCAGTAAACATTGAAATTAATCATACATGATGCAAAGAGAAATTTACTGCTCTGAAAAGCAGTTTCTCACAGCATGCATGTAAAGTACTGCAAATTGACAAAGCCTAAAAACTACAACTTTTTGAAATAGCAAGCTGATAAAAACCTGTGTGGAGATGGAAGTACATTGTTCCAGTATCTATGCCCTAAAATTCATTTTGCATCCAAGAATATGATCAAATTTTGTATAAAGTGGAAGGAATTTTCCTTCAAAAAACTCTTGATGGTGAAAGAAAATCAAGCAAACCTTGTGTAAATGGAAGGACATTTCTTCCACCTCAATGACAATATCACTAGGCAATCCAGTTGTACAAAACCTGGCAAAACAAATGGATCGCATGAATGTGTGATGTTAGGCTATTGAAAAATATTCTTACAAACTAAATCCATCACAAACAGAGCTCAACTTTTGCATTAAATCCTAATCTTCATAAATTCACATAAGTCGGCAGGACTCTTACAGAACATCCTTTCCTACATTTGCCAATCATCATAAATAAAGAAATGGGTACATACATTTGCCATTTGATAAAATGCGCACCCATTGTAGAGTTTGTGTCAATTAATTTTTTATTTATCTCTTGAAAATTTCCTTGGATACTGCAAGGAATTCCTTAGGTTATTAGCTATTCAAGGGAGACTGAAATAAAGAGAGTATAAGCATGGTATCCATGTATTCAAGTATCTGATATAATCTGCTTGCACTGCAGTGGAAATTCCCAACAATGCATATGAAGATGTTCCTAGACTGAAATCAGCTTATTGTACATGCATTTACTAATAATGTGCTTGTATGTAAGTTCTATGATGATTTACAGACTTGCTATTACCAGAAATCACTTTTTGGCAAAGGGTTTTCTGCATAAGCTGCCCTAGAAACAAATTTTGCAAGTAAGAATTTTAAACGCAGTCAAATATTGCTTTCAGACTCGAGATGAAGGAATTATCATGAAAACAGAGGAGCTCATATTTTTACACATATCAGGCTAATCCAAGACAAAGCAATTCAATTTTTATATTTTATACATATTCGGCTAACCCAAGTAATGAAGAATATTTGTGTATTTTTTGCAAAAAACCGCTTTTTATTGCTGTTCAATAGACTGATCTGATCTGGATAAACAATAAAATTTATTCAAAAAGGAGAAAATACATTGACGCTTCCGAATCCTGCCTCATTCACCATAGGGACAGTAAGTTCTATGATGATTTAAATTTTAAAGACTTGCTATGAACAGAAATCATTTTTTGGCAAAGGGTTTTCTGCATAACCAGCCCCAGAAACAGATCTTGCAATTCTAATATTGCTTTCAGACTCGAGAGCAAGGAATTACCATAAAAAAATAGCAACTCATATTTTTACACACATCAGGCTAATACAAGACATAGCAATTCAATTTTGTTATTTTATACATATCCGGCTAACCCAATTAACGAAGAATGTGTACATTCTGCAAAAGGCACTTATTTGTATTGCTGTTCCATAGACTGCTTTGATCTGGATAAACAATAAAATCTATTCAGAAAGGAGAAAAGATATTGACACTAGTCCTGCCAGATTCACCACAGGGAGCATGGGCTATTAAGAAAATATTATTTTCTTCAATATTCCCAATATGTACATATATTAGGGAGAGCTAGCTATAAATAAGATCTCGTTTCCTTTAATTTTTTCAATATTATACACACATATGCTTTTCATTTGATGAATTGATCACCAATTGTGGAGGTTAATGTCATGCATCTTGTGATTGAACCCTCGAAATGGATGATGTCAGAGATTATTCGTTAGCTATTCAGGAGAAAGATTGTGAGTTAAAATTTTGCGCTTATCTATGATGAATTGGGTACCCATTGTGGAGGTTTGTATCATGCATCTTATGATTCAACCCTTGAAATGTACGATGTCAGACATTCTTTGATAACCATTGAGGGGAAACATTATGCGAAAAAGAACTTGCACTTTGTATGCGGGTACTAAGTATCTAACTACAATCCGATTGCATTGCACTGGAGATTCGCTACAATGCACACTGAGAAAACATTTTTAAGGAGAAAGGGGTATAGAAAATTCTATTGCTTCTTAAATCACACATGCAACAATAAAACACATTCTTGATCACATGCACATTCTTCTCAAAAGCTTCAACTTGCATTGGCGTTGCATAGGCTGATTGATCTGAGTGGACTATAAAATCAATACGAAAAAGAAATGCTTTCAGCGAGGCTACATTGACCACAAGTACAAGAGCGGGAAAAGATGAAGGTAACATACCATGCTTGCCCTCTTCTTTCAAAGCCATCTGGCTTGGAACCCAACTTCTCACAGTCCATTACTGATGACGAAAGAAGCGTCACTAGAAAGCATATGATGCTGTTCTACACATAACAGTCGTAAATTACTTCCCTTTGGAGACCTGAAAGAAAGGAGGACTAGAACATCACGGAAGCAGAATCTATATCATGCATAAATGGAGGAGGGGCACAGATTAAGAGGAGGAAGATGTCTGGAATGAGAGAAAAGTCGTGTATTGAGCTTTCAGGGCAGACATACAGAGAGACCAAAATGCTGCCTTTGATTCCAAGTAATCCTCTCTTATTAAGAAGAATGGACGAATGAGCTATGTGGGCATGGTTAAAACTTCTTGTTTGGATAAAGGCAGACAAAGCGGTTGTCCCACCTCAAAGGAAGAGTTCTGATGGCCTCTGCAGTAAAAATATATATGAAATGCAATGATTTCAGCCTGCTTTCATTGCAATGGCAAGCACATGTATTATCTTTCTCTGCGCTTTAAAGTTCGTATTTTCAAATGTCTCTATGGTGGGATTTTCAAGTAGAAGAAATCAATGACTGTTGTGTAATGGATTGCATAAGTGCAAGCCGTGCTGAGTGGGAAAAACATGGTACCTATCTAGCTGGTCCGTTACAATAAATTGCTTTAAAGTTTAAAAACAAAACAAATGAAAACGGAAAATAGGTTGAGGAAAAGTAAAAGAAAAAAAGACCAATAGGGGATAGCTTTCAAACTTTATGATGGGCATTAATCATACTGATTGCTTTGCCCGAGATTATGGGCAGGATTAATGGATGCTTAACAGTCAAATCGTATGGTGGCCCAGTAATGGAAATTGGCTGTTATGTACGTAAGTTCAAAGAAACATTTTTGGCATGGTTAGCAGCCATGCTTTTAACTTTAAGTTTTTTATCCACGCCTAATAGGTACTCAAGCTTCCATGCGGGAAATATTATATGCATGGCTTTTAGGACCTAAAATAGGGTGAAACCTAAGCTCCATACAATTTCTATCATCTAATATATTTTAGTATTATGAAAATTAAATGTTATTAATACATATCATACAAAGGGCTTTTTCATTAGTGAAAGACGAGTTTGTAAAAATAATTACAAACTACCATATATATATATATATTAAATATTCATATATACTAGCATATATATCTTATATATAATTTATATATTGTACATCAGATTTATCATTTTTGAGGCGTATTTTTTTTTCTTTTTTTGCTTTTTTTTGTTTTTTTGCTTTTTAGGAAAAAAATAGGCTTCGAAAATGATAAATCTCCAACAAACACATGTTTTTTTTTTTTTTGGTTTAGGCGTAGAAAATGATAAATCTCCAACAAACACATGTCAATATTAATTGAGATATATTATATATTATCATTATATTATTTATTTATGTTATATTATTAATTATTAATATTATATTATATTATAATGATATATTTAATATATTAAGATTATATTATTATTTGATTAATAGTAATGTTATATTATTAATATATTATATGAATTATAATGATAAATTTAATATATTAAGAATATAATATTATTAGATTAATAGTAATATGCTATTAAATTATTATAGTTATATTTTGATTATATATTATATTATAATTTCAACATAATTATAATTAAATAATAATTATCATACTAATAGTTTTTTAAAATATAATGTTTAAAATATATCTTAAAATGTTCTATATTTAAATATATAATGTATTTAATCATAATATAAAGCATTTATATTTTATTTTTTAATAAGAGGGGTAAATGCTTTTCACTAGGAGGTATGAACCGATGAGGTCACAAATGGGGGACCTCATTCCCAATATAAATTCTCAACAATCACACCCTAATGGGGTTTGATCCTTGATGGAAAGAATAACAACATAACCATCACACTATGCCACTATTGGCAAATATAGAGCATTTACATATTACAATAAAGGTTTATTTAATTTAATGAAGTCATTACGAAAAATAGAAATAAGAATTGAACACATTGCATTGAAGAATAAAATGGTAAATACATGATTAATTTAACAATATTTGTCAAATTAATTGATTTCTAAGGCTTTCAACCTTTCTTGTTATGCTTTCATCTTTGCTAGTTGTTTTCCTTTCTTCATTTTTTCATATCTATCATATGTGAAGGGCGGCATAATTTGCAGTCCTTTGAAAGACTTTACTCGTGAAATTGCTACAAATGTCAATCTTGGTCTTTTAGTGAGTCCTATATCAACTGTAGCTTTTTGGAGTGTCAATTCTTGTGACTTGTGTATTGTCAGAGCCCAAGCTAATCGTAATGGTATCTATTTTGTGCTTCCCCTTTGAATTGGTGCAATTGGTACTGTATGTGGATGACGATCATCGAACGGTATTCCAAAGTAGTTGTCAAACTCAACAAGTACATATGATGGTGGTTGTGGTGGTGCAATGCCAAGTGAATATACAATATTTCGTATATATCCAAGTACTCCATTTACAAGGCCTGCTTCTATCCATAAGTTTGATGTTAACATTACTCTTGCATTATTACTAAGTAACAATTCCATGTCGAGTTCATCATTGCCACCTCCTTCAATGGCACTTAGGCTTCCAACTTTTATGGCAATGCTTCATGCAACAGGATTTGACAATGTATATAATTTTCTCCTATGATGGTTGTGAACATTTTCATTTGTTGAGAACAAATGAACACTGCTTTCAAATTCTTCATTCTCCGATGCATTAATTCTTGCATTTTTTCTTGACATAAGCAACATCCAATCATTGATTATGGGATTGGCATCCTTAATGTTTGTTAGAATTTGACAAAATCTTTGTTGTTCTTCATTCTATCCATCTTGTCAAAAAACATGACTTAATGTAACGACCATTTTGAATTCTTCCCATAGTAGCTTTACTCGCCTTTTACTTTCATATGAAGCCATGTCATTTACTGGAGGTAATTGTGCCAAGTCTCCAACTAAAATCATAGATATGCCTAAATATAAAATATTTAATTAAATTGATAACCATGAATTTGTATAGAAGGAACTATAAAAAAATTGAATAAAAAATATTCTAATGTAAAGTTATCAGAGTTAGCAATTTCAATCCAAAACTCACCTCTAAAACTTTGGTTACCATTTTGTGGGAATGCTTGCCGAAGCCTGGAATCTATGTTTTCAAGCAACCTCTCTCCAAAGAAACTCATTTCATCTATCAATATGTATTTGACATGTGATATTTCTTCTTGGAAAGTTGTAAGTCTTGTGCCTTCTAGTTCATTGAAATCTCTTATTGGAATTCTTAGCTTTAAATGAATGGTTGAAGCACCAATGTTGAATGTTGCAACTCCAGTAGGCGCGAGTAGAAGTAGAGGAGATTGTTGGGGAGAAGACAAATTTTCTAGTGCTTGAGTAATGGCACCAATCACATAAGACTTACATGTTCCTGCAGTGCCTTGAATTATCATGTAGAGGGGCATTTTGTTTTCATTTGATTGGTAATGTGACATAATAACCTTCACATACCTTCATAAAACAACCTAAACATACTACTATAACCATAACCCTAAATACATTATATTATCACGCATCAATTAGTATTACAACCCAAACATACTATTATAACCATTAACCATAATTGTAGTTCCTTAACAAACCCTAACCCTAACCATAAACCATAATTCTAACCCTAACTCTAACCAAATCCCTAATTGTAACCCTAAACCTAATATCACATCTAATCCCAACCATAACCATAACTCTAAATATAACCCTAAACCATAAACCATAAACCCTAGTCTAACCCTAATCCTAACACTATTTTTCCTAACCCTAACCGTAACTCTAAACCTAACCCTAATGTTAACCATAACCTTAACCCTAACCCTAACCCTAACCCTAACACTAACCATAACTTTAACCCTAACATTTTTTCTCAAAACCCTAACCTTAACCATAAACCAAACCCTTTTTGTCAAAACCATAAACCTAACATAACTTTAATTCACTAACTATAACGCTAACTATAATTTTAATCTTGGCAACCCTAACCTGCTCCTAACCCTAACTCTAATCCGAACCATGTTTCTAAATGTAACTGTATCCTTAAGTATACACATAACCTTAAATATATTTAGATCATAACCTTAATCGTAACCCCAACCTTAAGCCTAACTAAATTCCTAACCTTAATCCAAAACCCTAACCTTAATCCCAACCCTAATCCCAAGCATAACCATAACTGTAAACCTAACCATAAACCATAATTATAACCCTAAACTAACCCTAATTAAGGTTAGGGTGCACATTAATGACAGTGTTAGGGTTAGATTTAGAATTAAGTTTTGTAACCCTAACTTTAACCTTATATGAACCTTGACACTAACACTAACCCTAATCAAACCCAAATCCAAACTGTAATTGAACCCTAATTTCCTAACCTGAACCCTAACATAACCTTAATCATACTCATAAATATAATTGTAACTCCAAGTTTTATCCTGTTATGGACACAAAAATTGTACTCTTTTGTAGAAAGTGCAATCGATGGCCTAATTAGGTCCTATTTTAGACACCTTGCATCAATCACCCCTTAAAAACTGCATTTCTAGGTCCCTAATGCTCATGATTTTGGACTTTAAGGCCTATTTCACTCACAAATCACTTAATTCCCAACAAATAACATTCAAACCACTTAAAATTCATGAAACCCACCAAAAAAATTCATGGTGGGACTAAGTCACCCAAGGTGGCAACTTAGTCCCTTTTGGGGTAATTTCCACTTTTGAGCAAGAAAATCACCAACCTAATTCAAATTCTTGAGGGATGCTGGCCTGTGAAGTTAAAATAATGAGTAATTCGGTGTTAATGCCTATAAATACATGTTTTTAGGTCATTTTACAAAGTAAAAATCAAAAGTTAAGGGCAAAACATCTTTCACAAGAAGTTTCATTAGTCATTTTTACAGCAAATTTGAAGCTTTAGGGTAGCAAACTAGGGCTTTTCCAGGTCTTCAAGCTCACTTTTTGATCAAGATCTCACATTGCAAAGGGTTGATCATGGATGCCTATGGTGAATCATAGAGAAATCTAGGTTGAGGAGATGCAACTAGCCATCAAATCACACCTAAAGACTTGTTTTCAAAAGTGATTCCATCTTCCATTTTCTCTCTATATTTAGACTTAAGGTTTGCATAGCATTTACATGTCATTTTCATTCATTTGAAATGTTGTAGGGTTTCTTGGATTGAATTCTTACATCATTCAAGTGTCATTTGCTTATCTTATTCTAGCACATTAGAATAGGGTTTTGTCTCATCTCAGCTTGTCCTAGTCTTAGACACACTTAGGGCTAGGGTTTTATGCAGATTTTATCTTCCAAAAAGTTTAAATACCAACTAGGGGTTTGACCAAGGAAAACCCCCCATTAGAAAACAAATTATCTTCTGTTTTGCAGGGTTTTTTGAAGATTCAGATTTGGATTTCCGTCAAAAAGTAGAGTGCAGGTTATGGGCTTCAGTTTCCACTTTCGGATTTGCAGAAAATCCAAAGTGGACTAAGTCTCCCATAGTGGCAACTTAGTCCCACTACACTACTTTTTCCAAAAAAAATTACAGTTTCAGGTACCCATTTGGCAGAAACAATTTTTTGGGCAGTTTCCCCGATCTGAGACTAAGTCGCCCAGCCTAGCGTAAGTGTCCCAGTTGGCTCTAAAATAAAATTTTCTAGAATTTCAGAGGTCTCAGCAGTCCCTAGTCAGCTCTTCATTAGTTTCAAGGTGCATAGTTTCCATCTTGCATCTTCATTTTATCATTTATTACATTTGTTTCATCTTTTTGCATATCACAGTGTGTTTTCCAGCACTTTGCATTTCTTAGGTTTAGCATCAAATGTTAGATCATTTTCTTTTCAAATCAATGCATTAGTACATCATAATTAGACATATTCCATTTCATTTACATTAATCTTGAGTGTAGACATTTGCATTTTGGACCCCATCACTTCCCCTTTCTCCTTTTAGGTGAAATACCTTAGAAGGAGCTAAAGCAAGTGTGTCCAATCCAAAATCATTGTTCACATTTTGGCGAACCCAAATTTTGAACATATTCACTTCTGACTTTAAGTGCATTCTACATTTCATTTACATTGCATATTGCATTGATTAAATTGCATCCTAGGGTTTTCAACATTGCGCTAGTGAAAAGCTCATTTTAGCTTGCATTATTGCATTCAATTTCATTGCACAATAGTGAAATTAAGCATTTACACTGTAGATTTGCATGACACAATACCAAACACATTAATATCCATCAGAAAAACTTTAAAAATCACCCTACTAGGACTAATTCGCCACCTTGGGCGACTTAGTCCTAGTGCAAATTTTGCATTTTTGTTTTTTGCTTCTTGTTTCCTCTTTCTATAATTACTGTTAGATTTGGTTATTGTTTTGTTCCTATATAGTTCCTTTATGTTATACTTTCAAATCATTAGCATTATTATTCCTCCTTTTAATGATAATCATGGATAGCATTAGATTTTTACAATGTTCATTTTCAACATTAGTTCCTAGCTCATTTAGATCAGATTCATCAGAAAAAATAAATAAAAACTTTACAACATCAAATGAATCCCTCAAAACAATGCTTCATTTTACAACAACCATATCATCCAAACCCTTTAGTAGTGATGACTAGGATAGATTAGATGAAATCTTACAAGGTTTCCTCTCACTAAGTCCATCCACTAAGGCTTGTGATGACAAACCTAAACTAGTTCAGGATAACTTATCTCCCACACCTTTTAGTAGTGATGACTTTGGCATGTTAGATGAGGCCCTTGCAGACTTCATCTCACAAAATCCATCCACTAGGATTTGTTGTGAGCAAATAACAACAAAAGATGTCAATGTAATTCAACCTCAACTTGTCCTTTACCCACCTTCACATCAACCTCAACCTCCACCTAAACCTCAATTTACCCTTTATCCACCACAACATGATGCTATTGCACACACAAATTACACTTGAAACAACCCTCGCCCATCGCAACCAACACAACCCTCCTTACCCTTACCCAATACCACACTGCCTAGTGCTCCTTGTTTACGAGAGTATGACCTTGTTGAGCAACTTAAGAGCACCCCTGCCAAAATATTGTTGGATGTTGTGGTTGTGTTGCTGATATGTGGTTTTCATTGATGTCAACACTATTAGCATTGTTGCATTAGAATTTGTATATGTCAAGGATATTGAGAAAATTGTAATAAGAAGTGCTATAGGTTGTAAGTGGTGAAGTGCAGTTCAGTTTGTCGGTGTGATCAATACGTTGCTGATCTAAGGTTGTGGTTTAAAGGGTTTCTTACTGAGTGTATCTAGTTTATGCACATCAAGTTTCAAAGATCTGCGTGAAGATTTGATCAAGTTATGAAGATTTGTATTCTGATAGTTTTTTTGTTACTTCAGTTTATGTTCCTGAATGAAGATCATGTGATTTATGTAAGTTCAGTTGTTGCAGATGCTTCTCTGGTGTTTCATGGTGTTTGTGGATGTTTCTAGTTCATGCTCTATCTGTGTTGCACGTCTGCATTGATCGTTGTGCTCATGATCTGATATTTTCTCTTGTGTGTTCATGTTTTTCATATTCATGGCCAACTAGGTATTGAAGCGTGTTGTGGATCTTCGAGGAGAATTTAATTGAAGTGTTTTTGTGTTGGAGTTGTTGATTTGGGTCTTCACTATGTTGTGGCCGACCTTGGTTGATTCGTATTAAAATTTATCTATTGTTTTGGGCCGACAGTTTGTATTCATTTTATTATTTCTTTGTGGCCAACTTGTAGCGATTTAATTTCTTGTTGTGGATATATACGAGCGATTGTTTTATCATTTGGAAGTGTGCAAGTGTGAAGTGTATGAGTCCTATGTGCCAATATTGTTCAGATCATTTGAAGGAAGAGAAAAGTGTGAAGAAGAGTGAAGAAGATTGAAGAAGGTTGAAGAAGTGTTCATGTGCTTAATCAGAACTATAATCAGGCATTAGCAAATGCTATTTTCTCAATTCAAAATCTGGATGGTTGTAATCTGAATTTTTCTATAAGACAATGTGTCTTCATTTGTAACTGAGCAGTGTGCCTGAAAGCATGTGCATTCCCCATTTATTCTTCTTATACTTTTAACAGGGTATAATCTTGTGGACTGACCTCCACTGTGGTTTTTCCCCTAACAGGGTTTCCACGTAAAAAATCTTGGTGTTCTCTGTGTTTCTGATATGTTGATTGTTTGTGGTTTATTGTTCATTCATCAGATCTAAGATTAAGTTAAGTTTGAAAAGTTAAATATTATGTGACAACAAATTCACCCCCCCTCTCAGTTGTCTATCCTTGTTTTTCCAACAAATATCCCTTTGGGATCTTCTTCAAAACTCACCCAATTATCATTCAATGCTCCAAATAGCTTTGCAACAAATAGAGGTTCCTCCTGTTACAACCATAAATGATGTGGAAATTCTTCTCAAAGGAATCAATACAGTTAATGTAGACATTACCTTTCATCAATATGATCTCCCTCCGTTAGAATTAAGGAAACAAAATGAGGCCTTTATGATCATTTCCCAATATAATACAATAGGCATTAAGTGAACCCTCATTGACAATGGCTCTACCCTCAATGTGTGTAGTGTGAAACTCCTAGATCGGTTACGTGTGGATAAATCAAAAATCAAACCTGATTCCTTATCTATCAGAGGATTTGACAATACAACAAAACAACCGCTCGGTATAATCATTTTACATATAACAGTCAGAGTGGCTACCTTGCAAACTCCTATTCATGTCATGCCCTATGATCTCACATATAATCTTCTCTTGGGAAGGCCATGGATTCATGAGATGCACGTGGTACCCTCAACTCTTCATCGCATAATGTAATATGTCTATAACAATTTAAAGTATATCAAGTTGAGATAGACCTCGAGCCTGAGAGTTGTTTGCAACTTGAAAAAGGAACAACCAAACCTCTAAATACTTTAATTCCAACATCTCATATTGACCCTCTTGAGACCAATAAACAAGAAAAAGACTTTTTGTCTAAATTGTTAGATGATGATTGGGGAACATTGGAATTTACACCTTCATTCATGGATGAATACATAATTACCTGCAAGGAAGATGAAAACCAACAACAACCAACGGTTATGTCAACTCATAATTCAGAAGAATCTTTCCCTACCTCTATCTCATCTCCTTTGGAAGAAAACACAACTTACACAACAAATTTTGATGAGATAGATTATCAACAACCACCCAATCCCAAGGAAATGGAAAGACTTTGTGGACGCGGTTATGAGCTTATGAAACAATTGGGATACAATTGTAAAGGATGTGGAAAACATGAACAATGCATTTGTGTCCCTATTGAACCTACTACACAAGAAACAAAGACCGGTTTGGGATATTCCTTTTATAACACAACCAAAGCAACTCAACAACCATCGCTCAATATCAACACCATCACATGTAAACCAAGAACCACGCTTACAATAAAACATCCTGAATTTCTTGATATGGTTTCTCCACCATCTTGGGAATATGTTGAAAGTGATGAAGCTTTGAAACAAATGTTAGGTGTTATTGCTAAACCATCTTCTTCCAAACGAAATGTTACCTATTCTATGATAATTTCCAAGCCACACAATACTAATGATAATGAGAAAACCATGGAACCATATGCTCCTGAGTCTCCAAAATCAAATTCCCTCCCCTTAGGAGATACAATTGATATACCAATGGATACCAATGATAAAGAAACAGTCATTAAGATTGGGAAGTGTCTTGATGATGACAAAGAAGAGGACACTACAATTTCGTTCCATGATTTTCCTGAAATCTTTGCTTGGAAATATTTAGATATGCCAGGAATAGATCTGAAGATAGTAACACATAACATTGTTCTTGCAAACAACGCTAAGCCTGTTCAACAAAAGATACGAAAAATGAATCCTAAGATAGCCTTGCATGTTAAAGGAGAACTTGAAAAGCTCCTTGATGCAAGTTTCATTCGCCCTATTGATTATTCTCCTTGGATCTCAAACATTTTCGCAGTTGCTAAACCTGATAATCGTATTAGGATATGTACGGATTTTCGTGACTTGAATAAAGCATCCTTAAAGGATGATTTTCCCCTTCCTAATATTGACATGATCGTGGATTCAATTACTGGACATGCTTTGTTGCCATTCATGGATGGATTTTCTAGCTATAATCAAATCTTTATCAACCCACAAGATCAATACAAGACAACATTTACAACTGTTTGGGGAATGTTTTGTTGGGTTATGATGCCTTTTGGACTAAAGAATCCAGGAACAACTTATCAAAGAGCAATGACCTTAGTATTTCATGATTACATACATAAAATATTGGAATATTATGTTGATGACATCCTTGCCAAGTCCTTAATACGACAAGACAATGTGAATGTCCTTCGACAAATCTTTGAACGAATAGGTAAATACAACATGAGACTAAATCCAAAAAAGTGTCTTTGGGGTAGATAGTGGAAAACTTTTAGGGTTTATCATATCTCACAAAGGCATCGAGGTGGACACAAAGAAAATTGACACTATCGTAAGCATGCCACCTCCTAGGAACATCTCTCAATTACGCACGCTATAAGGACGCATTCAAGCCATTCGTCGTTTTGTCGCTTCTTTATTCGATAGAATGTTACCTTTCACATATCTCCTCAAGAAGGATGTGCCTTTTGATTGGAATGAGGATTGTAAATAGGCCTTTGAGAGTTTGAAGGAATACCTTGCAACTCCACCTGTTTTACGGCCTGCCATGCCAAATAAACCATTCATCCTTTACATCGATGCATCTTCCCATGCTCTTGCAGCATTATTGGCTCAACGAGATGACAATGAAAAAGAACACCCTGTTTATTACATTAGTTGAACTCTAATCGATTATGAAACCCAATACACGCAAATTGAAAAATAATGTTTAGCCCTTGTATTCACTACTAGTAAATTGCAACATTATTTACTAAATGCTAAAACACATGTCATGACAAAATTTGATCCTCTCAAACATCTTTTTAACAAAACAGACTTATCAGGACATTTAGCTAAATGGGTTATGTTGTTGATTGAGTTTTACCTTAAGTTTGTTTTACAAAAAGCAATCAAAGGACAAGCCTTGACCGATCATTTAGTTGATGCTCCTTCACCTCTTGCGTTACCCGGTAATGATTATTTTCCTAATGATAGTGTGTTGACAACAAGTGTTTCTACATGGACATTATATTTCAATGGATCTAAGAATAGAACAAGTTCCAGTGCTAGAATAATATTGGTTTCACCTGAAGGAAAACCTATTCCCTTATCGTACCGACTCAATTTCCTATGTACAAATAACATGGTTGAATATGAGGCATTAATTGTTGGGTTGTGTGCCGATTTAATCATGGGTGTCGAAGATATTAAGATATTTGGTGACTCACAATTAGTCATTAAACAAATCAATGGAATCTATCAAGCCAAACATGACAGATTATCCAAGTACAAAGATCTTTTCATGCATTTGTTAGAAAAGTTTCAGACATTTACCATTGATAACATCCCACGAAAGATAATTGGCTTGTGGATGCAATGGCAAGTGTTGCCTCTCTTATTTCTCCCCAAGATCCTTCAAAATATTTCACATTCACAATTCACCCTATTATGAAACCTTTGATTGATGACAAGACCAAAGAGGTTTTAACAACAGATGAAGCTAACTCGAGTGAATGGTACAATGCCATATTCAACTATTTGAAAAGTGGTACCTTTTCCAAGCCAATAACTAAAAACCTTTGTGCTTGTTTACGTAAGCTTGCATCTAAATATGTCATCCTCGTAGATGTGCTATATCGATGGTCATTCAATGGTATCTTATTGTGATGTTTGAACAAATCCTAGATCCCTCTCACACTTCACCAAGCCCATGAAGGTGCTTGTGGTGGACATTTTGGAGGACAAACATTAGTTCAAAAACTTATCCGTATAGGGTATTATTGGTGCCACATGGAATTTGATTGCTTTAATTATGTCCGAAAATTTCATAAGTGTCAAGAACATAGCCATTTGCATCATGCTCCTGCCAATGAAATTCAAACTCAACTTCTGATATGGCTCTTTGCGGTCTGGGGATTGGACATTATCGGAAAAATTTCACCTCCTCCTTCCGCTGGACATACCTTTATTATCACTACAATTGATTATTTTACAAAATGGGTCGAGGGTATTCCTCTATGATCTACAATAGCTGAGGTGATATGTCGTTTCATTCTGGAACACATTATTGCTCGCTTTGGACTTCCTTCCACATTAATTTTTGATAATGGTACACCATTTAAGAATAATGATATGAAGAAATTTTTAGACACCTTTCATATCCAACACCATTTTTTGACACCTTATTACCCACAATCTAATGGTCAAGCTGAGTCAACTAATAGAGTTCTTGAACAAATCTTGAAAAAAATGTTAATAAGAACCATCGGGACTGGCACACACAATTACATTATGCACTTTGGGCTTATCATACAAGTGTTCGATCTTCCACAGGGACCACACCTTATACTTTGGTCTATGGTAGTGAAGCAATCATGCCCTTAGAATTAGAAATTCCTACACTAAGAGTGGCTCTTCAAGGAATTGTTGACAATACGCAATATCAAAAACAATGATTACATCAGCTAGAGATGCTCGATGAACAGGGTATTAATGCTCTTGAACATCTTCAAGTTTATTACAAAAGAAAACATAATGATTACAACTTTAATGTTATCCCTAGATCCTTCCAAAAGGGTGACTTAGTTCTATCTGCTAATCAGCGTAATGTCAGTGTCGACCCAAATGAACATGACAAATTCAGTTCTAGTTGGTTAGGACCTTATATAGTTGACACAACCTTTGGGGTTGGTGCCTACAAGATAACTGAACTTGATGGCACACCCCCTAAAAAACCTATCATTGTCACACATCTTCATCGGTATTATGTCTAATCCCTTTGAATAGTGTGAATTATAAAGCAGTGTTGTTAAAGTTATGGGGTCTTGTCCTATGCGCTTTCACATTGCTTCATTCTTGACAAACCATTTGTGCGTATGCTTTGAACACTAAAGTGATTATTTATAATAACTTTAGGTTTCATGCTATTCAAATTCATCTTGTGTGTTATGATAAGTTAAATTTAAGTTTAGCATAACATACTCAATCATCATGTTGTATCTAAAATGAAATTGTAATATGTTTTAATTAGATCACATAAATTTTGTTAAATCATGAAGACATTAATTAAAGTAATCTTCCAAAGGTTCTTTAATTAATCACATTGTTGCTTAACATTCAACCACATTAAGATAGATCATAAAACATAAACTACTCATATATATATACCCAAATTTTTATGTACATATCATCATAATATACAACATCACCAAGGTCTGTGAGAACTAGACCCCTCAGGACCTAGTACTTGCGATCCAATACTTGGACGTCATGATACAGTCGTGTGTGATTGTGATCATGATCGTGATCCACTAAATCTAATTGAAAACTCTAGACCCTGTGCTTGCCCAAGAGCCACATCCCTCTCCTCCCATAGTTGTGCTATCTTTGCATGTAGTCTCTCCATCTCTGCTGGAGTCTGGGATGACTGACCTACGGTCTCGGCTTGACAGAGTCATCTCCTCACGCTCTCATAAGTTGCTCGTAGCCTCACGAATGGTA
>VDFB02058242.1:386817272-386839490 GCA_007258455.2 Sequoia sempervirens
TTATAATTGTTTGCTTGTTACATTTCTACCTCTATCTCTCCCAGGACAACTGACTATAATTTCCAAGCAAGTTATATGATCTTGGAAAATACATGAGGTAAGTGGCAACATTTTTTCAATTCATTGTATAGATATTATATTTTCCATTTGTTTTACGTGTTATGTAATATATTGTATATTTTTGTTAAATCTCGTTAATATATTTGCGCCTTGAATCACTTGTAGATGGTTGTCATCTAAAGAAATCCATAAAGAAGATATAAATTATTGGAAGAGAAAAATTTCTTGTCTAATGTGTGAAATGCAAAAGTGTCTACCTTCAACATTTTTCAATGCACAAGAACACTACCTTATACACCAAGTTGAGGAGATTGAATTGTGTGGACCTGTACACACAAGGTCAATGTGGATGGTTGAGAGACACTTGAAATTTTTGAAGGCTTTGGTTAGACAAAGAGCACATCCTGAGGGTTCTATGGTGGAGGGATATATGGTATACGAGACCATGGTGTACGTTAGTGAATATCTTCCTAAGTTTGCAGCAAAGATCCATGTAGATCGCATTTGGGATCCCAACTCCATTAACAAATTCGAGAGAGTACGATGGGGAAAGGTAGATTGAGGAAAGTGAGAGGTAATTATAAGATGGTCATGAAGATTAATTAGAATAAATTTTACATTTGGTTTTTATGTATATTGTACTTATTTAATTATTAATCTTTAATATACATCAATTATAAATTAAGGTCATATACCGTTGTAATTAACTAATTATCGATGGATTTGTGAATTTCAATTTTTTTGATACAGTTGGTCAAGAGTGGGATGCACTACATTTGTACGTCGCTGACAATCTTGATTGGATGACAGTATGGATTGAATGATGTCAACAAATTTGGTCACGCATTAACATGGGAAGGTGTAGCTTCATTGGTTAAAGAAGCTCATCGTAATGGAGATTCCAATGTTACACAAAGGGAAATTGATTTAGCATATGGTTTAAGAGATAAATAGGTACGTATAAATATATTAAATCATCCATATTATTTAATTATTTTCAATTATATTGATGTATATATATATGTTGAGTTTTTCTTTGCATACATTTGGCCAAGAATAAATATGTTTATCAACTGACGATGCAATAATTTTTACATGTTTGACATATTGCAAGTGAAACACCACAAGGCTATGTGGTGCAATGGTCGTAAATTTTGAATCAAAAAGTTGGATGTCACGAAGAAAACTTGTGATTTTGGGATAACTACAGTCTTTTAGGTGACTAATGTTTCATCTAGAAGCGCCATACATCCAGAAGTCTCAAAAAATTGATACTATGGAATTTTGGATGATATACTTGAGTGTGAATTTAAGTCCTTCAAATTAGTTTTGTTCTTCGTCCAATGGTACAAGCTACAATTGAATGAAAATGATCCTGAGAGAACTGTTATTGAACATTATAATGGATTTACCATGGTTAATACAAGGTCGATCGAGCAAGCTGGAAATGAGCCCTATGTTCTTCCAAGCCAATGTGAGCAGGTATTTTACTCAGAGGTTCCAGGTAAACCAAGTTGGTGATTTGTTGTTAGACATGATCCAAGAGGAAGGCTAGTAAAGTATAATGTGGTGGAAGAAGAAGATACTAAAGAACTAGAAGATGATGTAGATGATGATTATGATCAATGGTTAGTTGATGATGTTCCTGGCGATGATGTCGAAGAAGAGGAACTAGATCACGATAATGTAGGAGTTAATGTTCATGAAGATGGTATATGTGTGGATGATGACATTATCGAAACTGATATCAATGATGATGATGATGATATGACCAATCCAAGTACAATGTCAAATCCGGATCAGATGATACAGAAAGAGTTGGATGAAGAAGAAGATCAATGACATTGAAATGTATGAGTTATGCGATTATATTATCTATTTGATATTGATTTCTTGATAGAATTATATTTGACTTATATGGTTACATAATTAATTCATGATGTTTTTAATTTTTATGCCATTACATAATTAATTCATGATGTACTTTTTAATGTTTTTAATTCATGATGTTACAACTATTGTAGCTCTCCTAGAAATTTCCATATGATCATAATGAATAGTGTTTTGGAAAATTTCATGAAAGATGACACATTGATCGTAGTAGTGAAATAATTGAAAAGTCGTTTAGATTTTTTAGACCAATCACCCTTCGTAATGTCATTTTAAGGATCATCTCCAATTTGATTACTAGGACACATAAGGTAGGATTTGATTGGCTTATCTTGGAGGAACATTGTGGCTTTGTGTAATGTGAGCAAATTTTGGATGGGGTAGTTGCTATAGCTAAGGTGGATCACTCCTTTCTGCGAAGTCCATACACTTATGATTGGGTCAAGTGTTCTTTCCTTTAGAAAATTCCTATTTCCTTTTTGATAGGTTATGATTTGATTAGATGGGTTATGAAGCACTTATTTCAAGTAATTTATGTCTATTTTAATTTGTAATTTATTAAATTCAAACACATCCAAAATTATGTCCCTTGCTTTAATTGATTATTATGTTATTTAATTATTAACTCAAATGACACCTCCAATTTAACTATATCTAATTGAATTTATCTAAAGTGTTGAACATTTTTAGATCAAATTTAGTAATTAACTCAAACAACTTTGCCAATTTAACTATATGTATATATAACTTTAAGTTATTTTTATTTTAACTAAAAGTGAAGTTACAACATACAAATTAAATGATATTTATGATTGTAAAATTTATGATTAAATATATCTCTTAGAATCCTTTTTGTCCCAATTTGAAAATAATTCTATATTATAGAATACATTTTTTAAAATTTTAAGATGAAAATAGCAAGGAAAAATCAAACAAATATCTTTATGAAAGAAGTATATTGGCATGAAATTAAATATGATTTGTATTCCAATGTAAAAACTACAAAGAATGGAAACAATTCTTTCAACACATAAACTATTATGTAGTAGTCAATTAAAATGAAAAAGCTTACTCTATATTAGTTAGGATACACAACTAAGAAAATGATCTAAATAGTCTAATAATTTGACCATTAGCATATAGCAATTTCTATAGAGTTGTAGATCTCTTCAATTTCAAAAACACAAAACAATATTAGGTATATAATCAAACATCTTTCATTTCTACAGTGACTTATTTATCCTAGAGGAACCAAGTATATAGTATACAAAGAAAACCAACAAACCCACAACTACCCCTATTTTGAAGGAGTTTAGTTTTCTCCCCTTCCTCTCCCTAATCTTGTCTAATTATTTTAAAGAGACCAAGGGTCATAACACAACTTTATTCAACCCACTAAATAGCTTGGTTAATGAAACTTGACAAAATCAACAAAGCAATTGCTACATTTGGCATTTCATGTGGAATGAAGAGTGGTGACAATAATCTACTTATAGTTTAATAAAACACTATTTTTAGAAGGCTTGACATTAGAAAGATAAGTGTTACTTTTAGATATTTTACATGAGTTTCCTAGGGCCACCTATTTGTTATAAATTGCCTATAGCACTAAAATGTCCCACTTGTGAAGCATGCATTGAAGATCATAATTCATATATGAAGAGCACATCTTGTTTAAACTATCCATTTTAAAATAGACCCAAAATCATGAATTATTAAAATCCTTCATGGCGTAAGAAAAGACTCAATCATATCATCATATCCTTATCTACCACCTAATACTTTGCACCATCCACTCTTATTGACTTGGCATATATTTACATATTTATATCTATCTTATATTTAAGTTGTGAAGAAGTTTATTCATGCAAACTAAAGAGATTACTATTACGCATAGCATACTATATGGTATAACCTATAGAGAACAAATATGAAAAAATAAGAAAAGTAAATGTAATTCACAATTAGATTATTTTGCCATATATTTATTTATATAGAGTTGTAGATTTGTTTCATGTTAGATATGTTGGCACAACACTAAAAGTAGGTGATACGACTAGGATAGTTGTAACCTCAACATTTGGAAAAAACACCTCTATATGTTATACTTTGATGGATGTACATACCTCAATCAAAGCTTCCATATTGAAAGAAACAACAAGGATATTAATGAAGGCTATGGAATTTAGCTTTGTACTTTCCAAATGCATTTGCTTAGAGGAAATGTTGCATGATATTAGATGTTAGATCAAACTCTTTAATCAAAAGCCAACTAAAATGGACAAATAATGTTACAACACATTAATTTAGTGAAATGTGCATATTATTCTAGAATTTCAAATCAATTTCTAATGTAGCATTATTATTAGATTATTAATTTTAGGCCCTTGATATCTTCTAGGAGGTGTTCAAATAAAGTGTTTTGTAGACATTTTGTGCTTCAAGTTTACATAATAATTAAAATGAAGGAAAATAATTGGATCCAAATTGTATTTTAAATTTGAAATATAAAATTCTCTTTTGAAAGTATAAAAATGAACTACTCTATTTGGCTCCTATGAATCTCGCGCACGCAGGAGTGGAGAGTTGGGGCTATGATCTAGAAGGCATAATGACTGCAAGGATCAATTGAAATACCAAGCTGCCCACAAAGCATCCAGCAAGCTAGAAATTGAAAAATGGAGGGAGAAAGAGGATGAACAAGTGCAAGTGCCAGAAAATCCACTGTAAGTGTTGCATGCTATATTTTGGTCAACTCCCATTAATCTTCAAATCCACTATAAAATCCTTCCAATTTACTAAACGGGGTTGAAATGGTAGTGTGTTTTTTTATATTGAGTGGGTAAGGCTTATTGGGGCAGAAAATTATGTTTTTTCAGCATCTTTCATGTTTTTCTTGCATCCAACACCCGTGTGCATGTAATATCCCCAAATAGGGATAACAGAAAAACAACAATATTTTCAAAACTAGGGCACAAAAGATTTGAAACTTTATTTGCATATAACAAATTCTACAAATAAACTCAGAATTACAATCAGATTATAAGATTGATTTTTCTCCTTAAAGAAATAATTTTCTGGGTAATACTAAGTCTAACCCTAGAAAAAGTACAAAAAATTCCTTTGTTTCTGCCCATGAATTACAGAAATGAACACAATGATTTTTCTCATATATTTATGAGATAAAGAAGAATAAAGTATGCAGATTTTGGTACAAAATACCTCAGAAATTATTCTCAAACCTTGGCTATGCTTAGAAAAGACTTCAAACCCTAGTTGACCTTGTCAAAGTAAAAAAACACTCTCACAAGTATCTCTCAATCACAATATTATCTTTTCTTGATAACATCATCTATCAAATCATTCATAGGACACCATTAATGCATATAGGATCAAATAACTTCAAAGTCATCTTGCAATAATAGCACCTTACCCTTACATAAAGGATTGCAGATACACAACCTTCTACTCCTCAAGGAACATGAATCTTCCTATCAACTTTCTGATATAAAAATTAGGATTAAGACAATAAGGTCTTCATAACTGTTCACAACTCAACCACTTCCAAATGGCTCGAAAGGCCATCAACCTTACCAACAAATCTGATCATAACCAAGACATACAAGCAATTTCCCAATCAAGGTACATTCCAATTACCCTCCAATGTTCATAAAACAAGATATAAAGAACAACTACTGATTTCAAGATATAAAGGACTACTGCCTTAAACAAGGTCACTGGTTCTGATTTCAAGAATAACTAGCCCTTTATCCAAAACAAATATGATCACACTCCTCACTCAACACTCAATACTTAAAAGGACTTTCCATCATACACAAAGCAATCCCCTTTTACTCTATCAAACATCCCTATGTTGTCTGCACAATCTCTAATGGAGAGACACAACATTAAGGGAAAGCCACAAACTTCATCAGACTGTCAATACATTACCTTACTATCTGATATCAGTGACTCTTAAGAGAACATGAAAGGTATCATAAACTTTGTGGTTTGGGCTTCAAAAATTTTATGAGTATCCCAACCATCCACGAACATTCATAACACATTTCTATGCACAAGAACCTTCCCTTTGTCTGCAAAACAATTAATGTTGTTGATTGTTATAAAAATCAGGGTTACCAATCAATGTATATGAAGAGTTCAAACTCATGGTTCCACCAAATCAAAATATAAGAGGGCCCCAATGTCTCCCCTTAACCTCTTACATTCATGGCATCCCTGTTCAAATGATTCACTTATATCAACATCCTTCCTTTAGCACTGATATAAATCAGAATTATCAACTGCTACCAACACATAATAGTCCATGAAAAAGAATACAATTGTTTGCATTCAATGCAACCATCAAGTTGAAATAGGACCATTGAGATAGTAGAACATTTTTTTAACCCTTATAACACAAATACATTCAAATTCAATGATCAAATGTCAAGAAAAACTCACTGATCACTTGACTTTCATGTTAAACCTTATTGTAACAATCTTAGGGCATCCACCTTTGTTGATCAAACCTTGATCAAATGCTCTGCAACCTTAGATTATGTTAAAACACATTAGAACACATTGCTAAAGGATATCAAAACCTGAACCCGTAGCTTTGGATTTCAACTCCAAATTGGCCTCCAAACAATAATTGATTGACCCAGCACTAAACTGCATGCTTCAGCAATAATATAATTCATTTTCCAATCAAAGTAACTTTATTCTGAAAATTGCAGAAGTACCTTAGTTTTGAATCAAACCCTTAACCCTTGCAAATTTTTCTCCAATGGAGACTTAACAAATTTGGCCCATTTGTGAATTATGTTGCAAATCCACCCTTAGGTTTTTATCCAACTCTTGTTGATCTATTGAAGGTTTCCATCCTCAGCTTCACATCATCAAACAAATTCATCGCATCAAATCCATAAAGCACACTTACTACAACTCAACAAGCCTCCTTATAAAGAACTCCAACCTCTCATGAGAATGAATGTCACACTTAGCACTCATTGCATCTAGGTGATGCTCATAGAGGTGAAGCGTTGGGCCTTCCCAAGAGGTCAATCTCAGTACGACTCCAACTCAAGTGCACTTATCCATGGAGTTTCCTCCAGGTTAAACCCACTTAGCTTGCTATCCCATTTGCAAAACCTACGACAAGTGTTGTGCCTTATGAACCATTCATTATAGAGCCTTTTAGCTCATCAATTAAATAACTTGATTTGAATAACTTTCTTGCAATGAATTCAACAATTTTCTCTTACATCACAAACAACTTTGTATAACTACAACAAATTATTTTATATGGATCGGGAGAAGGCCTTCTCATTTGTAAGGGGTTAGAAAGGTTAGAAAGTTAGAGTCTACAGGTAATTCAAGAAAATTTGTGGTTCCCATTGAGGTGTTGCCTACCCAAATGGAAACTACCTCAGAGGGACTATTGTCTTTGAGGAAGGTGGTCCAAAAAAATTCATAGACAGGTACAAAAATTAATAGCAACCTTCCACCAACTAACCCAATCAACCTCCAAGAAACAAGACAATGACTCCTCTAGATGTTCCCAAAACCCAAGGCTTCAAAACACAAGGTTTGGGAAACAAAATGCAACTTTTTGCACCAAAATTACAAAGTTGCTCATAGCAACTTTTGAGAAATTTTCAACCAAATGGTCTCCTATCAACCTAGGACTCCTCAAACATGACAAATATGACATAAAACCATGAATTACATCAATTTCATCACTTTTGGCCACCTCTAGAGGGGTTGACCAATGTTCACCTATTCAGGACCTAATTGGCCTAGAGATGACAAAAAATGGCACAATGGCCTTACAACTTTGATCCAATACATGGAATGACCTTATTTACTCATGAAAAGAAACAAAATGGCCTCATCACGTCCTTATTACAAAGATTGACCCAAAATGGTCATGGTGGCCTAAAAGGGCTCCTACACCATAGACCCCCCCTAAGAAGATTCTCTTGTCACAAGACAACATAAGATGACATACGTCTTAGCTTTATCAATGCCTTTTGAAATCAAATCAAAGTCCATGAAAAATAATCGGCCAAGCTAAAGGGTGTGGAAAACTAATTCCATCTTCCAGGAAACCTCTACTAAGTCCATGATCTCTTGTAGATGCTTTGTGTCACCTTATAGTTATGCTTGCCCACTTCTTGATGGACCATGAAAAACCTCAAGGAATTTTCGGTAACTATCTCTCTCATTCGATGGAGTGCAGGTACCACCAAATAGGTATTTGTCAGATCTATCTTCCTCGAGTGAGGGAAATTCAGGAAGAGAAGAGGAAAGCGAGACATGTAGTAGGTCTAAAAGAGGGAGATCAACTAGAGGTCAAAAGATTAGAAGAAAATTTTGTAAACGCATGGAATTTTTTCTTGCTGAAGGGGGGTCATGTTCTTATGATGATGAGAGCATAGGCGATATCAAGGTTCCCTTGAGGTACAAACATCTACGGAAACAATGGGTACCCAAGGAACTTCCTCCAATAAACACTGATTTTTGTGTCAACGAGAGGATATATTGCATAACACCATCGTCATTACATGGTTTGGGCCTATTTTGCATGGACGACATAAAGGTCTATTACGAAAAAGTTATTGAATTGATGGAGTATGTTGGACCCTATTATAGTTACAAATATTGGATGCAACTAGTTTGATATACATGAAGTATGCATAGGTATGCACTATCAGCAAATTATATACATCTAAAAGATAAGGATCAAAATAAAGGAGTGGCTATGTACATTAACAGAAGGCCAAAAGCATTAGGGAATATTGTAGGGTTTATAAACAGTACACGACCTGGGTCAACAAATAAGCAACCCAATTGCATATTCCAAGCGCACGAGGGAAACCGTGTATTCGTATGTGCGATAAAATCAATAACTATAGGGGAAGAGTTGCTAACCGATTACAATTTGAATTGCATAGATACAAACACAGTTACTATGGGGGTGGTGTGTACTATATACCATTTTACCCAACCTCCAATTAATGACTCCAATATACCATTTTATTATTATGTTTTTTTCATAATTCTATTGGTTTCATTTTGGTAATGTTTTTTTATATTTAATTTTTGTCACAGCGAAACATTGATCGTAGGGTGAAGGCTCCGGCCAAGAGCACATATCACGATGCATCTTCAGGCGCTTCTACCCGACAGGTTTACCTCATTGTAATTGTACAAATTAGATACGAGCAAAATGTTTTATTATTATGTTTTTTTCATAAGTTTATTGGGTTAATTTCGATAATGTTTTTAATATTCTTGTCGTAGTCGAATGATTGGGGAAAGGCACCAACAGGAGAGGAGAGCATCCATAGGGAGGTGCAGTCACTATTATGTGATGATGACATCGCATATTCTGCAAACCCTCTAGATATGATAAGGAAGACCCAAAAAAAATGCAATGAAGAAATCCTTCAATTTTTATTCATAGTGCCTTAAACAGATGAGATAAGAGAAAGGGTTAAAATATTGACTGAGAGAGCATGAAACTTGCAAGCTGTCATGAGATCTTTAATTATAACATAAGTTCATTCATGGTTTTATATTTTGAACTCTTTTTATGTCATGAACTAAAATATGTGTTGTCTTTACAGGATTTTTTGCGTCCTCGTGATGTTGTTGGCCATGATCAGGGTACTGCAGGTGCTGCCCGGGGAGTAGGGGTTGGTACAAGTGTCAATCCTGATCTTCCTACACATACATCACATCATCTGACCCCATCATTCGTGCCTATATTTTCGACTGAAATGTTGGCAACACATAGCATGCAGGCATCGGGTAGTGCACCCTCTGGCAGCGAACACATGCCAGAACATGCGTCAGGACATGTACCTAGGGATGAAGAGGCCACTAGTACTGGTGATGTTTTAGCAGCATTTCCTGGATCTTCCCGTATTACTAGTATGGGAACATTTGTGGTGACTGAGGATTTCGTTCCCATGAAGGTCCCAAGTACTTTAAAATGTTTTAATTATTATTGTATATAATCCAATTGAAATTTACTTATTGATCACTCTTTTTAGATTAATGATCCCATGATCTTTTTGCAGAAATGATATTTTTTATAAACATCTAAATGATAATACATTGGAGATCTTCGGGCCCACCATACGTACATAGTGGAATGCCCAAAATCAAGATTTAAAAGATGAGTTCATTAACCGTTTAGTTGTGTTGTTCGGTAATAACACATTCAACCGAACCAAGGTTCTTAAGAAAGCTGGTACCTATCTAAAGTATGTGAGGGACCAATATAGGTCACATTTAGAGAATAACAAAAAGTACGAGCGTCCCCCCATGATTCTGGAGGGGAGTGGAAGGACCTGGTGTCAGATGGAAAGGAGAAGGCTGAAAAGAAAAAAGGAAAGACACCACCAGGGCCAAGGAAGGTATGTGATACTATCAACAGTGTAATTATATATTGATTACTCTTTCTTTTTACATAATCTAACGTGTTCAAAATTTTCATAGGATACCCGACACATCGAAGGCAACAAAGGAAAGAGTAGAAAACCACGGGCAACACAAACTTGGCTCTGGTGGTTATATGAAATTAGTCACGAATTGTAAGTATCAATAAATGAAATATTGCATCCAAATAATAAATTGCAAACAATTTTGGTTTTATCACACCATAGAAGCAAAATTCATGATCTTATGCAAAAATGCAGGGCTCTGAATTCAACATAGTGCCCATAGAAGAGGACCTGAAGATTGCCTTCCAGCTATGGATGGAGTGTGGTTGAGCCTAAAGACTCTTGATCGAAAAACAAAGCTTCCACTGCATCGACACAGGTAAATAAACTCAATGAAGTTTATTTAAAATTGAATACTTGTGCAATCTATTCAATATTAATTTCCACCATAAAGTAATTATGTGCCTATTTGTTTTAAACAGGCAAGCAATGATAATATTGCACATGACATTGGAATGCAGCCTGGTGAGGGTGGAGCACAACCTGCAGATGAAGGTCATGGTCGTGTGCATCCTGGTACTGGATGTATTCATGTGCTATACAAAATGCATTATGGATTAATACAATTAAACATCTTTAATTGCAATTGGTGTATTAATTAATGTAACCTTTCGTGTTTCAACTTTAGATCATGTAGAGCGTGATCAACATGTTGAGCATGATCAGGCTAGACAAGATCAGGAACACGATGTGGCCCCATCAGGTAAAGAGGACCACTCTAATATTCTTTTAAACATATTTAATTGCAATTGGTGTATTAATTAATGTAACCTTTCGTGTTTCAACTCCAGAGGATTTAGAGGGTGTTCAACATGTTGAGCATGAGCCTATAAGACAAGATCAGGAACATGATGTGGCCCCATCAAGTAAAGAGCATCACTCTAATGTTCTTTTAATTAATGAAATACTTGTAACAATAATAATAAAACATATCAATTTAACATTTCTTTGTTATTTTAGTAGACCCCCCCTTGTAGCAGCCTCCATGTTGTGAGTACATGACTAGGCATACATTAAGATCATGAGCAGAGGGTAGAACAACTCAAGGGGGGACATATGGTTTATAAAATGATACTCCACTTCTTCTTTATTTAGCTGCAAAAAAGAAACAAAAAAAAGTGATTGTAATCATATTATGACAACCATAGTTTTGATAATATGTTAATGAATGTTAAAAACTGATATTTTTGACAACCATATATTTGATAATATGTAAAAATTGAAAGAATGAATGTTATATGTTAATGAATGAATGTGAATATGTTAATGAATGAATGTTATATGTTAATGAATGAATGTTATATGTTATTAATGGATGAATGAATGATTAATGTTATATGATCGGGTATGGGGAATTAAGAGTGATGTGAGGGGGGGTGGGGGAGGGGCCAAATGAGCTTCCACCTTCACATGGTTGGCCCTATTAAGTAGAGAATATTAAACTATTCTCGAAACAAAGAGAAGCTCAATAAGGTAATGCATTTTTCAATATTTCATTATGCTGCACTTTTAAGCTTATGTGATTTTCATTAGTTCTCTTTGCTTCAATATGTTACCCTTTGTACTTATTTTACTTTTTAACACATCTCATATGTTACCTTGGATGAAAATTTTTGCAAGGGAAGCTATCCACGGATGGATCTCGCGTCGGACAGATTCCTTCAAGAAATTGAGTAAGGTCAGTACTTATCTTGGTTGCATATTGGTTGAATCTTACTAATTCTTGTAAAGGTATGATTTGAAAGGACAAAAATCAATGAAAATGTTGATTGCAACTTGAAAAGGATTGGAAGGACAAGGCTCCAATCAGAAAACTCACCTAATTTCCCTTGTACTCACAATGTCTCATTTGGAAATTCAAGGATTAACCCACATCAAGGACCAATTTGTGTCACATCCATGGATACAAGCAAAGGAACAACATATTCTCAAAGGAACAATACTCATGATCAGTAGGGAACTTACAATCAAAAATTAGACTTACAACCTCTTGTATGCTCACTATCTTTGATCACTCCCAACATGGATTACAATAGGACTCAAAACACATTCATGGATGCCACCATGTACTTACAAAAATAGTTGCATGGCCCTTTACAAGTAATGAATAACTTTACATTGAAAATCATCAAATTCTAAGGGATCATTGTAAAAGAAATCAGTTTTACAAGATTGCAAGGTCACTGTCCTTATGATCATTAACATCTTTCAAGACTCCATGTTACTCACAAAAGATTCACATAATATTCTTTTTTTATGATTTCATTAGGGGGCCTTGATTATGTCATGTTGTTGCTCTGTTCAGAAACCCTCGATATATTTTTTTTTTTCTGGTAACCATCATTGCAATAGTGTATGCCATCTAGTTACTAAACCATTGTCCATTGAACTAGATACAAGAATAATATGCATGCATGGATTGAATATTTGTTGTATTGATTGAATTTTCCTGCCAAAAGAGGGAATTTGGCTATTCCTTTTTGGTTGAAGCTTAATTATTGCATGACTTGCCAATGTTGATGCATTGACCTTTTTTGTAGTAGTGAATGTAGTCTTTTACAATCATACACCTCAAGAGCAGTTTCTTGTTCAATGACTCATCAAGGTAGAGATCACTGAGAGATTCTGGATAGTAGATAAAAATTTCTATTAGCAAGGCTATGTAGTCATGGCTGCATTGGGCTTTTGTTGATTCTTCTATTTCATCTTCTTGACTCTAATCGCCCCTTTCTGGATTTCCATCTTAGGCCTTTTCACACTCATGTAATTAAGCAAGTTAAATGAAATTGTGAAGACAACAAGACAATTATCACCTTTTTTCTACATCAGTTTCAAATAATTAATAGCAGTTGCATAGAGAACATAAAGGGTGACCTTATTCTATACACAACCTATACACTTAATATGTAAGACTAGAAACAACAATATAGCTTTGCCAATAATTGAGTACATACACCCCTTAAGTAGAATACCCTATCTCTTGTTTTCCATAGCAGTGTGCAATAGCTTAGTGAAGTGCTATATGAAGGAAAAAAAATTGGTACAAAATCAATTGTAAATATTTTAATTGCACACATGTTGTTTGCAAATTTGGTTTTATTAAACTTTGGAGTAACTTTTATTAAATTTTGGACGTGATTCTGATTTTGAATTAACTTGTTTTGAGATTTGGAGATACTGACGCCTTATCAATTTGTATGCTCAGTTCACAAGGAATAAGTTCCATCCTACCTACAACTATGATAACAATCAATTCTTCTGAATGTCAAATTTTTTGTATTGAAGTTTTTTTCTTTGATGCAATGTTAACAGATGCAAACACTTGTTAGCAGAGATTGTTGTCAAAGCAGTTATTGTTGTTGCAGATGTGGAAAGAAAGGATGTTAACTTAGATTTGATTAAAGTTGAAGGAAAATTTGGTGGAAGGTTGGAAGATACAGAGCTGGTTGAAGGCATTGTTATTGACAAAGATATGAGTCATCCACAAATGCTTAAAAGAATTGAGGATGCAAAGATAGTTATCTTGACATGTCCTTTTGAGCCACCAAAGCCAAAGACAAAGCATAAGGTTGAAATTGATACAGTTGAGAAGTTTAAAGCTTTACAGGGGTAGGAAAGACAATACTTTGATGATATGGTTCAGAGGTGTAAGGTAATCAAGATCTATCTTCTTACTTTAGAATTGTATCTATTGGTTTTTTAGTGTTGAATTTTCTTTATAATTTACTGAATACATACATCATCATGAACTAAATATAATTTAAGAATTTCCCAAGGTAGAGCCAATATGTAATTGAAAAATTCAAATGAGAACAAATAGTTTTCCCTTCAACACAAACCAGAAGGTCGTGATTGTGCATTTCCTCTATGCAGTGCTTGAGCTTCTCTTGAGTACCATAGGCAGAATCTAGATTATAGTAGTCCAAAGGCATATAACCTACACAATTGAGGAGTTTCCAAAATTCATTATCAAATCTACAGTTAACATTTTTAGCAGGGCAGTTATGCTCAAGATGCAATATTAAAAATCATAACCTTCTAAACTTGATACCGACGCATGTTCTCTAGAGAAATTTACAAGCTTTCCATTCATATCCTATTTAAAAGGCATTTGTAGATGGAAGAAATTGTAATGCAATCTTGTGCAGTGTAATTATTGAAGAAAAGTAACAAGGGAAACAAACCTTGGGGAGCAACTGATTGAGTTGGTGGTGGCAACCATATAGCTTTTATCCCACTCTAAGATAAATCTGCAACTTTAGGAGCTAGCTCCAGGTACCATCTCCTCCTACAACTTTCCCAATTGAAACCTTGAAAATTTTCATTTGATAAAAATGATGACAAATAAGAACTTAAATCCCAAAATGCCCAACTAATTTGAATATTCTCCAAACAAGAACAAAACTAATATCTATATTCCTCAAAATTCAATCAGCTACATTATATACTTTCTAAATAGCCATTTTTCATTGTCACCTTTAGAATAGTTAATATAATGGCCGTAAATGCAAATCATATGTACATATATTATAAAACTACCTTGACATAGGAAATATTGTACAACATTAAAGCATAAAATTGTGCTTTATAAAAGAAAGTAATATGGGAGGGTGTATTTGACTAACTTTGTAATTAATGATTAACTAGCATTCAATCAGTCATCTCTCTCATTTTATGTATTTACCCATTTCATTTTCTGATTGAATGAAGAATAGCATAGGAATCATTTCTCCATTTTCTAAATTTTTCTCATATCTTTGTTTGTCTTTCTCAGTCACAAAAAATAGTTCAATCTACATTACCAAGCCTCTTGTCCAACAACTTCCAAATATGAAACATCGATAAGCCATTCTAGGGCAATAAATGAGTAAATAGATTTTAATTTGTTAATAGTGATGCTAAAACAAATAAAATTATCATTAGCCACTTCTATTAAAATAACTATTTATATCTATGCTTCAAGTAAACTCAATAGAAAAAAATGATAATTCCTCTTAAAAGAAAATAAAAAAGCAGTATTATGAAAATTCTTGATGCAAAATCATTAACTTTGATTATGAAAATTCCAAATCAAAACCAACAGAGGCTGGAGAGAAAGAAAATGTTTCTTTGCACATAGATCTACAATCCTATAAAATGAGAAAACAATCATGTGAAAAAAACTGACTACTCATAAATGCAATGGATGACTATACATCATAATGATGTGAGAGTAAGCATATGGAATTTTGGAGAAACATGTTGATTTGTAATCTGTTTATTGTCCTACTTGAATTATACTTTAAATTGACAAAGATTTAAATGAAATTAATCCTATAGTGTTTTTAAGTTGTTGGAAATGAAACGGCGATGTGATTACATGGAGTAAAGTGGAAACAACCAAAAAACAAGAACCACAACACAATTGAACATGCCTTATAATATCACTTATAAGGTTTATTGAACATGCCTCAAACTAGAAACATTTTGTAGTTTACCCTTCATTGTGCCTATGTTGCATGGGATATATATTTTTTAATTAAAAAGGACCAAGGTCTTGTTGCTTTTCTTCTATATTGATACCTTGATGGTCTCTCAAATTTTGTAGTAATGCATGATTCTTTGAAACGTTAGAGCTATATTTGTATTTTAATTTGTGTGTAACTATAGGCATAAGAGAGGTATTGAATTAAATTATTTAGAATATTATTAGAACATTTTCACTACTTAAATTTTCAAGACAGATCTCATGTATGGTTGAGGGTGATCAAAAATTTACTTGAGTGAGTGAGGAAGAAGAATACTTGAATATACCTACACAAGTAGACACATGGTCTTCTTATTTTGTGATGTGGTTTATTGTAAAACCAATTTATGGATGTTATTTTATTCTAACAAAAGTATAGTTTTTGTTGTTGTTTAGACAAGTCAAGAACAATGACCTTCTTTGCATCTAGATCCACATTATCATGTAACACTCATCAAATTAGGAAACACTTTCAAAGATATTTCCCAATGAATCCTTGGAAGAACCATAGGATTCTAACTTCTTTTGATGGTTGTTATATACACACAAGTATATACATAATATACATATATATGTAAATTCTTATGTATATATAGGTATATATGTACACACACACACATGTGCATATGCACACACACATACACATATATCCTTTTTCATTATCTTTGGAATTTTAGGATCATTTTAGGGTTGTGATGTTTATAGAGACTTTAAACTTAGTAATAGTGTAAGACATTAAAGACTTCAACTTAGTAATTTCATACAGAATTCTCACATCTCTTGTGTCTGTTTTGATTGCAGATGATTTAAGTTTTTCTATAGTTGTTCATATATATGTTGATCACAACACAGGTTTGCATGAGTTGGATGTGTGGTTCTAGCCATACATGATGCTAGCGATGTGGTCATGGAGTTCAGCAAGATCCTCAAATACATTGGCTATGATTTGCTCCCAAGCATTACTTTCATCATTTTTTCCATTTTGTGGCTTGTCTTACGCATCATTTGTTTTCCTATCTGGGTCATTTGGAGCACAAGGTAAGCTTTCATTTTTCCAATTTTCTATTTTGTAATCTCTCACATACAGTGTTATGGAAAATGATAGCTTTAAGTAACCTAAGAAATGACCATTAGAACATACATAATTGTGGATACCTCTAAAAATAACATTGAAATTAGTAAATAGTAAATACTAAATGATATTATTATATTGGAAAAGGCAACCCTTGAAAGTCTATTCATATGTAAAATTCAAACTTGAAAATAAGCACCCATCTGCACACTTAAGGATATGTTACAAGTTCAATTCCAACAAAGAAATGCAATGAAAAAGCTAGAACATTAGATCATATGCTAGTTTTCCTTGGATTATTTTTATTTTCAAACTCCTCGTGTTGTGCACAAGTGTGGGTACACCTAGATCTGCAGACTAGTAGAGTGAAAAATCCCATGCATATTGAAACTCAATCAATTAAACTAAACGAATTGAAGCTATGCCGAATCATTCCAAATCAATTAAGTTTAGGTCATTCAGTAGGAATTGGCAGATGAAAAATAATACAGGTATTGAAATTTAGCTAGATATAGCCCAAGTCCAATTCCCTATTGCTTTCCAATTGACATGTAACTTGGAAACATGGTCCCAAGAAAGTATGAAATGACTACTAAATGAAAGCTATACTCCTAAAAAATGAGCATGATGATTACTTATAGATGCATGAAAACATCCAACAACATTTCACAAAAACACCCATAACTGTGGACTTGCCATAGGTTTTCCCTTTGAAGCTTAGTATGATTACCCTTGTGACTCCCTTGCCATGCATCACTTCATTCCTTGTCATGGTGACTGTCATGCTTCTAGTACTGTCACAATCTCCATTACCACTTTTGGCTGTCCTTTCATGCATACAAACCCTCGGTTGTCATGCTTCTCATTTCTTTCATTTGTATAATATCAACTCCACTAGTGATCTTGCTATTGTCATCTATTTCAGTTTAAAGTCCCTTGGAACACCTCCACTGAACTCTATATCCTTACATTCAATGGTGTGTTTAAAATTGTGTTTGTATGATGCCTTGAATAGTCATAAAGTTTCTTAATAGGTCTTTGAAACCCTTGCTTCTCTAACATTTTTCTATTAATCAACTGTCATACTTACAATTTGCCTTCAAATTGCTATTCTTTGATTGTCATTGTCTCTTATTACTTGTATGCTCATTAACCCTCAAAAACCCTGCCTCTTGGTTATCCCCTTGTCTCATGATTAGACCGTTGATGAACACCTCCTCTTTCTTGACTGCCCTGAATGTCCTTTTTCATGTTTTGGCTTGACATGCCATGCATGACTGTCAAGATCTCATGACTATGAAGATCATTACACTGTACCTTTTCTTTATTACTTACTCCATTGTCAAGATTATATGCAAGATACCCTTATTAATATATTGTCCTATGTGACATTTGCTATCCTATTTGACTACCTTTATAGTGACTTAGGGTTTCATGCCTATGAGTGTGGGTGATAGTGAACATGGAGCAAGAGATAATATTTAATGTGGTTCACCCAAACTTCAGGCTACGATCCCACCAATAAAGAGTCTAATATTATTATCCAGTAAATTGAACCAATTACAACCAGTAATCCTGCAACTCAATACCACTACAAATGCTACAATACAATGTCAACAGAACCCAAACCTTAGCCTTTTATCAAGCTTATGTCAGTTACAAAAATAGGGTTTTTTATGTCAGCCAATAGAAAAAATAACACCCAATGCCTTTATAAAATAATAAAAAATGTGAGAGGTTTTGGGGGGCCCCCTTGACCCTACCTTGTATCACATAGGGCGCACGCCAAGGTTGCTTGCCCCTAGACTCTGCAAGGGGCATCAGCCTCCTTGACCTATCTTGGGGAACTACCCCCAACCTAGTTGCCACCCCTTGACCTTGTTAAATAATTTGGGGAAATTGCACCAATAAAGTGTGGAAAATTTAACCTTCGAAATCGATTAGATTCATATACTAACACGTTGTTGTGCTCTATAGAATATCTTGGAAGCTAGAATGGTATATCTTTCTTCGAAGTAGGACAAATTGATATGGGCCCCTTCAAGGGATGGAAATTACATGATAAGACAAGGATTTAAGGCTTTAAATCAGGATTTAGGGCATCTTCTTTCACAAAGAGCTTACTCATTTTGTTGGGGTAGTAAAATCCTACCCAAGGCAAGAAGTTTTGTGTGGCTAGCATTGAGGAAGCATATCCTAACCAGTGATCGACTAGCTAAGTTGAAAAATAGTGGATCCTTTCATGTGTCCTCTAAGCAATGAATAACTTGAGGATGTTGATCACCTATTTATATGATGCAATTTTTCACAACAAAGTTGGGAGTTTATCTTTAATAAGCTTAATTTTTACACTCCATTACCAAACTCCTTGTGGGACTTGTTCCAAAGTTGGCCAATTCTCTACAAATCTTCATTTTTTGCTTGTATTTGGAGAGTTGTGCCAACCATAGTAATATGGAACCTTTGGTGGTAAAGAAACTTGAGAATTTTCAGGAAAGTATCCTCTTTGAATGATACAGTGAATGGTAAAATTGAGAATGCAGTCTCTGAGGTAGCAAATGCGAGTGTCCCAAAAGTCAAAGACATTTAAGCTTTTCCTTTACTAACTGGGATAATAATATTCTGCAGAATTGGAAGTATGTAAAACTTCCTTTCCTAGGTAGCTTATTGCAAACAAAATCTGAGAAAGGTAATAGAAAACACGTAAAATGGAAGGCCCCCCAAGATTGACTTATAAAGATGAACTTTGATGGCACCTCCAAAGGAAATACCGGGGAATCAGGGGTAGGTATTTGCATACGTGACTCAAAGGGTAAGGTGATAGCTTTATGTTCAAAATATCTTCATAGAGGATCTAATAATCTAGCTAAATCTAAAGCTCTGTTAATAGGAGTGGAAATGGCTCTGGAGATGGGCATTGAGAACCTCCATATTGAAGGAGATTCCCTACTGATAGTCAATGCTTGTAAAGAAAAGAAAATACAAAATTAGGGCCTTCAATATATTCTTCAAAGAGTATGGGACCTTCTAGAAAAGTTTCAAAATTATATGATTACTCATACTTATAGAAAAGGAAACAATCTAGTAGATTATCTAGCTAATTTGGGTAGCTCAAAGTAGGAAATATATACTTTAGTTGATCTTTCTCCACTTGCAGATTTTCCCCATATACTTCAACTTGTTGATCAGGATGCCTTTCATCTCAAGAAAGGGATATTATCTTAACTTTAATGAAATGATCATAATGTAAAGTATGGATGGGCAATCAAATATCATGCTGAACTAGAAAGGGCGTCATAAATAATCTGGTTTGATATTAAATTTGGCTTTACCATGTAATATTTTTGACCTAGGCCATCATATTCCATTCCTTTGAAAGGTAATGATTATGCTTGTCACCTAGAGGCTTTTGTGTTGCCTCATTGGTACCTCCATGGGCTTGTGTTGTCTCATTGGTACCTCCATGGTATCATCATATGCTTGAAGTGGGAAATGTGAAATACTTTCTGAATAGGTAATGGGATAGGTTGTTTATTGCATGGTAAAACACCACCTTTTCTATTTTTTCCACCTCTTCAGTGAATGATGGTGCTTCCCATGATGATGAGCTTCAAGGTAATTGCAAATGTGTGGAAGTACCTTGCATTTATCTCTTGCAAAAGATTGAATTGAATTTGCATGATTTGGTATATTACAAAGGATTTGTTTTCAATAAAACTCATACTTTTTTCAGCGGTCATTATGCCCTCCGAAAAATGTGCATCATTATTATTGAATTTGTTGGGCTTTAAAAGTGCATTTTAAGTTTCATTTTATTCATACAGTGTCAAAGTTTTTCTAGAAACATTGTCTACTACTGTGCTTCATTTTGAGCCTTTGTTATGCTAAGTAGAGGTGACATGGCTCTCCACCCATGGGGATTTAGAATCAAATGCCTTGTTCAGCCTTGGGAATGGTCATTTGAGAATAGCCTCTCTCAAGAGGATCTCATCCTAATATTTAAAATAGATTGTTTGAGGGATGAGCACTTGATAAGATTGGTGCCTGGTGTGGAGGTCACCAATCTAAGAGCTTGTCATATAATATTTCCATCCCAGGATTTATCTGTGCTCTTATCCAACATTATGGATTTGCTTCAATCATTGAAGGAATTAGAGATAATTGTTGAAAAGTTTGTCAATCCCCAGTTTCTTGATAAAAATGATTTGCTAGTGGTGGTGCAAGATTACAATTTGTTTAATAGGGAGGGATATATTGGAGGTCTATTTCCTTGTGAATACATTAAATTGAGATCAGGGTTTGAAGAAATCTTTGAAGCCATCAGACTGGCTCTTCAGTTTAGAAATGACTATTTGGTTTTAAGTGCTTTAAAGAAACATTGCAAAAGGATATGTGTGTCCATGGACATTGATATCAAAGAAAAGTATTATGTTGCAGTCTCATCTTCGTGATCATGTGTTGCATCCGCCTTTTAATTCTCTTGTTGGAAAAAAGAAAAAAATATGTCATGACCCAAGGGTTCAAGCCTTAGGAGAAATTTATGGGCAGCCACTAGCAAAAAGCTCAAAAGTTGCAAACAAGGGTTTAATTACAAGGGATCGTATAGAGAATTTAGGTCAAATTGAAAAAGAGTCTGCTCCATTTATTGGGTATGATTTCTTTGCTAATGATCAACCTCTCCTTGGTCATGCTTTAGCGCAAGATGGTCAAGATGAAGCATAGGATGAAAACTCAATCTGCATGTAGCATATCATGGAGGAATAATGCCAGTTCATGTTTTTACCAAGTTGATAAATTTTGAAGTCTATTGAAAATGAATATTGACACAGTTATCTCAATTTTGTAGAAGCTTGATATGTGTATACATGAAAATTATGCCTCACTATTGAATCAATTGTGTATCGGGTATTTCAATAGGGTAAAATCTAGGTTGATGGCATTGTAGCTAGTTAGATTTTTTTTAAATCTATTATGGGTCCCCGCTTCGAAATGAATTTGAAATATTCCACAGGACAATTTTGTAATCCTTTGGAATTCGGGCTATATATTTTGTAACAATTTGGGCTATAACTATATGTTTTCTTCTTGGTTATTTCATGTCGATATGCCCTTTGAACTGGGATTATGTACAATATATATATATATATATATTAATATAATACAATGGCTTGCCA
>VDFB02058242.1:386839590-386976983 GCA_007258455.2 Sequoia sempervirens
GTTCTTTTAATTAATGAAATGCTTGTAACAATAATAATAAAACATATCAATTTAACATTTCTTTGTTATTGCAGCAAACCCCCCTTGTAGTGGCCTCTACGTTGTGAGTACACGACTAGGCATACACTAAGATCATGAGCATAGGGTAGAACAACTCAAGGGGGGACAAATGATTTAGAAAATGATACTCCACTTCTTCTTTATTTAGCTACAAAAAAGAAATACAAAAATAAGTGATTGTAATCATATTATGACATATTTAATGGATAATGTTATATGTTAATGAATGAATGTTATATATTATTAATGGATGAATGAATGATTAATGTTATATGATCGGGTATGGGGAATTAAGAGTGATGTGAGGGGGGGTGGGGGAGGGGCCAAATGAGCTTCCACCTTCACATGGTTGGCCCTATTAAGTAGAGAATATTAAACTATTCTCGAAACAAAGAGAAGCTCAATAAGGTAATGCATTTTTCAATATTTCATTATGCTGCACTTTTAAGCTTATGTGATTTTCATTAGTTCTCTTTGCTTCAATATGTTACCCTTTGTACTTATTTTACTTTTTAACACATCTCATATGTTACCTTGGATGAAAATTTTTGCAAGGGAAGCTATCCACGGATGGATCTCGCGTCGGACAGATTCCTTCAAGAAATTGAGTAAGGTCAGTACTTATCTTGGTTGCATATTGGTTGAATCTTACTAATTCTTGTAAAGGTATGATTTGAAAGGACAAAAATCAATGAAAATGTTGATTGCAACTTGAAAAGGATTGGAAGGACAAGGCTCCAATCAGAAAACTCACCTAATTTCCCTTGTACTCACAATGTCTCATTTGGAAATTCAAGGATTAACCCACATCAAGGACCAATTTGTGTCACATCCATGGATACAAGCAAAGGAACAACATATTCTCAAAGGAACAATACTCATGATCAGTAGGGAACTTACAATCAAAAATTAGACTTACAACCTCTTGTATGCTCACTATCTTTGATCACTCCCAACATGGATTACAATAGGACTCAAAACACATTCATGGATGCCACCATGTACTTACAAAAATAGTTGCATGGCCCTTTACAAGTAATGAATAACTTTACATTGAAAATCATCAAATTCTAAGGGATCATTGTAAAAGAAATCAGTTTTACAAGATTGCAAGGTCACTATCCTTATGATCATTAACATCTTTCAAGACTCCATGTTACTCACAAAAGATTCACATAATATTATATTTTTTATGATTTCATTAGGGGGCCTTGATTATGTCATGTTGTTGCTCTGTTCAGAAACCCTCGATATATTTTTTTTTTTCTGGTAACCATCATTGCAATAGTGTATGCCATCTAGTTACTAAACCATTTTCCATTGAACTAGATAAAAGAATAATATGCATGCATGGATTGAATATTTGTTGTATTGATTGAATTTTCCTGCCAAAAGAGGGAATTTGGCTATTCCTTTTTGGTTGAAGCTTAATTATTGCATGACTTGCCAATGTTGATGCATTGACCTTTTTTGTAGTAGTGAATGTAGTCTTTTACAATCATACACCTCAAGAGCAGTTTCTTGTTCAATGACTCGTCAAGGTAGAGATCACTGAGAGATTCTAGATAGTAGATAAAAATTTCTATTAGCAAGGCTATGTAGTCATTGCTGCATTGGGCTTTTGTTGATTCTTCTATTTCATCTTCTTGACTCTAATCGCCCCTTTTTGGATTTCCATCTTAGGCCTTTTCACACTCACGTAATTAAGCAAGTTAAATGAAATTGTGAAGACAACAAGACAATTATCACCTTTTTTCTACATCAGTTTCAAATAATTAATAGCAGTTGCATAGAGAAACATAAAGGGTGACCTTATTCTATACACAACCTATACACTTAATATGTAAGACTAGAAACAACAATCTAGCTTTGCCAATAATTGAGTACATACACCCCTTAAGTAGAATACCCTATCTCTTGTTTTCCATAGCTTAGTGAAGTGCTATATGAAGAAAACAAATTGGTACAAAATCAATTGTAAATATTTTAATTGCACACATGTTGTTTGCAAATTTGGTTTTATTAAACTCTGGAGTAACTTTTATTAAATTTTCGACGTGATTCTGATTTTGAATTGACTTGTTTTGAGATTTGGAGATACTGACGCTTTATCAATTTGTATGCTCATTTCACAAGGAATAAGTTCCATCCTACCTACAACTATGATAACAATCAATTCTTCTGAATGTCAAATTTTTTGTATTGAAGTTTTTTTCTTTGATGCAATGTTAATAGATGCAAACACTTGTTTGCAGAGATTGTTGTCAAAGCAGTTCTTGCTATTGCAGATTTGGAAAGAAAGGATGTTAACTTAGATTTTACTAAAGTTGAAGGAAAATTTGGTGGAAGGTTGGAAGATACAGAGTTGGTTGAAGGCATTGTTATTGACAAAGATATGAGTCATCCACAAATGCTTAAAAGAATTGAGGATGCAAAGATAGCTATCTTGACATGTCCTTTTGAGCCACCAAAGCCAAAGACAAAGCATAAGGTTGAAATTGATACAGTTGAAAAGTTTGAAGCTTTATAGGGGCAGGAAAGACAATACTTTGATGATATGGTTCAGAGGTGTAAGGTAATCAAGATCTATCTTCTTACTTTAGAATCGTATCTATTGGTTTTTTAGTGTTGAATTTTCTTTATAATTTACTGAATAGTTTATGAATCATGCTATTCCTATTTTGATAATATCATTTTCTATAGTTGAATAGTCTTTTGGAGTTCACTTCTACCATAGTTTTGTCACTTTGTGAGCTGGAATTGCTAGCTGATATCAATGAGATGTCACTTCTGACAATTCTTTAGAAAAAACACACTTTAGAGAAAATAAAAATGAGAGTAGAGTTGAAATGTTTTTAACATGATTTAAAGGTGATTTTAATGCATGTAATTGAAAAAATCAATCAATGAACGTTGACCATGATTCGTCGATTTTATTTTAAAATGCATTTTTTGCAATTAATTGTGTGGTTTTTCCCATTAATCGTGTTTTTTTAGTGATTAATCTTTGCATTTTTTGTGATTAATTATGTGTTTTTGGCAATTAATTGTTGTGTTATTGATGATTTCTGCTTATTTGGTTGAAAGTATTTGGAATTCTTCTCTATCTTGGTAATTTGTACATGCTACTGCAATAAAATCTTCTATAAAGTGTGCAAATTTCAAATATGTTCTTTATCGAGGATTACCATAAAGGAATAACTTGTAGATGCATTAATCAGCAATAACAATAAAATCAAGAAATCATATAGACTTGATTTACTTGGAGAAATCCTTACGCAAAAAAACTCCATTGGAGAAAGAGGACAAGTATGTATAATTTTTTGATGTACATGAGACAGTGTCAACACACCAACACTTTGTGCTTTGAAAAAACTCTAGCAACAACCATGTAACTATAAACAATTGTCTATAAATCATTCACTATTTTAGTCTCCCAATTCATTTATCTTGAAGTTTTAGTCTTCATTCCCCCTATCTTATTATTGGAATTTGATACGTCTTTCATAGAGAGAGATTGAGAAATCATCAGATGCTATGTAGATATGTTTACAACAAATTGATAATGTAGTTGCATATCAATTGTTGACAACATCAGAGATGTTCATTCTGGATATATTTTATTTTATATATGCTTCAGTATCATTCTTTTTTTGTGGCAGCTACATCAGAATTAATAGTGGTAAACTCAGGTCACAATAATCCCCCAGAATTGGTGAGATATATTCCTTAGAATGATCATTGACTTGTATATCTATTTGATTTGAATTCATTGCAAACTTTTTTTGGCCAACTCTCTGTTCCTAGTGGGCATACTGTTTGTTGCATGTTTACATCTGTAGTTGTGGTTTACACTCATGGTTATGATAAGATAATGACAAGATTATGGTCTATTGTCGGTGCTCAATTTGCTCATCACGGGCTTCAAAGGAATAGATTTGTGACAACAATCACAGTTCTTTAAAATGAACATAGCCACAAGGCTCCAATTAGAAAACTCACCCACACTAATAATAAAATTTGTTCAAATGTATGTAATAGCATACATTTGAACGAATAATTTTTTTCAAAAAAACTATAGGGTTTCGTCGCAATTTCGATGAACCTAAACCGACGAACCACTAAAACTTCCGACGAATTTTTTTGTACACGCGACAATATTTTCGTCATAATGGCATGCTCCACATCGTCAAAATTGTGATGAATGTTTGGTGTTTTTTTGACACTTTCAAAGAGGCATTTTGCATTGTATTGTGGTTATTTTCGTCGCTAGATGGATGAAGTTTGCGTCGATTTTCCAACAAACACCAATTCCATTTTTTGTGGCAATGACTGACGATGTCGGGTCATGGTTTCAACGTATAAAAGTTGGTCATGAAAGCGACAAAAATCTAGCGACGAAATTTATATGAGTGTTTCATCGGTATTTTGACAATAGTTTGTCGATATGTCAACAAACATTCGTCAGAATTTGGAGTCAAATACAGTAGTGAGATGTGCTAAGATACACCAACCCTAGGCGTATACTATCCATTGCTCTGTTATCCCTCAAATCAAGTGGACTAGTCCTCCCTCGAGGTTCTCACCCTGCCCATTAGGAATGAGAACTAGTGCTACGGTATGCATCATAATCCGTCGAACCACTGGTGCCCATGAGTATAATAGCATAGACAAATCAATTTGTCCTCTAACCCATGCATCATGGACTAGACCATCTAGACAATATTGTAAATCAGCCCTTTGCTCATGGAAGGTACAGTCTCTACGAAAATGTACTCCCTCTCCCCAAATCGGCACGCGGAGAATCTAGTGTACATCCTCCAAGGTGATTGTCATCTCCCCTGTCCGCAGATGAAAAGTGCATGTATTTGCATTCCAACATTCACAAAGAGCCATCAACATAGATTCCCATGGCCTGAAGATGCTTTGTCTCCTCTGCTGATAGTGTTGGAGCCATATCTCTTAGAAAGCTCAACAATCCCCTTCCTAAACGTTGTTGTGATCTGATGGGTGCCTATCAAATTTACACAAATATGCTCTCAAACTCGTCTAATTTCCTTAATTTTTACATTATTCATCATGAAAGGGGACACTTTAGAACCCTTTTGGGACACTTCCTTAATTCCTTCTAGTGTGCTTTCCTAAAGGCCCTAGACACTTTAGAACCCTTTTGGGACACTTCGCAAAGAAATGGGACACTTTGCGAACAAAACGGACACTTTGCGAACTTTTTTTCCAAGATCCTAAATTAACCTAGATATGCCTAAAAATCATTAAATCATTGCCAAATCACATAGTGAAAGTCATAGAATCAACTCACCTCATGTTGACGATCGATGTGTGCCACCTTATCCCAGAGAACGTCCAATCGTGTAGGCATGTAACCCCATCTACTCAACATTTTCCATCTCACTCGTCACTCTCAAGCTACAAGAAGGTAAAATGAAATAGTAAGTGACAAATTACTCTCCTTTACCTCTTTTCACCTATTGTCATTTCTTTGTACTCTTATGCATTAAAATAGGATTATTTCCTACCTTACGAATTAATAACGTACTTTTTCTTCCAAACACCATAACGGGAGCTAGGGAGCTCCGTTTTAGACGTCGTTTGATGCGTTGGAACCATGATTCTGCACCTGACATCATAAAATTTCTATCGTTATGTGACATGGTACTTGGAAATGTCCTACGATATGCTATTTCTTGTTTGATGTGGCTAGATTGCTACCTTGATTCCACCTTTGTAAAGCAAGCGAAATCAAGGGGGGCATACATCTACCCTCGAATTTGATTTCTAGAAGTTAAACAAAAGGATTTTTTGACAAATAACGAATTCATGTTGCAGGATGTGGTTCCTAATGTTGTGGATTTGCAAATAACTACATTGGGGGCTTCATTCTCTTGTCCTTTGAATGAGTATCTTTTTATGAAGTAAAGTGCACTATTTAGAGTCCTTTAGCTTACATATGCATGTAGAGCCATATGGGCGCTAAAGTGGGAGCTAACTATGGACATGGAAATTGTACTCCTTTGTAGAAAGTACAATTTGTGGCCTAATTAGGTCCTATTTTAGACACCTTGCATCAATCACCCCTTAAAAACTGCATTTCTAGGTCCTTAATGCTTATGATTTTGGACTTTAAGGCCTATTTCACTCACAAATCACTTAAGTCCCGAAAAATAGCATTCAAACCACTCAAATTTTATGAAACCCACCAAAAAAATTCCTAGTGGGACTAAGACTCCCAAGGTGGCGACTTAGTCCCTTTTGGGGTAATTTCCACTTTTGAGCGGGAAAATCATCGACCTAATTCAAATTCTTGAGGGATGTCAGCCTGTGAAGTTAAAATAATGAGTAATTTGGTGTTAATTCCTATAAATACATGTTTTTAGGTCATTTTTTACATCTCATAGTCATTTTACAAAGTAAAAATCAAAAGTCAAGAGCAAAACATCTTTCATAAGAAGTTTCATTAGTCATTTTTACAACATAGTTGAAGCTTTAGGGCAGAAAACTAGGGTTTTTGCAGGTCTTCAAGCTCACTTTTTGATCAATATCTCACATTGAAAAGGGTTGATCATGGATGCCTATGATGAATCATAGAGAGATCTAGGTTGAGGAGATGCAACTAGCCATCAAATCACACCTAAATACTTTGTTTTCAAAAGTGATTCCATCTTCTATTTTCTCTCTATCTTCAGACTTAAGGTTTGCATAGCATTTACATGTCATTTTCATTCATTTGAAATGTTTTAGGGTTTCTTGGATTGAATTCTTGCATCATTCAAGTGCCATTTGCTTATCTTATTCTAGCACATTAGAATAGGGTTTTGTCTCATCTCAGCTTGTCCTAGTCTTAGACACATAGGGCTAGGGTTTTATGCAAATTTTATCTTCCACAAAGTTTAAATACCAACTAGGGGTTTGACCAAGGCAAGCCCTCCATTAGAAACAAATTATCTTATGTTTTGTAGGGTTTTTCGAAGATTCAATCCATATTTTTTTCAAAAAGCAGAGTGCAAGTTGTGGGCTTCTATTTCCACTTTCGGATTTGCAGAAATTCCAAAGTGGACTAAGTCACCCATAGTGGTGACTTAGTCCCACTGCACTTCTTTTTCTAGATTTTTTATAGTTTCAGGTACCCATTTGGCAGAAACAGCTTTCTAAGCAATTTCCCCGATCTGGGACTAAGTCGCCCAACCTGGCGTAAGTGTCCCAGTTGGCTCAAAAATCAAAATTTATAGAATTTTAGAGGTCTCAACAGTCCCTAGTCATCTCTTCATCAATTTCCAAGTGCATAGTTTTTGTCTTGCATCTTCATTTTGTCATTTATTGCATTTGTTTCATGTTTTTGCATATCAAAGTGTGTTTTCCATCACTTTGCATTTCTTAAGTTTAGCATCATTAGATCATTTTCTTTTCAGATCAATGCATTAGTACATCATAATTAGACATTACATTTCATTTACATTAATCTCGAGTGTAGACATTTGCATTTTGGACCCCATCACTTCCCCTTTCTCCTTTTAGTTGAAATACCCTAGAAGGAGCTAAAGCAAGTGTGGCTAATCCAAAATCATTGTCCACACCTATAACCCTAACCCTAGCCCTAACCCTTACTCCAACCCAATGCTAACCCTAACCTAACCCTAATGCTAACCCTAACCCTAACCCTAACTCTAATGCTAACCCTAACTCTAATGCTAACCCTAACCCTAATGCTAATCCTAACCTAACCATTAACCATAATTGTAACCCTAACCATTAACCATAATCATAACCTTAACCTTGGCATAACCCTAACCATAAACCATAATCCTAACCCTAACTCTAACCAAATCCATAATTGTAACCCTAAACTCTAACCCTAATTGCATATCTAATTCCAACCATAACCAAAACTCTAAATCTAACCCTAATCTAACCCTAATCCTAACACTATTTTTCCTAACCCTAACCCTAACTCTAAACCTAACCCTAACCTGAACACTAAATCCTAACCCTAATTAAATACCCAATCATAACCCTAAATTGTAACCCAATCTAACTCTAATCCCAATCATAACTATACCTCTAAACCTAACCCTAAACCCAAATTTAAGTTTATTATATCATATATTGTATATTAATATCTACATTTGATCATATATAATATTAAGTATATTACTACATATTTTGATATATAGTATATTATATTATCTACATTATTTATTTTATTTTTTAAGATTCCTTAATTTTTAGTTTTTTTTGGTTAATATCTACATTATATAATATTAATAATATTATTATATATTTTAATATATTATATTATCTACATTATATATTTTAATATACAATATATTATATTATCTATATTATCTATTTTAATATATAGCATGCATTATATTATTATCTAATATAATATATTATTACAAATATATCTTTGTTTTTAGATTTTACATTTATTATTTTAAATTATTATTTTTAGAAAAGATTTTTGAAGAGATTTTTTTTTAAAGATTTCTTAATTATTATAATATATAATATGTATTATACTATATTATATTATACCTTTTTCTAATGCCAAAAATATGTTTTTTAAGATTTCTAAATTTTTGAATATGTATTATATTACATTATATTATATCTTTTTTTATTTTTAGAAAAGAATTTTGAGGAAATATTTTGCCTAAATTTTCAAATATGTATTATAAAATATTATATTTTTTTTATTTTTAGAAAAGAATTTTGAATAAATATTATGTTTTTTAAGATTCCTAAATTTATTTTTTTTATTATTTTATTTTATTTTTTTGTGACAGATGTGGTGACCTTCTATAGGAGCCCGTGCTGCCATTTAAGGTCATGCCTCTTGGCGTAATAAAGTACGTCGAGAGTTATCATTCTCTAATTTTCTTTTCTGATTGATTTATCTTTGTGATCAAATCTTTGATTGCTCTTTGGGATAAAAAATATTATATTATTTATTTATTTTCTTGTTTCATCAAATCTCTTTTATTTGATTTTTTTATTTCATCAAATCTCTTCTATTTGATTTTTTTGTTTGATCAAATCTCTTTTATTTATTTATTTTTGTTTCATCAAATCTATTGTAGTTGCAATAGGATCCTCTTGTAAAATGTCCTAATGTGATCCAATGATATGAAGAAAATTAAAATAAAAATAAATACCTAATTAAAAATATTGATTAATTTATTTGAGTGCATATAATTAATTCCATTTAGCTAAAACAAAGAAATTTCCGCATTATGTAAACTGCTTTAAAATCTTATTTAAAAGCATAAATCTATTGATAAATACTTTACTTTGCGACGAGTTAGTAGATGCCAATTTAAATGGGGAGAATAAAAATGTACACATACTCATTGATGCCATTAGGAAATTTCCACATTATGTAAACTACTTTAAAATATGATTTAAAAGCATAAATCTATTGATAAATATTTTACTTTGTGACGGGTTAGTAGACGTCAATTTAAATGGGGAGAATAAAAATGTACACATACTTGTTGATGCCATTGTAATACACCTCTCGAAGTAAAAAGATAAGTCACGTAGTTGGTAGCATTTGTCACGTGATCATCCATCACTATCTAATAGTTGAAATTCAAATAATGTCAAATACATTTTGAACAAAATTACAAGGTATAATCACAACTTGCATTTGTCATTTACCATTATAGACACCATGGCACCATAGGGAAAAGCTTAAGTGACAAGTATTGTAGATGTCATTGCATTTTTTCAACATATAAATGAATTTTTAATTTTTTTTATGTAGGGTTTGAATGTGAGTTTTTGGTAGGAGATAACTATTGCATTAATCTTTTGTCATTTGCTGAATAACACACCATTGTTAAAGCTCTATGTTGGTGCTCAAACATGTAACTTTGTCGATCCTAAAGACTTGCACTAACACTTAGGGGTAGGGGTATATCAATAAAGGTGATAAGTAGTGCTTGTGATCAGATAGCAACATGAATGGATCGATGGATAAGGATGAATAACTCTTGCTTCTTTAGGTTTTTCTAGACCAAGAGATTTTTCTCTAAGGTATACTTCTCGATATGACTAAAACTAAATGATAAAATTGACCTTGAGAGAAACCATACCCAATGCATGAAATTTTCCTATTTAATTGTTACTAAGCACCTATGTGTTGGTCTATCTTGAAACAAGGATTTTACACTTTTATAAGCAAAAAAACAAACCATGTAGAGACTCAGATGCCTTCTTCTTCCTTTAGATTATTCTAAAAGGAAGCAAGGTACATGGAAACACTTCCTACACCAATCTGATGAGGAGAGTATTATGCAAATTCTTTAATCTTTATAATTACGTAGAAATGCTTATGGAGATAAAATAAACAATATACCATAGCATAAGGTGTATGTGGAAAAAATCCTTTCAAGAGAAAAACCCCACACACCAAAGCAACCTAATGTATTATTCAATAAAGCAATGGATTACAATACACTTGCAAAGCAAGCCTTCATAGAAGTACCACCAAAATACAAATTTGGAATAAATCGCAAGCCTTCATAAAAGTACCACCAAAAAACAAATTTGGAATAAATCCAATAGCATAACAATACCTACAAATGAACCATACAAACCACAACTCCAAGCACCAATAAATAGATGAAGTATTGTGGACCCCCTAAATCTATAACAATGAATTAGATGCAATGAACAAACCAAAGACTCAAACAAAATACAACAACACTCAAATCAACCAATAATAGAGATTAAAAAAATATGCAAAAAATAAAATAAAGTATTATACCCCCATTATTGTGTGGATTTTCTCCAAAAATATAAAATAGTGATGGTATGTGATGATATTTGTTTGTTAATTACCTATTTTGACAACATGTAGCTAGCATATGGATAATTGATTCGCAAAATGGAAACATAAAGATCATAGCTTGAGATTAGATGATGAAATGAGAGGGAAAACCACTCTTAAATAAACTTTCCACGAATGGAATGGAGGGCTAAGATTAGAAGATTGCTCAAGGGCTAAGACTGATTGCATGATAAGTTTTTAGCCTTTAGACAAGTGTCCAAAATGAGGTGCAAGGTGAAATGAGGTGAGAGAAAGTGTTCATAGGGAATATGAGAGGGGACATATGTATCCTCTCACATGTGTGAAAGATTGGAGGGTGAGGATTTAATCTAATTTTAAACTGGATGGTGCTTTTAAATTCAAAGTCTTTTGTCCATTAGTGATTAATTAAAGATTTGAGTCCAAATTTTATTTCGAAAGGATTAGTTAGTCTAATTAATTAATTAGGAAATTATTAATTAATCAATCAATAGGAAGGCACATAAGGTAAGGTTGATTGATTTAATTAATTAACCCTGGGGGAATAAAGAGGAAATAATTAATGATTGATTAGTGGCTAGAGAATGACTAATAATAAATTATTAAGTGAATTAGAGGTGTTTACAAGTACAAATTGGAAACCATGAATGGTTTGAAAAACTATTTGCAATCCCATGAGAGGTATGGTGCAAAAATACATAGATTAAATTGCAACACCCCTCCTTGGTCTTGGTCTTCCCAACTATTTTTGGCATATTCCTTACACCTCTTACATTGTCATAATCAATCATATTTGACCACCCAAACTTGGGAACCCCAATTTTTCCTCATTCAAACATTCAAAAGATGCTCCATGACAAGTGTTCATACATGTCATAATGTTCGTCAAAATTCCAATACAACATCTCTATTACACACTATTGTGTGTTATATAATTCGTCATGTGTAACTCCCTTCATGATGACCTTACACACACCACAAGATGTCGACATGGAAAAATCATGTCACCTCAAAGTGGGATGCCTACCTCCTCATGTGAGACTGGAATACCACTAAAGAAAAAAATTAGTCATCCTCCAAATGAGACACCAACTCTCCCACAAGAAGACAAAATCACTAGAAAATAAAATAACAAGTGCATACAAAATATATTAAAATAAACATTAGGAATGCAAGGCTAAGACATTTTTTCCCAATATTCTCCCATTTTTCAAACACCTTGCAAGAGAAAAAAAGGATACGCACCAACACCAAAATATAACTACTAGGGACCAAGATCCCCATAGACTCACTGCATTACTTAAACTTTTTTATTCTCACAAGATTTATCAAAGAAACTCCAACATTCATCAAATTTTCAACCTTCTCTAACATCACCCTCCCATCCTCTACCATGTCATGAAAAAAATGGTATAGGTTCTTTACTAGACATATGACACTTTGACTATCACATAAAATTGAAATAGTCCTTACATCTAAACTAATATTAGAACATGATATCTTAATCCAAATGCATTGTTTACAAGCATGAGTAGTTGTCATATACTTTTCTTATATAGTGGAAAAAGTGACCACAACCTACTACTTACTCATGCAACTAATGGCACCACCAAATATTATAAAAATATATCCACTTGTGTCCATCTTTTTCTTTTAATATCACCAACCCAATCAAAATCCATATATCTATGAGTACAAATTGAGTGTTGGGTCCTTGTAGGATACCAATTACAACATAGAGAATACTCAAAAGTACCTCACAAATATCTAAAGTCCTTCTTTATTGCATCCCAATGTACCCATCCATAATTATCCATAAACCAACTAATGAATCCCACTACTTGGGTCATGTTTAGTCTTGTATAAAAACATGGCATACATCAAACTGTCAATAACACAATCATAAGTAACTTTGGTCACATCCTCCATCTCACTAGGATATTTTAGGCATTGCTCAACTAATAACTTTTTCCCCATTATAATACAAACACACAATGATATGTAAATTGTCATATTGAATATCTCCAACAATGAATTCATATGATTACTTTGGCTTAGCCATAAATTTATATTTGTTGGTGTGAATATTTGTCTTGTACCTAGCTAACTCATTCACTAGGTGATTAGGGGACATATTCAATGTTAATTTTACTTAGGATATAAGATTCTTTCTAGAAGTCTTAGTTGGATTTTCTACAACTTATCTTATCTAGCTATATTTCATGATTCCTAGGTAGTTAGTTGTCTCATGTCATAGGATTAAGACACTTGTCATGATCTTGTCTTATCCTATCTCTCAACCTTTCCTTTATAAGCAATTCATCTCATGTACATTGGCATATTAAATTCAACCATTAATCAAACTTGCATTGTGAAGCAAGTTTTCTTGCCATTCTCTCTTTTATGGAAGTGGTTTTGGTCTAGCAATTGTTCCTAGGGGTGTTGGGGAGTCACCATTTACTCCCACATGGTATCAGAGCTCTCCAGGTGTTGCAGATTCCTTCCCAAATCTGAGGGCTTTATTTTGGCTTGAAGATATTTGTTGGGTGAAAATTGGGGTTTCAAGGACCTCAGGGTTGAGATCAAAAGGTTCCACAGATGAATTTTGACTGTAAATTTGTCCATTTTGGGTAAAGTTGTTTTTGAAGAATTTTTTTTTTTGCTAGGACAGCCTCCCGAGCGGTACGATTTTTCCAATTTTGCAAAAAAATATTTTTTTGCGATATTTTATTGATAATTTTGGGGCAAAATTATATTTCGCACAAATACCTTTGTAAAAAATTTCGGGGCCAAATTTATTATTGGGCAATATATTTTGTTGTCGAGAGATTATTAAATTTTGTAGATTTAATTGATCTGGTCAGCATCATTAGGGAATATTCCTAGTGGCATCACATTGTCTAATTGGCAGATCTGGCATCCTCGGTTGTCAATCTTCCTGGCCTGTTAGATCTACTTATCGGCTATCATTCAACGGTCAAATCAAATCTATGTTGGATCCTTGGCATCAATCATCAGCAGGTTTATTTTCTATGCTCGGTATTTCATCGGCGGCATATGTCTGCATATAACAATTACATCGCAAGTCTTGTTCCTTGTGCGTCGTCGGCATACTCATATCTGAGTAGCATCTTTCATTTGGCATCGATCAAATTATATCGATTGTTGTATTTTTTGTTGGCTCTTCTGGCGTGGATGACATACACATAGTTGTTCGTGCATTTTCTCTACCATATTGTCATTCGTACTTGTCAAATTTCATCAGGTACTTCGCTGTCATCATCACCTCAGCGGGTTTGTCTTTAAATCGGTGGGTACCTTCTGTGTCATATATTTGTCAGCAGGGTACTCCATCACAGACTATGGTACAATCCTTTCTATTTTGCAGGTTAATTTATTGTATGGTCGTTTTGATATTTGGAAGATTTCTTTTACAAAGTTTGTTTTAATATTGAAACTTCCAATTATATAGTTTGTTTTGTAAAACAAAATAGAGACCATCTAATGCCGACATGGTATTTTAAGCCCGACAGTGTAATTTTTCTTTAAAACCTGCTTTGTATAGAGGCCGATGGTTATTGTATTTGGCCGGTGGGTTTAATTTTTTGTCTCTGCTCAGTGATGGATCATATTAATGACCAGGAGCCCACCGACAAGTGCCTATTTTTTGCTCTGATTTAGTCTTTTCAGACTCTGTATTTGACCCCATAGTGCCTTTTAGAGGCCTTTTTTTTGTTTTTTCATAACTTTTGCAAACAGAGGCCATTTTTCTGAAACGAGATATCATTAGAAAGCTGGAAGTGCCAATTTTTCAGTGGTGCCAATATTTTGTAGTTTTGTGCCATATTTTTCAGGTTGAAGATAGATCTCTATTTTTGGCTTCTGAGCTCATATCTTTGTGCTCCGATCTCTGATTTTCTCCAAATTGCGGCATTGGGAAGGTATTCAGGAGCACTTCAGTTATATTCATGCACTTTTTGTAAATTTGTTTCCAAATTTTTAGTTTTTCAGTTTGCAACTTATTTGATAGTTTGGGATTTCTTGTAAATTTGCAAAAAAGTGTAAATTTGTTTGAGACAAAGGGGTTGATCTCTTGTATTGTGAGGGAAAATTGTTGTTCTATCTAATTGTATCATGGATTTTCCAAAATTTGTAATTCTAACTCCATATAACTATCATGAGTGGAGATCTCAAATGGAGTTGATACTGTTAAAATTGAAGTTGCAATGAATCACATTTGGTCAAGATCCAGAACCTGCAGGAGCAAAAGAGAAAAGAAAATGGCTTGATAGAAGGGATGAAGCTCTTGGTAATCTTCTATTGTCCATTTCTCTAGATCTTAGATATCATGTTGCATCTTGCACACATCCTAATGAAGTTTGGACTACTTTAGAGAGTCTCTTTGGTAAGCTAGATAAGATGAGGAAATTTAAGTTGGAGAATGAACTAATGGGTCTTAATCCTTCAGATTTTGACAATATCCAAGACTTTTTCTCTAAGCTCAACTCTCTTAGATTGCAGTTATCTAATTGTGGGGTCACTAAAGAGGATGAACAGTTGATACTTTCTATTCTTGCTAAGCATGGTCCTACTTATTCTGTGTTTGTTTCCACATTCTATGCTACAATGGATGCCCTTGGCAATGCATACAAAATGCCTTCTCTTGATGAATTTGCAGCTTAGCTCACAAGGGAACAAGAAAATTTGGTACACATGGGCACATTGAAGTCTTCTACATCTCATGCTCTTTTTGAAAAGGATACAAAGGCTTCAAGTGGCAAAGGTAAGAAGCAAAAAAAGGAACCCAAGTCTAATGAGCAAGGTAAAGATCCTCCTTCACATAGCACTACTGAGTCCACACCCTCTTCTAAAGAGGAATCATCTAAAAATAAGAAGTTAAAATGTGTATATTGAAAAATGTTAGGACATAATGATCATAGATGTTATAATAAGAAGATTGATGAACTCACACACCTTCTTCAAAAGAATAACATTCAGCCGCCCTCATCAATGTCTTCTACTTCTTCTTCAGCATCTCAATCAGCAGCCCCCTCATCATCATCTCAGTCAGAGAACAAAACATCTACTTTTGGGCTACATAAAATGAAAGGACAAGCACTCTTGGCCTCTGCAAGTCCTGAATATAATAGATAACTTCTTGATTGAGGGGCATCTCATCATATGGCATCTTCTATAGATATGTTCTCTTCTTTTGAGACTTGTAATTCACCTCATATATTGATGGGTAACAATACATATATGAAGGTAAGTGGGAAGGGTTATATTGACATGGGGGAGGGTACATTCAATGATGTACTTTTTGTTCCTTCCTTGTCCACCAATCTCCTTTCTATTTATCAAATTACTCATGGGGGTAAAGGTAAAACAATTGAGTTCACTCCAAATAGGGTGTACATAAGGGACTTGGAGACTAGGGATATTGTTGCTATCAGGATGGATGATCATTCATCTCGTGTATATTCCTTTTCACATTTTGCTTCAAAAGATGATAATGTTCCTTTGACTGCATCACACACTCCATTGAGTGTGAATCATGTTAGTGAGGAGAAATTTGGTCATCTACACCTTGGTATTCTAGAGACCAGTTCTGAGCTTCCTGCTCCTCCACCTCCTACTTCTTTAGCCATTGGTGCTTCTATTCAGCAGGATGATCATTGTTTTTTAGATCTTGCTTTGTGGGATGAGTATTTGACAAGTATTTCAAACTTGTTCATGGAGTCTCATATTGCAGATTTGGAGGACACATTTGAGGGGATTTCTCTCCTATTTGATGAAAGTTTCAGCACAACTGCTACACCATCTACTTTGTCATTGGAGATTGACATTCATGAGTCTCCTCATTCTCTTGATTTTTCATGTTTCTTGGTTAATTTGGACCATGATTATGTTGTGGCTCATTCAAGCTTGGAGGATCCTACTCATTTTTCAAAGGCATATATGTTGAGTGTTCATTCTTCCTCCTTTCAATTGGATATGGAGTGGCTTCTACATTAGCTTATGGATTTGTTTCTTCCTAAGGGGAGATGTGTTGCTTGCAGACATTGGGTCATCTTTTGTTTTTAGGCATTCTTCATCAGCAGTGGAGCTTCTTCATCATGGGGGGATATATTATCTCTCTAGTTCCCTCTTATGGGGGGGTCATTGATTGTATATACATGATGGATGTAGTCCTTGGTGGGTATCATTAATTCCTCCATACATCATGTTTGTTTTGTTTTGTTTTTCTCTCTTTTGGAGAGGAGTTTTGTCCCATTGGGTTTTCTCCTTTTCTCTGCTTGTGAGAGATTGTTTGCATTTGCATTGTAAATGGGTACCTAACATGGCCTTGTAGTCGAGACCCATATTCATCTTCATCTTTGCATAATAATCTTCTCCCTAAGTTGCACTTAAGGGGGGGTGTTGGTGTTAATATTTGTCTTGTACCTAGCTAATTCATTCACTAGGTGATTAGGGGACATATTCACATGTTAAGTTTACTTAGGATATAAGATTCTTTCTAGAAGTCTTAGTTGGCTTTTCTAGAACTTATCTTATCTAGCTATATTGCATGATTCCTAGGTAGTTAGTTGTCTCATGTCATAGCATTACGACACTTGTCATGATCTTGTCTTATCCTATCTCTCAACCTTTCCTTTATAAGCAAGGTATATCATGTACATTGGCATATAAAATTCAACCATTAATCAATCTTACATTGTGAAGAAAGCTTTCTTGCCATTCTCTCTTTTGTGGAAGTGGTTTTGGTCTAGCAACTATTCTTGGGGGTGTTGGGGAGTCACCATTTACTCCCACAATATTATCTCTATTTCTTATTATCTCTATCCCCAAGATGTACGTAGTGTTAATGAATAAATTGGCCCTTAGTATAATATTAAAATAACAACTCTTTAGCCCAAGATATAAAGACCAATATTTCTAACAGCTCTGGAAAGATCGCAATTGCATTTGTGATTTTCCTCTAAATTATTACCGGGGTACAACTCCCTCCTAACTATTCCTAACTTTTAAGAATACGCTTTTTACCATAAAGCAGAGAAAGGAAAACAAACACTAATTCATAAATATGAAATTAGTACGAAAGAATTGAAGAAACCATTAATGCCAAAGTTCAAATCTTGACTCAAAAAATAATGGCCAGTGGATATAATATCAAAGAACATATATAATCACAGATTGATGAATATAGCATCGAGAGTTATCCCACACAGCTTGAATAAATATACATTATCATTTTTAGCCAATGGACTAATTCCACAAACACTGTACCCATAGCTCATAACTCAAAGATTATAGCCATCTGAAATCATGATTCAATTACCATAAATTTTCCTTCCTTTCTCAATTATATCATAGTGCACCTAAAGAAAATCTAGACCCTTACAAAGCCATTTTGATCAAATTTTATAGGAAAACCCCAATCTTGAATCTTAGCAATTAAAATAGCAGTCATTGGATTGAATGACAGTTTCTTACCAGCGAACATCCCACTTAAAGAAGCTGATAAAAAAAGAAAATTAATGATTAGGAATAACCATCATTATATTGCCTCTTTGGTAAGATTTGACAGTCAACCAAAAAATTTCTTGTCCACAATCCTATCACATGGCCTATCGTACTTGTAAATGGTGCAATTTCGCAGAGCCTAAATTAAATGGAATATGCATATCTTCGTAATTTTATACGTGTGAACATCCAGATGAAGGGGCAACTTGAAAATTCACATAGTAAAACCAATGTTTGTAATTTTAATGGAATGAATTTGCACCCCTTGCAAATTCCCCATTTTCATACCCCTTACCTTAGAAAAATGTAATTTTGATTATGCAAACCTGACATCTACCACCTCTCCCCATCCACCCGACAACAGATTTTTGTGTCGGTGGAGGAATTTTGTAAGGGATGCGCATGCACCATGTGGACGTCCACCCACCACACTGTCATCCTAATAGGATTCCTAACTCTGGAATCTATAGAGGCATTATGTTCCTCCATTGGACGTGAACCATAATGCCTCCTGCCCCCTTGACTGATGCAAAATAGCTCCTTTGCCTCTATTTTTCCTTTAAATTTCTAAACATTCATTCACTCTAACTTTTTGGATCAATTCACTCTTGGCTTCAATCTAGACACTCACTTACACACTTTCAAGCTTCACCACCTCCATTGTAGCTACAAGTTGCTGCTTTCTTGGCTCCTCCTCTCTATTGTTACAACAACATTGGTGTTGGAGAACTTGCAAGCTCATGCCTTCCTCTACTTTCCTTGAGAGCATGTGGCTATGAAGGTGATATCCACCATTGTCATTTATTTTTGTATCATCGTATTTGCGTAGTAGCATATTTTGTTTTGTGTATTGCTTGGTGCTCCCATTTCCAATACACTCTCTTTATCATTTTCTCTATCGTTGCTTTCTAGATGTTTGTGGAGGTAGAAACGCCAAAACAAGGGACTGACTGAGGTAGTCCTCTAAAAATTATCCCCAACATTTTCCTTGGTCTTGTGTGTGTAGGTACTTTTCAGTTGGATCTATTTGAAGGATCAAGTTGCATGAAGTTCAGTATTTCTTTCTTATCCTTCTTTGTCAATTCAAAAATAGACTAGTTAAAGTATTCTTCTTGTTGTACTTCATTCTTGTACTTTCTTTACATTATGTTATAGCATAACATCTATCTGTCAATTTGTTAGCTTTTTTCCTAGTGTTTTTATATGTTCTTGTTACACCCCATAGTATAGTTACTCAATTACTTTTACCTAGCTAGATGAAATGCTTGCATATGTGTGATTTTGTTTGTAACTTTTATGGAAATAAATGTGAATGTACTTTGTTTTATGAATCATTGGAAATATAATGAATAAATGGTTGATTCAAATTGATGTTATATATGTTTCCTAATGCTGACTATTGAATATATATTGTAAATCATTTTTTGATTGATTGACTACCTTTGCAAATGTGACAATTTGGTTGCATGTGCAAGTTCACGCCTCCGAAAGGGAGGAGAAGTATTACTCAGGAGAAGGATTTTGGTCTAGAAACCTTTAAGAAAGTCTAAACAAAGCTTTCACACACTCACTGTAAGAATAGTTAAGACAATAGTTTTGGGTGATAGGTATGATATCTTGAATTCATTATTAGGAGAGATTTTGTTGATTGTAAATTCATGCTTGAAATAAGTGTTTGAGTTTCTTTATGATTTTGAGTACTTCTTTAAGGGTACAATTGATGATATATATAGATAAGATACATACAAATACATACATATACACATGTCCACGATGAATGTTGAAAATGAAGGTAAAATTGTAGCTTAAAACTTGTAAAACTATGAGATTGTAGATTTAATTAAGTGTTCTTTGTCACAATTCTTTGTGTATGATTATTTGTTTAAATCAATTTTACCAATTGTATAAAGAGACAGAAGATTGTAGAAGAATGAGACAAGAAGATAGAAGTTACACAACATATATGTGGAGAAACCCTTTCGGGAAAAAACTCCACTAGAATCAATAGTACTTGTATTATTTAGCCTTTGAACAAGATTACAATAATATTGTATCAATCCTTGATTGATATGCTTCCTTGCCTTCAACAATCCTTCTTCACAACCTGCACAAAACTCTCATGGAACTCTCTTTCACTTGTTGAAATTAATAGACAATTCAAAGCATGTAAACTAAATAAGAGTTGTACAAAACAAGAGCATAAAGCTCCTCACAAAAATCTATGCCTAGATTGGGCAAGTAGAGTTCCATCGTGTAAACATAATTCAAACCAAAGTCTTCCTCAATTTAGGTGCCCCAAACTGAACACTTAACTGAACTCTGGTCAAGAAAATATCTTGCAAGCTTCACCTCAAAGTTGGCGCCCAAGAATGGGCCCACTTGACTGAGCCTTGTAAATATCTTCTCATGCAAAAGGTGTTAACTCAAAGATGCCAACTTGGGCACCCAAGGTGGTCCCAAGTCAATCTTAGTTAACTGAAACATATCTCTCCACCAATTCATGCAAATATTATGCATGATTGATCATCCCCACTTAACTAAATGTATCCACCTATTATATGTCATGCAACTGAAGTCATTAGCCATGCAACTCAAGTCAACTGAAGTCAACTAGCATTCAACTCAAACTAATTGCATGCAACTGAAGATAACTGAACCATAACTTAACTCCACTCATGTAAATATCAATCCCTAACTTGTAGGATCTTTACATGCATTATTGAAGTGTTATCAATCCTCCAAACAGTTAACTTAAGCAAGGTGGATTCCACCTTCTATGTGGGCACCCGATGTGCTCCTATTTTGTATGAGCTCTTCTTGGGCATCCCCACATGTTCCTATCATTTAGGAATAATTACAAATGTCAATTTACATGTTCATTTCATTTGAATTTAATCTCTTTCTAATCCTAGTGTTGGGGAACACTTTCCAAGGACTTAGGAGATGCATGAAATATGTTTAGGATTGCAATTAAATGGCATCCTATTCCCAACAATGAACTCATACACATGAGTAATCACGTACATAAGTATACGTAGATAGACATATCTATGCATACTTATGGGTGAATTACCCATATGCATGGGAGCGTCGAATGGATAAAGTGGCATGCATATATTATATAATAACATGTTATATATACATATATATACATATATTATATAATAACATGTTAAGATATATATAAACATATAATATATTATAACATGTTAATATATATATATATATATATGTATGTATGTGTGTGTGTGTGTGCAGCGTGATTTCTAAACCCTAAGAAGTGCAAAACAATAGAAATACAAAGGGGAAACACACACAACACCACCTCAAATTTAGCCTAGGTTGACTTGAACAAAATAAAGATTAAAGAACAATTATACCTTGTCCAAGTGATCCTTTTGGTTGGCCCTTTGATTGTTGATTTTGATGGAGAATGTAAAGATGGATTTGAGTATTTTGATAAGTGTATGAAATGGATACAAGGTGAGCTTCAAAAATGAAACAATGGTGGTATAAGAGCTTGAATGCAAGTGATTGAAAGTTTCTGGAAATTGAAGAGCTTGAATGTATGAGTTCCTAATGAAAAATGGAAGTGAAATCCTTTATTTTAGGGGATGAATCTCTAGAGAATTGAATGGCTAGGATTCATCCAACATGGGCAAGATGGAGGGCTATGGTGAGTTGAGGACTCACAAACCCTCACATATTGCCATGCGGAAATGAGATGGAAAAAAGGACATATGAGGTGGGGAGAGGACATGTGAGGTGGAGGTACTTGCAAGTACCTTGGGATTAGGGGAAGATTTCCTCAAAAAGGAAGTTCTTGTCCCCATGTGGGAAGGATGGTGACAAGTGAGGAATTTTAGAATTCTTCATTAATCATCATGGGGAAGAGAGAAGTTGTTGGGATAATAAATGTGAATTTTAAATTCACATGATTGGAAGTACCTTGGGGATAAGACAAGGTCCTCATAAATGAGGTCATTGTCCCATGTGAGTGATGTGACTTATGAGAGGTTTAGAATTTTCCAACAACCTTCATGGGGAAGAGGGTAGCCTTGAAGGAATAAATGTTAATTTTTAATTCACATGGGGAAGAGGTCATGGCTTAATAAAGAAAGCACTTATGAAAGGTTGACTTGGAGGACATACCAAAGATGGCAAGAGGATTAGATTAAGGTTGTGCAAACAAGTGATTAAGAAGATTAATGAAGGATTAGAGACAAGTGGAAAAATATGGAGGATGTGATAGATGAATAAATGAGACAAATTTGACCATATGGGAGTGGTCAAATTTGGATGTCTACATTTTTCCCCTCTTCGAAATATTGTTAGAATAACAGTGTTTCGAAGAAAAATAAAATGTAGATGACTCTATAGAGGAAGTGACTAGAAAATGATGCCCCAACATGGGAGAAGTTGTGTGAGCTTCCTAAATGGAGAGAAATGAAGGGAGATGCCTTGGTATCACAAGAAAATGACTATGACAGAGGAGTGGAGGAAAATGGTATGGTATGCCCCCTCGAGAGGACATGCAGGTTCAAGAGAACACAACTGTGCTCTCGAAATGGATGAGATGATGAAAGGGAAGATGGGGAAGATGATGCAAAGTGATGGATAAGAGAGGATGATAAGTGATAGGATATTGGGAAGAACAAATGGGTTTAAGTACAAAGGTGATGTTGCCCCAGTCAAGTTACAAGCCAAAATGGGTTGATGATGGATGGAGTGTTGTTGATGAGGGAATGATATATCCCGAAAAAACATGAGGATAAGGAAGGATACGTCCTGATGATGATGATGAAAGTTTTGTTGATGAGGGAAGGATACATCCAAAAACAACACCAAAGGATAGGGAAGGATACATCCCGATTATGATGACGATGATGATGATGATTGGATCAAGGCTTCTAGCAAGGCTGGGAACAAGACCAAGGATGTGATTAGATTATTTGTGTTAGATATGATTGGATTAGGATTGGATGGCTATGTGAGATGGTTGAAATGAAGGAAAAGATGCTTATAATAACCAAATATGATTAATCTAAACAACTTAAAATGAATATGATGTAGCAATGCACATGAAATGAAATGCAATGAACCTAGAATGTGGTATGAGATGCAATCCTAATGTGATTTTCCATTTTTGGAGCACTGATTTTTGCTATAACATGAGACACTAGGTGTCAAGGTATATGTAACCAAGGCGGATTAGTGTCCAATGCATAAAACAAACACAATAGACAAGAAGGCTATTCCAACACCCCAAAGTCACGAAGACCTTGGTTGAGCCATGCATTGGAATAACCACAAGCACAAGAGGATGTCCTAGTGTAACAAAAGACCACAAGGATCTTGGTGGGTACAACGCAGGACAACCAGGAAGACAACAACAAACAAAAGATCAATATATGCCCCTATGTTAACCAGCCAAAACACACCATGATATGGGAGATCAAGGTGACCTTGACAAGGTATGATAGGGAGCTCAAAGGATAAACAAAATCCAAAAGCATCAAAAGATCACAATCAATTTCAAATTTCCTTTTCCATAGGATCAAGGGGATGGATGGGATTGATGAGGTCTATTAGGAAGGATGCTTCCTATTGAGACCTAAGATGGATACTAAACTAAAAGATCGATATGACATAGGATACTCAAAACCAACTGAATCTGATGATACTGGGGATCTCATTTGTGAAAAACCAGCTAGATAAGAACATAACTTGACAACACAACATGAGAGAGGTACAAGACACAAGAATGACACACCCTAAAGACCTAGGGGCTCGGGGGCCAATCAGAGATTAGCCTTGCCTACGTGAAAGCATAGAGCCCTCGTAGTTCGATAAAAGGTTGATGATTGACCATGGATAAAAGCGGGAAGAGGGCAATGGAGACCTTAATGGATGACAGGATGGACAAAATCCGCGAGGGCAGATCAAAAGATCAACCTTGCCTAAGTGAAAGCACAGGGGAAACATAGTTCGACAAAATACCAAAGAAAAATGATGGATATAGGATGATGAGATAACCAGGATAAGTGGATAAAAATATGGTGCCTATATGATGCGACAAGATAGACCTGGTAGCTAAGATAGGATGATGGTGATTGCACAAAGCTCAAGGATGGGATAGTTATCCAAATCATCAAAATATGAATTGGGATGATGATATGATGGATAGATAAGTGATGAAAAGTGAGAGGAGATTGGAAAGATGTGTGAAAAAGGTGGGATTGATGATAGTGAGATAGATGGCATTGGATTGCATGGGGAGAAGCCTATAGCCAGATACCAATTACAAGGGATTATGAGATGGGATGAGGATAGAGATGAATGGATAAGGAGATAAGGATGGGGAGATGAAAAGGATTGTTTCGATTGGTGAGGAGATAAGGATAGGTAGGAAGATAAGGATGGGGAGATGGAAGGGATGCTATGATGGATGGATAGGAAGATAAGGATGGGGAGATGAAAAGCATTTTTTTAGATGGGTAAGGAGATAAGGATAGGGAGATGGAAGAGATACTATGATGGATGGATAGGAAGATAAGGATGGGGAGATGAAAAGCATTTTTTAGATGGGTAAGGAGATAAGGATGGGGAGATGAAAGGGATACTATGATGGATGGATGTATAGGAAGATAAGGATGGGGAGATGAAAAGCATTTTTGGATGGGTAAGGAGATAAGGATAGGGAGATGGAAGAGATGCTATGATGGATGGATAGGAAGATAAGGATGGAGAGATGGAAGGGATGAGATGATGGATGGATAGGAAGATAGATGGATGTGGATAAAGATTAGGATAGTGTATGGATGAAGGGAATGTATACCAAGAGGTTTCCAAAGCATGCATAGATAGGTGTCCCTGTCTTTATCAAGATCACAAGAAGGATGGAGGGATTGGAGATAAATGGGATATGATAGACAAGATGTGTAAGATAGGTGGGATGAAGGATATGGGTGAAGGGAATGAAATTGCCCCCAAGTGTGGAAGTAAGCTAGATGGGGGAGTTACACATGACGCTTGTTTGTCAGGTTTTCATCATGGTACTTATCCAAGGCACTTGTTTGCCAAGTTTTCACCATTTGACGAATTATCTTTAATATTTATTTTTTTGACTTTTTTTGGATTTTTTTGACTTTTTTGATTTTTTTGATTTTTTTGAATTTTTAGATTTTTTTAGATTTTTGGATTTTTGGATTTTTTTGACTTTTTCGACTTTTGGATTTTTTGATTTATTTGACTTTTTTGGATAGAATGTGGATGGAGACGGATAAGGAAGGATAGGGATATGGATAAGTGGATTTAGAAGACATGTGATAAGGGGATAGATGGAGGACTCAAGCATCAAGTTCCATACGAGGTAATAATAGCCCATGTTTGAAGTGACTATTGGATGTTGGTACAACCAAGGTTATGAAGATGGATGGATTATGTAAGAGAATGGATTAAAGGGATGTAAGGTGGGAGATATGTGGGATAATGGATGGGATGTTGGAAAGTGTGTGGATGGGATGATGGGGTAGGTGTGTGATGGGGTAATGTTTTCAAGACCAACATTGGCACATATGATGGTGGATGTGAAATGATAGGAGGATTAATGGACGAAGAATGTGGGGATAATGGAGGAGATGAGATAGTAAATTTTGGAACATAGGGACCCAAAATAGATTTAGGAGATAGAGGGTGTGTATGATTAGCTTTTGGATTAGCAACTTTGGATGTTGTTACGGATTTTTCATTTGAAGGCATTGCATCTTTTTTCTTTGGGATCCACATGGTTTTGATTTTTGCTTTGGTGGGCCTTTGTGGCTTGTGGGTTTGATTTGAATTTTGGATTTGATTTTTCTTTTCTTCAACATGTCTTTTTAAGGGGACATAAGGGGCTTTAGATTCATGTGGATGTTTAGATTTATGCATTTTTACTTTAGCATCCAAAGTGCTTCCAATAGCAATGGGATGGGTGTAATGAGATGGATGATGTGGAGGAAACATGAATGAAGTGATGGAGGTAGGATTTTGGGGATGATATGTGGATGAAGGATGTGTAGGTACGTACCTTTGTTGATCCTGATTAGGGAATATGAGAGTGGGATGGTTATGATGGGTGATATGGATAGGTGATGGATGGATAGAAGGATAAATAGGACAAGATGGATGAGGTGATTTTGGGATATAAGGGCCCAAAATGGACTTAGTAGCTGGAGGATGGGAGATGGTGGACGGAGGGACATAAGGACCCAAAATGGATTTAGAAGACGAAAGAGGAATATGGATGGTTGTTTTGAGATGATACGATGGAGGGGAGATAACTGAAAATGGTTTTGTGGAGTGATGGGAAGAGCCTATTATGCTTTTGGAGGAGGCTCGTTGAGGACGTATAGAGGTTGCACCAACATTTTTGGATTGTGATTCTTGAGAGATATATCCAAGACCTTGTGTACACAGATTTTCTTTGACATGGATGGGCTCCAAAATACCTTGCTCATGAAGGCCTAAAAATTTTCCTTCATAGTTCATGCTCTTGAGAAATCAATCTATGGTAGGATACTTGTTATTTTTGAAGAATGATGCGATTCCATTATTAGGTGGAGGAGGATGGGTGTGAATATGCTTGATTCTTCATCTGCAAGGAAATCGCCACAGATGAATGTGATCTAGTACTGAGGGAATATAAAAGTGGTGTGGGGATAGTGGGGTTAGACGATGTTGGAGGATCATGGGATGGAGATGATGGGATAGTAGCATCTTGATCAGGAGGAGTGAGTGGTAAGGGATCAGGAGAGGGATTAGGTGATATGATAGGATCTAGAGTTATGGTCGTGGGTGATAGGGGCTCACACAATGGAGTAATTAGATCTTGAGTGACAAGGGGATCATGGGATGCAATGGATGGGGGACTATGATCTTGAAGTGGAGAAGGGGATATGTTGGTATTCTTTGGATCAAGCTCTTGGCATGACTCATCTTGTGTGGGTGGCATGATGGAGTGTTGAATAGACTCCTCAAGTGGGAGAGATGGAAGGATGGGGGATTCATGAAGTTCATGGGAATGGATTTCGGTGATATTAGGAGTGGGAGAAGTGGATTGGATTTGGGTGTCTTCGATGGATTGGGTGGACCTAGGAGTAGAAGAGGGTGATTGGGTTTGTTTGTCTTCGATGGGTTCGATGGCTCTTGGAGTAGGGGATGGGGATTCAATGGATTCGGTGGGTGTGATGGTTTCAACAGTTTGAGTGGTGCTAGGGGTGGTAACATCAATGATAGGTGTGGTGCGGAGAAGGGTCTCATCACTAGTGACCGTGGATGATGGATCAGGATGGCATGGTTCCATGACTTCAAGGTGTGGAGTTGGGGATGTCTTCTTTGTCATAAGTCCTTGGAGAAATTCTGGAGTGAGAATCATGCATATTCTAGGCTTAGTTGAGGTGATGGGAATAGATGAAGGATTATGGGTTGGTGGAGGACTGGGATTATGGATTGGTGGAATAGGATTAGATGGAGGAATGGGATTGGATGGAAGACTATGAGTAGGTGGATGATTAGGATTAGTGGGGGGATCAATATTAGATGGAGGGTTAAGGTAAGAATATTGTGATAGCGGACTAGAATAGGAAGACATGGATGGTGGATTGATGTTAGAGGAAGTAGATGGGGAATTAAGATAGGAATATTGGGACGGTGGATTAGGACAAGAGGATATGGGTGGTGGGTTGAAATAAAGGTATTGGGATGGTGGATTGAGATGGGAAGACTGAGATGGTGGATTGAGATAGGAGGACGTGGATGGTGGATTGTAATAGGAGGATTGGGATGGTAGATTAGGATGGGAAGATTGGGATGGTAGATTGGGATAAGAGGATGTGGGTGTTGGATAAGAGAAATATGTAGATGAAGGATATGATGAATATGTGGATGGGGAAGATAATGGATATCCTTTGTCAAAGGTAGCATAAGGAGCATTATTAGGTGTGGATGAAGATGTAACAAGATAGTTCATAGGGGTAATTATATTTTGGAAAGTGGCTGGAGAAATCTTACTAGAAATGATAGCATCAAGGGGATCTATGTCATATACTTCTTGATCAACAAGACTCTTGTTATCGTCGTCAACGTAATTAGGGTTTCCCTTGACTACTATTTTTGGTTGCATCGATGGAGGATAAGGATTCATGATGTTGGATTAGATGGATATGGATTGAAAACATGGGAATGAACAATTAGAATGAAAGAAGAGATGATGAAAGGATAAATAGGATGAATTTGAAGAAGATGGAAGGGGATCTTAAGATTTGTTTCGATATCAGGAGATCTTGGATGGAAATGGACTAAAGCTCAAATCGGGATTTAGGTCAAGCTCAAATTGGGATTGAATTAAAGCTCATATTAGGATTGGATTAAAGCTCAGATCAGGATGATTGGATAGGGATGTGATTGGATTATATTGGATAAGATCGATTGATGAGATGATTGATAAGATTAGATGATGGATTAGATAGGATGATGAAAGGGATTCTAAACCAAGTTCATAGACCACCCTAGGTGACTTAAGGTACTGATTGATCATATTAAAGGATAGATAGATTATTACGGCACCAATCCACCTCAAGATGGAAGTGAATTGATTGGGCCGAAGATGATAATGGACTCAAGATGGGTGACAATCCTGAGCAGATGTGGATGATGACGATTGGATTTAGACACCTAAGCCAATTCAGATAATAACCTCTAAAATGAAGTTTAGGGTATTAAGATCGAGAAAACAATGATGGATACGTAACCTAAATTTTTTTCTAAGATGTGTCTATTTGATTTAGATGATGAACGGATGACCTGCAGGTGGACTAAAGTGAAGATTACGAATGAAAAAAAGGTGCAAATGGCTTGGGAAATAACAAAATTTTTGGGATCACAACAAATTAACTTTCTGGACAATTGAAGGGCAAGGTCGCCCAATTGAGGGGCAAGGTCACCTATCTGGAGGGAAAGGTTTCCTATCTGGAGGGAAAGGTCGCCTATCTGGAGGGGAAGGTCGCCTAACTGGAGGGAAAGGTCACCTAAATAGCTTTTGGACCCTCAGAACAGGGAAATGGGCTCTCAAAACGGGGAGACGTACTCTCTGAAAAGGGAGACAGACTCTCTTAACAGGGAGAAAGACTCTCGGAATGGGAAAACGGACACTCAGAACGATTGAACAGACCCTCAGAACGGGCAAACGGACTCTCTAAACGGATAAACAGATGCACCGAATGGATGAACGAACTCTCTAAATGGGAGAACGGACCCTCTAAACGTATAAACGGATTCTCAGAACAGGAAAAAAGATTCTCCTAACCGGTAAAAAAATGCTCAAAACAGGAAAACGGATGCTCCTAATAGGTAAACGAATGCTCGGAATGAGAAAACGGATGCTCCTAACAGGTAAACAAACTCTCTAAACAGATAAACGGATGCACCGAATGGATGAATGGATGCTCGAAACGAGAAAATAGATGCTTCACCCAACTAGGGGGCAAGTTTTCCCAACTGGGGGGAAAGGTCGCCCAACTGGGAGGAAAATTCGCCCAAATGGGAGGCAATTTCGCCCAACTGAGGGGCAAGGTCGCCCAACTCAGAGGCAAAATCGCCCCTTTTGATGAAACAGTCGAATGTGATGGGTTGACTTGGACAGGAAGCAGAATCACCCCCCTAGAGGTCAAGGTCACCTATCTTAGTGGCAGAATCACCCCTGTTAAGGGAAAGGTTGCCTATTTAGTGAAGGATGGGTGATTTTGACAGGAACAGACTATGAAATGACTCAAATAGAAGGCAAGGTTGCCCTTGTGGATAACAGGGTCACTCCTATCAGAGGCAGAATCACCCCTGTTGACAAGCCTGGGCTTAACTTGGATAAAAACGGCTAAGGAAAAGGATGAAAACACAACAAACAACAAACAAAAGTCAAAGGCTAACTCAACTAAAAAGACATGCATTGGTTTCACACAAAGAAGATAGTTCAAACATCACAGTCCTAAGATTAGTAAGAGGGTATGGTCAACACGGTCCTCTAACTACATTGAACAAGGCAATCTAGGGAGTCCTCGATATACACACAGTAAGTGAGGCACAATCGTGAACACCAGCCCATCACAGGCGTGAGTAGGAAGCCCCAGTGAGGTACTAGAAACTTGGACCAACTCTTCACGTCTTATCTATGTATCACCCTAGCTTCAACGCTTCACCAGACATGATGTGACTGGATTGGGGTTCAGCTTTGGCTCTCCCCCCTTTATATACCCCGTTGGTACATGTGGTTGGGATCATCCCTTGGGGTGATGAAATCCCCAAGCAAGTCCCACTTAAAAAAAGGACACTAAACATTTTCGATTAGTCCCCAGGCTCACACGAAGTACAAGGGAAAAGCTTGAATGATCTAGTGCCTCCTAGGTAACACAAAGGACTAAGTGGGCTACGATTTCTCAATGGCGCAAGGGGATTGGATATGTCAATAGCCCACTTTCAAGCACAACAAAAAAATGTTTTGACTCCCACTAATTAGATCTATGTGCCTAACTAGTATGAAAACGACAAACAAACAAGCTAACTAAGGGTCTTGGCCCTCTCATCTTGGAGAAAATATGTTAGAAATTTTAACCTCTGGCCTTTGACAAGCATGAAACAGCTGCACAAACGTTAGTGAAACCAAGCACATTCATCGACAAGATAAGTTAGGGGGTCAATACTAAAGAAACGACAAGAAACAAACTCTGGAAATGAACTTTAAGTTACTATTTTTACCTTAGATTTGCCTCTGTCTAGGGCAGAATCACCCCTGCTAGCAAGGTTGCCTGTCTTGAGAGCAGAATTTCCCCTGTTAAGGTCAGGGTCACCCTTGTTAAGGTCAAGGTCGCCCCTCTCAGTAGCAGGGTTGCCTATTTAGGAAACAGGGAGTAGATTTTTTTTTGTTTCATAGATGGGAAATTCTGCAAGGCAGAATTGCCCCTATTGAGGGAAGGGTCGGCCAACTGGGGGCAGGGTCGCCCAACTAAGGGCAGGGTCTCCCCTGTTAAGGGCAAGGTTGCCTCTGTCAATTGTGGAGTCTCCTCTGTGTAACCTGAACCTACAAAAAATCAAACAACAGAAAATGTGAAAGTACCAGACCCATTTTTGGGTCCCACCGGGCGTGCCAAAAATGTGTGCAGCGTGATTTCTAAACCCTAAGAAGTGGAAAACAACAGTGTTGAAAAGGGGAAACACACACAACACCACCTCAAATTTAGCCTAAGTTGACTTGAACAAAATAAAGATTAAAGAACGATTATACCTTGTCCAAGTGATCCTTTTGGTTGGCCCTTTGATTTTTGATTTGATGTGTGCTCCTTGATGGTAAATCACCTACAAGTGGATGAAAAATGATGAGGATTCAATGGAGAATGTAAAGATGGATTTGAGTATTTTGATAAGTGTATGAAATGGATGCAAGGTGAGCTTCAAAAATGCAACAATGGTGGTATGAGAGCTTGAATGCAAGTGATTGATTTTTTTTAAAAGTTGAAAAGCTTGAATGGATGAGTGCCTAATGAAAAATGAAATTGAAATCCTCTATTTTAGGGGATGAATCTTTAGAGAATTGAATGGCTAGGATTCAGCCAACATGGGCAAGATGGAGGGCTATGGTGAGTTGAGGACTCATAAGCCCTCACATCTTTCCATGTGGAAATGATATGGAAAAAAAGACATGTGAGGTGGAGGTACTTGCAAGTACCTTGGGATTAGGGGAAGACTTCCTCAAAAAGGAAGTTTTTGTCCCCATGTGGGAAGGATGGTGACAAGTGAGGAATTTTAGAATTCCTCATTAATCATCATGGGGAAGAGAGAAGTTGTTGGGATAATAAATGTGAATTTTAAATTCACATGATTGGAAGTACCTTGGGGATAAGACAAGGTCCTCATAAACGAGGTCATTGTCCCTGTGAGTGATGTGACTTATGAGAGGTTTAGAATTTCCCAACAACCTTCATGGGGAAGAGGGTAGCTTTGAAGGAATAAATGTTAATTTTTAATTCACATGGGGAAGAGGTCATGGCTTAATAAAGAAAGCACTTATGAAAGGTTGACTTGGAGGACATACCAAAGATGGCAAGAGGATTAGATTAAGGTTGTGCAAACAGGCGATTAAGAAGATTAATGAGGGATTAGAGACAAGTGGCCAAATATGGAGGATGTGGCATTAATCTTGATTAAGGGTGTGCACATCCTAATCATGGATTAATTAGACTAATCCAGATTAGAAGAGGATTTTGAAGGATGTGATAAGGAGAGAGAAAAGAGGGAATTTAAAATTGATTTAAATTAAAAAACATTAAATGACTAAATTAAATAAATTGATATATTTATTTAATTTAGAGAGGAAAGGATGAAAGGTAAAGTATTTAATTATTAAATTAAATACTTTAGGGACCTTAGGAAAAGGGGAAATATTAATTAAATAAGTCATTTAATTAATATTGATGAAATAGATGAATAAAGGAGACATATTTGACCATATGGGAGTGGTCAAATTTGGATGTCTACAGTATGTATGTATGTATGTATAATGGATACATATATAAATATATATTTATATTGATAATGATATACTTTGATGTTTGAATAAAGTGTTGTAATATATTTTAAAGAATTCATTTTATTATATTGCTAAGTGCATACTATGTAAACCATAGTATTATGTGTGCATTTCATATAGTGATGGCACAACAGTAAAGCGCACATATATGCAGTGATGTAGACATTTGAAATGGTTTAACTTGCTTGCAAATAAAACACAATATGTAAAGGAAGGAGTGTGGGAGATATAAGACTAAGTGGTCAATAAGTATTGAAAGATATTTATAAAGCATTTAAAAGCTTGACTCAGTCATAATTTGCAAAACACCAAAAGCACATAAGAGGTTTATGTGGTGCCAAATTATGAATTTTTTCACTGTAGTAGAAGTCTATTTTGTGAGCTCTGTATAGCAATGGAAACCAAAGTAAATGTGAGAATTAGTCAAGAAGATGCTAGTAGGAATAGAGTCGACTTGTTCAGTCTTTTACCTTGCATATCTCAAATGCATTCTTGTTGTCTTTGGAAGAAGCAACCTGTTGTTATGTTTTATTGAGTATTATGTTCGATTTGTTCCACCTTTTGATTACCCTGCTGAGTCGAAAATTGCAAACTGAGAAGTGTCAACCCATCCACCATATTTCTAGCCTTGGGAAGCTGATTTTTGTGTATATATAGAGGCATTATTTACCTCATAGGGACACATTTTTGTATTTAGCTGTTATTTTATAAAGTTGCTCTATTTTTTTGAGAATTGTGAGGGAGAGTTTAAGAGTGAATTGCAAGAGATTTATTGTGAGAATTGTGAGGGAGAGTTTGGGTAGTGTAGAAGCATTTTGTTGCCAAATAGCAAGCTGATTTGAGGAGGCTAGGATTGGAAACCAGCTAGATCAATTGGATCTTAATACTTACAGGCATGCTAAATCTTACTCTTTTATGATTGTATATTTTGAATTGATTATACCATTCCTTTTTGTTGTTTGGAAAAGTAATAATCTTTTAGGGAAAGATTGTTTTCAACATTTGAGAGTAGATAGTCATTGATGTTAAAGATTAGAATTATCTATTGTTTGAAGTGATTGTACATACTCCATATTAAGGAGTGGGTGAAAGTATAGTTATATATATAGTAGAAAGTTCTCAATAGAATGGGGTCTTTATAGCTTAAAGCTAGTTTGATTTGGTAGGTTATGGAAACAGATGTCAAACCTATTAGAAGAGTCTTAGTGAATGTAGTGTATATAGGTTGTTCCTGGGGTTGTAGATTATCCTATGGAGGGAATTTCCTATGCATAGATTATATTTGATCTTAACAAATCAAGCTAGAATGGTGGGTGAGTGTGTGACGTCCACTCGAAGTACTGGGTGATGAATACTTTGGCCAAAGTGGTGTAATTTTCCATTGGTTACACTATCAGTTCATTGTGTCACATTTTTCCATGCTAATCTGAGATTTTCATACATGTAGAACATAGATGAGTTGTATGGTAAAGTTCTAGATATCTGGGACACAACACCAGCTTAGGATAGGCTAGTATTTTTTGGTTGCCAAACCAAAGCTCTTCGTCGAAGGGTAGGGCCATCTTGCCATATGTGGTAGATTGTGCAGGGGGCTATGGTTAGTCCATGGATGGTGGAAAAACACTTGAGTGATGCTTCTCCTCTCAGTTGGAAAGCCAAAGATTTGAAAGGGGATTTCCTAGATCAATTGTATTTCTAGTGCCAATGGAGCTCAAATGAGCTATGCATGTAACTTGTATCTATTTCTTTAAAAGATGGGAAATGTATGTTATATTTGGATTATGAAATCATTACTTTGGAAATATTGTATAATTCATTCAATGAAATGAGAAAGATATTTTGTTACTATCATGTGTGCATTTTATCATAATTTCAAAATAATTTTTTTTATTGCTATGTGTTTTTCATTAGATTAAAATTTACTTGTGGTAAAACATAGGAAATTATCGTGTAAAATAAGGGGCATGTTATAGTTCCTCACACTCCCTATCTGTGCAAATGTTAGCGCTCCATTAAGATGCCAGCACATCATGTTGGAGTCTATGTCCTGCGTTGTTGTCCTCAGGAAGTGAGTTATCTGAGTCGCAAATCAAACTCTAGAAATTGGCTCATTTGACTCCCTGAAACATTCAAGTTAGCAAAAGGACATCAATAACCAGATTGATTTATTGACCTTAACCGCTTAACCTTTCTAAATCACTTAGCAAGCTTGAGGTAGATCAGGGTAGCCTGTTGCTTAGGACCCTCCCATGACCTAGGGTCTCGGAGTAGCCAGTACCCCTCTTCTACATTTTAGTGAACCTAACGTGAACATTGTAGTATATATTTCTTTGTGTTGAGATTCTTTCTCTCACGTCTTGTGTGGGTTGCATACTTGCACATCATGAAGCTTTATGAACTTTATGACTCGATCTACAACCTCTAGGTACATTGTTAGAAGAAGCATATGACACCTAAAGATGGATTTCTCGAAGGTCACTACTGGTCTCACTTCTGAGGAGATGGTTTCAGGTATGGAGGCGAGTTTCTTTGGGGAGACCCCTCACATCCCTACTCCTCTCGCTTCTCCCACAACCCCACCTCTAAATGAGGATGATGCTCTTGTTATTCCATCAAAGCATCTCCTTGCTCTAGATAAGAGGTTTTTGGATCTTGTGAATCATCTGGGAAAAGAACGAATCATGGCTAGGGCTGCTAGGATTGTCAATGAAATGAGATATATGTTAGATAAAGATAGGATGGGCCTAGAACTTCTCTGAGGTCTCACTGACATAGTGGAAGCATATGTCCCTTCATACAACTCTAGATCGGGTGTTACCCGAGGTTCTAGGCCTAAGACCTTTGAAAGGTAGATAGGCATCTTGATGCCGATGACATTGTATGCATGGTCGAATTAGACCCTTTCGTCAACACCACCCCCATGCCTAAGGCACCTTTGACCATCAAAGTAAATAGAATCCTATTGGGTTTCAAAAATATTCCTCCTAATGCTGGCAATGGTGACTCTGGAGGCAATATTGGTCTTGGTGGTGGGAGCCTTGGCGAAATGGGGGGTGGTGGTTCTAGTGGCTTCGGTGGCTCAGGCAACGGTTCTATTGGTCTTGTTTCATTGTCTAACCCTGTTGTGAACGCTCTACTACAAAACATGGGCCAGATGTAGAATTAATTGGAAAACCTATCCCAAGCCACCTCCTAGCTAGTTTTTAAGCCTTTCTTTCATCACAATCCTTCATCAATAGCAATTATAACCACTCCTATCCCCTAGGGGATTGAGATTCTAAAGTTCGAGAAGTATGGCGATAAGGGAGATCCACAAACACATGTCTAAACTTTCAATGCCATGTGTACGGATTTCTTCCACCATGATGCCTTAATGGCTAAGTTGTTCCCAATATCTCTCAAGAATACAACCCTAGAATGGTATTGTTTCTTGCCTAATAATTCTATATTTTTATTTGATCAACTTGTGAATCAGTTTCTTCAGTAATTCCAGGTGAACATTGGGTTGAAGATGGCCTTTTCGGACCTCGTCCGATGTAAGCAAGGAGAGTATGAGAAGATAACATATTTCATTGCTCGGTATCAAGCGTTACTTTTGCAGATATCTTATCCTTTGCCCGACTCAGATGTGCAAAAGGTTTTCATTGGTAACCTGTAGAGATCTTGGTAGGAGAAGCTTACTTTGATGAAATTCCCCTCTTTTGCATATCTATGTGTTGCATTACAGGAGTACCAGTAGACGATTCCCTAGTTCAGGAGATCTTCCTCGCACTCTTGTCCTGACGGTAGGTCTATTGTGTCAATCTCTGGTAAAGTTAAATTTGTTGCAAATGTAGTAGCTATGTCTAGCGACAAAGGCCTCAAACATAATAAACAATTCATGAAGTTATCAGAATCATACTCTTCTATTTTGAAGAAGTTATTGAAAGACAAAGTGATAACCTTACCAGATCCTCGACCTCTTACTAAACCTTACCCCAACTGGTACAAAGAGAACGCATTCTTCCAATACCATCGAATCCTCGAATATGATAGTAAAAGATGCAAGTGCCTACGTCACGAGATATAGGATCGCATTGATTATGGTACTATTTTCCTCGATGGGAAGAAGCAGAATGTTGATAATCAATTCATTAAGTGGATCTCATTTCTAATGAAATAAAGGAAGATAGGTTGATTTTGGATCACCCTCAAATACAACCCTATTTTTTCTTCATTTCAATTACACACATATAACTACTTGTAGATTTGCTAATGTAGAAACCTTTGAATCTTCTTCTTGTATATCCTTCATTAATAATAGGTTTTGAGATCCCATATAAGTGTTAACCATTAAAATATTTGAGTGATAATCCATCTTCATATCTACATCAATCCCAAATACAACTTGTATCTTATAAGACATTCTAATGATGCAAATTCGCATCCTAAGAAAATTCCCCATTTATTTACCCCTACCTCAAAAAATATAAATCCGATGATGCAAAACTCATTGTTTCCACCTTGTCCCTTCCACCTAGATGTGTCTTTTTGTCTCAGTGGAGGAATCTTTGTCGGGGACATGCGCATGCCGCACAAATTTCTGCATGACATGCTAGCATCCTGATAGGATTCTTGCCCTTGGGATCTGTGGAGCCATTACATTTTTCATTGGTTGTGAAAGTTAACATCCTCTACCTCCGTTGATCGATGAAAATAAAACTCTTGCCTCCATTTTTCCAATTCAAACTCAATTCATTCTATCTCATTCATTCTTTGATTCTCTCTCTCACATTCTAACACTTCACTCTCTCATTCTCACTTCACTTTTGCTTCTACACCATTGTTCTTCTTCCTGCAAGCTTCTCACTTGGCTCCAAAAGTGTACTCACATTGCAACACTATTGCCATTGTAGGATTGTCAAGCTTCATATTCTCTACGTGGTAATGTTACTATATCCCTTCCGCTATTGGCCTTGACAACTCGTATTTGGGAAGGTAACTTTGTATCTTTCTATTTGGTTGTATCATCGTGCTTATTGGATACCATTTTAGTTGTCTTTTCTTTTTATCTAGTTGTACTACTTCCTTTTTTCTTTCTTTATCAATTTCTATATCTTGTAGCATTTTGGCTTTCCATATAGGTGGGAACACAAAAATAGGGGTCTAATTGAGGTAGACCTCAAATATAACTCAACATTTTTCTCATTTTTGTGTGTAGGCACGTTCGAGTGGAGCTAATTGAATAATCGAGTCGTGGGAAGCATGATACATTTTCCTACTCTTTTTGTCATTGTTGTTTCTAGAATAGTCTCCTTTTAAGTATTCTATTTTTTTGCATTTTATGTACTTTCTATCAAACTGTAAAATATAAGCAGTCAAATAGTTAGTAGGCTCTTAGTGTTTTTTGTTTATTTTATGGACCTCTATTTAATGTATAGGATGTCAGTGTGTCCCTGAGATGTCAGCACATCACGTTGGAGTCTGAGATCAGCGCTGCCATCCTTAGATAGTGAGTTGTCTAGGCAGCAGATTGAAACCTTTGTAGCTAGCTCTTCTAACCCCGTGAACACCTGGTTCGATAGAAGGAAAGTAATGTGTTGCTTGCCCTTCCTTTTCAGCCTCAATCTTTTGTCTTTCCAATCCTGCTTAGTCAACCCAAGGTAGTTTAGGGTAGTCTGTTCCTTGGGGATTTTCGGTGACCTGGAGTCTTCAGGGTGACGGATCCCCCTTCTCTACATTTTTGGTGAACTCAATGTGAAATTCTTGTTTCCATTTCTTAGTGTCAAATATTCTCCTCTCACATCCTGGGTGCATTATAGACTCATGTGTTGTAAATATCTACATGAGCTTTACAACTCAGTCAACAAAATCCAGGCACATTGTTAGAAGAAGCTTATGACACATAGAGATGGATCCTAAGAAGGTCACTACTAGTACTACTTTTGAAGAAGTGATGTCAAGAACAAATAAAAGTTTCTCTAGTCCTTTTGGGGAAGCTCCTTAGATTCGTATGTCTCCTTCTTCTCCTTCTGCTTTTTCTATGGAGGAAGAAGATACTATTGAGATCCCTGGGACTCAGATTCTTTCCCTAGATATGAGACTTGAGGAGATCAAGAAGTACTTGAAGAAAGAAAGAACTTTGGCCAAAGTGGTTAAGGTTGTTACTACATTGAGAGTTATGTTAGATAAGGATCAAAGAGGTGAAGAATTTCTTCGAGGCCTTGCGGAAATTATGGATACTCATGTCCTAACATATAAGTCTAGGTCGGCCACTATTTGAGATGAAGGCTCTGAGACTAATGAAATACAAATAGAAGTCTCGATGCCTAAGGTATCTATGTACATGGCCAAGACTAGTCCTTCCATTGACACCACCTCTAGTCTGTAGCAGACCCCTTGCACATTTAAAGAAAACAAGGTACCCTTGGGCTTGAGCTCTGCCACCTAGAATGCTCCTAGTGGCAATCCTCGAGTCCATACTAGTTCAAGTCGTAGGGTCTCTATTAGAATGGGGGCTAGTGGCTCTGGTGGAAGTTCCTCTGGTCATGTTTCAGCTTCTAACCTTGTCTTAAACGCCTTGTTACAGAACATGGGTCAGACGCAAAACTAACTAGCAAGCCTATCCAGTGCTACTTCTCAACCTATCTTTAAACCTTTCTTTTGACATAGTCCTTTGTCTATTTCTATTTTAAACACTCCCATCCCTCAGGGGATGGAGATTCCTAAATTTGAAAAATATAGTGGTTATGGAGACCCTTAGATGCACGTTTTGACATTCAATGCTATGTGCACTGATTTCTTCCACCACGATGCTCTAATGGAAAAACTCTTTCCAAGATCCCTTAAGGACACTACCCTTGATTAGTATTGTTCCTTATCGGATAATTCTATTTTATCGTTTGATAAATTTGTAAATTAGTTCCTTCAATAGTTCCAAGCTAATATCAAGTCGAAGATGACCTTTTCGAATCTTATCTGATGTAAGCAAGGGGACCAAGAGAAGGTAACTGATTTTATCGGTTGATATCAAGCATTGATCTCTCAAATCTCCTACCCTTTGCTTGACTCAGATGTACTAAAGGTTTTCATTGGTAACTTACAGAAATCATGGCAAGAGAAGTTTTCCTTAATGAAATATCCTTCTTTTGCACACCTGTGCACCACATTGTGCGAATACCAGTAGATGGTGGCACAGTTTGGGAGTTCATCCTCACATTCCCATTCTAATAGCTTATCTGTAGTGTCAGTTTCTAAAAAAACAAAGTTGTTGTGAACATTGTTTCTACACCCAAAGATAAAGGTTTGAGGTGAAACAGACACTTCACGAAGCTATCGGAGTCCTATATTGTTTTCTTGTGGCATTGTGGCTGTTTGTGGAGGTGGGAACACCAAAATGGGGGTTTGATTGAGGTAGACCTCACATACAACCCACCATTTTTCTCGTTTCTATGTGTGTAGGTATGTTCGAGTGGATCTAATCGAATAATAGAGTCATGGGAAGCATGATACCTTATCCTACTCTTTCTATCATTCCTGTTTCTAGAATAGTCTCCTTTCAAGTATTTTAGTTTTTCACATTTTTTGTACTTTTTGTCAAACTGTAAAATATAAATAGTCAGATAGTTAGTAGGCTCTTAGTGTTTTCTAGACCTATGTCCATACATGAAGCCAGTGCGTCGCGCTGGAGTCCAAGATCCATGTCATCGTCCTTAAACAGTGAGTTGTCTAGGCAATAGACCAAAACCTCTGAAGCTAGCTCTTTTGACCCTATGGACACCTCGCTTTAGCAGAAGGAAAGTGGTGTGATTCTTCCCCTTCCTTTTCAACCTCAGTCTTTCATCTTTCCAAACCTACTTAAAGTCAACCCGAGGTAGTTTAGGGTAGTCTGTTCCTTGGGGCTCTCCCGTAACCTGGAGTGTCAGGGGTGATGGATCCCCCTTCTCTACAAACATGTCTTCTTCCCAAATCTTATGATGTGAAATCACTCCCTTAGATTCCATACACTCATAATGGACTCATTTCTCTTTCATGATTAATTGATTTCTCCTCATGTGGATATCATCTCCTCCTTCAATGACAAAATATCATTATTAAACTTATATTTTTCTTCACTTATAGATTTAATATTTATAAAGTCCATATCCTCAACTATTATACCATCCTTGTTAGGAGTCTTTTAAGGAGTGATTGAATTCATTTCCATGTTTCTTATTGAATCCCTTTCCACTATGCCATCAAAATAGTTTTCATAATACCTTATTAAAAACTCAATCAATTTAAAAAAATTACTTTAACTTATTAGGGTCAATATTTCACTTCCTTGAAAAATCTCCAAGAAATTCACTGATTTGTAGCCTTGAGAGTGAATTTGATGAAAATCCTAATTTTGTAATAACTCCTTGAATTCTTATCCAAATGGTCTCAAATCTAAACTACATTAGATTCAATACATTCTTGATCAACCCTCTAAAATCAAAAAATAAATTGTTGATTCTTAGGAGCAAATTTTATGGAAACTTTGATTTTGTAATAACTCCTTGATTTTTTTAAAAATGATCTCAAATCTAGACTATAATAACTTCAATATGGCTTTGAAAAACCCTTTAAAAATTGTTTAAAAAATTATCAAATTGAGAGAGGTATGCACTTCACAATTTTCTCTCCAAAACAAACAAAAAAATGTCTTATTTCTTACCCTCTAGTTGTCAAGATCATGCTCTAATACCACCTATAATGAAACAACTTGTGCAATAGAATAATATAATAGGAAATATGTTACAAATACTTTATAATAATATGATACTTCAAGTGGGCAACCTCCTAAACCACTTCAAAGGGGATAACTTCACTAGTCTTCATTAAAAACACAATATTCAATATGATAATAATAATTAACTTCTATCTTTTGTATATACCATACGTATGTCTTAGATGCCACCTAGATTGATTTGACTACCTATATAAGACGATGTTAATGATTATATAACTTAATTAATAGTTAAGGTAGCCACAAGATGATTACTCGTAACCTTATGCACATTATAGGATCGTAGCATACTCCAACTCAAACATCCTTAACCATGGAAGAGGTGAAGTATTAGGACTTTCTTGTGCTTGAGTTGGAGTTGTAATAGGATGGGTGACCTTTTGAAAAGTCTTGATGCTTCACCTAAATGTAATGACTGCTAAATAGACCATCCATTATCATGAGAGATAGGTTTGTATGAACCACTCATTAAATATAGTCAATAAAATTGACTAAAAAACAATACAATTAAATCATGATATAAATATTATCATTTGACACATTGCAAAAAATTCCTCCCACTTATCAATATTTTTTTTCCTTAATTTAATAATCCCCTAAAACATTTTTTTTAAACATTAATGCTTGACTTTAAAACAATTATTTTAGCATCACTACTAGTAAATTTTCTGTAATATATGACATTTTATTTAAAAACAGATTAATTTTCGATTAAGATCAACTTTAAGCTAATTTAGTGGCCTGAGGAATCTGAATTAAATATTATTGAGGATTATTTATATTCGTTGCTTATAGATACGCATCTTTCGTCTATGGATATGATAAAACGTAGAAGATTAACCTTCAACCAACGCTGGAATAGCTAAGTTGGTTAGAGCGTGTGGCTGTTAACCACAAGGTCGGAGGTTCAAGCCCTCCTTCTAGCGATGTTGATATATTATCTTCTGTTTTCCAGAAGATTTATTGAATTGTTGTTGGTAAGACGAATTATTTTTATATTTTAAATTGTATATTAATTTAAATAAATTAGTGTTGGTAAAGTATTTTATTTTAAATTTTAAATTATATAATTAGTTTAAATGAATTGGTATTGGTTGGAAGATTTATTTTTCAAATTTAATATTATATATTAATTTAAATGAATTGATGTTGGTAAGAAGAATTATTTTAAAATTTTAAATTGTATATGAATTTAATTTAAATGATTAGGTTTGTTAAGAAGATTTTTTAAAAAATTTAAATTGTATATTAATTTAATAATTAGTGTTGGCTAAGTGTTTTATTTTAAATTTTAAATTATATATTAGTTTAAATGAATTGGTGTTGGTTGGAAGATTTATTTTTCAAATTTAAATTGTATATTAGTTTAAATGAATTGTAGTTGGTTGGAACAATATTTCAATTTTAAATTGTATATTACTTTAAATAAATTGATGTTGGTTGAAAGATTTATTTTTCAATTTTAACTTGTATATTAATTTGAATAATTGATATTAATTGCAAGATTGATTTTTTAATTTAAATTATATATTAATTTAAATGAATTGATATATGTTGAAAGATTTATTTTTAATTTTTAATTATATTAATTTAGATGAATTGATATTTTATTAAAGATTTATTTTTTAAATTTTAAATTATATACTGATTTAAATGAAATGTATTAAATGACTTTTTATATTTTATCTTAATATCTTTCATGCAAGAGCATTAATCACTCATGAAGAAGTTTGAATATTTAGAGCTTCTTTTTAAAAAAAAAATCGTTTGTATTTAAAAGGTTTTGTTATGTAAGAAAATAACTCAAGCTATTCAAAGAGGATATTAAAAATGTGACGTAAGGTTAGTTTTGGGTGTAGGTAATTTTTTTAAAATTTTGTAAATAGGTGTATTATTAGTTGTAATCAATGTATATTTAAATATAATTATATAAAGTGTTTGTATTTTTTTTTATATTAAAGTCTAGTCCTATACCCGAGTAAGGGAGCAGTGTTAGCCATTCACAACATGAAGTGAGAGTTGAACCTAAGATCTTGAGGGAGCAAACCCCAAGCCCCAGCCAACTCTGCTACAAGTGGTAGCTAAGTGTTTGTGTTTTTTGTTAAAATCAATTTTTATTAATTTTAGAAGAAGAAAAAAAGAGATCTTTTTTATTCTCTTTTTATCCCATTTCCATGCACATACTCAAAATCAAGGTCATATATTTAAATTTAGAGGGGTTTAAGATTGTACATTGCATTTTGAGCAATTCTTTTAGAGAATATTTAATTAATTTAAATGATGTGTACAATTTAAGTTAACCTAACAATGAAGTTTTATTCACACTAAAGGACATTTACTAATGAAATTGAAATAACCCAAAAATATAATGTGTAGACTCATTCCCAAGAACTTAGAGTGTATGTCCACAAGTATTTGAACCACTTTAAACAATTCTAAACTAAAGTAGGGGTCTCATATTCAAATATGAAGAGATTTATGACACAACATCTTATTTGAACAATATATTTAAGATAAATATAAAAGACAAATCCTCTCTAAAATGAATGAATAAGAAAAGTGCGTCCCTTAATATTTGCCTAAGGCTATGGTATTCAATAAAAACGTCCACTCTTTTACCTTTTTTTATTGTGATGTAAAAATATTTTATAATAAAATTTTCTTTATTTTTAATTAATCCTAAAAAATAAAGATAATATATTGATAATAATTTCTATTACATCATAATGTCTTCCACATATTTATAAGTCAAAATTTATTAAATATGTGTTTAATATATTTTTTCTTTTTGTTAGAGTAGATTAAATTTCCTTACCATCACACTATGCTAATACCAATTTCATTTCATTTTCCTATTTTTACTATTACAAATAGATTAAATTAATTGATTTTCAAATAAACATCAATAAATCAAGTCAGAGTATACAAAAATATTTAGAAAAACATAAATTACTAAACAATAAAATAAATATCTCTAATACCTTCCAAATTCAATGCAACATAATACACTATTTAAATACTAACATATCATTCACTTAATAACTTAACTTGACCTTGAGAAATCATGTCAATTTTTTAAATTTTTTATTATTTAAAAATTAATTAAATCAATTTCAACAAAACTCATCCAATAGAATATTTATTTCATTATATTGTAATGCTTTATAGTAACACTTTTATTATATTTTTTTAAAAAGTTAAAATTAAATAAAATTTATTTTAATAATTTGGAGTTGTCCATGTTCAAAAAGGTTATTGATCATTATTATCTCATAGTCATGCCATCATAGACATTGGAATACAACCAAAATAACTTATTGCAAATATAGTGACAAAATATATGTCCCTCATAGTTTGAAAAATCGAATGATTGATAAATGTTTTTTTTTTCCATAGAATAATGATAAAATCATATTAATATATATAACAAATTATAAGTGACTTGACCCAAAGCACTCTTTATGACATGAAAGTGCTCTTATATGAAAAGGAAGAACAAAGAAGATTATTGTCTCCTAGCTCTTCTAAAAAATCTTTATTATAATGAAGATTATAATTAAAGTTAACGTGGCCAGTGATGAAAAGAATGTGCTCTGATTAAAAAAAAAGGTAGCATTTCCAAAGTGAATGGGAATGTATTGGTATTTAATAAAGTAATGTAATGTAATACCATGATAAATTATTTTAATAAAGTAATGTAATGTAATATTTAATTTTCTAGGGGATGAGGATGAGTTCTTTCATTTGATTATATTAAAGTTTGATTAATATAAAAATTTATAAATAATTTTAGAATAAGATATTAAAGTAGTATAAATGATATAAATTTGTGTTGATAATATAGTAGAGAAGAGTTGTTAAAATTTTATGAAGCATATCAATAGTTATTGTAAGAGTATTCAAATTGACAATTTAGATGTCAAGAAGAACAATCATTGACACACTTTACTAAAAAATAAAGTATTGATGTAACTTTTGACACATCTTACTTAGTGAAAAGAAAAATAATTGTAGCAATGAAAATATTTTCACATAATCACAAGAGAGTAAAACATGCAAACAAAAAACCACCATACAAAAGAATACCATCAAGGTGACACAAGATATGTTGTAGGAACACCTTAATGAAGAAAAAACCTAACCTCCAAAAAATCCACACTCGACGTATAATGATTGTTATGAACATGTGTACATGAAAACATCTTGTAAATCACATTGATCACAAAAAAAATTTTAAAAATTGTTTATTATTTTAATATATAAAATATCATAAAATACCTTTTTCATTTGTATTTTTTTAATAAAAAATAATCATTTCAATTTTTTATTGGTGAAGGCTTGAAAAAAGGCACTTTTCCTACTAAATGGGTCATGAATAAACCGTTGATCTTGAATCATTACATCATCCCAATATTTCACATCAACCTCTATAAATTGTAAACTCTATTAGGAGGATTTTAACCTTCTTCTTTTTTGCAACTCTTCTCAATTGTCATTATCAAGTTATTGGGTAAGTTAAGTCTTTTAATTGCTTTTAATTATTCTTCTTAACAAATTCATACACTAGCATTCGCACCTTGGTGTGCAATGGGTATGCCAAAGAGGTGTGGGATGTTAATTAGGGAAAATTTAAGCCTATTTTTTGCATAAATTTGTGTATTACATGAATTCAATTGGTTGACCATTCAGAAAATGATATTGTTTGTGCAACAAAGGTCTCTAAAAATGAGTGAAAGAAAACCTTTGAATCAAGAAGACAATGAAGGTCTATGAAGAGGGAGGGGGGATAGGGAGAGAGATGGATGGGTAGAGAGAGGGAGACATTTCTAGAGATAGAGGGGGAGAGAGGAATATAGAGGTAGAGATGAATATAGAGTGAAAGAGGAAGAGAGACAAATAGATAGAGGTAGAGATGAATATAGAATGAGAGAGGAAGAAGGAGAAAAATAGATAGAGTATAGAGAGAGATAGAGGGAGAAATAAAGATAGAGAGAGATATGGGGAGAGAGGGGGAAAGATAGAGAAGAAGAGATAAAGAGGAAGAGGGAGATGGAGAGATAGAGATAGATATATAGAGAGATAGAGTGATATAAAGATAGAGATATGAGGAGATATAGAGAGAGGGCGAGAGGGAGAGAGAGAAATAGATAGAAAAATAAAAAGTAGAGAAAGAAAAATAGATATGGAGAGAGAGGAGGGGTTGAGATCTATAAAGATAGATAGGGGGATAGGGAGGGAGCAAGAGAGGGAGAGATGGGGAGAGATAGAGAGAGGGAGGGAGAGAAAGGGAGAGATGGGTAGAGGAGGGAGAGAGAGAGAAGATGGGGAAGAGGGAGATATATGTAGAGAGGGAGAGATATAGATAGAGGGTGATATAGAGAGATAAAGAGGTATAGGAAAAGAGATAAAGAGATAGGGAGATAGATAAATAGGGAGATATGTGTAGAGAAGGATATAGATAGAAAGAGATAGAGTGATGAGTGAGAGGGAGATCAAGCAAGAAATAAAGATAAATATATAGAGTAGAAGAGATGGAGGGAGAGATGGAGTGAATAAGATAGATAGAGAAGAAGGGGGAGAGAGGAAAAGGATATATATGTATAGGGAGAGAGATAGGGAGATAGATGTAGATAGATATATATATATATATATAGAGAGAGAGAGAGAGAGAGAGAAAAGAGATAGAGGTAGACATAATGAGATATAGAGAAGGAAAGGCAAGAGTGAGAGAAAGAAGGTGATAGAGATAAATAATAGAGAGAGGTATAGATAGGCAAAAAGATAGAGATATAGAGGTAGGGTAGGAGAAAGAGGGAGTGTGTGTATATGAGTGAGAGAGAGATATGGAGAGATAGAGAGGGAGATATATATTTATAAATAGATAGGAAGGAGGGAGAGGAGAAATAGAGAGAGGAGAAGAAGTAGAGAGAAATAGAAAGAGGGAGTGATAAGGAGAGAGAGAGATAGGGATAGAGATAGATATAACTTGGGAAATATAGAAGTGGTTTGAGAAAGGTAGATAAACATAGTGAGCAATGGAAGGAGAGAGAAAGAGGAGAGGAAGAAATAGAGATAGAAAGAGGGAGATGATGAGAGAGGGGGATTGAAAGACAAAGATATAGGAAGTGATATAGAGAGAGAGGTAGAGAAAGGAATATATAGAGGGGGCAAGAGTGAGAGATACAAGAGGTGATAGAGAAAAGTAGTAGAGAGGAGGTAGAGGTAGAGAGATAGAGATAGGGTGGGAGGAAAAGGGAGTGTATGTATATAATATTTATTTAATAATGCATCATATTTCATATAATATGTAATAATAAATATAGATTGAATATATTTTCAATAAATATATAATATATATTTTTAAAATAAATATAGATAAATATTAAACTTTTAATATATTTAATATTTTAATCATTTTAATAAATATAATATATATTTAAAAATAAATATAGATAAATATTGAATTTATAATATATTTAATTAGTAATATGTGTAAACATTTAAATTATATTTAGATTTAACAATGTATAGTGTATATAAATATTAAATACATAATATCCAAATATTATAATATTATGCTAAAAATAGTTACATATATAAAATATATTTTTTATTTATAATATAAAATTAAGAATATTCTAGAAAATTATATTTTATAATTATAAATAAAAAAACAAATATCATAAAAATATATATATATATATATATTTTTTAAATTAATAAAAATTATTAATTAAAAAATAAATATAGATAAATATTAAACATAATATATTACATATTTTAATTAATAATATATGTAAAATGTTATATGATATTTATATTTAATAACTTATAATGTAGATAAATATTTAATATCTAATATCTAATAGATATTATACTAAAATTTATTTTATTTTTTTTGGCAAATTGCTATTAGAGAGGATAGCACTCTTTCAATTGCTTTGAAAAACCCAATTACATGTTTTGAGGACATTACATATTCAGATTACATGCATTTTTAAAGGACAATAATATCATCATATGCTTTTGTTTTGAAGTAGGCATCTTTTTGCACTTCACCTCTGTCCATTCTTGGTCTATTTCAAGATTACTGCTTGCCATGTTCAATTTTACATTGTTGTCACTGTTTGTTGGAGTAACCCAAGATAACAAGGAGATTTATGTGTGTTTGTGTTGCAAAGGAGACAGTTGCTTAATTTTGTTCTCTTGAAGATTTTGGACATACACTGGAGTGGGTTGAGGTGACATTGGAGCCTTTTCTTGGTACACTAGAGGAGATGCAGTAGCTTCGTGTTTAGAAGGAGAGATAACACGGGACTCCACCCCATCCCACCAAGATGGATTGCAGGTGGGGAGAGCCTTAGCTCAACCCTTACGACATTGTGCAATCACATGATCAATTGTGAAACATTTTCTACACTAGAAGGAAATCTTTTCATAATCAATTGGTTGGCACCAACGTCTATTGCCAACTTTAAGAAAAATATCTGTGAAAAGACCTTTTGAAACTTCCATTTCCATGCACCGGCGAGCAAAGCTTGAGTTCTCATAATTGATTGTTTCCTTTCAAATGCAGTGGTATTTTTTAGACCATTACCAATTGCCTTCAGACAATCAATTTCCTAAATTTGTAAGGGAAGATAAGGTAAATGAACCCATAAGAAAGCAAAAGAAAATTACTCTATTCATGGATCAAACAAAGGAAACCAAGGTTTCATGAATAGAAAATCTCCTTGGAAGAACCATGGACCAATGTTTAGTATCACTTCTTTATCTTCTATAGAATCAAATTCTAAAATGAAGAACCCCTTAGTGTAGGGATAAATGCTTACTTCTTCCTCTAGATATTCTCTCTAGTTTAAACATATCTAAGAATGGAGATCACTTAATTTTGGCCATACCTTCATAAATTTGTAGACAAGGGCATGGGCTTGTAAGAAAGCCTCACTGTCACCGACGAATTTTTCCAAGAAAATCTCAAGGGTTGTCGATGAATTATGCATAGAAAAAGGAGGCCTTTGATTGACACTGCCATGGGAGGGTGGGGTAGAGAGATTGAACCCTAGCTGCGAATCAACACCATTCAAACCTAAGGCATCACGGTTTAAGGTTGCCTTAAAGCTTATGTCGCCACCAACCTTGGCCCCCACAGATAAGCTAGTGCAGGAAGGATACACTTCGTGGGATGGAGAATCAAAGCCATTAGACACCTTGCAGCAACAGAAGGGAGGAAGGGAGACACGAGCATCCTTTGTTGTAGAGCGCTTCTGTCACAAAGAGCAAAATTTTGATATTAGATTAAAACTATTTAAATATATTAAATATAATTTTATTTCATAATATTAAATTAAGAATATTCTAAAAAATTATATTTTATAATCTAAAATAAATAAAATATATCATTAAATATAATATATATTTTAAAAAACAATAGAAAGTATAAATTATAACAACTTATATTATATATAATAATAATAATAATATAATTTATTCTCCATTAATAGGGTTCGGAGGGTTGATCTTCCGATGGACCCAAGGATAGGTGTTAAGTGGGAAGCGCCTAAGATGGGCTGGGTGAAAATTAATTTTGATGGTGTCTCGAGAGGAAATCCAAGGCCAAGTGGGGCTAGCTGCGCGATAAGGGACCATACGGGAATGGCATTATATGAAAAATTTGAACACATCGAGGTGGCAACAAATAATATGGTTGAGTTTAGGGATACTAATCTTGGTCTGACAGGTGGTCGAGAGTTAGGATTGAGGAAAGTTCACCTTGAAGGTGATTCGCTCATCACAATCAATGATATTTCATTAAGAAAGACTCTGAATTGGTGGTTGAATAAATGGTTCGACTCCATATGGGATTTGATTGGGGCTTATGATGAATTCAAGGTAACACATGTTTATAGGGAGGGAAATAGAAAGGCTGATGAGTTGGAAAACTTTCCTCGATGGACTCTGCATTGGGCACGAGGCTTGTGTGGATGAAGGGGTGAATGTCATCGTCATTAATATGACAATCAATGATTCAGACTGGTGATGTCAGGAGTCGTATTTTTGGGAGATTACAATCTATTTTGATCATGCGTAGGTGACTTGGGAGAAGTGAAGCTACACAAATCATGAATTGAAATGCGGGCATATGCCTTATGTATCACCTCAAGGTGACAGGGGTCTTTTCAAAGTGCAAAGAAAGCTATAAAGTTGGTATATGGTAAAGGATGAAATAAGTATTTGCATGGGTAGAGGTCTGGTTTAGTTGAGAAGATGGATACACCACTACACCTGGTTTGTAAAAAGCGCCAATTTACTTTCCTGAGCGAGGTGACAGAGCGAAGGTTGAAGTGCATAATGGAGGTGAAGCATGGCTTGGTGATTCTGGCAGTGAAGTGGGTTTAGATTGATGATTTCCTAAAGGTCGAGCATCGCTATAGAGTGAACACAGATACCACTGCAATGTTTCTTGCTTCGGTTCTATACAAAGGTGAGATCAAATAGGTGGTGTGGTCCTTGTGTGAGAAGTTGTTCAAAGTTTGTTTTCTGGGGGAGACTGAGGATGTGTTAGAAAATATGGACGAAGAGGGAAGAGTCCCCATTCCTATGGACTATCATGTGCTTTGTGAGCATGATTTCTCGGTGCCGAGTTTTCCACTGATTGTGCTGAGGCCAATGACGGCCATGCCTCTGAATAGTTGAGCTAAGGCAATGGGCATTGAGTTTCTGAAGCGGGGGGTGGGGTTGGTCCATGATGTAGAAGCGGGGTGGGTGCAAGACTTCGCTAGGGCTGTGGGTTGGGGATTGACTGTGGGTGGTCACTGGATGTGGTAGGGGGTTGTTGTGATCGGTGTGGTGGTGTGTGTGGGTTTTGTGGTTTCTCAGCAGCTTTTGGTGGCAACTACATGATCATGTGTGTTTGATAAGGTATGAAAGTTATTATCTATGATGTACATTTGCTATAGCTAGAAATGCAGAAGGTCTAAGGTAGATTGATGGCAGAATAGTATCTGCAATTTTGACAGATATAATGTATTAGGAGTAGCATAAGGACAGTTAACTGAGTTTTGTAATGGGAAGGGGTTGATTTGTGCAAAATTATTGAAATCCCATGGATGCAATGTAATTTTTCTCTGATCAATATAATGGTGCAACCCTAGCTTCTTTTAACCTAATAATAATAATAGTAGTAATATAATTTATACACTTTGAATTAGTGAAAAATTAGAAAAAAAATCCAATTATTTGCTTTGTTTCTTTGTTTTTTTTATTTTTGACCTCTATAATATGAATATAAAACATATTTTCTAGTGGAAATGTAGAAAGAATATATGATTCTTTGTTTTATTTCTTTGTATAAACTGTTTTATTTTTTAATATTATTTTTATTTATTTTATATTGGGTTCATCGAACAGTCAAATCTTTTTCAATGTTCAACCATCATTCTACCACATTCTCAACTGTTGATCATTAAAGTTTTAGTCGGTAATGTTCATATAGGGAACGCCTTCAGCGTGAATATTTGAATGAGGGAGTCTTTGTCAAAAATTAGCCTTCCAAATATTTTAGATATTGGTAAATTTTCCATGCCAAAAGCAAGCTTCTATTGAAAATCTCGAGATTTTTGTGTTAAGGGACCTAATTTTCTTAGCAAAAAGCGCCATGCTTTGTCTCTTCTCCCTCTAATCATGTGTACATTGGGTGAGTGTTTTCTCATGATAGTGGGATTCATTTAGTATGTATAATTCTATTGAGTTAAAAATAAATATAGAGGTCCTTTCTAAACTTCTAGACCTATTACTTTTTAGACTCATAGATTCTTACCTATGATATTTTCATTTATCATTTGTTGATAAACATAGCTTATATAGAACAATTGTTGGAGTTTAAATATTGTGTACATTTTAATGAATGCATTATCTTCAAAATATGTGTGAGCTCTTAAATCATTCTTTTGTAGGTTTATAAAGTGTCATGCATTTTAAAAAACCCTCATAACTCTACAAAATACTTACAATTATTGGTTGTGTCATCTCTTATGTGCCACCTCTTATATGTCACTCTTTTAACACAAAAAATGTCACCCATGATGCCCTCTATCAAAATGTCATTATTTTTTAAGTTACAAGGAGTAATAACTCTACAATAAAGCAATAAATAACTCTCCAAAAAAATATGTATCCATAGCAAACATTTTAGTGAACTCTTGAATCATTCTTTTGTAGGTTTATAAAATTACATGCATCTTTAAAAACCCACAACTCTACAAACTACTTATAGTTATTGATTGTTCCACCCCTTGATATGCCACTCTTCTAATACAAAATTGTCCCCCTTAATGCCCTCTATCAAAATTCCATTATTTATCGAGTTACAAAGAGTAAATAACTTTATAACAAAGCATCCATAAAAAAAAAATAGCCACTAAAAAAGAAGGAAGTCTATGAAGTTTATATTACTTTTTGTGTACAATCTTTAATATCTCTAAGAAAACAATCAACTTACTGGACTAAACTCAAACTCCCTCCTAATTGAAAATTAATGCTATTATTCTTATTATTATAATTATCATCATCCTTCATGTCTATGGTATATTGTCTAAAGCATGGTTAGATAATAGATAAACCCACAATATTTTCCATGATTTCTCTTTCCTAAGGATTCAATTGAAGACTACATGAACATGGTCATGATTTCACATCCTAAGGATTAAACTAAAGACTACAATCCACAAAGATTCTCTCCTTTGATACATGTCTACCAAGGAAGGCAATTGTAACTATTACATCTAACAAAAATAAATGTTCATCATGCTTTCATTAATGTCCATACCCTCTTCGAAAGCTCAAAGAAATGTTGATGACACTGTGAAACTCTTCGTTCAAATGCAGTCATAAAAAATAAAACCAAATGCATTCACATGGAATTTTATGATTATAGGATATCCACATAATGGATAAGTTAAGAAAGCCTCAAAGTTATTTTCTCAAATACAAGTGGAAGGTATGAAGCTAAGTGTGATATCATGGATAGTAGTTATTATAGGTTACACTCACAAGTACCAAAGTGAGGATGCTTTGAAGCTCTTCAATTAGATGTTAATGATGGGAGCAGAGACAAACTCAGTGACCATTGTTACTGCTCTACAAGTATGTACCAACCTATCAACATTGGAATAAGGTAAGAAAATCTATGGCTATTCAATTAGGAGGGAGTTTGAGTCAAATGATGTTGTTAGGATAGCCCTCATTGACATGTATGCAAAATGTGGGAGCATAAAGAATGCATCCTCTATTTTTAACAAATTACCTAAAAGAAATTTGTTTAAACATAGAATTCCATGATTACAGGACATGCTCTCAATGGTAATGGTGAAAGTGCAATATTGTTATTTCACCAAATGATTCAAGAAGGCATGAATCTAGACAAAATTACCTTTCACCAATGTTCTATTTGCATGCAATTACTCAAACGTAGTGGATGAAGGATGACAATATTTTTTTATGAATAGGCATCCATATCTATTAATTAAAGATAAATATACACATATTCACAAAAAAAGTTTGTGTGGTAAGAAGGAACACCTTGAAAGTCACATGAGCAGGCCCAGAAAGCAGAAAGTGTGCAATTAAAACAACATAAAAACCCACTTAAGCAACCATAGCAGTGCCAACAAAGGGTGGTGGGTCCTTTTCATCTGGATGACAATATTTCAACAACATATGTTTTAATTATTTATCTTTGTTTTAGTCAATATTGAGGATTGGATGAAGTTGAAACTTGAAACTTTTATTTGAATTATTCATCTTCATTTGATCCCCACTTCTTAAAAAAACACTTATAAATTATAAATCAACTAACCTATGATTGAAAATTATTATCGTTATTGTTATAATTATTATCAACATCCTTCATGTCTATCCAGGATATTATCTCAAGTATGATTGGATAATAGATATACCCATTACATTGGCCATGATTTCTCCTTCCTATTGATTCAAATGAAGAATACAAAATACATAACATTATTCATGATTTCACACCCTGAAGATTGAACTAAAGATTGCAATATGAAAACATTCTCTCCTTCGATACATGTCTACCAAGGAAGGTATTTATAACTATTACATCTAAAAAAATCTATGTCCTTCACACATTCATTAATGTCCATACCCTCTATGAAAGCTTAAAAGAAATATTGATTGACGCTTTGAAATTCTTTGTTCACATGTGATGAGAGCATCATAATACTTCCATTTAAAGCATTTTATGTTTAAAAGACTTCTTATTTTTTGTTAATTCACATGACTGGCGGTAGATTATAGATTAACATATTTACTTATTTTTCTTTATGTTTAGCTAAATTAGTGGATATATTTGAAGTAATGGTTATGTTAATTGTGTTACTTTATGATGATATTAGCTGAGATAATTATGTTGCGTTGATCTTTCACTACCATAATTGTTATCCTTTTCTTAAGGGTTTTGAACAGGGTATTTTAAATATTGATGATGTGGTTAAACTCTCTGTTTAATCATGATGGATGAATACGCCATAGATGGGCCCTGCTAGATGATGAGTCACTCAAGTCCAAATTGACTTCTTTATAGTCGGTTATGGAACTTCTACTTCCAGTGCCAATCTGACATAGTTATATTTAGTTCAGTTTCAGTTCTGTTTTAGTTTCATTGTAATCTTTAGTTTGATCGCCTTAAGTCTTGGAAGTTAACGCCATGTTAGAAATCTAATAAGGATATTATTATAAATATCCATGTTTCGGTTTTAGTTAGATAATTTCAATCAGATTTTTGTAATTCAAACAACAATACTTTGTTTTGTGTTCTACTTTTGATCAATGAGAATGAAAGCAAGGATTTAATTCAATCACTGTGTTAAGGGATCTTACCTGAGGAAGAGCAAGGCCTGCTCAACCTTTGGAATGATCTTGTGTTGGTATTTTGTTAAGTTATGCTATTTCTGATTCATTCGTATTAAATCTGAAGTAGATGTTAATTTTGAATTGTTAAGTTGTTAAATCATTTTCCGACTTAGTGAATGTTAATTCTAGATAGTTACTTCTACTTGAATTAATTTTCAAGTTTCAGTTTGTTATGGTTAGATTAAGTTGTTGGAATCATTATAAGGTTTATCAGATTAATTGGATTTAGATGTTGTTCGAAGTAGTTAAGTTTGGTGTTTATTTATTTTCATTAAAAGCGATGATAGGAGCTTATGGAAAGATGAAGTTGGAGTTTGTTGAAAATCTATTCATGGAGATTAGTCTTTATGTTTTCTAGAGTAATCACCATTTCCTCGCAATTCATTTATGTTCTTAAAATAGTGTTTAATTTCCAGTAATTAATTATGGATTTCTTTTAAAAGCAAAATAGAATTAATTTGGATTTTGTATTTTAGATTAAGGATTAAAGTAATCATTGGTTGTCTCCATGAATCGGTCTAAATCAAGTTCAATAAAGTCATAAATAAGTCAACAGTATTTTAAATTAGAAAATAAGATAGAATTAAACCTTAGGAATCAGTCGCTACAGTTTAGCTCCTGAGAGCTCCTGAAAGCTCTTGAAGTAGGAAAATCGATACCTGAATCCGTGACAACTATCCTTATCGCATATTGCTCTAAGACACACCTGGTTCAATACATAATTGATTAAATGATGCAAGTTGTGACATCAACGACCTTTCCCATCATTTTTGGCACCGTTGTCAGGGATACTTAAAACATCTGGCTATTTAGTGTGAAGCCTTAGTGTTGATAAGGAAGAGACATCTGAATTATGGATGAGGAAAAACAGAGACCATCTAGGAAGGTTTCTTCTACGAAACATTGATTTTCGTAGAATTATTGATTTTGATCAGGAATAGGACGTTCAACAATACCAAATCAAAAATCAAGAAAATAATCAAGAACATCCAATTGAAAATCAAGAAGAAAACAAAAATCCATTTCCAGGAGAAGAAATGGGTGACCAACCAGTACGTCCCCCAGCAAATAGGACCTTTTCAAATCCTATCAATCTTGAAAGACAACTTGATGAACCTCCTATGAAGAACATTTCACCCTCAGTTCTACCTACCTTTAGGGGAAAGACTTCAGAAGACCCTGATCAATTCCTGTTTGAATTCAAAATTTTATGCCAAACCTATGATTATGTAACAGATAATCAGAAGTTGAAGTTGTTTCCTTCTACTTTGAAACAATCAGCTTTAAGATGGTTCATGGGTTTAGGATCATGAACAATTAGAACTTGGCAACAAATGGAAACCGAATTCTTGGACAAATACCAAGATTACTATCGAGTAAGGGATAAGAAGGAGGAATTGTTTCGAATGAGGCAATTGGAGGATGAAAGTCTAGAAGACTATGTTGATAGGTTCCAATTTGTGCGTCAAAGGTGTACTAATGGGTTGGATAATGAAATTAGCAAGACAATTTTTTTGAGAGGGATTGATGACGAGTGAAGAGAGTCCTTGACTCTAATGGGAAAGGGAGACATTAACAAGCTCTCCTTGGATGACATTGTGGAGATCTGTAGGAACTACTCTAGAACTAGAATGGGTACTAGAAACACCAAAAGAAACAAGGCTAATACCACTAATGTATTAGAGGTAATGGAGGAATTATCCAACATGAAGATTGATCTGCTTCTACATCTCAGCATGTAAGAAGATAAGAGGATCACTAAACAATTGTCAATTTATTGCTCTAAATGTAGGGGGAAACACCTTTTGAGAGAATATCCATTAAATCAGGTTGAGATCTATGAGATTTGTGAAAAATCACACTCAACAGGTTCCTGTAATATTTTGGCTAGCATAAAAAGCAATCTAGAGAAACCACTAGTAATCGAAGAAGAGTTGATTTATGTTGGTTAAAGGCCTCAAAACTCAGGGTACAATTCTAATTAGAGACAATATGGTTCCACGCCAAACTAGAATCAAAACCCTTGGCAAAACCAAAACCAATGGACCCCTCAATATCAACCACCTACTTATTGGAATCAACCCGAATGGATGAATCCCCAATTGAATCAGCAGCCACAATGGCAAGCCAATCAGTCCTCATGGAAATAGAATCAAAACCAATTCCAACCATGGAAAAATCAGGGACAAAAATTCCCCTGGGGGAAAACGCCTCCAGCACTTAATGCCCCTAATCCTCCCAATGATCAGGTGAACCAATCTCAACTACCAACTCAACCAGTTGCCAATCCACGAAACACACGTAATGATGCAAATCCCCCTAATGTGAATGTTATTTATGTTAATGACATACAGTTGAGAAATTGAATTGTGCAAACTACACCAGTAGAGAAAATTCAAGAAAGAGGGGAAGAAAATGAAAGTTCAACTGAAAAAAAAACCTTGGAGGAAGAACAAACTGTCATTCAAGCTCCCCACCCTAAGAGATTGAAGGAAGAGAAAATCACTCCTGAAATCCCTCCACCTAATCACATGAATGTAATTGATTCTCAACTTCTTAGAGAGTTGAAAAAGATTAACATTGAGATACCACTATTACATGCAATCAAAGATATACCAGAGATAAATCGGTTAGTTAAATCCCTTTGCATGAAAACTCCAAAAGGAAAAATAAAATGCCTTCAACAATTCAAGTAGGGACAAAACTTATTCATGTGTTATCAAGAAGACTGCTTCCATAGAAATATAATGATCCTGGTAGCCCTATAATAACACTGAGTATTAATGGAATTGAAATATCAAATGTTCTAATTGATTTAAGAGCTGCCATAAATGTTATCACATCTGATACATTATAGAAACTTGGGATGACAACTATTCAACCAACAACAACTGTTCTACAGTTAGCTGACCAATCTACCAAAAAACCAAAGGGTATAATAGAATAAATCATGGTTACCATAAACACATGGGATTATCCGATTGACTTTTTAGTTCTTAAAGCTAGAAAGAAAGATTTTGGATATCCAATCCTCTTAGGCAAACCATGGTTGGCTACTACTGTTGCTTTAATTTATTGTAGATCAGGAAGCATGATCATATCAAATGGTCAAAAACAAAAAGAATTTTCCCTCTACCTACCAAAAAAATTGTCAATTCAAGCAAACACTCAACTTTGGGTGGATGAAGATTTAGAGTTGGAAGGTGATGGTATTGTAGAGTTAGCCATGGTTACTACAACTGAACATGTTCAAGAATGCGAAGAACAAGATTTAACTTCATAAATTGAAAGAGGAAACTGTCAAACAACATTACATGGACAACACTCTTGTCCTCTAAATACTCTTATTGAGAAATTGATAGATTCCACCAAAGACACCAAAGATATTACAGTAGCTGGAGATAAACCTCTCAATATCAATTCATCCTTATCCCCAATGCAAGAACAAGAATTGAAAGACACTTTAGAAAAACACACTGAAGCATTTGCTTGGGAATATACGGATATGAGAGGGATCCATCCTTCAATATGTAGTCACGACATTTACACAAAAGATGTAAGACCAATCAGACAAGGACAGAGGCGTATCAATCCTGTTCTTCGTGACATTGTAAAAAAAGAAATAGAGAAGCTGCTCAAAGTAAGATTTTGTAGACATGGAAAATATACCGACATACTTGATCCTAATTACTAACATCGTTTCATCCTAAATCACCCTTCGGTCTAACCATTTAATCGAATAAATTTATTTGATTAAATTCATCAATTTTCCTCTCTTAATTAAATAAATCATCTTATCTAATTAAGTCATTCTTTCTTCTTAATTAAATCAATGTATCTGATTTGATTGACCCTATATCCATATTTAATTAAATAATTCATTTTATTTGATTAAATCTCTAAATTCTATCCATTAAATTAAATAAATTAAAACCTTCTTTAGTTTAATCTAACTTCATCTGCTTAGTCAAGTAAATAAAAAATCTTTATTTAATTAATCTTGAAATCATATTCTTCTCATATTTGATTTAAATCAATCCATAAATCTAAGTCAAATTTGTCACATCAGCTAATCTCTCATTAAATTAATTAACCTTGATTAATTTAATCTCCTTTCTTGTCCCATTCTCTATCTTTTGCCATTTGCACATGAAAATAGATTTAATTTATTTATTAAATCTCTATTTTCTCTCAACATGGCATAATGGAGGAATATTCTCTCAAATTTGAATTCAAAATCCAAGTGGACTTTGTCCTTCCAACAAGACATTAACTTCACCTAATAAGTTGTTTTGCCTTGAGCCAAGTGGCATTTAAGACATTCATTTTCCCTCTTACATGGCATTTCGCCATTTTCAAATATCACCTAATTGCATTTATGAGCACATTCATCAAAATGTGCACATCCCTCAACCATTTTCATCTTGACAAGTGGCACCTTGCCATTGGTTGAATTTTAGTCCCACATTGCTTCATTTTGGGCATTTATCCAACTTGTCAATTTATAAATAAGAGGTCTCTTTCCTCATTTCATCATCCACAACTTGAGTAAACTTACTATACTCAAATTCATAGCAATCTTCATCCATCTCATTGAGCTTTATAGCTAGGTTATGCAGATTTTATCTTGGAGCACACTTCAATCATCAAAAAAGTGGATCACAATCTTCATCAAATCATCAAAGCTTGCATAGGAGTTGGGAAAGGGCCAATTTCCACATCAAATTGGCACCAAATCCCCCATAAGATCAAGAGTTTGCATGTTCTCAATATGATTTAGTTTGTTTTTATCATCTTTCATTGTGTTCTTGTTTTATTCATATTTTGAGCATAGTTAAATGGATTTTATGGCGAATCTTGGTCTTAACTTAGTGACCATTGATACTACTATTTTAGCATGTTTTAGCTCTTTAATTAGATGTTAATGATGGAGCAAAGACAAACTTAGTGACCATTGATACTACTATTTTAGCATGTGTTAGCCTAGTAACATTGGAAATGTAAGGCCATGCTTTTACTTCTATATGATTTAATGCTTATACGATTAAATGATAAAATCATAATATTATTATATGCCTAGATTATATTTACTTAACATACACGATCTTCATGTCTTTTGTTATTAGTTGAATTCATGATTATATACTTACATACCTTAAATTGTATTTACTTTTCATATATTTTTTATCCATACTCTTATTTAGTTCTAACTACGAAGTAAAAATAAGAGTTGTTATCTTTTGATTGGACAACAATCATTGTTTGGAGATAGTGTTATTATATTTAAATTTAAATGGAAGACCAAAATAAACATAACAAGGTTATTAGTATTGAAGTTTAGACATGAGTTAGCAATAAACATTATTAGTATTCGCTTTTAATTTTGGGCTAAGAGTTAAAATGGAAGGTAAGAATTGAGGTATATATATAGGTATGCAATAAAAAGATATATAATTTAGAGGATAGTGGTAGAGCAAAGAATAGAAAAAGAAATAATGATAATGAAGTGTACACTTTTAATGAATATAAATAATTAGTTATATTTTAAAGGAGCAATCATATTCATATACTAAAGGAACTTAATTAATGTAATAGCTATGTTGTAATTTCTTGGGGGTTTCTAAATATTTTTCTGATTTGTTCCACCATAGAGTACATGTAATTGAAGTGCAAAAACTCCAAATTATGTTTCCAAGTTTTAATAAATGAAACAGAGACTTTAAAGCATATATTACACCATCGAAAAACTTGAATCAATTAACACATGCCTAAATCACCAAAGCCCAAGGGATTCTCAGGAAAATTTATTCCACATTCCTAGTAAAGTAATAGTAAAGATATTGAAGAATGAATATATCAAGGAATTGTATATCTAGGTAAAATAATTTACTTAAGGATATAATTGTATACACTTAAAATTGGTCTAGAGAATTTAGTTAAATACATGTTATTTAATTAATAAATATTTAATTCCTCTACTTATAAATAAATCAACAAATTTATTTATATAGTTCACTTTCTTTATTTCTCCTTATCTTAAATCATTTTCTTCATGTTTTAATTAAATAAACAACTTTAATTAGTTTGTTTGATTTAATTAACTCCCTCTTATTAAATTTGAATTTTATATTTGAATTTAGTCACATTTCTACTAACTTCTCACCTTCCACCTGATCATGTGTCTCATGACATTAAATATTCTTAATATTTAATTGGCATTTATCTTCAAAAAATTCTAACCAATTTTGAGACACTTGGCTTTCGCCTCCCTTTGATTCCTCTTCACACTTGGCAATTTGTTCTACTAAAGGGAACACACTCCTTGATTCTCTCTAACCTCTTCATCCTCAACCATCCATCTCTCCAAATCAAATCTAGGTCGTTGAATCCTGCCACATAAAATTATGCCTTGGAGAAATCTATAAATAGAGCTTCATTTACAACATTTCATATAGAGAGCTTAGCATAATTAAACTCAGTAGAATTTTAGAGAGCATTGTCATTAGCATCATCCTAGTATTAGCATTCTAGTATTTGCATCTTAGCATCATTTAGTTTTATCATGGCTTTACCATTAGCTGCATCTTAATTTTTGTAGCTTAATCATATCATTTCCATTATCAATATCATAGCAGCATCTTAATCTTAGCTTATCATTTACAGCTAGTTAGCAATCAATCATGTAGGAAGATTTCTTTTGTTTCTAGCATCTCATTCTTAGGGGGGATGAATGGAGGAAGCTTGAGCACATTTTGATCAATGTGCAAGTTAGTTTCCAGCATCTCATTCTTTTGTTTCCAGCTAGTTGTGAATGGAGGAAGCTTGAGCACATTTTGATCAATGTGCAAGTTTGAAATTTGAATTCGATGAAATGACATGTTTAGGGGGATGAAAGAAGAGAGTTAATGCTAGGTTGACTTGTGTAAGAGACATGTAAGAGCTCATAAATGCCAAGTTGGAGGACAAGTCCTTTTGGGGGGAGATTTTCAAACTTGGAGGAATATTCACTTTTTTTATGCCAATTTGAAAGTAAATAGGGAATTATTAAATAAAATAAATGATTTAATTATGCAAGTTGCAAAATCTAGAGGATTGGAGTGATTAGGATTAAATTAATCAAGATTTGACTAATTTAATGAGGGATTAGTTGATTTGACCATTTTGACTTAGATTTTTGGATTTAAATAAATCAAAATGAGAGGAATAATGATTTTAGAGGTAATTAAATAAGATTTTATTTATTTAATTAAAGAGGATGGTGCTAGCTTTAAATCAAATAAAGATTAAGTTATTTAATTTAAATGAGATAACTTTAGAAATTAATTAAATAAAATGAATTATTTAATTAATATGAGATGATGACTTAATCAGATAAAAAATGATTTATTTAATTAAGAGATGAAATGTGATGAATTTAATTAAATAGAGATTATTTAATTAAATGATTAGCAGAGAGATGATTCAGGATGAACTAGTGTTAGTAAAATCAAGATTAGGTGCATGTACATTTTATGTGTCTACAATTACAATAAAGAAGGATACTTCAGTTGCATGACTTTCTAAGTTAGTATTTGAAAGGAGGCATTGTGGATTACAATAGCTCAAGAAAGTCTAGGATTCTCAACTGCGTATATATAGTGTCAACATCATCTCAAGTTTACAATTCCCTAGTTGACAATTTAATGAAGCCCCCTTTTGAAAAATGAATTGCTTAATTTGAGATCTGTAGGTTTGTTAAGTCATATGTATGCTATCTATATCAGTTAATTATACATTAGAAGAGGCTCTAAATTTTTGGTGTTGTTGTCAGGGATGGTGCTAAGTTTAGAATTCCTAATTATGTTTTAATTCATTTTCATTTTTCAATACAACAGTTATGATTAGTATACATTTTAAAAATTTACCCTAAACTACTCACTAATAGTGTGCAGGAGAAGCTATCCAAAGCTCAAAATACTATTGTATGCGGAGGCAGAGAGACACTTTGGGAAGATTTCTCTCCTTGAATCAAGAAGAATTTGAAGATAGTGGTGCAAAAGAAGAATCAATACAGGGAATCAACATTATAGAATTACCTCTCACACCATTACCTACTTCAAACCTAGGGAGGAATCTCATAAGGCATCTTCACATTATGGTAGAGGTACTAGTGGACAATCTAACAAAGCCTGTTACATTCGAGTTTCCAATCACAAATCAAGAATGAGCATTTTCCCTCAAGAGTATACCCCCTCGACCTTGCCAAACTCTTATGGATTGATTACAAAGGATCCAAACACCTTTTTTTTTTAATTTGATGTTCTATGCATAAGTTATGGTTACACCATAGATGCTCATAGATTAAAACTCTTCCCAGCCACATTGAAAGATGTTGCTTTGTGGTGGTTCATGGAGATAGGAAGAAATGTAGTACCAAATTGGGAAACAATGAAATAAAAATTTAAGGAGGATATTATGGGATTGCAACAACTCAAGCAAGGTCCACTTGAGGTACTACAATACTCCTTGTAGTTTAGATTATTATTTATAATAGATGAATTATTAAATTGTATTTATTCGTTTACAATTAAATTGAATTGTTGAATAATGATTTTATGTCATTGTAGTAAATTGCAACATAGTTGATTCGTTAAATTACTCTATTCACAAGAGTAGTTGCCTGAAGTAGTTATTATAGTTACCCACAACAATTTTTATTCATCTAAATTCATTTCTAGATAGAGTTATTTCAATCAAGTTGCTTTCAATTATATTTTATTTTTTAACTCTTTATACACAATTGATTAGGACAAGTTAGGATTATTAGTTGCACATATAGTTCCAACATCATCCAAAGATTATAATTCCATGGTTGATAAATTAAATAAAGCACCTCTAGGATAATGAATTGCTTAATAAGGGATCCATTGGTCTGTTAAGTTATATGTATGCATTGTCTACATCAATTGATTGAGCATAGATGAACCTATACAATCATAAAAAAAAATTAACCAAGTTTGGAGTTCCAAAACTAATTATTGTTGATAATGATATGTTCTACAGGTTAAAATAAATGCAAAATATGTGTCCCAAGTTTGGTATTGACTTGGTACATTCTTCCCCTTACCACCCAGGCTAGAGTAATGGACAAGATAAGTCAAGTAATAAGAGTTTGATGAAGATCATTTGAAGGACTTTGGATCAAAACAAGAAGAGATGGGATGACAAACTAAAGTATGCCTTATGGGCTAATAATTTTTTTTAAGGAATTTATTGGATGCAACCCATTTGAGTTGGTTTATGATGCAGTCAGCTTGAAGCTACTTGCATACTAGCTATTGTCATATATTGATGATAATTAGTGTGATGCTATATCTCTCTATGTCATGACATTAATAGAATTAGATGAGAAACACAGAGCAACTCGTGAAAGAAATAATCAACATAAGAAGATTATGAATAATTTACATGATAAGAAGACATCACCAAGAGAGTTCCAGGTTGGTGGTTTGGTTTTGATGTAGAATACCAAGTCTAAAGATAAGGGGAAACATAGAAAATTTGAAACCTTATGGTTTGGACCATATAGAATAGATGAGAGGTATAACTTTCATGTATGAACAACATCTAAAAAATTACTTCTCATAAGTATTGGTGCTTTAAAAAAATTATTGGTAAGTGAATTTCTTCATCTTCCATTTTGGTATTGCTTCCAAGTAGTCTTGTTTCCCTAAATGATTCAAGATGGTTTTTCTCCATACTAAGTTTTGATGGTCTATCAAAGATTCTTAAATTCTCAGTGTGCCTATAAAAGACACATGTCTCCAACCAGAACCACTATTGGGACTCAGATTTGTAGTTACCCTTTTTAACTAAGTCCCTTTCCTTTTTTCTACCTTAGCCATTTTTCCAAATCTTATAATCAATCTAAGAAATTATTCATGGGTAGTCATTTGTCAAAATTTCTTAACACCAGTGGATAAAGAATAAAAAATTAAGTCAAGTTCCTTTAGAAGTTTTACAAAATTCCTTATGGTTAAAAAGTTGTGCTCTTGTAGGTTTTATCTTTTCATCTGGTTCAATCCATCTGACATGTGAATGTCCTGTCTAGATGGATTTCATTGCTAATATGTAATTCTAGTCTATTCTCCCATATGGTGTAGTTCGCCATGTTTTTCTCACAAGGCCTTAAGTGCTAAAAATTGACTACGTCTCAAACTTGTGGGAATCCTTCTTCCATTTTAACTTCACCTCCTGATCCTTCACATATCCATTTTAGTTGGAATCTCTCACTTTGTGGGAAAACCTTGCCTAATCAGACATTTACGATCATTTCCATGTGAAATAGCCCATCCCACATGTTGACCTTTCTCTTGCATTTTCCACTTGCCTACCAAGTTCCCACAAGAACATTCCAAATTTTACTAAGTAAAATCTTGTGGGTAGATGGAACCCATCTTCCTCTCTATAGACATTTACAAGTGAACCTCTTCTTTCATGTGCCAATGTCTAGTTCACTTCAATTTCTTCACACCATTCCATTTGCAGGTTTTTCCTTTGCATTTGAACTTCGCCTTTATAAGTTTCTTCATATATTTTGAATATTTTTTCTTGTAAACTTGATCCACTTCATTTCCCCATTTATGTACGTTGATGATTCCCTACTGATCTCATCTGACCCTACGTACATCATCATGATGTTGTCATATTTGAGCTTTCCAAGCCATCTCATTTCCACTTTCTTCTAACATCATGTTGATCTCACTTGTGGGACTTTCCATCCAAACTGGATATATTGTTTACTTTGCAGATGCACTTGGTTTTCCCACATGCACTTGGAGGTTAGTTTTCCACAGTGATCATGATAGAGCCTTTCGACCCACAAAAGGAAATTCAAGACCAAAAAGACTAAGGAGATGCATTCTGGGTGATCTAATCTGAACCAAATATATTTATTAGAGGTGTAGTTGCACTTGCACTTGGATTTCCTGCAAGAACCTGATAGGGGTAAAGTTCTTGATTTTGATCTAGATGACCCTTAGAATCCCACAATGCATTATTTCTAGAGCTTCAATGATCTAAATGTCATGATTTTTTACTATGATTACTTCTCAGAGGATTTTCTATGAAGATCAAAGTGCCAATGGTGATTCTTCCAACAACTAATAATTTATGATGCGACTCTAGGTATTTATTTTGGTGCTCGTTGTGTTTCCCTTCAAATTTCAAATTGACCCACCACCATTACTACTAGTCGCATCCATGTTTCATCTACCAACATTGATGGCATCACTCCCTCACCCAACATAAGTTATTGCAAATTCCCTTGATCAATTTGATGCATTGGATTTGGGGGGAATTTTTATCAAATGTTGATTGGATGTTGTTACTATAATCGGTCCTAGGGTTTCTCTTTTCACTAGGCTTTATTGGTATTTTGGCTATCAATTTGAGGAGGGGATGGTACATGAAAGAAGAGGAATAATCAAAAGAAGCAGAAAGTGTAGAATATTAAAGAATAGTTATAGGGGCACATTGTTTCTAAAAGACTGTTGTAAGAATGTTGTAATATCATTAATTTGTTAAGTCTCCATTATTCTGTATGTAAACTCAAAGAATATATCATATTTAACCTATTTTCTTTAGCACATTTGGTGATGCGAATGTAATCAATATTAGAGAAATTTAACAAAATTCTAAGTTTTTTGTATGAGTTGCAATAACTCTTTTATAAATGATTGCATATGAGTTCAAGTAGTTTAGTAATGTAGACTATGTAGATAGCTCTTTGAATGGTTTCTTTGATGCTTCATATAAGTAGATTGTATCATTTTTTTTCTTGTTGTGTTTCCTCTTTGTTGATTGTGACTCTATTGCCTAAGATAAGGAATTGGTCTCTTGTATGTTCTTTATTCACACACATCAAAACAAATTTATAAAATCATTCATTTTTAGTTTCTTTTTGTGAGTTCATGACGTCATTGTTTGTAAGGAACATAGAAAACTATTATCTATGAACCATGATGTTAGGAATTATAAGTAGGGAATAAGGGATGAATTACCAAAAATGGAGTGAGACAACAAGAGTTTAATGTGGTCCGCCCAATTCTCAAGCTACGTCCACAAACAACAATCCATTTATTAATTAATTCCCATCCAATGAAATTTACAATAACTTGCAACAATAGCTGCAACTTGCAACAAACATGTCACATGATTTCCACTGCTCTATTTTTCAATGCACATTTCTATGTGAGCCCAACGCAATACCCATGTTATCTTTGTTTGTTACTACCCCTAAACTACAACTTCTCTGCACATTTCACATACCCTGCAACAGCAAAACTAAACACCATGCGACTATTTGAATTCTCACATGCACTATGCTGCAACTATTCAGATCGTGGTTGGTTTCCAATGTGCATCAATAAACTATCATTATTTAGAGAAGTTATACAACTATTTATAACAGAATTCAAGCGAGCAACTGATAACAAATTCCTTTAATAAAATTAACTAGTTTTTGCTTCAGGGGTGATGCCCCTGAGCCCTCAGTAAGGGGTGTTTCCACTAGACCCCACTGTGGGCTATGCCCTCACGCCCCTGCTAAGGGGATAATACCCCTCGAACCCTACAAGAGGGGATCTTCCCCCTTTCATTCCCCCATTAATTGATTTTTTTTTTTTGGGGGGGGGACACATCGAGTGAAGTGGGGAAAATTTAAACATCAAGTTGGATCAAGCTCCACATAACAACACGTGAAGCTCACCCCACCTTACACATGTTTCCAAGGTGTATTATCAACTATATAGGGGTTATCAATAGCTAATCTATTTATTCCAAAGACGATCTTTGGGGATAATTAGATATGTTGGGTTTATCTGTCATTTACATTATTGTTCTTTATCTTAAGTTATTTTCATACCTTTCTAGGTAATACCCCTAGGAATACCCTCCTGATTTTAAGTTGAGCTCAAAGTGCAGAAGATATAACACACTCTTGTTGAGTTATCTTAGAATCCTTCATCATTATGTTGATGAAATATTTTACCCATGTGATGACAACCCTAGCCCTGTGAGTAGAATTTGCTCTAAGAAGAGGAGTGGTGATTCTGAGACCTAACAACTATCTTGAATTTTTTTTTCAATATTAATTTTTACTGATTTCAAGAAAAAAGTAGCCACTTTTGATCTCATTTCATGCACATACCCAAATTTGAAGTCATATATTTAAATTTATATTGGTTTAAGATTGTACATTGCATCAAAACAATTCCTTTAGAGAATATTAAATTATTTTAAATGATATATAATTAAATTATGTACACTAAAAGGAATCTACTAATGGAGCTCAAATAACCCAAAAATGTAAGATGTAGACTCTTTCCCAAGAACTTAGAGTGCACATCCATAATTATTAGGTATCTATAGGTATGAGCTAGATCAATTCATGATCCAATCTCTTTATTAATTATTTTAGTTTAGAGTATATTAATCAAATCCCTAAACTCTATTTTAATCACCCCAAAAAAATCAATAATAATATTAGTTTCATTATTTCTATCAAGTAATTTAAGTTCATTTCACCATTTTTACTCTTACAAATAAATTAAATTACTTTAGTTATTTATTCATTAAAAATAGCATAGCTTTCATTTCATATTTTTAGAAAATTATCTTAAATTAATTAATTTTTAAACAAACATTTATAAATCAAGTCAAAGTATACAATTTTTTTAGAAAAAAAATTAAAATATAAAAAACAAAATAATTATCTCTAATGTCTTCAAAGTTCAATGCAACACGATGCACCATTTAAAATAACATCCACAACAATAATAAATACCAACACATCATCCACTTAGTGGCTTGAACTAGCATGACCTTGAGAAGTCACGTGTGCCAAATTTTTGTATATACATAATTAATAAATTATCTAAATTGAAAAGTTTTATTTTCTTGTTTATCTTTATTTTGTTTCTCTCTTTTTCTTTAACTCCCCCCCTTTCAATTATTGGTGGTTCTTATAACCCCACAAAATATGTCTATATTTTCCAGAAATTAAATATTCTTAGGGTGTCTATATAGACAACTTAGAGCATTAAGTTTTTTTTTTTTTTTGAAAAATGTAATGAGGAATTTAATACCCCCATTGAAACATTACACCTAAACTCTCCTTGTAGCAAAAACTATACTAATGATGTTTTGAGCCCTCACCCACATCTCTTGACTATTGACTAGATCCACTTACAATTCCCCTCCATCCTCTCAAGATCATCATTTCAATGTAAAAGTGGCATGTTAACATGGTTGTACTAAACTATGAATGTTTAAGTTATAAAAAATAACTACTAATACAAGTGTTACGCTAACTTAGTTTAGCACAAAGGAGGATGTTGCACCCCAAAATCATGATTCTTGGTTATTAAGCTACATGCATGTGTTTCTTTATGAAACCACTTCTTTTTAGTATATTTTCAAAATCTAAATTTATTTATGATTTGTACCCCTAATTAATATGTACAACTACACTAAATTATTTCACTAAATAAAATAGTCATAAAACTTCTAGCAATTTATCAAAAAGATGAAAACCTAATACTAAAAGAGAATAAAAGGTCCAAACTAATCATAGTTCAATGGTGAAGATACATATCTTATATACAGGCCTAGTCATTCCATTTGTTTTGTAATCTCTATTTTTTACAAAAATATGTTGGCTTGCTAAGTACATTTTTAAAAATAATATAATCATTGAAAATCAAAAGTAATCATTTAGAAAAGCTATTGCTTTAAAAAGAAAGATTTGGAAATAAATGCATAAAAATGATAAAAGAATTAACATTGCAAACCATATTTCATATCTTATCATCGAGATAAATGATAGAATTAAAAATTGAGGTTTTTTATATAAATAACTCCAATATATCACGAGGTAAAAAAAAAATTATAAACGATAAAGGGGAAGTAGTGGCTCACAAAGCATTAATTATAATTCACAGTGCATTATTTTATTAGTTTGCAAATGATAGGCTTCCATAAGTCACTTAGTTATGATCTTTTAACTCTATTTAGGTTATTGGGATGCATTCAATTTGTATATCTTCCCTTAATTTTCTTGTCATAAAGTGACCTTTAATCAAAATTTGTGTCATCACAATACAAATTTGTGAATTATCTATTGTTTCAGTTTTTGTTGTTGTCATAATTAATGTTTAAATAATATTTTCTTATTCTTTATATTGGAAAACTCATCTTGTTTCTCCAATATAAAGACAACAATATGTAGTAAACCCAATTGCTTAACTTTGGATATAGTAAATCTTTTGTCAATTATATCATGCTACCATTTTTGTTTTGAGGTATAAATTTACATTATTATAATTGTATTTGTTCCCCATATTTATGAATGTTTATAGAATATACTTCATCATATAGTCATTTATTCTTAGACACGTCAAATAGACCTTGTTTTCAAGTTGATGTGGTCATAACATGCTATCCAAAAATCTCTAGTGGTGAATGTATAAGAATACATGTCTTATATCAAGTGATAAAATATGATATAATCAAACACAAAGATATAGATATATGTGAGTTCTTTGTCAAGGAGGTGAACCACAACCTTTCCTTGTTAACAATGCATTCATAGATTGTATAAATTCATTTTTTGAGTTCTTTAGTTAATTTTTTGTTCATAAATATGTAATAGAGATAAGAATGAAATTCATTATTATTTTATTATGAAATTATTTTATATTATTATATCAACACAGGTGATTTATCATCCTTTGTAGAAGAAAATATATGTTTTACAAACCTTTTTCATTTAAAAATTAACAATTTTGATGATAAGAAATAATTCATAATGATTTATTCTATTTATTTATACAAATATTTGTATTATTTTATATTAATTTTTTGATAAATAATATTATTATATCAAAATTTATTGTTAAATTGTCATTATCATCATAATGGAGTTCCCCACATGTTTTGGGATTGTGGAATACAACCAAAATAACTTAATTGCAAATATAGTGACAAAATATATGTCCCTCATAGTTTGAAAAATCGAATGATTGATAAATGTTTTTTTTTCCATAGAATAATGATAAAATCATATTAATATATATAACAAATTATAAGTGACTTGACCCAAAGCACTCTTTATGGCATGAAAAGGAAGAACAAAGAAGATTATTGTCTCTTAGCTGATTTTAAAATATTTATTGTAATGAAGACTATAATTAAAGTTAACGTGGCTAGTGATGAAAAGAATGCATTCCCATAAAAAGTAGCATTTCCAAAGTGAATGGGAATATATTGGTATTTTAAAAAATACCATGATAAGTTATGCTAATAAAGTAATATAATGTAGTGTTTAATTTTCTAAGGGATGAAGATTAGGTCTTTTATTTGATTTATCTGGGTTGATTAATATAAAAAAATTATAATTAATTTATATATAAATAATTTGAGAATACGATATTGAAGTCAATGTAATTAAGTTTAATATGATAGAATAGATATATAGATGATATAAATTTGTGTTGGTAATATAGTAGAAAAGAATTGTTGAAATTTTATGAATCATCTCAATGGTTATTTCAAGTGCATTCAAATTGACTATAGATATTGATAAGAACAGTCTTATATCTTTGATTGACATGCTTTAATAAAAAGGAATTATTGATGAAACTTTTGACACATCAACTTAGTGAAAAGAAAATGAATTATAGTAATAAAAATGTTTTTGTATAATTATAAGAGAGTAAAACATGTAAACAAGTATTCAAAATCTACCATAAAAAATATTAGACAAACATACCATCAAGATGAAACATGATATGTACCAAAACCCTCCATGAGGCAAAAACCTAGCCTCCAAGAGCATCCACACTCAATATGTTATTCAACAACAAAACATTACAAAGTCTCCATGAATACTTCTAAAATATCAAGCCCCTCCAATGCATCCACCATGTGTCAAAGCATAATGACTTGTCATACAACCATACATCCTATTTTATGCTTCATGTATATGTACTATTTAAAACAGCTCGATACAAATGGAAACCAACCTCAACCTCTAAAGATGTGATTTCTTTTATAGATTCAAAATCATATAAAACCACTAAGTGGTATTAGCTAAAGTATATATCTCAAAACCATGAGAGAAAAAACCATTGACCCCAGCCTTTACTTTTTTATATTATTTTTTTAATATTAAATATTTTCCTAATGTGCAACCCAAACATAAAACATCCAGCCAATGTTAAAATGCAACTTTACAAGTGGGCCTAAATAAATAATTAATATGACTAAACACGCCTATGAAGATGCACCAAAAATAAATATTTATTTTACATAATTTAAATAATCATTTTCTTGCTCAAGGTGTACAACACCCTTTTTCCTAACTTTCTCCCAATTGTTGCATAGATTGTATAAGGTTCAATTGATCAAATAAATCATCATAACCATGCATGAAACCACATGAATTTCCAACATGCCCTCATTCTCTATCAAGATACCTACAATAAAATCTAAGATGACCATCATATTAAGCGAGAACTCTCATCCTTCAACATGGAATCTATGGAAGAAAAATAACAAGACAGGGTGATAATGTGCCAATTCAAATAACACAATCATCATATCCAAGTGATCACAAAGGTTCCAAGATGTTACCACAGAAAAACAAGATACATAAAAATAGAAACCATAATAAACTATAATACATCCAATCATCCATGCTTCTAAAGTTATTAAAAACATTAGTATAATTCATACCAATAGCATGTCAAATTCATAAACCATAATCATAAGCTCCCTATATAAAACATATCAATAAAACACATACATATTTGGGAACTACCATTGCATAGGTAATGCCAAAACTGAAAATAGATCAAGGCATACAAAGTCTTTTAAAACCTTATTGCAAAAGAAACAATAACCATAAAATGAATGTTGAAACTTGTTCATTTGCACTTGCCTTTGAAGAAATATTCTTTTGAAACCTTCATTGTTGCCTTTGTGAGGAATACTAATTTTTTGAGTATTACTCTCTCTTCTTTGAACTATCACCGTTGATGGAGCCTTTGAGCACATTTGTATAATTTTTGGACTTTTCCTCATTTATCTTCTTCAGTAACTATGTAGCCTTAGAGCTTGAGCCTTCTTTGATTGTATTATGTTTCTCTTCATAACCAAGACCTTTCTTGATAAAAGGAAATCTTTGGGAGTTTATAATATCTTCCAGAATTTCAGAGCTCTTTTCGAACTTCATGCTTCGATTTAATTAATTGTTCGATTTTTTCAAATCCTTCCTTATGGAAACAACTTCAAGCTCCAACTTCTCACACTCTAATTCCTTTGCATTTAGGTGATCTCTTATAAATTATTCAATTCATTTTGATTCCTCAATTTGAATCTTTGGATCCATGATCACCTTTTTTTATTCTTTAAGATTTTAAGATGATTTTTCTTTAGTATTTTTGTCTTCTTGAAGTTGTGACTTTAGTCTTGAATTCCTTTTCTTGAGCTTCTTGATCTTATCATAGGAAATTTTGAGTTCTTTCTTAAGATCCTCTTCTTCGTCATCTTTGGTATGTTCTTCTTTCAAATCTCTTTCTTCTTTCCTTTTGTCTTCATCATCCTTTACCTCCATCACCATGAATAATATCTCTTCTTTATCGCTATCAGAGAAGCTTCCACTACTTTCTTCGGATGAGATATTGTTTCTTGAATGTACAGACTCTTTTTATGCCTTTGGAAGTTCTTTTCTTGCTTCCCTCATGCACTCTTTTTCTTGCTGTGATGATATTTCCTTCCTTTTCTTTTATTGTATTCTTCTTCGCTCTTCACTACTTTCACTCTCAACTTATGGACATTTAGAAGAAAAATGACATATTCTACCACAATTGAAACATTTAAGAGTAGACTTACCTTAATGTTTGTCAAGTCATTTTTTGTGCTTTCTTACAAGGTGTGCTTCTTCTTCATCACTTAAACTTTCACTTGATATGTTTCTTTTGTTCTTCATCTTCTTGGATTCTTTAAAGATGGCTTCCCATTTTGATGGATTCTCCTTCTTCATCCTCATCTCGCATTCCTGGCGATCCCATACAACTCATCCATCTTCAAGGTGTCTAGATCCTTCATTTCCTCAATGGTTGAAACTTTTGCATCTATCACAAGGAGAGATCTTAAGATCTTTTACACAATTATTGCATCCTCAACCTCCTCTCCAAGACCATAGATAGTTTTGACAATTTCATTTATGCGAAGTAGAAAGGCAGCAATATTTTCTTCATCCTTCATCTTCAAACTCTAAAATTATCTCATGTGGGTTTGAAGCTTGACCTTCTTAACCTTGTCATCTCCTTCATATATATTTTTTTAACTTATCCCACTTGTACTTAGCTAATTTGTAATCCATAACCTTAACAAAATTCGATTTGGATAATCCACACGAAATTGTATTTTTGGCGTTGGCATTGTTCTCACTTTCCCTCTTTTCAACTTGATCTATTATTAGGGTTGTAGGGGGAGTGTAACCAACTTCAACGGATCACCAAATATCATATCCTAGAGCATTCAAATAAGCTTCCATCCTTATGCTCCAAAAGGCATAATTTGATCCATCAAATAGTGGTGCCCTACTTAAGGAAAACCTAAATCCTTCGACCATGTGTGCTTCCAAGATCTACCTTCAAGTCATTAGGCTAACTCCGAAGGAACCGGATCTGATACCAATTAATGAAACACATACTTATATTGAGATGGGGGTGAATCAGTATAGATCAAAAACTTTACTTTTCATAACTTAATTAATCACAGCAATATTACTTAAAAACTTAATCATCCATAGCAATACCATTCATGCAAGATCTAGCAATTAAGAACACACACAAGAGACACACAATTTTACGTGGAAACCCTTATAGGAGAAAACAATGACAAAATATTGTTTGTGTTAATCTTCTTACAAAATTTTTAGGCACCAACCCACTGGAGACTCTAATCCCCGCCACTGAGCACCAACCCAGTAAGAGACACCAATCTCTTCTAATAAGAGGCTCCAACCTCTTGATCTCCTCGGTTATGAGGCTCCAACCTCCAAGCAAATAATATGATAATGTGTTTGCAACTTCCTCTTAGATCTGCCCTTAACAATTACTCACAAATTTGTAATATAATCACTCATAAATTTGCAATGTAGTCTTCTAATTTGATTGCCTTTAACCTTCTCACAACCCTCTATTTATACCTTCCAAAATGCCTCTTCACCCAAGGGAGGTGACTCCTCCAAGAGGGGTCGGCCTACTAACACACATAATTTTCATTTATTTTCCAAATTTTGGGTGCACCATTCTAAGGGGGGCCATCCCTCTTAAAAATAAATTTATTTATTTAAAACTTTTAAATTCCACTAAATTGGGTGTCACACAAAAGGAGTTCGACCCACATTGCATTCATTTTTATTTGATTATTTTGGACACCAAATTTAGATTCATGCATCAACCCTCACCTTTGACATCAATGACAATAATTTTTCAACACAAACATCCTTTGTGATATGAAAAATACTATTTGCAGCTTGTAGATCCACTCAAAACTTACCCTCAACCTATGCACATAAATTCTTCTTTTTTCCAGAGATAGGATACTTGGTACTATAGTCTTGAGTGATCAAACATCAATATAAAGGTGTTGGAAATGTCTGCAAACAAGATTCAAAAGGAAGAGACAGCAAAAAATGAAAAATGAATCATAAGTAAACTATTGGTGCCCTAAACATTGGCTTAGTCAACAAAGGAATAGCCAATCACAGCCCATCACAAGTCTCCAAGCCATCGTACTTATGGCTTAGTTTTTCCCTTGTAGACATGTGATGGTTATGAGACTCATGATAGGAGAAAAAGCCACCCTTTGGTTAAACAAAACCAACCCATCAAAGTTATCATTTCCCCCAAACTCCAGCTTAGAATTATTATCCAATCAAATTACATCACAATTTTGAGGGCTTTGGAAACATGAAAATTAGTAATATGTGAAGGGCACCTTTCTTTAGAAATAACCCTCAAAAAGAATTTAGGAATTTTACTTTAAAGAGCCATTCAACATCCTTTCTTTTGGAGGTTTATAATTAACATTTGAAAACATTATTTTAGCCCCTCTTTTAATATTTGCACATTTTAAACTTTATGAAATTTGCAACTTTTAATTATTCAGTAAGCTAAACAAAAATATTAGAATCACAAGCATACACAACATTTGGAGGCCATGAAAATTTGCAAAGGGCCATTATCAATTATTTAAATCCTTGTCATGTTGCCAAAAATACATATCAAGAACTATAATTCTAATTGAGTATGGGCTTGTATGGCAGACCAAGAACCTATTTGGATGGTAAAAGACCTATATTTTATTGGATGGAACATTTTTTATTTGTCCCAAGTGAGGTGTCACCCACAAACAAATCTCTTCTTATTTTTATGACCATGGCAACCATGTGGCCTTCAAAATAGTTGAGGAAGCAAGGTGTATAGGCACTTTCTCACCTTCCCTATACATACCAACCACAAGTTGTAGCCCCTGGATGTCATTGTCTTTTCTCCATTCAAAAATTATTTATTTCAAACAACAAAAGACAACATCGATGAAAAACCAAGTGCAATGTCACTCGTTGCTCTTGTTGTTCCTGTGTGTTGCCCCTCTTTTTTGGCTATGAATGGTTTTCTCGGTGCCCCTCTTGGGCATGTCTATCCCTCTCTCTCTCTATTGATATTTCTCGTGGTGTTGCCACTCCTGAGCAAGTTTTGTTGGGTTTGCAAGGCTTTATTCCCTCTATTTATCCTGAGTGAGCGCTTATGCCCTATGTTTCTCCCAAGTCAGCACTTCTGGATGTTGCCTAATTTCCCTTTGTGCCTCCTTTAGTGCCTTTTGTTTCCTCTAGGGGCTACTCTTTCTCTCAGGTAGTCAGATCTGGATCTGTTCACCCCTCTCAGATGTGCCCTAGCCCCTTGTCCAAACCTTCTCTGATTATGGTCTATGGGGAGGATGTGGTTGAGAATGAAGACTACTATCAAAGATTTGGCTTGGTTTACCACTTTGTTAGTTTTTGGCCTTCTCTCCTCAACCTGAATTAGTGGGTTTTGGAGCATTGGTGGGTGTTTCTTACAGGTAAGATTGAACTCTTCCCTTGTGTTAAAGTTTTTTTTGTTATTATTTTTGCTTCTATTCAAGACTATGGTACAGTTTTGGGGCATCTTTGGGCTTGGGGAGTTCACTCTCTTATGCTCAAACCTTGGTCCTCTTCCATCAATCCCATTACCAAACCACTCAAGGTGCATCCGATATGGGTTAGACTCCTGAATCTTCCCCTTCAGTTTTAGGGGGAGACTTGCTTTGAAGTTATTGGTAACTCTATTAGTCACTTTTTGAAAACTAATGTTGTCACTTCCTTTGTGGGCCATTCTACATGTGCTTGGATATCAGTGGATATCGACGTATCTTTGTCTCTCCACGAAGAGGTGGTTTTGTTGGTTAGGGATTGACCCTAGTCCCAACCGATCGACTACGAGGGTCTAGTGCCTTTAGGTTTCGTCATTGTTTTGCTACTGGCCACCTTGCTTTGGATTGTTCTCTTCAATGTTGGAAGCGTGCAAAAACTTGGTAGAAGGATGTGAATGATGATATCCTGAGTATTCCATCTTATGACTCTTATGAGGAGGCTTCCCCCAAGATTTTCGGAAACCTTCTACTATTGGTGTGGATTTGGTTTGCCCTATTGTCCTTGGTGATGCTCATGTGTACACTCCTTCTGCTCCATCGGCTACTCCTGCCTCACCCCTGGTTCCTATTAGGGCTAGCGGTTGTGGCTTTCCTAGTTGTCCTCTTGTTCCCCCCTCTGATGCTCTTGCTATTCACATGAGGGAGTCCCCTGATCTCCCTTGTAGTGGGTGTCTTGATGATAGCATCACTTGGATCATTATTCGTAGGAGTAAAGGGCCCTCCTCTACCTCATATAGTTCTCTTTCTAGTGACTTATTGGTTAATTTTGTTTGTGCAGGGTTGCATCCCTAGCCTCTTATTTATTTTCAGTTCCTAGCTTTGATCAAAATCTTTTTTGGTCTTTGTTTGTTTCCTTTTGTCTCACCTCTGGTGAGGTTTGTTCCTTTTTCCTTAATGGCTGGCATGTAATGGGTACGAGCCCTTCCTTTTTTATCTTAATCAAAACATGGATGAAAAACCACCCCCATATTAACATAAGAAGGGAAGAGTTGGAAACTCTTGTTAGCAAGGCCTTAAAACACTCATTAACACCATCCAATATTATCAATTACTTTTGAAGGACAAGAATTTTGCTATTAAATCGCAATGCACTTTAAATGGACATGAGGCCAAGTGATGCCTTCATATTTGAAGAGGCAATAAACACTATTGGAGTATAAAGTGATGCCATGATAGTGGTAGAGGACCCAAAAGCTATTCTTGTCAAAACTTGCTTATGCATAGCTAGATTTAATGAGGATCAAATAGATAAATTCCTCCTAACATACAATTTTGATCATTGCCATGAATCCAACGATTGACTTATAAGAGGAATGTACACAATTTCCTAATATTCAATTGCAAGACAAACAAAATTATGTTGTTCAAAGTGGTTGCATTAAGGTTGTGCATAGCCCACCAGCCAATGAACAATCAATTGAATCAATGATTTCTATAGACAATGTAGAAGGTTTGAGTTTTCCCACATAAATAAGCTAGCCAAAGTGGTTGAAAGATGTAGCTACAAGTCTAGGGGTGCAGATGAATTTCAATCAAGTGGATGTAAGTCTTTTCATGCCATCAGCACCACAATATGACCTAGCAAAGGTCATTCACTAATTTATGAATGTAAAAATTTTGAATCAATGATTTCTATAGACAATGTAGAAGGTTTGAGTTTTCCCACATAAATAAGCTAGCCAAAGTGGTTGAAAGATGTAGCTACAAGTCTAGGGGTGCAGATGAATTTCAATCAAGTGGATGTAAGTCTTTTCATGCCATCAGCACCACAATATGACCTAGCAAAGGTCATTCACTAATTTATGAATGTAAAAATTTGGGATGTAGAGAATGGGAAATATTTTGAAGATGACAATGCTACAAGTCAACAAGACACTGACTTTGTCTCATCCACACAATGATGAGTTGCAAACAAGTAGGTCACTCAATCCATTTCTAAGGCTTCCAATGCAAAGGGTGCAAGCAAGGTCATAGAGAAGTCGAACTAGGTTGGTTCATCTAAGTAGACAATCATATATGTTAACATCAAATGCATACATTGATATGTTTAATGAACAAGAGGAAAAAAAATGAATGGAAGAATTGCAACAAAGGAAAAGGGATTATATGACAAAGAGGAAAGAAAAACGAGAAGCAAACAAAGAAGAAAAAATTTAGATTTGATAAGTAGCTAAAAAAATAGAAAATATATAAGAGAAGTGCAGACTACGACAATAGAAAGAGGTTCAACAGGAGCATATGAAGATTGCTTAGCAACTGGAGATAGCTCAAAGGTAGGTGGATCAAGTAGACAAAGATAAACGTTTCATTTCAACATTGTCTCCTCTACCACCCTAACATCTCATTTTAATGGACGTGTTCAACATATTGTCCCTAGCATTTTTAGCTCTAAGTAATCTACAAGTCGGGTCTACCCGTAGTTGCTTAGAACAATTGCAACTAAATGCAAACACAAAGCAAGGTTTGCTTACCCATATAGCCAATGGCCTGCAAAATATTACTCAACCAATCACTTCAAATCAACTTGGAAATGAGTCTACTTCTACACAAGATGAACAACCAACTCCTTTTCCTAGCTTTATGGAGAATTGATTAGTACGTCTAATGATATGCAAGTTTTGTTGAATTTAACAAAGTTTTGGGAATCTGTTATACATAATAGAGAAAAATCATTCTGTCATATTATTTTGTTATGAACTTTTTTCAAATTTGACATCTACTAATATACATAATTATATTGAATATTGTGCAATCTATTTTCCAAATTTATTCTAGTGAAAGATTATGTGCTATTTGTTTCATAATATTATTGCACGCAACCATGAAGCTTAAGAAGCATTTTATGCAAAATTATGTGGTTTATATATTTTTAACTCATATATTCAAGGTTCAATTTTTGTGGGTCCAATTTTAACCAACCTCATATATTTGATGCTCTTTATTTTTACGGGCTCCATTGTATATAAAGTGTGCAGTTGAACACATTACAAACAAAGCGACTAATATATACTACTATGCTTGATAGTGTATGAAGACATAATGCAGTAAATTGTTCTCTTAACATGGTTCTATTTGTTTGTGTATTATTGAGAGGTTGCTTAAAACAATTTTCATGTTCGATAAATGTATCAAATAAATACACAACTGAATTGGATATATAAAAGTTTGTCATAGTATATGCAACAATTAACCAATTGACATAAAATAAAATATATATAGAATGAACAATAAACAAGGCATAATGCCTAGTGGGTCATTGCCAAAGTAAAGTCTTATAAAACTTTACCTAGTAGCCATTAAAGAAAAATATTCCAAAAATTGTAATGTGGTAACAAACACAAATTCATAAAACTATTTGATCCATATTTTCTTTTCACTTTTTCACCTTCATCATAGTTTTTGTCGCCTACATCATAAGTGCACATTACCAATAGTTGTAGCAAAGTTAATGTGTAATATAAATAGAAATGTAAACATATCACAAGATAAGCAACCACAATCATAATATAAAGACAAATGTAAATCATATCACTTAAAAATTGATTAGGGTGAAAGCTAATTATAATGGCATTAAGACAAGAAATGTTATAAAATGGATAGTAATAGGAGAACAGTCCATGCATCACAATGTGAATTTGGAACCAAGAAACAATACACTTGGCAATGCTCAGTTATTATATATATAATTATAATGAAATCCTTAATATAAACAATTTAATATACATATAATGGAACACTTAATATAAACAGTTTAATTTACATATAATGAAACCCTTAATATAAAAGGCTTCAATATAAACCATATAAGCATCAAACCTTGATTAAAAACATATTTCTCATGATGTATTTAGAAACATGTAAAGCTCATTCATAATAAAATACCCTTTATAAGCTCATGAGGACTTACACCATTTATTAATTCTGCATATTCATTTGTATTGCCTTTTCCATATCTAGTATAAAAAGTAAATGTTCACTATAATTCATGTAAGGTTATCCACCCCATATTTAGATGAGAACACATGTTTTTGATAAAGGGAAAAACAAATTTTGAAGGGATCTGGAACCAGTGCAAAAAAGACAGCAAGCAACCAACGAAAAAGATCAGCTCCACAACAAGACCAATCAAGAATTACAATTTACACTTTTCTTGTGGGAGCGGAGAATTATGTCGAAAGAAAAGGATTTAACTCCTTAACTGTGATCCAACCTTCTTCCACTTGTGCCGCTTTACCATGCAAACTAGCTTTTTCATGAGTATGAAAGCCAGCAACTAGTGAATTTGGAGATTCATCTTGATTCCTTTGCGCAGATATTCACAGAAGAACCACCAGAAAGGGAAGCCAAAGCACAATCACCTGAAGTGGCACTCTTAGACTTAAAGCCCTAGCATCCCCGCCACGATAGGAGGGGGCGTTTGATTCGAAAGCAACCACTTCAAAAAAACTCTTATTCTGATAGCTTTCTTCTCAACCGTATAATGTTGTTAAGAGGCACCTTTCCACCAAGTAGTTGTCTTAGTTTTTTTCTCAAATCCGCAATGCGCAGCCGCATGTCCAGTATTGAAGCATCGTCTACACCGGAAGGGAATCCCTTCATAATCCAAAGATTGGACCCAAGAGGCTTTAGAAGATTTAAGGACTTTGGCAGGCAGCCCTTTTGAAACATTTATTTCAACCAGAATGCGAGCATAGGTGGAATGAAGAATGTCAGAAGATTCATCATCCACCATCAAGAAATCACCAAGGGCTTCACCCACTTCCTCCAGATGAGAACACATGTTACTATGTTATTATCTTTACATATAGACATGGATAGTGATAGGTATATTATAAAAAAACATATATTGTTGCATGTATATATATGCTACAATATATATATATTGCTAAATTATATTATATATAAGACAAGTATAGCAACTTACAATGAATAGACATGAGGACATACATGAAATTAAGATGAGGAGTCTACAATGAAGATATTAAAATTATTGCTAAGAAATTGATATACAAGTTGATGTTGGAGTTGTCTATGGAGAAGAATATAAACCAACTTTTTGAAACATAATTAGATAACTATGAAACTACACAATTTTTACAAATATATTGTCAATATAGTCCTTATTAGCAATAGGCAACTCCAAATAAAGCTAAAGACAATGTATTCCCACCAAAAAAACATTTTTACTTGTCTCACAAAATCCACAAGATCTTTCCTAGATAGATCTAATTTATGCATAGTTTTACAAAAGGTTTGACCATTTAGATTATATGTGTGTGTACATTATATGTATCTATTGTATATATATTGGATATATTTGTATACATATACATAGATATATTAAAGATACCATGAAAGTTTAATGTTTCAAAATGATTCAATAGGGTACTAAATTATTAATTCATTATATATATGATTAGTAATTGGAGCATTTATGAATTCTTTTGTAGTGGTATCTCACAATTGGGTGCCTATGTGTGGGTATCAAGCGACACCAATTACTTTTTTTAGACGTTTGTGCACATAACGAATCCTCATGTGTTCATCATAACTATCCAAAAACTAAATAACTTTAAGCTCTAAGCCATAAACAAAGAAACTTTAAAAAAAAAAAATTGAAATTTCATGTACCGCACCAATTTTCAACACCTACGAATCAATATTATAAAAAAAATTCTTATTTTTAAACAAAGCTCTTAAAAGAATAAGAGTCCAAACGTGTTGTAATAATCATCGTTATCATGTTTAACTAGATCTTAACTCTCTTAGCCACTGCTAGTATTTATAATAGTAGTTATTATGTTTAACTATCTTTAACTCTTTTAGCCATTGCTAGCACCAAGCAAGCTTTAAAGAAACATGGGATAAACCAGTTGACTGAAGATAAAGTACATTTTTTATCTACATTCGTTTGTTTCAAAGGCACATTTTAAACACGTTTCCTCAAAGATCAAGCATATGAAAGAAATAGTTTAACATAACTGTGCGAGAAAAAATTTGGCTACTTCACAAAAACAAGGGTTTCAAAAGGTATTCTGGAAATTAGGAACAAAGGAAGCAAATGAAGAAAATTATGGCAACACCACAAAAAACAGAAATTAAAACAGCAGTCATATGTAATATACCAATGTCGGAAAGACCTAAATAACACACAAATTATACTTTGCAAAGGTGCTAAGCAAATTGGAATCTGAAAATCTTAAGGACAAACTAGTGAAGATTCTAATACACAATAATAGGAATATGCAGCAGTGCAAGCCAAGATTACACCACAGGCAAAATGCAGGGTACTACCACACCCAAATATTCAGAGACCGGAAAGATTAAAGAAATCTCTATGCTTTAAAGCTTAGAATACTCCTTCAGATAACCACATAACATGCATATAATAAATAAAACAACCATAAAAATAAATCCAATGCAGAATACGGAGTCTTCAACCATCAGCAGAGGCAGGAAGAGCTGAGAATCTGAGAATGCAAAAGTTAATATACATTGGACATTTGTGATAAGTATTACATAGGAATAATATTTTTTAAGGGGAAAAAATGGTCTGCAGGTTAGGAAGAGATCGTTGCCTAGGCCATGAGGTTTAGGACTTATAATAAACTCATTGCTAATAATTCTTAGCCCACCCCCCCTCTCTCACATATTGGACATTAAAGACAATAAATTAAAGATCTGAGATGCATTTGAATCAAATGCTGCCAAACATATTCTTAGTCCTCACCCCTCCCCCTCTCTCTCTGTGATATATATTGGATTTTAAAGACAATAAATGAAAGATCTAAGAAGTATTAGAATGGACACCCGAGAAAATCTGATGCAGTTATCTCTGTGATTAATAATAATTGACAAAAATGTTTTCATGTTGTACACCCAAGAAAATTCAATGACATAATAATTGAAACCAAATGCTGATAAAATTATTCTTATATTGTACACCCAAAAAAAAATTCAAATCCTACCAAAAATATTCTCTTAGTTCCTTCCTGCCACCCTTCTCTCTCTCTCTCTAATAGATATTGTACACTAAAGACAATAGATTAAAGATCTCTGAAGTATTAGAATGGACACCCAAGAAAATTCGATGCGGTTATCTCATAGCAGCAAAAATCGTTTAGGGAAAAAATCGGCAAATCAAAAGTATAAGATGTTTTGAAAAAATCGAGAAAAAATAGATTTACAAAAAAAAAAGTAAAAAATTGTAGAAAAATAGAAACTATTTAAAAAAAAAAATTAAGGGTTTTTTCATAGCATAGAGATATAGAGAGCAAATAAAATAGAGTTTAACCCATTAATTGTAGAAAATCAGATTTTGTTGTTTATATTCATCGTTGATTACATTGCATTGCCTTGCACAAAGCATACTTGATAGTGCATAAATAATAACTAAATGGTTAGACTTGATAAAATTACAATTACAATATAGTTTGTACAAAGTAGACCTATAAACTAAGTATGAAGTTCCAAAAAATCAATCATAGCCAACGACTCTTGCTACTACAAAGAGTTATGTCAAAGGGTTGCAAGTCCTGATGGTGAAGCTCTTGATTCAAAGCCTCTCCTCAACCTCATGACTATCCAAGTTGGCCTCTAGGATCTCAAAATCTTCAAGCTCAAGAAATTTAGTAAAAAGACAGTTTTCTTTTGTTGAGCAGACGTCCTAAATTACAACAAGAATGAACTAGTTCATATTTGGGATTTAACAATACTTGCAATTTCTAGAACAATGTCAAAGAGAACAATATAAAAAATGTGAAAGGGAAATTATATGACAAAGGAAGCAATTGCAAAGTTCGACTTTATAGGTTTTGAATCAAATAGCTCAAGATAGAGTAATAGAAAATGCTTTTGAAACAAAATCTTAAATCTCAAAAGACTATAAATGATATTGAAATTTTCTCACTGATAACTATTTTAGCAAATTTGTAAAAGAGTAAAGGGAGGGTTAAATATTTTTCCATTAGATAATAAAGACCTGCTAGTACAAAAGAAGAGAGCAACTATTTGAGCCACAATTTTAGCTATTATTATTCAAGTAAATCTTCCTTGATTTTGCGTATAAGTGGATGATGCAGTTAAAAACATGGATGGACTTTGAGTTGAGAATTTGAGAGATTATAGGTACAAATTTCAATGGAAAATCAAAGCACAAGGAACATTCCTTTTCAATAGAATAGTTGTTGTTGAAATCTATCTGGATTGTTAAAAAGAAAATATATAAAGAATGTTTCAAGAGGGATTAAGATAAGCCCACAACGTTGGGGCATGACTTCTCTCAAGGCATGTATTAGTTTGCCCAATACTTATTTAACATGCATGGAATGCTACACTATATATGTTTACAGCATTCATGTACTATTATTGTACTCCTTGCAAGTCTTTTGAACCTCATGTATATGACGATCCTAAATGGAAAGTAGTTCTCAAACAAGTGCAAGGCATTCTTTAAGTAGTGAGTTTCACCAATTAACAAAGCATTAAGCCTATAGAATATATAGGAAATTTAAATTTAACCTAAAGAATCCTTCATTTTGATATAAAATATTGCTACTATTCATTTTTTTTCCAACACTATAAACTGATTTTTATCTTTATGATAGGAACCATTCTACTTCTAGTTCCATAATATCTATAAACTATTATGTATATACTTATACTTCCCAATTGATTATACGGCTTCACTACCCTACCCGCTTGCCATTAGAACGTGATGGTTAGTGTCAAATTGAAGCTCCAAATTATCACACTTTGATAGTATCTAAAAAGGAAATTTGTCCCAACCTAACCTCGAAAAGCTAAACCACCACCTTGGTATTATTGTTGACACCTAAAATGTTAAAATTCTTTTGAATAGTCAGGATCAGAAGAATTCAAAGAAAACAAACCTCTTTAGGTTGATATCAAACCAATATAATTTCCTTTTAGTTTAGTATGGCTTTCCATATTTACTTTTGGCAAGTACTCTTATAAGGTTTGCATATGTTAAAAAAATTAGATAAAAACTTAGTATTTATGATATTGTCTACCATTTCCCACTAAACCATGTCTTTGGATTTATATAAATGGAAAGCATTATTGTGATATCTATTTTAATGTCCTTAACATCCCTTAGAAATATACCTCCATTCAAGGTCACCTACCTGCAATGCCTCAACATCCTAACGAAATCTAGCGAATCTTCGATGGTGAACCACATCCCACAGCCAACACTTAGTTTTTTGCTAAAAAACAACAAAAAATCCCAAATAAATAATGATTATGCGCAATTAGGGTTTCGTATCAAGTTGGTTGGGCAATTTTTTCACAATTTTTTAACAATTTTAACCATTAAAAATTATTGAACATTGTTGAAAATCGCGTCTGATTAAGTCAGGATTTTTTGACCAAAAGATTGTTTTAGCTGAAGATTTTTTTTAAATCAATTTTTTTTTGCAATTTTTTGAGGATTTATGCTTCTGTGGTTACCCCTCATGACTTACAATATTTGAAACCAAAATGCTGACAAAAAAAAAATTCCATGTACACCCAAGAAAATTCGATGCAGTTACACGGACTCCTCCCCCCTGCCCACCGCCTCCTCGCCCTCCCAACCTCCCCTTCCACCCTGCCGCCCCTCTCCTTCTCCCCCATCCCCTCCGCCCGCCCCCACGCCCCGCTGCCCCCTCTCTCTCTCTCTCTCTCTCTCTCTCTCTCTCTCTCTCGGAATAAATTTCAATGAATTTGAAAGTTTGAAACCAAATGCTGCTAAAAAAATTCCATGTGTCACCCAAGAAAATTCGATGCAGTTACCCCTCCTGACTTAAAAAATCCAATGAATTTTAAAGACTGAAACCAAATGCTGGCAAAAATATATTCGTGTTGTACACCGAAGAAAATTTGATACAATTACCTCTCTCTATATACAATAGCCTGAATCTGAAAGGACAAAGAGCAAACAGTAAGCCACAAGATTGTGCTTTAATGCGCTGATTGAGGAGGTTTGATGGCAATAGTTTTGAGTTTGTGCCTTACTGTGATTTCCAAAAGAACGTCAAATCATCAGATGATGTCTATACAATATCCATTCTGTAATAACACCAGCCAAGTGTAGGGATATCTTTTTGTATTCTGGGCGTTAATAAAAAAAAATCAGTGCATGTTCAATTATGTAAAAACTTAAAAGAATACCTTCAAAGATTATTAAACGTCTTTTCACTCCACCATAGATAAAGGTCACTTGATAAATTTCAAGAAAAAACCACCATGTAAAATAAAACATAGATTCACACATATTGACCACTTTATACACTACGCCTCTTTCTTTTCATTTCCAAGTTCATCTTGTGCAGTAGTGTGGCGAAGGGTTTATATAACACATAGGGTTAAAGTTTATGTATTATGATATATCTGACAAAGATCTAGAAAATAGCGTTTGCTATTTTTCAAAATGCAGTGTCCCTATATGTCCCTACCTATATAGATAGGGACATTAAACAACTTTAACACAGATCAGAAATTTAAAATTACATGATTACAAAGAAATTCCTAGTCTCATGGACCCAAAAATAATTTTGACTGCCTCAAAAGAAAAGAAAAAATACAAGAAATTATTTCAGTCTATCATGGTAAAAGAGCCTTGTAGATGAACTGGGAAAATCCATACACTGTCAACTTAATTTCCATTTGCAAGGAAGATAGTTATACGCAATGAGAATAATACAATAGAAACGCCTGAGAAGAATTGTGTGGAATCCCTATAAAAGCCACTTTCCACGACTTCATTGAACTCATTCTTTCTTTTCTTGAGACATACGGGCCCGATGCTTCAGCTCTGCTTTCTTCCACTTTACAATAAGCTGAGATAATGTAATCAGAGTATTGATCTGCAGAACAGAGTTTTATGATTCAATTATACTGGCAACTCCACATCAGTTCAATTAAGTCAAATTATTGTCTATGGATGTTCTAAGACATAATTTATAACTAAATCACTTGACTTGGGATTTGTTAAGATATTTCCAATAAAGTTAAATGCATACCAAGATTATTGTTGAAATGACTAGCAGAGGACCAGACCACATATTTGACAGAAAAACTCCATGCAGATCGAAGTAGTTCTGTCCAGCAAATTTTTTCCAATTGTGACTTAGGTGGTAATTGATTGTTTCAGCAAAGTACACACCCGCAACTGCATGTATACCAGTAAACATGTCAGAAACATGATGTTACTTTCAAGCAATAATCTACCTCTGATCGTAACACAAAGCCTAGTCTTCTGAGCAAATCATCCACCATCTTTAGAAAATGTTTCCATACGATCAGTGCATATAATAGCACATACAATTTCCAAAGTAAAGAATTTCAGATAGCTACTTATAAAACATCAGCATCAAACAGTAATCTACAAACTCCAGAGTACATTAGCATTTTCATTTCCTGCAATGTACAAATTTTCTCTTAGCCTAATCAAGCAAAAGAAATGACTCTTTGTAATGAGAGAATGTAAATCTTGCCTCAAAATGATTACCACGTGCACAAAAGAGAGTAGCTCATGCAAAAAGCAGAAATTTTCCTAAATTACTTGAATCTAGGTTAAAGAGTCAAGTATGGAGACCTAGTTTTCTTGTAGCTTAAATTCAAGAAACCACCAAAAAAAAAATCTTGAACCATCCAACCATGCAGCTGACTGTTTTTATAAAATAACCTTTTAAGTTCAATGTAAAGTCCAAGATATCACTTCCTAAGGAATTGAAAAGACTATGGACATGATTCCCTCTTAATACTAAGTTTTAGGTCATGTCAACACACTATAATACTAATTGTCTTTACATGGGGATTTGATATTTTGGCTCTCCAGTTTTGAAGATACAATGTGGGGTTCATCAAATATACAACCATGACATGCATGGCAGCTTAAACTATAATTAGACAAAATATAAAGAATAACAGCATAACTGGTAAAATAAAGAAAATTCAAGAAGTTGGATCACAAATTTTGGCCATTTTATATGTAACAAGGCACAATCAGAAATTTACTTTATATATAAGCCCCAATGTCCAGATTAATGCTTGATACAACTTTGTGTTTTTTATTTTATCGTCTATGTTTAGTGATAATATAATATGCAAATTGTGTCATTAGTACTGAGCTAATCTTTCATATATAATTTATTAATTTATAATGACAAAGGAACAGTGAAACACCAAGATTCACAGGCTTATCCATGAGACTTATCTTATTAACCTTGGAGACTTGATTTCAGACCAATCAAGCCATATCCCATATTTCAACTCATCATCTTGCCTTTGTTTTATTGAGATAATTCCTGTGTGACGATAGCCATATATGATATATCTTGTTTATTAGATGCTTTATTAGTTGACAAAACTTACAAATTAACATAGGCTTCTGGTTTATGTGGTGAGTTTTACTGTGTATTATAAATGGTAATGTTGTTCAAGTATTGAGACTTATGGTTTTCTCATGGCTGCGGTACAATTTACAGAGTTTATGGATTTTCATTGAGAAATTTTGGAATTTGTTGAACTTAATCATTTTTAATCTTGGCCAGCTAAATTCATACAGTTCAAATTTAGTGGAATTTATTAATTGCTGCTTGAATAAATTCAAACTAGACAGCAAGCATTTGATTTTTTTATTTGGGTTTTGTTATTATATTTCCATTCTTCTTTTTCCCTTGCAGTCACTAATGATTTGAGATATGTGTACATTAGGGTTTGATGTGATGGTGACAATTTGCAGTACACATCTTTTGGAGTCTGCTGTCAATGAGCAAGAATTTGCAGGGTTACACGGTGTTGTGACCTTTTCACACATCGCCCCATTCAAGATGGGGACCCCTAATTTTTGCTCCATTCTGGTCTTTTGGCTTTGGTTTTTGTCTCTCTCTCTCTCTCAGTCTCTCTCCTGATATCTACCTTTCAGGACGTGCCCACCATGGAGCTTAATTGTGAAATTTGGCCAAGTTTGAAAATTAGGGTTTTAAGTCTTCTAGTCAATTTGGGGTCAAACAAGGTGAATATATTGAAAACGGAGATTAACATTGATGTCAGCATGCTTCCAGCAAGCTTTTTGCTAAGTTTCATCAGATTTCGGCTACTTACTATTTTTAGTAAGTGTGTAATTCGGGGCATTCTGTCAACGTTCTCGAAGTTTTAACAATTGCACTACCTTCAAAACACATCAAACTGCTCGTATGCAAAATTTGAGCTGAAAAAGACAACTTACTATTTTTAGTAGTTCAGCTTCCGAAGTAGATTTTAGGGCTTAGATGCAGAGTTTTTCAACGCATGTCTGGAGATTCCTTCTGGGTTTTCAAAGACCTTCGCAAAAGTATAACATGCAAAGTGAAACGATAACTTTCAGAGTTCAGCCTTCCAGGGCTATTTTTAGGGTTTGCATGTCAGCGTTTTCTTGGCATGTCGGCATATTCCTTATGGGTTTTTTGAGATCTATGCAATGGTGTGACATGCAAACAGAGATGGTCACTCATTAAGGAACTTACTATTTTTAGCATGTACATCCCAGCAGCTGCCTCCCAGCATTTCAGAATCACGAGCTGATCGCAATGCAGCAAAAACAAGAACAAACGGAGATCATTTGATATGCATGCAAGATGAATTAGGGTTTCCAGCTTCGGGGCCTGAAAAGAGGGGTAAAAAGTCATAATTTTCGAAAACTAGTGTAAACCACCGCGATCAGCGTCTTCCAGGCTATCTGCTGGTAAAATTTGAAGGCAAACGGAGCACTTACTATTTATAGTAAGTCCTTTTGGAAACAGGCTAAAACTAGCAAATCAGCAGCATGCGCCGATGTCGACAGACAGGTCACGTGGTGAGGAGCGCATCATTCAGATTTCAAATCAAACGGAGTTGTGGAGATATCATAAATGAGCAGTTACTATTTATAGTAAACTACCTTCAGAAATATGCTATTTTTAGCAGGTCAACTCAGAATGGCAGTGTCAACAGGTTGATGAAGTCGTGAGGATCCAGTGTTCAAAATTTCAAATCAATATGAACTTCTGAAGTATGAAAATCAAGGGACTTACTATTTATAGTAAAGCAAGGGAGAAGCTGGCAGAGGCTGAGAAAATTCTAAGTGATGACTCTTATCCTATAGCCTACCTCACATGCTAGAATGCGCCCTCATCTCCAGCAGGAAGTCATAAAAAAATGTTTAAGTATCGGTTTCATCCTCCTGCCTTGGTGAAATGCGCCCCTTCACAGACATGAAGTGAAAATTTTTCTAAGTGTTGAGTCTCCTCCTGCTCATGCCTTGATATGCGCCCAAAGGAAGAGCTAGTGAAGCATAAAAAATTCTAAGGCAAGATATGCCTCACACCACCGTCCTCTCATTTGATATGCCCATCCTCAAGATATCCTCCACCACCCTCCATTTGTGCCCATAGGTAAATGCGCCCAAGAAAGTCAAAAGGTCAACAAAACTCGTCCTTCACATATGGCCAAATGCGCCCATCTCAAGAAGAGGGTCAAAGATTCAAAGGAGTCAAAGGCGTTAATCCTTCATCAAGTGCAAAATGCGCCCAAATGAGGGCATGTAGGGACAAAAATGGGAAAGCTCAAAGGTCACAAGGTGGCGTTGAATGCGTTTCATCCTTCATGACATCAAATATGTGCCCATGTTTTAAACTTTATCCTCCACACATGGCCAAATGCGCCCAAGCATGCTAAGAAGAAGACAAAAAAGATGACTTTCTCCTCTCTCCTTTGAATGCGCCTATATGAGGGCATGTAAAGACAAAACATCTCCATGCAAAGGTATCCATGCAAAACTAGAAGAAGACAAAGGCGTTGAAAACCATGTAATGACTAAGTCAAAGGTGGCGTTTAAAGTTTATCCTCCTTCAAGTATGAAATGTGCCCAAGTTAGGGAGGAATTGATAAAAATATTCTAAGTGAGAGTTTCATCCTCCACACATAGTGAAATGCGCCCAAATGGGGCCATGTGAAGACAAAAGCTGGAAGCTCAAGGGTCACTTGTTGGAGGCATTGAATATTCTATCCTTCTTAACTAGTGAAATGCGCCAAAAGGGAAAGGTAGGAAGTGTGAAGGGTGAAATTGACTAAGGCGTGACTAGTTATTTCTTCCAAGTATGAGGTGCGCCTAAGGTAGGGGTGGAGATAATATGCTTGGCATTGAAATTTAAAGTGTCCTCTTCAAACTTAAAATACGCCTAAGGTGATGGAGATGAATATGTTGGGCGTTGAGAAAGGAAAATATTTTCTTCATGACATACAAGTGTGCTCAGGGCGTTTGATAGAAAAATATTCTGAGTAAATTGATAAGATTTTCTTCACCACAGGCAGAGTGATTGAAGGTGAATAAAAAATTTTCAAGGCGAATTCAAAGTGCTAAGTGATTTTAAATACTTTTCTAAGTGTTATCAAAGTTTCACCTCTCTAGAGGAAAATTGCGCCTAGACTTGGAGTGATGAAATTTCCTTGAGACATGAATAAAATTGCCAGATGCCAGCTGCACAAGGTCAATAAAAAAATTTTCAAGTCAGAGCAACAAGATGTTCACAGAGATGAAGAAGTGGATTAAATTTGTTATTTCCAAGGTTCAAAATTCAGAAAAATTAAGTGAACCCGTTCGTTGTACACCCATGAGTTCGACGCATTCCGAGGGAAATTTTCTTTTGGGTATTGAAGATTATTGATGAGGAATGAATTTTAAGGTCTTCCACAGCTTGCCAAGGATTCTGAGGTAAAGGTTTTAAATGGGCACCAGGTTGGTGAATTTCCTAAGGGAAATTTGAAAAATTTTCTAAGGCAAGGGAAAGGAATGTTTGTGAAGATAAAGTACCTTGGAGGATGAATTTGAAGTTGGGCACCTAGATAATTTTTGATCAAATTCCTGATGAAAGCATTTCTTCTCGAGTCTGAGTTGGATGAAATATCAGAGTGAAGTACGCCCAAGCAGAATGCAAGATGAGTTGGAAATTTGGCTAAGGCATGAAGAATTTAAGGCAAAAGTTGGCTATTGAAGACGATGAGCCCTTGGAAGTTAAAGTGTGAAAATCCTGGTAAGTAAGTTGAATTTATATTATGAAGTGTTCTAATACTCTTCTCCTTACTTGTTTTGCAGGAGGAACGTCGAGACCAAGCGGTGATGACTTACGAAGATGAAGCAAGTACTCCACGAATACATTTCAACCTTGAAGGAAGAAAAGTTGCGAAAAATGGCTAAGTGTTGCGACTTAGTATAACTCAAGTGACAAGGAAGAAGTTGAAGAACGACGTCAAGAAGAAGATCGAGAACAGTGTGAACGCGTCTACAAACGGGAATCTTCTAGAAGGATGGTGGCCATTAATTGCTCATTTATTGCCCCTCTCCATTGTGGCGGTTTTTAGGGTGAATCTTGTTTAGGGGGTGAGGTGGCACAATCTGGGCCATCCAGCCGATTGTAATCTGAGCCGTCCGTTGGACTTGGCCATCTATAAAAGGGGGAGTCCCCCTCATTTGTATCTCATTAGAAATTAGAATCAGATCAGAGTTAGGATAGCAGAGAAGGAGTAGAGAGAAATTGCTAGAGTAGAAAGTAGAATAGTTTAGATTGAAAAGGAAGGAAAGTCTTCCCTTTGAATACTTTGTAAGAAGTTGTCATGAATGCTTTCATAATAAAAGAATTTTCATTGATGGTGATTTCTTCTTTGTTATGAGTAGTTGTTGAGGCTTCTTCATCCTTCCAATTCACGTAGCATCTTGAAGTAGCTTAAAGTAAAGCAGATTTCATTTCATGCAATTCTGGAATGTGCTGCTCGATTTGAACAAGACTTCGTTTGTCCATACCACTAGCGAGCTCACTGACGGTGGGTTCGCCCTGCGTGGTCAACTGGATTACTTTTCAAACTTAACTTCGATTGTGATTCAAGTGTTTGTATGCATCGTTTTGATGGTACTTGCATGTTGAGTTATAATTTGAACATCTTTCGCCACTCCTCTGAAGATTGCACCGGTTTTGTGGAAGCTGTCCGAAGCGAGGCAAAGCAAGGCTCGGTTGAAGTCCGTAAGAATTGATCGCCATGTCCCACGCCTTAGAGTAGAAGATAAACTTCTTATCCCTACACTCATTTAATTTCAGTTCATTTCTGGTTAGAATTAGGAAACTTGTGCTTACTTGTCAAATCATTCGAACTACGTGAGGCCCTTAAACTGTTGTCTGTAGTCAGCTGTCGAACAATTGTGTAAGTCCCCTTGAAATACCAGCAAAACACATCGAGCCAACTGAGACTATTCGCACTAAAGGAACCTTGGAGTTAAATGCATGATCTATCTCGCAATCTTAGCATGCAGGAAACTTTGTTCAAGAGAGGATAGAGTAGCCGTTGGCGACTTTATTCTGTGTTGGTGTGGTCACGAAAATCACGTCAACACACGGGGACACGTCCCCTGCCCCAAAACCCCCTGTCCCCACACCCTGCCATCCCTGAGATGGGGGGAGGCAAAGGGGATGTCCCCCTGCCATCCCCAAAACAGCAAAATTCATAGGAAACGCCAGGAAACGTTTCCAGCAGTTTGGGGACGGTTCCCCATCCCTTGCAAGGTAAGAGCTTCAAACATTAAAAAACAATAAAAAAAATCAAATTTTTAAAAGTTTATTTCTCCTTCCCAAGGTCACATGGGGCCGACCATCTCTCCCAGGATTAATTTAATTTTTTTTTTTGGCTAAAATTTGATGGAGACAAAATATTAACATTTTATCATTAGTATTACTATGTCTCATTTTAATTTTTTAATAGTTATTTAAAATGCAGTAGAGAAGAACTTCTAACATGCCTCATAGAAACCTTCTCCAATCACTTGATTGTTCAGTAAATATTATGGTTTTAGAAGAATAGAGATGAATCAGATATAGTCTATCAAAAGTTGAGGTAAATACTTCAAAAAGAAAGACACCTATTGCCTCTATGACTAGACTGTGACAAAAAGACACTACATAAATTCAACACTAATTATTTATGATCCAAAACCTATTGTCCCAAGTTACCAATCTTGGTATTGGTTCGTGTTTGGTCAAATTTATTTTTGGGTTTGGGTTCATCCATACGAAAACATATAAAAATCAGAAATATATAAGTTCAAAATACCACACATAGCATCATATATTGTATAGTAAACAACACCACCATAAAAATAAAAACATTAAAGTATCAATTAGTCAAACTCAAATGTCATGATATATATTGTAAATTAAAATTAAAAAATAATAATGTCAAGTGTCAACAATCAATCATCACCGATCAAGCATTATCATATGGGTTCAAAAATATCATCACCATCCATATTAGATGATCTAGATACAAGTAAATTAGAAGAACCACAAATAGTTTTTGACATTTGGATATTGATAGACCATGGTTTTATTGATGTTTGATACTGCTGTGATAAATTTTATAATGCTTTAATGACATTTCTTATGCTGTTATAGTACTACTCTCGTGATTTATTTACATATTGATATTGTTGTTATCAATTATTAATTTATTGACATATCTATCTCTCTTTCCCCCTCTCTCTCTCCAATATATTAATAAATTTTGAAAAAATCATATATATATATATATATATATATATATATATATATATATTTTGTATGTTGCCATCCCCTGCCATCCCCAAAAAATTGCCCCCTAGGAAACGTCCCGGAAACACATCCCCTGCCGTCCCCCCATCCCCATCCCCGAAATGCCGTGGAACATAGAGAATTTGTAGTGTGCATCTATTAGGGTTTGCTTGTAGTGATGACATTGCAGGGATCACATGACTGACTTCGTGTCATTTTGCATTGTCATTTGACACAATCACGGCATTTTCAGAAATGCATTTGTGATTTGAAGCCGCCATCAAACAGTGTAAAAACCTGTTTGTGATGATTTGAAGGAGTTAGCCCTTGTGAGCTCTAGCCAACATAAATTATGATTTATTTCAGACCCACATATTTTATAAATAGTTGTTTAAGGTTTTTGTAAGATTTTACTTTAATATTTAAAATCATTAATTTCTGGTAAATATTTTTATGAATATTAATATCACCAGTGACTACCCAATGGGAGTCCACTCAAAGGCAACAACGTAACCAAAAGGCCCTCGCTATGCATGTTGTTGTGAGTACCCTTGGACCAGCCAATCTTTAAAGTCCTGTAAATGCAAAGGTAACATTAACACCGCAAAAAATCAATTTGAAAGTCGATATCAGGACATACATTCAATTCTAGGCCATTTCCTTCCACTAAGGTAGTAAAAATCCCAGGATCACTAAATAATGGAAAAGTAAAAGCACCTTTTGTTGCATGTTATTCTGTTAAAACTTGAGGGACACATTTTCCTCACTGTATTTTAATCTCCTGTGATTTTTTAGCCAGCTTATATACATCAGAAAATGCAACTTTTCCTGAGTAAAATTTCTAATAATAATCACTTAAAATGGCTTGCATCTTGAATCAAACCTTAAGCTCCATAAAATATTTTCAAAGTCCCTTTTCAGGTAAAAAGAATAGCGATTTCAATTCACGTTCACATCAAGAATACAGTAAATTTGCATTGTCAGTGGTTTTACAACTTTAGGCACTCCAACAATATTTCTTTATCCAATTGTTTAGTCTATTATTCTTGAACCATCATTGGCGGTAGACAGTAAAGTGAAACAACATCACACTGATTTATACCAATTCATTTCTCTTTATTGTGTTCATAACCATCATGGAGGGTAGACAGTAAAGCATGAAACACCATCACACTGATTTATACCAATTCATTTGTCTTTATTGTGTTCATTCCAAGCACTTTGAAACTTTAAAAAACAATTTCAATTGACAGATTAGAGACATTCAATACTTCCAAAAGTTTATGTAAAGGTTGTATAGATTTCTTGACTAATATCGAGTAAGGCATTAAAAGAATGATATTATTTCTTTGCTGCAAGAACCATAAGTTTCTTTCTTAACTATTGCAAGGAAAAACGTAAAAGATGGCCTAAAGCAGAACTCATTTGTAAAAATTCTCTATCTACAAATAGTAGTGTGTTTCTTCTTTCACTAGTTGGCTCCTAGGCATCAGCATTCTTGCAAACCACGTTTTGTCTTTTCTTGTGAAAGTCAAAACGTCCACATCATACATTTTGAACTAAGTCAAAAATGAGCTACAAATAAAAGAACTAAACTGCATTCATAAAACAGCATGCATTATTGATTTAGCAAATCATAAGAACTAAACTTCATTCATAAAAGAGCATGCATGACCATAAGTTAGTTATAGTAAGTTGGATTGCATATGTGGTTTACAAAAATATTGTCAGCACAGTACCACAACTCTTAAATATAAGCTTTGCATTCTAGGGAAACAAATTCACAGGACCTTACATGCTTGGTCTGTTGTGTGCATAGGTTATTGAACATGTTTCCCTGCAATGTGAATACTATGATTAGAGGTTGTGCTACCATATTGGCCATATTTTGAAAACCCTGCAACATGACTTACACTACCTTCAGGTTGACCTTTGATTCTTTGCAAAATAGAGATTAGTTCATCTCGTGATTTGATAAGATCAATCATCATTACTTTCTTTTGAACACATCATAACTGGTTTTTGGCATTGTTCAAAAATTATGACAATTTATATGTAAGAGATTAAGAAAAAATTATTATTAGAATAAAATGTAAACATCTCCTGCAATAATGTTGAAGTTAATGGACCATATGAATGAGAGATAATAAGCATCATCTAAAATGAAAATGGATAAACCTTGGAAATGAGTTGAGGTTTATGCTATCTTTAACTTTTATTTGCTACAAACGACCAAAGAATTTATAGCTCTAGCAATTAACTTTTATTTGCTGCAAAAGACCAAAGAATTTATAGCTCTAGCAATGAAGAAATTGTTGAGAATCCAGTTAGAGGTTACACAAACATTAAGTTTAGTGATCAAATATGATTTTAATAGGCTGTAATAAATCAGTTATCAGCAATAATAAGAGCTGCAATAAAGAGTTATGGTAAGCACATGATCATCCACAAAACAAAGAAGAACACCCTTTGGAGAAAAACACCCAGCATCTAAAGAGGCCACAAGTTTGTATTAATCTGTGATAAGAGAGTACATAACAATTCAGCTTCTCTATACAATCCCTTGTCTCCTTCAACCTCCGATGTTAAACTTGTATCCCAAGCCCTCATTTTATATCAAAATAGGCCAAGGAAAAACAACTAATGGTAAACCAACCATGCAAAACCACCAAGGAGATGACATCTCTAGGAGTTACATGCAACATTCTATAAGGTTCTTGAACCTTTTCACCAGACAAAGTGTCCATTTCCATGAGGACAATCAACATGTATGCATGCCCACTGACAAAACAGGGCTCAACTACCCATGCAAGGGTGTCATACCTAACCCAAATGACCCAATGGGTGAGTCAACTTTGTAATCTCCCAAATGATGATTTTAAAACATAGTCGATCATAGATTCCCTTCCACTTCATGCCAAGTGGCAAAGGATGCCTTACAATTTAACCCTCTATTCAATGCCTTTTACAACTAATATTGCCAAGTGTCCATAGAGAATATTCTTTTCCACATATCTCTCCAAAAGCCACATGCATGCCCCATTCCATGATCTTCGGAGATACACACATAAAAAATTGTTTACAACATTACATAGCCCTAGCTAGCATTTGGACCACAACATTATTTACATGGATTTGCAAGGTGAATAGCACACCTAGTCCTAACAGCAGTTGTCATCCATTTAATGTCTACCATGGGATGTATTCAGGAAATTTCATCATAAGTTTAAACTACTGTTTCATTATCTTTTGCAAGACTATATGTTTCTAATCTGTCCAATGAAACTGATTGGTCTTTCCTACAAATTCACATCTCTTAGGAAAAGAGCAATAGAAAGGAAACCTGATATAAACCTGTGATCTTTCACTTTTAAAATCAGGTGCTAAAAATTATTCATGATTTATTGATTTAATGAGTGGATACGAAATTCTTGTTGAAGATGTTTTGAGTTGTCAAAACATTCACAATGCAGATTCACCAAAAATTCCCCACATAGCGATGTACCTACCAAAGGAACTATGTCATGTCCCCGATTGGGTCCTATCTTCAGCTGGGTGGAAAAAAGCGTTTTTAAAACACTAATTTAAAAATAATATTAATATAATTTAAAATAATATTAAATAAATAATAATATAAATTAAATTATTAAATAGTAATATTCAAATTAATAATAAGGAGATTGTGTTTGGGCCGACCCAATTGGGAAGGCGTGCTGATTTGGTATTTATGTTTGAATCTGAGTTGTTCTTCACCATGGATCTGTGGAATCAAATATTTGGTGACAAGAGACGAAATCCTCCTATCAACTAGTGCCAGGTAAGACGCAAACCTCCTTGGGCACCTTGGTTCTGATCCGCTGCCTGTTATTTTCCTTCACACCTACATGCCATCGATGGTCTAATTCGCTAAACTATTGTTTCAAGTGTTTCTAGTCCAGCCTACTTGGGAGAAGTCTAGCGATTGGGCGAAATTCACTGGCAAGGCCTCCAAGCTTGCGCCAATCATCTGACTGGGCACTCCTATCACTCAAATACCTCACGGGATCGGGACAGCTAGAAGAATGGGTGTGTAGCGTCCTGGCGCCACTGCAAGGGCGCCTAAGGCGATTCCAATAATCACATTTGTCGAGGTCTTCAGCAATCTACCTATCGGGTTCGCAACTATCATATGAGATGCATCTCTCGGTTGCTCGATCTAAGTGCCGCCAGACCCAAGTCGTGTATCAGCATTGACTATCAATTGAAGCTTTCACTAGGAGTTGTTATTGTAATCTGTGCAACACCATTACACTGTACGAAGGCTCTCTCTCTCTCAACCACGAGAATTAATCCCTGTGCACTTCAATTGGTGTATTTCACTACTGCTATAAGTTGGCTCTCCTATTGATGTACATTTTGCATTATGTTACAATTATTCAATAAAGTTCAGTATTAGTGAATGCATTGCAATTTTGAGTGATGTGTAACTTCTATGTTAGACCTTTCTTGAGTGCACATATCGATTGGATCTGATCTGGCATAGTATAGTGACATTTGGTCCCTGTTATCGTCTTTTGTTGATTGTTTGCAAATCTTTGATTGATATAATTGGTACATTCAATATTTGGTATATTTCAGTGATTGGTATAATTGGTGCATTTAGAACTTAGTATATTTCAATGGTATCAGAGCAAGTGTGTCCTACCAACCTACGGGTCTATTTGGGCGAATGCAGATCTACATTGGACAAGAGTGAAAGGCAGCCTTAGAGAAAGAACATGGATTGGCGACCTAAAATCTTACCCAAGGTAGAAGACATAGATCCTATTCAAGAACTATTGCTAAAAATACGAAAGGAACAAGAAAGATACCCGTCTGAAGCTTCCAAATTTTTGGACCAATAACAAAGTTTGTCAAATCATGCAAAGGCTTGTGTTCCCTTTGATGTGTACTTGAAGGCACTTGAGTGCCAATACCCCCACAAAAGATGACTTTATGACTATGTAAGATGAAAGAGGAAAGAAGAAGAAGACTCAAACACTGCTAAGGAGGAGATTAAAGGGCAGGAACCAGAAGAATCATTCTTGAAACAAGAAGAGCCCAAGATGACGGAACTTGAAACGACGAAGGGTACATCAAATCCAGACTCACAAGAGGAGGAAGTCATAGAGCAGGAAGAAAAATTGAAGCCACGAGACATCACAAAGCATGAACAAGAGGAACCCTATAAGCAAGTTGAAGATGAAGATTGCTTGTTGATTCCTAATGATTGTGTGTACCAACAAAAAACTGATGAAATGAAGGTGGGAAAAACTCCATTTGTTGGGTGTGAAGAGCTTGAGATGAAGAAAGAGGTGTCGATAATTTCAAGTGATATCCAAGAAGCAACCAGCCAAGCTTCAAGTATGGAAGTAATTGAAACATGTGATAATGAGATCCAAGAAATTAGCTATGCTATTGTGAAAAATGATTCAACTAAGATTCAAATAAGGGATATAGCTATTACCAAATATTATAGATGGAAATGCCCTTGCAAGAAATTTTGCAAAAAGTGGAAGTATATACAAGCAACGAGCCTCTTTGGTAAGAAGTTTCACTCATAGCCTTCATCATCATCTCCCCTTTGTAGGTTGTTATGATAGCATGATATAAAAAAATGGATATGTTGAATTGGCTTTAGAAACTTTCAAGAAAGTGTAATCGATGGGTGCAAAGCCAATTCCACGACCTTTGTTGGTATCTTCCCTATGCGTACCAAAATGGGAGCTTTGGGAAAGCATAAGGCCATCCATCAAACCGTAATGGAAGTGGGATTTTTGTCAAATATTATAGTTTGAAAATGCTCTATTAGACATGTATGCAAAATATAGAAGCATAGACAAGGTTGTGAACTATTTTAATAGAATGCCTTGAGGAGGCACCATTTCATGGTTGCCATGCTTGTTGGATACTTACCAAATGGATTCATTAAATGGCTACAAAAATTGTCAAATGAATGCATTTGGTGGGAGTTTAAAGTGCAAGGATTAAGGATATTTGTAGCTATTATTGTTGCAGCCACTATGGCAGGTGAACCACACACAATGTGAACACATTGAAGGCACAAGTGAACTGCTTGACAGAAATACCTCACAAAGATTTGATTGTCTCTTGTATGCAATGATTGCAAGGCATGCACCATGTGGATAAAGGAGGTCTTGTACCTATGTTGCCAATGTGTCCTACATGTATAAAGCCAAACCTATTTAGATTTGCAAGCATCATTGAAACGGTATAAGAGTCAAAAGCATTCATTGATAATGCCTTGGCTGGCATGTATGCAAAATATGATGACTTGGAAGATGCAGACCAATTGTTTGACTAAGTACATAGAGGAGATATGATCTCTTGGAATTACATATTTGCTACTCTTATCATGGCAGTTGCAAAAATGGAACCCTTGAGTCTAGAAAGCAATTTCATGGTTGCATATACTGAAAAACTTGCAAATATGCTATTCAAAAGCATTATCTTATAGTCATTATTGATTAGAAATGTATCACTAGTCCAATGATGGGTCCTTATATTCATCATTTGAAAATATTTCATAGTTTCATTCTTTGTCAATTGGTTTGAGTAGTACCAACATTGGAGAGTGTCGAACCAAATTCTACAACTTTCTTACCCAAATAAATGCATATGCTAAAGTAGAAGTGATGCTTTGGAACGAAGAAGCGACCGAACATGAGTTCATAGAACGATATTCAAAATAAGGATTCAAGTATAGAAGAGACAAAGCATATCTCCCCTTACACTAAAGGTTGTATGAATAACAGTGTTCCATGGGGACGCGTCCCCCCCAAAAACCCCACGTTTCCTAGACGGGGACGTCTCGGAGACTTGGTGACTTGGGGGGGACGTCCCCCCCACCAGCCCACCACCAGCGCCACCATCCCACCACCAATGTCACTATCTCCAAGATGTCGCTAGGACTTCGAGGATGCTGGGGTGTCCTCAAGACGTCTAGGGGACTCCTAGTTGTCTCCAAGATGTATAATTCTTATATTTATACATCTTTTTATAACTATTTTTTCAAGTACTATATGTATTTCAGCACCTTGTCGCTGTCCCCCCGTCCCCGCGTTCTCGAAACACATCCCCTGCCATCCCCGTCCCCAAAACCCCATGGAACACTGATGAATAATGAAGTTTTCCCATAAATGGAAACATTGTGTAATAGTTTTCTAAGCATGTGATTGAGGAAGGCTCACACCATTCAATTACCAATGCATTAGAACAAAGCTACGTTGATGAAGCTCAAGGCTTCAGTCACTTTCATATTCCACAATTATCCACAACACATGCTAAGTGTTTGACAAAATGCCGCAACAATCCTATAAAGTTGTGAGCAAAGAAAGACTATTTCTCCAACCTTAAAGGATCTATCTATGTGGTGTCAATCTCTATAGAGCCTTTATTGATTTTGGACCCACTACAAATGATCTTCGAGTATCATCAAAATGTCTCAGCGATGCTCCACCAAGTCACCAACTACTAGTACTCTATTATCAATGAACATTGCATCAATGAAGATAACTACTTAATATCCATATAGGGCCATAAATGGTGCCATGCCAATGGACATATGGTAAGTAGTATTATAACAATATTCTCCAAGATGCAACTACTACATTCATGTTGTTTGTTGATTTGTAACATAGTTCCTCAAGTACCCTTCAACTCACTTAGTCACTATCTATGATAGCTAGTACTAGGAATGAGCTTTAAAATATCTCCTCCCAAAAGGAGCTAAGAAATCTACTATCCCTATCGCTAACCATGTAGCCAAAATACCTCTATGAACAAAGTCAGCTAACTATTCTACTCAAAACTCAATACATATGGCAAAGAAATATGCATATTTAGTTAACTAACCCACTACAACAAAAATGCTATCATTGCCATTTACCTTAAGAAGATTTGTGCTGAAATCCATACATATTCTTTCCCATTTCTAGTTGGGAATGGACAAATGCTATGGTAAACCAAATGGAAAAGTATGCTCTACTTTATTCAATTGGCAAGTAGTACACTCTCTAATATATGCCTATGATGAACATCTTCCTTGAGGCCCTTCCAAGAGAATCTCTCTCTCAATTGCCCATAGGTCTTGTAGAAACTAAATGGCTAAGTCATAAGAGCATCATGTAAAGTTATCATAATTTTCTCCTTCATCTTGGACTCAAGTACAAGGAAAATTTTGTTCCTATAAAAGATAAGACCATCTTCCACCATATACCTTTCATCCTTCACAATTACATCCAAAATAATGATAGCACAAGTTTTCTTAGCATATTCTAGCATAATAGCAACCTTCCATTCAGCAACAAAAGAAGACATGGAGTAGAATGTAGGCATTTAGGAAAAAGTATAAGCAGACATATTCTTTTTACCCTTCACATATTCTATGTCCAAATATTAAGCTTAAAGCTTAGTTATCCACTTTTATCGTCAATCATTAAAATCATACTGAACAAGGACAAATTTCAGATTATTGTGACATGTTCTTTACTACAAATCTACCAAGTACTATGTACTCTCTAAATGTAGCCAAAGCAAGCACAATTGCAAGCATTTCCTTATCATAAATAGAAAATGCCATTTCTAAAGCTGTCAATTTTTTACTCTCAAATGCTATAGGATGCCCCTTTTGCATTAGCACAACTCCAATCCCCTCACCTAAATCATCACACTCTACAACAAATGGTTGTGAGAAATCAAGAATGGCAAGTACAAGGTATGATATTATTATCTTCCTAAGCTTCTTAAAAGTTTCTTGAGTGGTGTCATACCATAAGAAGGCTCTCTTCTTAGTCAAATCAATCAACGGTGCTAAAAATTGTGAGAGACCGCTAACTAATCTCTAATAGTAACTACATAGGCCAAAGAAGCCTCTCAAATGAGTCAATGTAGTATGGGTTGGCCAATCTAGAATGGCTTGGATCTTTTGTTGATCCACCCAAACACCTTAGGCACTAATGATATGAACCAAAGTATACAATCTATGTCACTCCAAAATCACATTTAGATTCTTTTGCTAAGAAAACATGTTGCTACAACATCCCAAGCACTATATCCAAGTATCTCGAGTGATCTTCCCAAGTTTTACTATAGATAACTATATCATCAAAGAATACTAAAATATATTTTTTCAATTGAGCACTAAATACATGATCCATAGCTATAGCATTTGTTAGCCCAAATGCCATTACCAAGAACTCATTGTGCCCATAACAAAACCTAAAGGTTGTCTTTGATTGAATGGTAATCAGACCTCAATTCAATTTTTGAAAAGTAGACAGCTCCATGCAATTCATCGATAAGCTCAACAATCCTTAGAATGGGATATCTATTCTTGTCTTCTTGTTCAAGCCCCTCTAATCAATACACATGCTCATCACACCATCCTTTTCTTTACAAGTACTACTAATGATGCAAATGGACTAGAACTATATCTAATGTGGCCCATCTCCAACAATTCTTCGATAGCCTTCTATATTTCTTCTTTATAAATCCACCAATGGTGATAGGAGGTGATAACGGCAGGCTTAGAACCCTACTCCAACTCTATGATGTGGCAAAATCCTTTATTTGGTGGCAGATCTAGAGGCATATCATTAAACATACTATGATTATTCAAATAGTTTAAACGTCAATTTGATAAGTCCAGTGCTTACCTAAAGGCAAGGTGGGAGGCATGCCTTTTATCACCGTCCATGAGACTTGTCCCTTACAAAAAGTCCTTTCCCTACTCTAAGATGTAACCCATCAAGTATACGCCTAAGTACCTAAAAGTTGAACTCAACTCCATGGACTAATAATTTTAGGAAAATTCCCCAAGGGAATGCAGCCAATGTATACCTTGAACCATGTATGCCTCCCCTAGTCCCACAACATAGAAATCATCACACATATCATAATCACCAAGGGATAACTTGAAATATCAAATTACCTTGGTTCAGGGGATAGCGAATCCATCAACTACAACGACATTTAACCCTAAGAAATCCTCCATCTTCAACCTCCTCTTAGCTACAAGGCATTCAATAAAATTGTGGCTAGCTCCGCTATCAATAAGCACTATAATGAGACCACCAAAGCGACTAGAGGTTGGGTCAAACGAATGGCAATGGCGGCTAGAGTTTGAGGTTGTGTTGTTGTCTACGGCTACCTATAAGCTCCTCCACAAGTGTGCATTTCAACCCTATGGCTATGGCCACTAGTTTTGGTGGCTTAGGTGGCCTGATAAGAGTGGCATGGCCTCTGCAGGGGCTCACTCTTCTCTATTTTGGAGTTTTTTTTTGTTTTGTTTTGGGTCTCAATCCAATTTTTGTCGCATGCAACGAAGGACTCCAATTTGGCACAACATGTAGGACCTCATAAAAGACCCAATGGTTGTTTGGAAAAAAGAAAAGATTGTCCTGTTGTAGCAATTAACCTAGAATCTATTGCGACAAATGTTTTATACTTGGTTGAGCATGAGCTAATTTGTAAATTCATGGGTCTTCATGTCTCTCTCCCTTTCTTAGAGACCTAGACTAGAAAGAGTTGGAACCCAGGAGGAAATATGGAGATCAATGTAGTTGTGAATGGATACTTTTCATACTTTTTTCCTCAAATGGTGGATCGTAATTCAATCTTTGGGGGAGGCCAAACTTTCATAACCAAGTAGGTTTATTTATCAAACCTTGGCATATAGGGTTTGATCTTGTGGAGGAACTACCTTTCAAGATCCTTGTTTGGATTTTCCTTCCTAGGCTTCCAATGGAGTTTTGGAGAGGATATCTTGCAATCCATAGCAGTTGTTATTGGAAAAACTTTGGGAACTTCTTGTCACACTTTGGATAGGAAGATTGCAACTTATGCTCAGTTGTGTGTAGAAATCAATCTAAATAATCCACTCCCTGAATCTATTGAAATCAAGGTGGGTAATATGAATTGGATTCAACAAGTTGATTATAAAGCTTTACCCATTTGTTGTCAAGAATGTCATTAGTATGGCCATTTGCACAGAAATTGTTCAAAATTAGGGCCTAAAACTCCTCAACCGTCTACAAAGCCTCTAGCATGCAACTTGAAGGTGAAAGGAAAGGCCCCAATCCAAGCTAATAAACTAGATGCAAATGGCTTTATCCTTGTAAGATCTCAATCAAAAGGAAAGTTTGTGAATTGTCAAAATAAAGATGCTTCTGAAGGAGTTTCTAGCAACAAATTTGATGTTCTTGAAAGATTCAGGACATGGTTAAAATGGAGCAGGACAACCCTATGGCCAGTCAAGATATGCATCAATTTGGCATAGGTAATTTTTCAAATCCTTCAAAGGCAATTCCTTCTCTAGAATTACAAATGTCTAAAATGGAGGGACATACTCCTATTTCCAGCCATGTGGAAAAAGATGTGGGGGAGCATGAACGTTTGGAAATGCATGAAATAGAGGAAGACCCTATCCTTGTATATTTGATGCAAATGGATCCAAGAGGAGCCAATGAGTGCTTTTTTATCATGCATGATCCACAAACAAAGAATGAAGAGAAAAAGAAAGCTCCACTCTTGTTAGGCCTCCAACAAAAAAAAACCACAAAAGGATGCTTTAAAAAGGTGTCAAAAGTAGGCAGGAAAAAATAATTGGAAAAGGTTAAGTTGATAGGGGAGCCACTGATTGAATCAGGTATCATTAAGACAATTGGCACTCATTTCTCTAACCCCTTAAAATGTTTGTGATATCTTGGAATGCAAGGGGTCCAAATAGCATCCCTTGTCAAAAATTTGCTTGCAACCTTATTAGGGAGCACAATCTGGATATTGTTCTCATTCAAGAAACAAAACTATCTATGGAAGATATGGTTGATATCTCCTCAAGGATTTGGAAAGATGGTAAATGTTTGTATATTGGAGCCTTCAATCATGCTAGAGGTGTGGCTTGTTTTTGGAACCCCCATAGTGTTACCCCTTCTTGGTGCTTGGGCAGCAGGAATTCCATGCCGATGGTGGCCTCTTATTTTGACTTTGGTGAGACTATTCTTCTCACTAATGCTTATGTGCCATCAAACTTTCCAAGTAAGATTTTGCTTTAGGAACATATTAGATTTATTCGCTCCTTAGTTCCTACTTTGCCTTGGACCATCTTCTACTCTACTAAGAATATTTTTGCTCTTAATTTGGTGAATGTGGTGCCAAGAAATGGAACCTTCACCTAGAGTAATAGAAGATGCGGAAATGAATCAATTTCAGAAAGACTTGATAGATTTTTGGTATCTGACCATTGGATTGGGAATAGTTGGGCTTCATCTTCAGAGATTTTGGGTTAGAAGGGTTCGAACGACTGGCCAATCTTGTTTTCTTAGATTTTTCACTACCAAAGCCTCCTCTTGCAAAGACAGTTGTCATTGCACCAAAATATCAACCTGTTAATGCTCGATACAACTACCAAAGTTAATGAATCCACGGGTGGCAGTTAAGCCATGTCACGAACCCAAGAGCTGTGCTGCACAGCACAAGGAGACCAAGGGCGCACACCTTGCAACAGTTCCAACTCATGTGGCTTAGGGACCCAGATTTGTACTTTCTCATGGAGAGTTGGTGGTCTAAAGGGAAACCTACTTTGAAAGCTGCCATGTATTCCTTTTTCAAGAGGATTCAATTTGTCAAGTACAAGCTTAAGAAATGGAATAAATTTTCTTTTGGTAATGTTTTTCAAGCAAAAACACTTTTCCAAGAGAGGTTGGAGCAAATATCTTTTCAGATTAAGGAAGAGGGTATGACAAAGGAACTTTTGAACGAGGAATCTACTTGTGCCAAGGAACTAACGGAATGGGAGCTTAGCAAAGAGATTTTTGGAAGCTAAAATCTAGAATAGATTGGTGACAAGAAGGTGACAGGAACACTTCTTTTTTCCATCTTTGTGAAAGAACGATGAGGTGACAATGTTATTATTTCCCTCTTCTCACTGCAAGGTGTTATTTTGTCCTCCCTCCAAGATATTTCCAAGGAAGTTGTCAAACACTTTTCCTCTTTGTTTACTAAGCATGATTTCTAGACCACTAAAGAGGAAAGACTCATCCTTAACTACATTCCTTCTTTGGTTTCAAAAGATATGAACAAATTGCTACTAGATAACATTTCTATGGAAGAGCTGGAAAAAATAGTGTTTGAGATGAAGGGTAATGCTCCTAGACCTAATGATTTTTCTATAGAGTTTTTCCAAGTATTTTGGGAGATTCTAAAGGCTAACTTGTTAGAAGTGGTTAGAGAATCTCAAAAAAGCAATTTTTTAAATCTATCAACACTACCTTTGTGGCGTTAATCCTAAGAAAGAGGGAGCTTCTTCTTTGGATTTCTTTCGCCCCATTTCTCTCTACAATGTTACTTACAAGATAATCACTAAGATTATTGCAGAAAGATTAAAGAAGTGTATGGATTCCCTTATTTCTCTTAAGCAAGGAAGATTTGTGAAGGTCGTCAGATCTTGGAGAGGATTTTGGTTGTTGCTAAGGCCATTCATTCTATGTCCTCTTCTAAGGAAAAGGTTATGTTTATTAAACTTGACATGTCCAAGGCTTATGACAGGGTCAGTGTTAGAGTAAAAGGTATTTCCTAATTAAATATTTATTTAATTAATAGGTTCCTTTTCCTCTACTTAAGCTTACTTAGGTCATGTTCTTTTTATGTCTCATGTCATGGGATAAGGACACATGTCACGATCTTGTTTTATCCTCGCCTAGGGTTTCTAGGCTAATTATCCTTTTATAAGGATTTTTTATTGTATAATCATTAAGATGCACATTCATAATGATTCATGTTTTTTTGAATCAATAGCTCTTGGCCTCCATAGCTTTGCTATTCTCTCTTTTTGTGGCATGTGTTTGATTGCAGGTGATCCTTGGGAGCTACGAAGTTGATTTTTCCCAACTTCAACAATCAAATGGTCTTTCCTTCATAAATTTTAGATGTGTTTGGATTTAGCTTAGAATGGATAGACTGGGGTCATGAGTTGTGTGACCTCGATCTCCTTTTCCATTCTTATCAATGGTATTTTGTTGACTCTTTTTAATGCTTCTAGAGGTCATAGGCCTCCCTATCTTTTTATTTTGATGGTTGAAGGATTAGGCAGATCTCTAAAACATTATAATTTGAGAGGGCTTATTAAAATTTTATACATTCAAAAGATAGCAACTAATCTAATACAACTCGTTGGAAACACCCAGCACAGATCTGAACTCTGAAACGTCCCTCCCACATTGCAGTGTGCAAACTGATTACCCTGCTGTTACTGGATTCTTTGTGCGATCCTGCTATAGTTCTGCACTAATTATCACTCCTGGCCACTATCATTGTAAATTTCTACAACACATATGACTCCTAAGGGTTTTCATCACCGAGAGGACCAGGTTCACGTCTGAAGGGTTTTGTCCTCAAGCACTACGCAAGCTGCTGTAGCAGGGTCACCTTTCTGAAGCTGAAGTTGATTTCAGGCTTCTAATTTTCCAAATATGTCCTCTCATTTGCCTTAGGTGCCGTTTAATAAACCCAGCTCCCAGCAATCCCCAATTATAGGAAGTCAGTCCACAAATAGTGGCAACTAACTGACAATCAATTTCCTGAAGCTGAAGTTAAGTTCAGGCTTGTGGTTTTCACATGTTGTCATGAAGCTCTGATACCACTGAGGTATCCTAAACTAAATACATACAGAAATCAATCCCAGAAAGGCTCCACAAACAAAGAACTTTTTTTTAATTACTTATGAAACACATACCTTCAAAAAACAGTAACTAATCTAATTCAACTCACTGGGAATGCCCAACATACAGATCTGAACTCTGAAAGATCCCTATCACATTGCCGTGTGCAAACTTATTGCACTGCTGTTGCTGGATTCTCTGCATGATCCTGCCATGGTTCTGCACCGAGTATCACTCCTGGTTGCTATCATTCTGCAACATGTATGACTCTTAAGGGTTTTCATCCCCAAGAGGACCAGGTTCATGTCTGAAGGGTTTTGTCCTCAAGCCCTAAGCAAGCTGCTGTAGCACGATCACCTTACAGAAGTTGAAGTTGAGTTTGCGCTTGTAATTTTCTACAAATGTCCTCTTGTTTAATAATTTGCCTAAGGCACTGTTTAATAAGCCCAGCTCCCAGCAATCACCAATTATAGGAAGTCAGTCCACAAACAGTGGCAACAAACTGACTATCAATTTCCTCAAACATAGGCACCTAACTGAACAACTACTCCCTCTAATTGCAGGTGTTAACTGAGTGGTATGGACAGGTAGCAAACAAATACCCAAACAGACACTTTATTTTATGCATTAACCTCCTAACTGAATTTATTCTAACTGCTGACAGACTTAGTTGCTCTATTCTGACTAAAAGACTTGGCCCTTTTTATTGAAACTGTAGACAAAGCATTCACACAGTGCTGCGGGTAAAAGAGCCCATTAAATGTCATTTTTAAGCAGTGGTTTGTGTTCAGCAAAAAGTAAAATTTGAATCAAATTTGGCATAGATAAAATTCACTAAAAAAAATTGTTATTAAATTTGACTAACAAAATACTATTATTATATGAAATTTAAATACATTATAATAGTATTTTTTTATTTTTAGTTTATGTATCATAAATACCTGTGTTCCATGGGGGCACATCCCTGGCCCTCAAACCCCCATCCCCATCCCCAAATCAGGTACTGGGCAATGGCAGGGGACATCCCCCAGCCATCTCCAAAAATCTTCAAATCTTCAAAATGTTTCCAAAACATGTTGCAGAAATAGTAAACACCATGGGGATGCCCAGATGTCCCCAACAGCAAGGCCAATTTTTATAATGCTTAAAAAAGAAAATTATCCATAACATTAAAAAAAGGCTTAAATATATCATGACAGCATTATAACAGCAGCTATAAATATATCATGATAGCAGTATAACACCAATAAAATTATCCATGACAGCAGTGAGAATCTGGCACAGTGTAGTATGGTGTGAGAAGTGCAGACAAACAATTTGTGATTGTTAAATTGCTGCTGTCATACTGTTGTCCATTAACTTGTAGAAATCAATCTCTCTCTCTCTCTCTCTCTCTCTCTCTCTCTCTCTCTCTCTATATATATATATATATATATATATTGCCATCCCCCCACTGTCCCCATCCCAGAAACGCTGTGTAACATAGGTAAATACTAAATATGTTAAATTTTATATATTATATAGATTAATAATTATAAATATTATTTTATATTTTAAATATTAAATTTTTATAAAAGAAAGATACAACTAGAATAAATCAATAAATCAATACATATAAATTTTATGAAATGCAAAAAACAAAAACAAAACCTAAAATTAAAAAACAAACGAGAAGCTAAAATTTACAAATCCCTGCATTGCCTCCCACAGCCACCTGAAATTAAAACTTCAGCAAGATGACGACCAGGTGGCAGGACAGACCACAATACTCACACTGTGCAGGACACTGATAAAGACTTCCTCCCAGATCTCTTCAACTCTTGCAGTCACAAGTTCCAACCTCCAACAGCACTCCACAGGCTAACAGTCAACACTAGTCTGCAATGCAGCAAGCCACCAACAACACTCAACACAGGGCACTGACAGCGAGTTGAAAGGAGCCTCAAAACAGGCCAATTGTCTACAACAGTCAGTGTTCCCCACATCTGCAACAGCGAGCTGTCACCAAATCAAGAATAACACTGGGCTGTGAAGTGTCAACAGCTCTAACAGTAAACAGTAAACACGCATATTTTTACAGCACCAAAACAGTAAACTGGGCTGTGACATAGGTCTGAGATGCATCGTTGGATGCTAGATGCTACTAGAGTTACTAGAACCAAAAACTAATATGATAATGAAATCTGCAACCTCAATTGAAAACATCAAATGGGTTCCATCACATTTCATTAAAAAATCCAATAAGATTCAGAATATGGCTTCCAAAATCTAATAGGGTAGTGACACCCGCACCCTAATCTGACCACATGCATCAAATTAGTTCAATCACACGAATACAAAATGCAACAAGATTTAGAGCACATCTTGCCATCTTATTTGTTTCTTCCAATAAACTTCATTGCAAACAATTTATTTTAGAAGAACACTAAATAAATCTAAGTGTCACCACCAAATGAAAATTGTCATTGATTATTGCATGATAACAGAAAGCAAATAACATGATAAAATAATGAACAAGACATACATACAATCCAACAAATATCAGCTAACTGCTAAAGATAAAACAAAACTCGTGCAAATGGCAAATGTTAATCTCCAAATATCATGCCGCAAGCTGAAAAGGAAAATGACAATATCTGACACATAATAAATGTTAAATTTTGAATTTAGTGAAGGAAAGAATATATTATCCAACTTACGTGCAGCAAGAAACAAGCCCATCTGAAAATTGCTGCTTTTCCTAGTCGTTATGGCCAAAATCAATAGTATAATATGAAAAAATATGAGCATTATCAACCAAGGCTCCTGTGTATCAAGCAACAGGAACAAAATTAAAAAATTTGAAGCAGATTATTTGATCACAAATATTATATTCAATGCATTAAGCAGATTAACATAACAGATGCCATATGGTCCCAAATCGTAATACTGGAAACTTATTTAAGAAATGAAATCTGGGGACCTAAGACACAAAATATTTAAAGAAAGTACTAGGTAAAATAGTGGTACTCCAATCAAGCAACCCTTTGGACTCAACAAAATATTCCATTTAAAGAATGAAATCCTTAGACAGCTTTTTTCATGTCTTTGTTACTAACAGTAGTATCTCACTGGCTAAATGACACCCCTCTGGCATTCAAAATTATAATGCTGCAAAATAAAAGGAAAGAGCTAGGTAAGAGCTTGATGCTCCATATAAGCAACCCTTTGGACTCAACATAACATTCCATTTAAAGAATAAAATCTTTTGATACTAAAAACATGTTCAAGAAATGAAAACTGAAGACCTGTTACACATTATAAAATCTTTGAGGAAAGAGCTAGGTAAAATTTAAAAATCGTGACACTTCATTCAAGCAACTCTTTGGACTCAACAGTTTCTGTTTAAAAGCAATATTTTCATGCTTCAAAACGTACCTTAAATCATTTTTATTCCAGGAAAAACATTTGCCACATTTCACCATTCATAACATTCAATAAACAAACAGCTGAATGTTTTGCTCAACCAAACTTGTCAACTTTTTCACTCTGACCTGAATTCATACAGCGATATGTTAAAACTGCAAATTGGTAACAGACAGGTTTCATTCTACAATCGTGTATAGCAAGGTCTTCATTTCTTTATCATTTTATGCAGTCAGACTGTCAACACTGTTCTGTCCCCTGGCCTTGGAGATGTTTTGTGTTTCCCCATGCAGTAAGTATAAAGTAATTTTCCTATATTAATATGATAAGAACTTTCAATTGATCAAAAGAAAAGAAAAAATTCAAAAAATCAAGACCAATGCTTGATTGAACCCTCATCCATGTTAGAATAAATTATATTCTTATCTTTATTTAATGGTCAATGTTGTTAGTCTTTTTTGTTGTTACTGTTTCTACAGTAACTTGTAGTTAGGTAGATACTTTTAATATCTACAGTGCTTTATGCACTCTATAAAATGTAAACTTTTCTTTATGTTAATGTAAGAAGTTTTTTACCATTTCATGGTATCAGAGCCGTCTAGGGTTTCTGGGCGAGTTTCAAAAAAAAATAAAAAAATCTGTAATTCGTGAAAAATACTCACGTGAGATTTCGTGGCTCTTTGTCTGAAAAAAGTTCGAGGGTTTCTGTAGTGCAAAAAAAAAAAAAATCGCGTTTTTTTTAAGGTGAAAATCGAGGGTTTTGTCTGAGATTTTCGTGAGTATTTACTCACTAAAAATTTCAACCCTCCTTTGGAAAAATCGTGGTAGTCTTCTGGTAAAAATCTGGGGCCGTTTTTTGCAGAACTGGGCGCGATTTTAAACTCCTTATACGGTCGCGTTTTCTCAAGTCTCTTCTGCAACACGCGATTTTTTCCTTCTGTTGCCGCGTTTTTCTCTTGGCCACGACCTGCACGCATTTTCTGTTCACGTTTTTGTTGGTACGCGTTTTTCATCTGCATTCTGGGCGCGTGTTTTTCTCAGATCTGGTCCGTTTTTCGTGATTTTTTAAACCTGCGTTTTTTCAGACGTGTTTGCAGCCTTTTTCTTCTGATTTCGTGTGTTTTTTTGGTCTCATTTTGGACGTCTTTTGTGCCCTAGCTAAGGCATTTTTTTACCTATGCATTTAGACGCGATTTCTGGAAGTTTTTTGCTGTTTTCTGCAAATTTCTGGTTCACCCATGGCCGCCTAGGGTTTCTGCCAGCTCGACTAGGGTTTTGTCCCTCCGTTTCAAGTCGAATTTTTTTTCTGATCGCAGATTCCTTCTGGGTTTTCCGAGATCTCAACTGGGTCGTCGTCCATTTTTTCTGGGTACCTCGTTTTCTGTGCATCGAAATTTGTGCCTCAGTTTGAGGTCGAATTTTTTTTCTGATCGCAGATTCCTTCTGGGTTTTGCGAGATCTCAACTGGGTTGTCACTAGATTTTTCTGGGTACCTCGTTTTCCGTGCCTCGAAATTCGTGTTGTCAAAATTTTCTGGGTATTCTTCCATTCTTCTGGGTTTTTGTTTCTCTTTTCTGGGTTTTCAGTAAAACCTCAAAATCCGTGTTCGGATTTCTGTATTTCTGTTTTCTTTGCATTATCTTGCCTTCACCAGTTTGACCTCGAGGTACGTGATGGCATCTCTCACGAACATAATGCTCGAAAGCAGCCAAAAGTTCAACGGGAAGAATTACAACACCTGGAAGCAGCGTATGCTGACGATCTTTGAATATCGTTGTCTCGATCAGGTCGTCTTGGGGCACTCACCTCGACCCACTGTAGCCGGAAAGGATCAGGACAAATGGGATGAACGCAACCGAGAAGCCGTCATGCTCATCAAGCTATCTGTCACTGACGATCAACTGCCACAAGTGCCGTCAGGAAAAACAGCTGCTGAGGTATGGACAACTTTGAAGGATCTTCATGAAACGTCAGATAAGAGTCGTGCGTTTTTTCTTAAGAACATGCTTTTTTCAATAATGATGGACGAGAAGCACACTACTCTTCAAGAGCATCTGACAAAGATCAAAGAGATTCGAGACCAGTTGGAAGCCATTGGACGAAAGATGGAGGAAGAGGACATGGTCGTCATTACTCTGAAGAGTTTGCCAAAATCGTACGAGCATTTCATTGAGACGCTCAATATTACTTCAACGAACGTCGACTTGAAGTTTCCAGACTTGTGTAACAAGCTTCTACAACAAGATCGTTGGAGACAGCAATTTGGAAGCAGTGCCAGTTCGTCCTCCACAGAACAGGCGTTCTCAGCCAACTCTTCTGCTAAGAACAAAGGGAAGCCTCAATCTTCTCAACCGAAAGGCTCTGGTTCTTCACAGGACAGCAAGAAGAAGAAGAACGTTCAGTGCAATTATTGCCACAAATACGGTCACATTAAGGCTGATTGTCGCACTCGGATGGCTTCTGAACAAAAGAAGCAGGGAGGATCTCAACAAAAGGCACATGTCGCTGAGCACACTGAGCAGAAAGAGTCTGCATTCTATGCATTTATGGCCAAGAGAACTGCAGATCCGGTACATTCTTCTGCCTGGTATATCGATTCCGGGGCTTCGCGGCATTTTACTCATCGTCGCGATTGGTTCACCAAGTTTGAACCATTCTCAGATTCTGTCATTTTCGGAGGAGGTGAAGAGTACACAGTTGCTGGTAAGGGCACTGTCCAGATTTACTCAGGAGGAAGAAATTTACTCTTTCTCGATGTCTACTATGTTCCAGGCATGGAACATAATCTCCTCTCCGTCAGTCAGATCATGCGGCATTCTCCCCAGTTGGATGTTGTTTTCAGCTCGTCCACCTGCAGCATCGTTGACCGGGAGACTCGTACTACCATTGCTATGGGACTTGAGGATCACGGTCTGTACAGACTTGCTGATTCTGGTGATTCTCAAGAGCACGCTCTCGCAGCCCGAAGTACAACCATCAGCAAACTTTGGCATCAGCGTTATGGGCACTTGAATGTCCACTACCTCTCTCAGTTATCTCGGGAGGGTCTTGTTGCTGGTCTACCTGAGATCCAAACTACAAATCATGGAGTTTGTGGAGCTTGTCAAGCTGGCAAGCAGCATCGGACACCGTTCTCGGATGGTGATTCTTGGCGAGCCTCCAAGGTACTTCAACTGGTTCACGCTGATGTATGTGGGCCAATGAATACTCCTTCTGTTACTGGGTCCAGGTACTTTTTATTGTTTGTTGATGATTTCAGTCGGAAAATGTGGGTGTATTTTTTGAAACATAAATCAGATGTGTTCAGTACATTTCAGCAGTATAAGGCCTTAGTTGAGAAGGAATCCGGTTCTCACATTGTTACTCTAAGGTCAGATAATGGGGGGGAGTTTTGTTCAGCTGACTTCTCTACTTTTTGTGCTGCACACGGCATTAAAGCCAACTTACCACACCTACACCCCTGACAAAATTAGTGGGCCTATTTGCAGCCATAATTGAATTTAAACTTTTCAGCCCGATAATGGGGAGTTTTGTTCAAAGCCGAGTTTTTTTTGTTGAGCTTCATTGTCACTACATTCGCCAGCTGGTAGAAGACGGATCAGTTCAGCTGCAGTATGTTCCGACGGCGGATCAGACTGCAGACATTCTCACCAAGTCTCTGAGCCCCGATAAATTTGTAAAATTCAGGGGGCAACTTGGTGTTGTTGACGGATTGACCATTAAGGGAGGGTGTTAGAATATATTATTCTTATATTATTTAATGGTCAATGTTATGTTTAGTCTTTTTTGTTGTTACTGTTTCTACAGTAACTTTTAGTAGGTAGATATATTTAATATCTACAGTGCTTTATGCACTCTATAAAATGTAAACTTTTCTTTATGTTAATGTAAGAAGTTTTTTACCATTTCAATGTCACCAAAATGTTTAAGCAATAATAGATGGGAGTAACCAAATTATTTGAGATGCATTAGGAATAATCAGTACTAGTTTAGAGATGAAGTCCTCCCTAATGGAGGCTTTAGAGCGTGACATTTCCATCATCCCTAGAACATTATCACCAAAGAACATACTTAACAAACTCTAACACTGTTGAGATGATACAATTAAACATAGAACCCAACCAAATATTAGCGGCTCAATCCTTCTTAAATAGCCCATGAGAATTCCTCCCTTTGGCACTAGCTGGCCAACCACCTGACCAAATTCCAAACACATAAAGCACACTAAGAAGCCACCCTCTGAGAAGCTGTGACAAGCATAAAGCAATAGCCCAAAGCCACCTCTTGGATAGATTAAATAAACCTTCCCACATGCACCTATTAAATACAATGCTAGAACTCACATGAAAGGGCTTTAAAACATACTCATCTCGCTATAAATAAGAACATCTTTAATAACTAAGCCTTGCTGTAATGTTGAAGGGACCCAATGGTCCATAAAAAGAAAAACTGTAAAATCCTTATGGGGGCTTATAATTTAAGAAAGAGTTCAAACCTTTCCATGTGGATGGAAAGCCACTGTACAAAACCATTGATGGATCATAATCTACACCACAATTTGCCAAAAATTGATAGCTACATTAGTTTTTTTGTGACAATACAATTAAACTACTGCTTTAAACTGTTTTCTTAGAGTAGTGCCTCTTATGTGAACCTCGTAAGTTGACAATTTGGAAGAACCTTTTTGAGAGAGTGGATAAACACTAGGGAATCCCCTTCTACTACTAAATTTTGTATCCCCATTGAAGAGGCAAGACATGCTTGACACTAATCTTTCCTATTCCACTTAATTATTTGTCCTAATACACAAAAAAAGAGACTTCCTATGAACAAAGCTCCTATCCTCCTTTTGGGTAATGAAACATGCACTTATATAGCTCAGATTGCTTATGAAGCTCCATCAAAGTTCAACTTAGGAAATCCATTTGTAGCAGGCTTCTACAATTGCTTATCCACTTTGACCTGTATAATGCCTCTTGAAGAAAAAGATGTGACATTATCACCTACAAAATTTACACCTTGTACCCATTAATGGGGATGATTGTGAATATATTTAAATAGAGTGTAAGTTTTCTTACAACTAATTTTATTAATCTTATAAATAATTATTTATGAGAACCCATTGTCATAATTATAAGTGATCCATATAACATTGGTTACATCTAGATAATACTAACAAAAGACCACTGAAACATAGGTTTTTGATGTACTACAAATCATATATTTTGATGTATCACGTCATCCTTAAAACATAGTACTTACCCTTTTTGTGGATTAATACTATTTTGAAATATACCAAGCTCAGTTACACACATAGAAGCATCGATTAATCTTTCCTTTTACACTTTGATTTTGGTTGTAACCAAACACATAATAATAGCATATCACAAAAGAAATAATTGAACAATATTACTCAGCAATAGTGAACTGGAAAAATCGATAGATACAACAACTATCACAAAATGATCCACTTCATTGACATATCGATTATAGATGATGTTGAACTACAATAAACATAATGCTAAAGGATTTGCAAACTAGGCCATTCCAGAAAGTGAGGTGATTCCATACAATCAATCGAGACAACAATTTCAGCAAATAGTGGTTGCAAATAACAGTAGTTTGATATGGAATTCTTTGCCCAGGAGTGATTGTGATATAACAGGGTGTTTTGCGTTGAGGAAAGGAGTCGAGTATGAGTGATGAACCTACGATAGGCGTTAGTTCGCCTTGCTAATAAGTGTTGATATACACCAATTCCTGTCACCCTCCTAGTGGTGCCTCTCTTGAACTCAGACCCTCTCTCGATATCACTTCACTACCAGGAAAATTGTCTCATAGGTATGTGGGAAATGATGACAACACCCTTTAGGGGTGGCACGAGCTGAGAGGCTCTGCCACCACGTCCTTTGATCGTTGTGTCTCCTTGGAATTCAAAATGATTGTCACTCAATGCATGTGTCGATCAAGCCTTATGATGATTCACCACCTATCGCTTGATTGCATTTCTTGAACCGTGGTTCCAAATAGTCTCCTCATACTTGAAATGGTGGATGCATTAGTTGAACTTGCATGGTGTGAATGAATGAAAATCACAGTTGCAAAGTAGGGGTGTCATCCTACTTTGTAGAGGATCTTTGGAGGTTTTCCTCTCCAAGAGATTTGCCAAATAGCTCCCAAAGAAAGAACATAAATACCAGCTTAAGGTGCCTTACCAAATGGGTCAGCCAGATCCATTATAAAATTTATTATTATTATTATTTACAATTAATTATTATTATATTATTTAATAATATTTTAAATATAATAAATTCAAAGGTAGTGTTAAGAAACACTTTTTTCTCACCAAAAATTGAAATTGGGACTAGTCAAGTGGTAGAACATGACAGTCCTCCCCTCCCAAATGTTGCTTATCCTGAAGCAACCTCAAATTTGTATGCTCAAAGATCTCCACACCTTCCCATGTTGCATCTTCGATGTGTAGGTTTTTCCATTTCACCAAGTATTCCAGGATTACCTTGTTCCTTAACCTTTTCCCTCACATCTAGGGACTGTTTTGGGTTCAAGTATCAACTTGCCTTCATCATCAAGAGGGGGCAGCTCTATTGAAGTTATGATTTGCTGCCCAATTGCCTTTTTGAGGCATGACACATGAAAAATGTTGTGGATCCTGCTGCCCTTGGGCAATTCTAGTTTGTATGCAACCTCTCCAATCTTCCTTACAATCCGATAGGGTCAATAAAACTTTGGCTTCAGCTTTTTTGCACCACTCCCCTTGAGGGTAGATTGCTTATATGGCTGCAATCTCAAGAAGACCATATCACCAACCTCAAAAACTCTCTGTTTTGTGCCGATTTGCATACATCTTTTGCTGGTTTTGAGTACACTGTAAACTATCCTTGAGGGTATTCAAGATATCCATACTTTGTTGCATCACAGCTTGTGCTCTAGGGAACCTACTATTGGTAAGGACCAAATCCATCAATGAAGTAGCATCATAACCATAGAAAGCCTTGAATGGTGACATACCTATAGGCATGTGATGTGTGGTGTTGTAGCAAAACTCCCCCAAATGTAACCACTTGACCCAAATTGTTTGCTGCCCTATAACATAATTCCTTAGGTAGCCTTCAATCCACTTATTCACGATTTCAATTTGCCCATTTGTTTGTGGATGTTGGCTAGTGTTGGGAGTTAATTCCGTGTGAGTGAATTGAAAGAGCTCTTGCCAGAACAAGTTGATAAACTTGCTGTCCCTGTCACTCACAATGTTCTTGGGCAGCCCATGAAGCTTAAATATCTCTCTAAAAAACAAATCAGCAACTTGAGGAGCCTTATAATCTGAAGGAATAACATGGAAATGAGCATACTTTGTAAGCCTATCAACCACCACATAAATATAGTCCTTACCTTGCACCTTAGGCAGCCTTGTAATGAAATCCATGGAAATATGCTCGGTCTTGTTTTGTTGGCACACCAAACACTCCCTAACGTGCTGCATTACATCATTCTTTAGTCCTTTCCATGAAAAACGCTCTCTGACTTGCTTGTAGTCTTGTAGAAACCCGGGTGACCAGCAAGAGGTGTGTCATGACATGCTCTCATAATCTGCTTTTTTACCCTATATTTTGGCACAAGATACACACGATCTTTGTAAAGTATAAGGTCTTCAACCACCTTGTATCTATCATCAAGCAACTTCCCATCCAAAATCTCAGTAGCAAAGGAATTCTTGGCATATTCAACCATTATGGCAGCCTTCTAGTCAGTAGATATATTAGAAATAGAACATAAATAAGGCTTCCTAGAGAGTGCATCAGCCACCACATTGTTTTTTCCCTTCACATACTCAATATCAAAATCATAGGTTTGAAGTTTGCTTACCCTTTTTTGCTGCCTATCATTCAAGTCACATTGATTGAGGAAGAATATGAGGTTGTTATGATCTGTTTTGACTACAAACCTACCACACACCAAGTATTGTTTGAATTTGGCAAGAGCATGCATGATAGCTAGCATCTCCTTGTCATAAATACAAAAGCTCCTTTTTGAATCCTTGAGCTTCCTACTCTCATATTCTATGGGATGTCTATTTTTGCATCAAAATTGCCCCAATGCCCTCTCCTGAAGCATCGCACTCAAGTAGAAAAGGAAGTGAGAAATATGGTATAGCCAAAATAGGGCATGAACTTATAACCTCCTTAAGCTTATCAAAAGTTTGCTGTGTAGTAAGACTCCATGAAAATGCTCCCTTCTTTGTCAAATTGGTCAATAGGGCTATAAGTTGTGAAAACCCTTTCACAAACCTCCTGTAGTAGCTGCATAAGCCCTTAAATCCTCTTGATTGTGACAAGGCCCTTGGTTTAGGCCAATCTTGGATCGCCTTGATCTTCTCTTCATCAACACTCATCCCTTGAGCACTAATCTTATGCCCTAAGTATATAATTTCAGCCATTTCGAATTCACATTTGGATAACTTAGCGTAGTATGAATGCTGCTCAAGAATGCTAAGTACCTCATCTAGATGCTTCAAATGATCCTCCCATGTCCTACTGTAGATCATGATATCATCAAAGAAAACCAATACGAATTTCCTCAATTGAACAATGAATACTTGATTCATGCATGACTGAAAGGTAGCGGTGGCATTGGTCAATCCAAAAGCATGACCAAAAACTCGTAATGTCCATAATGGCACCTGGAAGCTTTCTTGTGCACATCCTTATCTCTCATCCTTATTTGGTGATACCCCGAATGCAAATCAATTTGGGAGAAGTATATTGCACCATGGAGCTCATCTAACAATTCATCGATTCTGGGAATGGGATAGCGGTTCTTGATCGTCTTCTTGTTGAGTGTTCTATAGTCTATACACATCCTTAGTGTCCCATCTTTTTTTTGGACCAATAGCACGTATGATGCCCCATATCTAATAGCTCCTTAATTGTCTTCTCAATCTCTTCCTTATATGCCCTTCGATGATGATAGGGGGTAGTGATGACCGGTTTTTCTCCCTCTTCAAGCTCAATCACATGCTGGAAAGCCCTCCTAGGATGTAAACCATGAGTTATATTGTCAAAAACCTTACTATGACTCTCTAGGATGGGCTGAAAAAAGTTTTCCCTTCCGTGGAAGGCCCTGTATCCGTAATCAAACATACAGCTGCCCAAACAACTTGACCTCTACGCAAAGCCCTCACCATATGCTTGGCTGACACCACATGGGACCCCCATTAGAAAGGCCTCGAAGGACTATCTCCTTCCCATTAGATTTGAACTATAGCTCCATATTTTGATAATTTTGTGTGTACTCTCCCAGTGAGTGCAGCCCCTGCACTCCTAGGACCACCTTTGTGTCACCTATGCCAATCACATAGAAATCATCCCTCATCTTATGACAACCCAGAGTCAAATTCAACTGCTGAATCCTTAGATTGTAGGGTGGAGTGTAACCATCAGCCACTGTGACATTAAATCCCTCAAAATCTTTAGTCTTCAATCTCATCTTAGCCACCAACCTCTCATCGATAAAATTGTGGATAGCTCCACTGTCAATCAAAACAGTCACCCGTTGCCCTTGTAAAGCTCCTTTAACCCGAAATGAATTACCTTGGTTCCCCTGACAGGGCTGCAAGTGTTCCCCCTAGATGCCCATCCTCTTTAGTTTCATGCTCATCCTCAATCAGAGCCAACTTTGGATCAGCGACTTCATCCTTAGAATCCTCATCTAAAACCACCTCAATGTAGTGTATATGGCCCTTCCCTAGACAACAATGACCTGATTGCCATGGCTCCCTACACGTGAAACATAACTTCTTCCTACATATCTCATTCTTAGGTATGTTCAATTGGCTGGGTTTGGGTGGTACCGTCCTTGGGGGAGTAATGTCTCTTTGAGGAAACTTCTTGGGCACAACGAGAGGTGCATTATTGGAGTATGATTTGTCCTTAGCTACTGAATCTTCCAAGTTCAAGGCTTTCCTAATGGCATCTTGTAGTGAGATAGGATCAAATGCCCTCACCAATCCTTTGAGGTGTTTAGATAGGCCTTTAACAAAAAGGACTGAGTCTTCTTTCTGTCACATTTTGAAACATCACTGCAAGTCTCTCAAACTCAACAACATAATTCTCCACTTTACCTTCTTGCCTCAACTGTGCTAATTTTTGGAAATGGATTTTTTGATCTTTCCTATCAAATCTCTCTGTCAATCTTTGACTGAAATCCTCCAATGTTGTGATGGAGTCATGCCCTTGTGTTACCATACCATGATACCACACCATTCATTGGCCAAACCCTCAAGATGCAAGGTAGCAAATTTGATGTCTTCCTCTTCACACATTGGATTCAAGAAGGAAAAATATGTGTAATTTTTGCAACCAAGCCCTTGCCGAGGAACTCCTTGATCCATCAAAAATTGGAATGGTGATCTTACCTAAGCGATGCTGGATATCTCTCCTATCTTCATACCTTCTCCAATGCCCCATCCTTGTTTTCATGTTGTGAAATTCTGTGAAAGTCATAGCTCTGCGAATGGCGGTACTTAGAGCATGATATTCATTGTGGCACATCATTGTGTAGTCTAGCAATATCATCCTCTTGCTCGAGTGGCACTTCTAATTTGTTTTCTGCCTCTTTTTGCAAGAATTTTTCTTTGAAAGTCTTTGCAAAGGCTGCTGGTAGGCCATAGATTTTGGCATCCAAGCTTCTATGTGTTATACACCTCGACATCATTTTGTCTAGCCTAACTGCTGCCCTCAACTCCCTTTGGCATAGCCCTACCAACACCCAATTGCTGGCTCAAACCTCTCAACAGCTAGACCATTTCCACCATAGTTTCCCTAATGTTGGTTTGGAATTCTTTGGATTCCTTGACAAACTGCTGACCTTCGTCTTCTTCGTCAACCATGGTAGCCTTCTTCCTTTCCCTAAGATGATACCTTAGATCCTTGTTGCTCATGAAAGGGTACACAGGCTGGTAGGATGCCAAGCTCTGATACCACTGAAATATACCAAGCTCACACAAAAGCAATGATTAATCTTTCCTTTTACACTCTGATTTGGATTGTAACCAAACACATAGTAACAACATATCACAAAAGAAATAATTGAACAATATTACTTAGCAATAGTGATCTAGAAAACTTGACAAATACAACAATTAATACAAAATGATCCACTTCATATTGACATATCGATTACAGATGATGTTGAGCAACAGTAAATGGAATGCGAAAGGCTTTACAAACCAGGCTGTTCTAGAAAGTGAGGTGATTCCATACAATCAATTGAGATAGCAATTTCAGCAGATAGTGACCGCAAATAACAATAGTCTGATGTGGAATTCTCTGTCCAAGAGTGGTCGTGATATAACAGGTTGTTCCACGTTGAGGAAAGGAGTCGAGTATGAGTGATGAACCCGCTATAGGCGTTAGTTTGCCCTGCTAATGAGTGTTGATATACATCGATTCTCGGCGCTCTCTTAGTGGTACCTCTCTTGAACTCATACCCTCTCCCAATATCACTTCGTTGCCAAGAAAATTGTCTCATGGGTATGTGGGAAATGACGACAACACCCTTTAGGGGTGGTGCAAGCCGAGAGGCTCTACCACCACGTCCTTTGATTGTTGTGACTCCTTGGAATTCAGAATGATTGTTGCTCAATGTGTCAATTGAGCCTTATGATGATTTGCCACCTATTGCTTGATCGCCCTTCCCGAATTGTGGTTCCAAATAGTCTCCTCAGATCTGAAATGGCGGATGCATTAGTTGAACTCACATGGTGTGGATGAATGAAATTCACAGTTGCAAAAAAGGGGTGTCGTCCTACCTTGCAAAGAATCTTGAGAGGTTTTCGTCTCCAAGAGATTTGCTAGACAATCTGTCCAACTGTAATGTCAAATAGCTCCCAAAGAAAGAACATAAATACTAGCTTAAGGCGCCTTCCCAAATGGGTCGACCAAATCCATCATAAAATTTATTACTATTATTTAAAATTAATTATATTATATTACTTAATAATATTTTAAATATAATAAATTTAGAGGTAGTGTTAAGAAACACTCTTGCCCGCCAAAAATTGAAATTGGGACTAGTCAAGGGGCGGAACATGACATATTTAATTTCCACCACTTGCTATGGATGAAGTAGGTATTCATCTTTCAAATTCCAGAACACATATCAACCTGATTAACTCTACAAAATAGTGGTTGTGAGGTGAAAGTGCCATTTTCTTTCTTTTAATGACATATTTAATTTCCACCACTTGCTATGGATGAAGTAGGTATTCATCTTTCAAATTCCAAAACACATGGCAAGCTGATTAACTCTACAAAATAGTGTTTGTGAGGTGAAAGTGCCATTTACATAATGTGACACCCCAACAAACTACGAAAACTCACATTATTTTTTTTTACCTTTATTAAACATTCTAAATCACTGATTACACATTAATTATGAGGGGAATTACTAGATTTGGGATTCTTTGTGTTGCTTGGTACACCTAGTAACCTTCCTTTGAATGTGACATGTGGAGAATTTTAGCTAAATTCCTTTTCATTTGGCCTTAAGCTGTTGTTATTGACCACTAAATGGTTGTCAATTTTAAATCAACACTAGCATGCCATGTGACACACAGGTAGCCTCTGATGATCCCAAGTAATCCATAATTATTCTTGGGGATTAGTTTGGAAGATTCAGATCTAAAACAATATTAAACTAGATTTGAAAGTTCACTAGGTTTGAGAGATTTGGAGCAAAAATCATTCATGGAGTTCTATTTCTTCCACAAATTCATTATGGATTTGATGGGAATTTTATATCTAGTTTAACCTGTTTTAGATATATGTTTGTGCCTTTTAAGGCTTTCAAGATTTACCCGAGGTTCTTTGGTCAACAGTTTAGAAGTTATTCAATGGGGTCGATTAGGGCACGTGAAGGTTTTTTCGACAAGACTTGTCATGCAGCTTAATGTATTAATGCACCTATTTGCATTGAGGAAAACTTGAGACAATTTGGAACAAAGTGCAGGGATACGAGGTGTGGGGAGATATAAAAGAAAACTTGTTTAATGGCACAAAATTACCTGAGACTTCCAATTCATAAAGGTTTTAGCTCCATTGAATTAGGACCACTTTTTAACATGTGACAATCTAATTCTAATGAAATAACAATGCTAACCCAAGGAATAGGACACATACATCCCAACCTGCATCCATGGCATGATGCAAAGAACTTAAAAAATTCTTATTTTGGGGCAGGGGCTAGCTACAACTACCTAAAATTAAAAGAAAATGGCTCTGAAGAAAGTGTTGTTGTCAAGGTCATCTCTTATTTGGATGAATGAACCTCTAAATTTCTAAAAGTTCTTTGAAAGTTGATGAAGGCATGGAATTGTCCACCTTGATGGGATCTAAAGATGGTTATCAACAAGAATTTGAATATGACTAAGGTGAGGATTGGATTCTCAGCTTGATTAATGGATGATCTCAGAGAATGAACCACTGGTCATGGAATTGGCTTGCCAATGTAATTCAATTATTTGATCTCACAAGGAAGCAATTGGTTCCATCGTTGGAATTATCAAGCCACAACTTAGCCCCTAAATTCAACTATCCAGCAAAACAACATTCACAGAGAAATTCATACAAACAAACACGCATTATTAATATCTTGGCTTTCGCTTCCTAGACTCATTCCACTATCACATCTTATTGCATGATCAAATTCTTAAAAAATTTATACTTTGGAACTCTTGTAAGGGTCCTTAGAGTGCAATTTTTAGCTGAATTGTAAACAACCTAATATCTTTGGGAGTCAAGCTAGGAATTTCACAACGATTCTTAATTAGGGAATCTTGTTTCAATTCAATAAATGAAATTGTACGAGGACAATAACACAATGTGACAATACTTGTCCTGTTGTTAAGTTTCTTAGCTTAATTATACAGCCACGATCTTCTCAAAAGCTTTCACAACTGATTAATTAGATTATATTGAAGGCCTGAATTATAATAATACACAGCATAACTTCTTTGGGCAACAACTATGTGCACATTTCCTTTTTATTTCAAGAATTTGAAGATCATTAGTCATAGAACTGACGAGACCCAACATTCTACCACTCTAATAAGGCTTGCGTGAATTGTTGCGACTCCAGTTAGCTGTATGTGGTCATGTCTCTAGCATTCTCTTGGCAATCACAGGGATCAAATTTCTGTTTGATTCCTTTGGGTTCCCACCATCAACTTGATCCTAACTAAGATTTAGTGTAATTTAAGTAGTAAAGAGTGCATTTCATTTATTAAGTTCATTTCAGCTCAATAAGCTCAATCTTGATTTCGGAAATTACTAAAACAAGATTTCTATTATCTAATGAAGATCCATATATAGTTCAATTGTTACTGAAATAAAATATCATAGCTTACTCAATTTTACTTATTGCTGTTGAATCTATCACATTATCCAATAGGTTTAATACATTGAATGTTCCTTAATTTTCTTTTTGATATAGTTATTGGAGTGTTCCTTAAATATTTTGTGACCTTCATTCCAATCTTGTCTGAATCTTTCAACGAAAGGTAACTTGTTTCCTTGCTGAATATTCGCTGATTACAATGGTTATACATAAAGAACAATGATTCTTTACCTGTTGAATGCACCCCAATCTTTTATCATCCATACTGCCGTTTCATTGCAGCAGCATTAAACATCTTCTCAGATTACAATTTGTATGTTTTACTGCAGTAATATAACATCAATAAGTAATTACAGCCATTAAGAGGTTTGTACATGTCAAGATAAACCTTTCATAAGATAGCACTGGTTACAATAATCATATAATAAAATATTACCTTATAGGTTCTACCATATCTGCAGATTTTATCTCAGAAAAAAAAGTACAAAAGGAAAAGTTCTTCATTAGTGCACAAAGCCAAAATGTAGATGTCATTCTGAACTGCCCAAAATAGAGGGAGAGTTCCATTGGAGCGCTTTGCCTCCAACCAGAGAGTATATGGAGCCACCCACCCCTGCAAGTCTCCCCTACACAGAAGTGGCCCAATCCTTTATCACTATTAGGGCAACAAGCTAAGAGATAATTATGTGCATAACATTATCACAATTAGCATGCAACTACTTAATCTCATATAACAAGATAACATTTACAATGAACAATAAATTATCATTTACTTACCAAGATATAAAAAGCTGTATATCTACAAACACTTTTTGTTGAAGTCACGTGAAGGACTCATAGGAGTAGGAACACTTTGCAACTATATGAGAGAAGCAATGAAGAATGCTATATGCCATAATGGTATAATGCTTATAAGATGAATAATGTACAAGAAAAGCCTTGTTCATATAGGAAAGGGTTATTCATAGGACAACCTAAGAGAGTGACACTTGTTATAATCATATGATTTAAGACAGAAAAATTAAATGCCCTAACTTAATTAACTAGGTGTGAATAGGTTCTAAAAGGGGCATGGTTAGGTATAAATTTTGTTGACATCATTACCCACCCTTAAGTGCAACGTAGGGAGGAAAAAGAAAAAAGCAAAAGAATCAAAGATGGGTTTTGATAAGAATGTAAGAGTTGGCTATGGAGATAGCCTGCCAAGATCTAGAGGCCAAATGAAAAGCACAAAGAGAGAATATCAATATGACAAGAACAAACTGTATTCTTATCAATATTGCAAATAGAATTCAAATGAAAACACATCCTAGAATTCAATAATGTGCTGTTGGTGATAATCGGTCTCAATATCAAACTTTGTTTTAAAACATCATTATTAAGACTTCTAGATCAGTGATCAACTATACAATATTTTGTGACTAGATAATGTTCTATGCCAAGCATAATATTCAAAACCACAGGGGTTTGATAATATCAGTATTTAAGATGGTTTAACTCTTTGGTAATGAATGACAATGTACAAAGAATGAAAACCGAGTAACATTCTTTCCAAATGTTAATGTAATTTTCTTTCAAAATGTTTATATAATTTGCATGTACTATTACTAAGACAAATGCCATAATATAGTTTTGTATGTAGAAAATACATAGACTGGGGGATACCATCCAATGGGGCATGACAATATTACACTAAAAACTAGGATGAGTCAAGCAATTATTTGTTTGTTCAGTGACTAGATTTATGTTTCTATTCTGCTTTAAGGTTCCTTTTCTATGTCAGATGTTTTTTGTATTACACACTTATTATCTCATGATCACTTGACTTATTGGAAAAATTGATCTAATCTTGAGGCAATTGTTAGCTACTTAAGTCTTATCGTTCTACACCAAATGGTGTTTTGTTCATGAGTTACTAACATTATCAAAAATAAAATGTTGTAGATAAATCTCTGAAGAAGGAGAAAACAGTGGAAGATGTTTTGCCTATAGCAACTGGTCTTGAGCGTGAAGAAATTGAATTTGAACTACAGGTGTTTTTCTTAAAAAAATGTAAAATTTGGAGATTCTTAATTACCATCATTTAAATTGAGATATAATGGTTGTGGAAAATTTTGACCCGTTATACAGGGAAAGCAACGTTTTGAATTAGAGCCTCCTCGCGGCCCTTTTGGAACAAAGGTTAGTTGCTAAAAGGTTTCAAATAAGGTGCAATTGAGTTATATATTAATTATTGATCCATTTTGTCATTTTTTGTAAAACTGATAAGATTCCTTTGGTTGGTTCAGATTTCAAGGTTAATATAGCATGTGTATGGTTATATTTAATTGAGGAATATTATATTTTTTGAAAATTTCTCAATGATTCGGAACAGAGGCAGGCTTTACAAATGAAAATAAACGTCAAAGAGAACCACTAATTATTGGGGCAATGCAGTTGAATCTTAAAATGGCTCTTTTGCTTCTACAGAAAATAGATTGGTTTCAAAGTACATAGGGCACTCTGCTTATTGGTATCAAAATGGCTCTTTGCTTTTACTGAAAATAGATTGGTTTCAAAATACATAGGGCACTCTGCTTATTGGTACGGTGTGTTGGAAGTATATATTTGAGAAAGCAATTACATGCATGGTAAAGTTAAAGATTCAGATGTACTCAAATTCATCTTTTCTGGGAATTTTTCATTTTTCATCTGATCTTTTCCCTGATTGATATTTTTATTTCCTTCTTTTTGAACTTAGAAAGGAGATTCAGTACAATGATGCTTTCTCGAACCTCTGAGCCTTTACAAATGATATCCTGATATTATCTAAGTCGTAAGATATATCCAGGGACTGCTTTTGGCAGTTAACATCTCGACTGCCTGTACTGTTTTGCCATTCCTTGGGGTACTCTGTAGTCTTTAAATTCCTTGTTATGATCTAACATGAAATAAGGGATTTTCTGTAGTTCTACTTTATCTAGTTTTGGCTACCTTTTCTTAATACCATAGTTACACCACCGTCGGGGACGGGGGGACGTTGGAATGGGGGGATGGGTTTCTAGGACAGGGGGACAAAGGGGCCTCAATTTGGGGATGACGGGGGCGGGGAGAGCGGGGGGTTGTATATACTACATACTATACATATGGTACTTAAAATGCTAGATATGAAAAGATGTATAAGACTATTAAGAAGTAAAATAGCAAAATTGCAAATGCTAATTGAAATACTAAATAGTAAATACTTGAACATTGAAGTTTTCAATATCAGATTACTAATTAGAAATTAGAATACTCAATACTACATAAAATTTTAAATTGTTGAATCGGCAAATGGAAGATTTCTATTATATGATATCAAAAATATCTGATCATAACAAAAAAATGTGTTAATTTTTTTTTTTAAACATGTGCATAGGCGTCCCCCTCAGTGTCCCGGGAACGCCGGGACATCCCCGTGTCCTTGGCGGCGAGTGGCAAAATTGGTGGTGTCACTAGGGACTTGGGAACGCCGTCCCCATGTCCTGGGGATATCCCCGTTCTGGGAACGCTCGGGATTTAGGGGGGGACGCGTCCCCAGGGTACACTGCTTAATAAAAATCTCTGCTGTTGTCATTGCACCTTTCAAAATTTAGATATGACATGCATCTGCTGAAGGAAAAGACAAGCATAATGAAAGGTTCAAAACATATGGACTCATTGATCTAGAAGAGAGAGAGAGATTAGTCAGCCAAGATAACTTCTCACCAGTTAGGTTGTTCTTCCCATGACAGGTTTGCTTCAGTTATTTATACTCAACAAGGTTTTGAGCTGGGCAGGTTTGTCATTTTTATGCACCAAATATGGACTGAATTGAGCTGTGGAATTGGGCTGTCTGCATCTATTGAGAGCTCTGTAAATTCTTCAACGAAAATTTAGTATTGTAGAGTCTAGAGGAGATAAAATTGGAGGATTTAAATTAGAGTGAAAAGGTAATGAGTAACTGTTCTGGTCTAAAATGTAGAAAATGTTTGGATTTTGTTCTTAAAAGAGAGAAGAATGATGAAAACGTTAGTAAAGGCATTTTGTTCACTTGTAACATAAAAAATATAAAAAGAGGAGGGTATTTCAGACCGGATGGGCTCTAATTGATTAGGTTTCATTTCATTATTCCTCTAGTTGATCAAGATTCAAGACAATGTGGTCAAGGCATATCCTCGTAGTCTGTCTGAACTCATTCAATTTAGTTGATTTTTGAACTGATCTCCTCATCCCCTTAGTTTGCTTTTGAATAGAAAGGGACTCTAAAATTGAATGCCTTTGATTTATAGGATAAAGAATACATAGGTGGTTCTTTGTGGAATCTTACAAGGTTGCTAACTCGTGTACTTAAATCACTTCGTTTTGCTAAAAATTTGTAGTTACTCTATGACATTTAATGAAGTGTATGGTACAAACAAGGCTTGGATAAAGGTTTACTAGAAAGCTTCAAGAGGAGCTAATTGTCTTTGAGTCTTCTAAACTGACTCTAAAATTTACTTACACGAGGAACAACTTATGAGAGCTAAACATGAATTCAGAGTTCAACATAACTATGTAGTTCAAGTGGCTAGGCTTAGGTTGAGTATCATTTGGTTAAAGTGAGGGGATAAAGGTACTTGGCACTTTTAAAAATTTCTGAAGTCTAGGCATGTGGGAAAATTTTTCAGATATAGATTCATGTGGTGCTATATTTTCTGATCCTACTGAAATTAGCAAAGCTTTCTTTTCTTCTTATCAAGGGTTGTTTACAACTTATTGTACATTTTAGATTATAAATAAGAATTGATATCTATTACATAAAATTGAGCTCATTGAGGCACTTTTGTGTCAACTTGTGTTTCTTTGTATGAAAGATATTAAATAATCTCCAACTTTGCTCATAATCAAAAGCACTACAATGTTGGGACAAAATTTAGAGTGCTAGCTTTTGAAAATTTTGGGTTTTTGCAGTTCAATCTGCCCACCAAACATCTGCCAAAAAAGCAACCAATAATTGCACACTTAAAAAATTTGAAGTGAAATGAAGACTATTTTTTGTTACCTAGTGCTTGGGGGGTTCTCCCTTAGATAGCTAGTGACAAAGAGAAGAGACCCCCTTTTCATGCTTGTATCTTTGGAACTCTCCAAAAAATTGATCTTTGCCATCTTCCTTAAGTGTTATCCTCTCAATACATGTTGTGTGGCTCTCCATAACCTCCCCATCAATCTTGAAGACCTATATGTAGAAAACTTTGGGGTTGAGGTAGTACGTGAGTGCATGAATGGGTTGGTGGAATTGATTATTTCACCTCCTATCAAGAATATTTAACATGGGCATGAATTTTCTTGTCTCCCTTGTAATAGTTTTGGATGGCTTTGTTGGCCTTGTCCATGGCTTTGTCTAGGTATCCAATTGGGTTTTGCTCCCCATCCACCAAGTCCAAAACCTTAGCTAAAGGCTTTGACACCTTCAGACAAATAAATATTGCAATTTAAAATAAAACTTAAAAAATTTGATTGATATCTAATAATTAGGTTTTAGAAAAAGTGAACTTAAAAATTGCAATTTAAAATTTAAATAGAAGTTTAAAGTTACCTTGATGATCTTACTAGTGGTCTTTGTGAAGACATGATCATAGTTGTTTTAACAATCCTTTCTTCATCCATTTTCTTGAAGTAAGAAGATTCCATCCATTGTTGGCTCACTAACAACTCCTTTAAAGGTTTTAGAAAACCATAAATGCTCTACTAGTTGAATTTAGTCATAAATTGTGTGGTACTTGCATTCACAAGCTCCTTCCCATTTGTGTGCTTTCTTATGAAGATAAGCATCTAATCCGTAAATAGGGTGGTTATACCACACTCTATACATAGCAAATAAATACACTTATTGCAAAGAACAAACAAATCCCTAACTTTCACTCATATCCCTTTTATAAAGGGATAATATAGCAACGTTTCTAGTTCATTTAGACCCTTAACATGATTTAAATAGCAAAACAGAGTTAAATCCAGATCTAAACCTTGAGGGTTCATTCGTGAGGACCTTGCCTATGTATCCCCTTTGCGAAATCAAAGGCTTTGTACATCGCCCACCAATGCCAGAGAGAGTTCATTTTCTCCTCTTGTCTGAAATCTTTGATCTCACCTTTAAACTATGACTATTCTTTAAGCATAAGCTATCAACTTAGCCAATTAGAATAGAATGATAATAATTTGTCATCAATTGTTGGTTTCAAACCAACATTAACAATCATTAGTGTACAAACATACACAAATACATAGTGGTCATATCATACCATAATCCCAAGATTACTCATAGTGACCGTCTTGAGCATACATCACATATACACAAGGTGACTAGCTCATACACATCACAAGTTCTATAGTAACTGGCTCATATGCATATCACAAGTACTATAGTGATTGGCTCATATGCACATCACAAGTACAATAGTGACTATCTCATATGGACATCACATCACATCACATATATCCAGTGCGACAATCCACACATTAGATATATGTACATATAAAGAACAATTGGTAAAGTGGGAAGGGATGCAACCCACTACATGCATCATCCCTCTACCTAATTCACAATCATATAAGCTCGCTATGACAACAATTGAACATCCCATACTACTTGATGTCGTCACTAGCAAGGGCACCAATATAACAATGTGCTCAAACCTTAGGCCATTTATAGACGTACACTTAAAGTGACTAACATGTACACAATGAGTGACTAACACCTACCCTAAGTGCATCCCAGATAGAAATGGAATATTAGTGCATTATGTACTAAATTGTTGGTTCAACTTGGTCCTATCCTTTTCCTTGGTCTTCAGCATCAACCATGATGATGGCAAGCATCCCATACTACTTGGGATCATCATCGGGTAAAGCATAAGTAAAACAAAACACAAGTAACACACACAAATTCCCTTGATGCACCAATGCCTATGCTGAACTCTGAAATGTGTATATCTTGGTAGCCATTGGCCTTAAGGCCTACATGCCATTGGCGGAAACCAACCAGCCCTCTAGCGTAGCATTGAGCACCATCACTTTCATGCTATTGGCCCTAAGGCTTGCGTGCCACTAGTGAAAATCATCCGGGCTGCTAGAGTAACACGTAGCATCCATGACTCGCATGCTATTGGCCCTATGACTCGCATGCCATTGGCAAAACCATCTTGCTATCAATGAGATACGACTAAGTAGACTACAGGAAGAGCACACTCCCTAACTATTGTCAAGATGGAGCATTGATAAGCTTATCACCTCGGATGGAGAGGACTAGTCTACACCCTAGTGGTATACATCTACCCATAGTTTACATAATCGTCGGTTAATCTCCGAGTGGATGATTAATTGCCAGATTTCTAAGCAAACGATTAATTCCTGCCTATTCTATAAATTATATTTATTATTAAGATATGCAATGATAATACAAATATATGTATAACAATAGCATTTTCTTCAGTATATTATATTTTAATACTTTTTAAGTCGTCGAGTCAAAATTTTTGGCCTTGTTGAGTACTCTCCAAATCCGAGTATGTAAACTATGCATCTACCTATGCCCTTGTAGGGTCCTTACTCCATCCATCATGTGTAGCCTTTTATATTTTAATACTTTTTAAGTCGCCGAGTATTTATTGAGTCAAAATTTTTGGCCTTGTTGAGTACTCTCCGAATCCGAGTATGTAAACTATGCATCTACCTATGCCGTTGTAGGGTCCTTACTCCATCCATCATGTGTAGCCTTTTATATTTTAATACTTTTTAAGTTGCCGAGTATTTGCCGAGTCAAAATTTTTAGCCTTGTTGAGTACTCTTCGAATTTGAGTATGTAAACTATGCATCTCCCTATGCCCTCGTAGGGTCCTTACTCCATCCATCATGTGTAGCCTTAAAAGTTAGCCTTGTATCTGTCTTGGCTTAGCATTGTGACATTAGAAAGCACCAGGACATAGATCAAAACACATTATGGGAAGGGTTTTTATCGCAGCTAATTAATTTGGGTACACTACTTAGAAGGGATTTCAGAAACTACTCATTTTTTTTGTTAACTATAGGGGTATCTCTATTACCCAGCCCAATGTCCAAGGGGGCGAGTTGAGGCAAGACTAGTCCCCTACGGGGGGACTCAACAACCCGCAAGACAATCCCAACTGAGTAAACTCAAGAGCAGAGTCAAACTTGAAACCAATGGGGAGCAAACCCATGGCCCAAGCCAACTCTGTTACCAGTGTGGGCTTTCATAAACTATTCAATTATCTTATAGGTCGGAGGATAATTT